>OV743716.1:54621418-55821418 GCA_928272305.1 Volucella inflata | reverse complement strand
GTAGTTTTATTTATCTCTTGAAATTTTATAAATATAATTTAAAATTCAAAGACTTTAGGGGTATTTTGGCTTAATTTTTTTTTAATCTATTTGAAACAGAAAATAAAAAACTTACAACTTGTAGCGATTCCTTGCGTTTTATCAAAACACAATTTTCTATTAAATTCTCTATCTTCGAAAATCCCTCCACGACAAACTTAAAATGCAACGACAACGTCACATCCTTTATGAGCCGCTGTAAAACCTGGTGAGTGATATTTCGCTCAAAATTCACGCTCAGTTGCTAAGCAGTACTTCCATGCTTCCTTTCCGCCTTTCTACCAGTCGAACAGAATGCCATTTTTGTGATAGCTCTCTTGCAGGTGCGTGGTGCGCGGAGTAGTCTAGTAGTATATCTTTTATGGTGTAAAATAAAATCACAAATTTTCGTTGCAATATTGTTCGTTAATATCGACAAAAAGAATGATAAGTTCATCACAATAGAATTAAAAACAAATCTAGTTTCAAGCAAGACACGTGTTGCTAGTGTGTTGAGACACCTCAAAAATTAAGCGTAAATCCTTGTTAAAGGAATCACATTTCTATAGCCCAGCATTATTATTAACAACATGTGCTATTATTTTAAATACTAACCACGAGAAATATCATGATTGCAACACGTGCCATACACCGCACCTATATGATCAAATTCATATTGGACGATTTCTACGCTACTGCACAACTGAAATCAGTATCATCTGAGATTTATCTGGATTCAAATTAAGCCCATTACATTGTGACCAGTTATATATTTTTGACAGATCTTCATTTATTCTTACTATTATGTAATCAATCAGGCCAATAGGCCATGATAAATGAATCTGGGCATCATCAGCGTAAAGATGAATTGATACATTAGAGCATACTTTAGGAAGGTCATTGATAAATAAACAAAATAAGATTGGTCCTAGTATCGATCCTTGTGGCACTCCAGCACGTAACGGAGCAAATCTGGAGGATCTGTCACCATGTACAATTCTCTGGTACCTATTACGTAAGTAATTGCTCATCAGACACCGACCTTTCGCTAAAACCAAAATACGGTCTGAGCTGCTGACATAATACTTTATTACCAATAGAGTACCGTTAGATAATCCCTATCAAAGTTAATCCTAATATCATCCAGAATTTTAATCATGGCTCTGGAGCAGCTAATTGCAAAATGCTAATTGGGCGAAAGTCATTTGCCGTTAAAGGTCGAGCCTTTTTCGAGACAGGGATTACTTTTGCCAACTTCCAGTTGTCTGGAAAAGAAGAGGTTGTGATACAGTAGTTAATAACGTGAGTGCGAGAACTCGAAATATGAGGTAAAACCATCTTCACAAATTGGATAGGTATCCCATCTTCACCTACAGCATTTGATTTGATTAAGCGAATGGTATTTACTATGTCAATTTCGGAGACGACTTCAAAGTCAAAATCAAACTCAAACAACTGTTGATTTTCAGGAATAAAATTCGGGTTGTTTGTTGCACCGGAAAGAAACGCGCCGTTGAGATTATCAACATCAAGTGTCCTTGTATCGACGGTAGCATTTTTCCCGACCCCAATTGAACGTAGATTGCTCCATAGTTTTTTTGAGGATTGATCAGTACTTAATTTAGATAAAAAATATCTTTTCTTAGCTCTTCGTGTTACAAAGGTTGCATGGTTGCGTGCCCGACAAAATATTTCCCAGCTGGCGATAGTTGGTCTTTGTTTCCACCTAGAGTATAGCTTTTTACGGGCTTTCATGGCATTTCAAACCTCCGACGTGAACCAAGGGCAATTTCCGTTTTGAACGGCAACTGTCCTTAATTTAACATGCCTATTAAAAGGTCAAGTAGTAGACTTTGCAGATGATTGACTTTATCGTTGACATTTGATGCATAATAGGAATTTCGCCATGGTAGTTGGCTTGCATCCAGCTGCAAGTTATAGTTGTCTACAGAAGAAAAAATGTCTAAACTGGAATGACAACGGAAGCCGAGACCGAGAAAAGTGGAGATTGTACGTACAAAAAATTAAATCATGGTCGGAAATCCCTGCTAGAGACAACTGATCCTGAAGTAGAACATTGTGACGACTGGACACCATAAGGACATCAATAAGACTGGGGGGAACATCTGGGCCAAAACGTGTAGCATAGGAGTTAACTATCGACAAGCCACAAGCAGCAGCAGAATCTAAGAGTAGGTGACTTCTGTAATCACATTTTGGAAAATCATAATTGAGGTCACCACAGATTACAATGTGCTTATATAAAGCAGTAAACTCCTGAATTGCAGAAAACAATGTCTCCAAAGAATAAAAGCATTTTGGGTTATAAGCAACGGCAAGAAAACATTTTGTATTGCCATCATTAACATCCAGCAAAAGATATTCTATTGCGTCTCCTTTAGATTTCTTAAGCTCTCTATACTTGCGAGCAGTACTGTGGTATACAGCAACTCCTCCACCAGATGTAGTAGTAATTCTATCATTGTGAAGAAGTTTATACCCCGGTATTTCATATAAAAGATCCACGACATCGTCATCTTCAGGGTCAGACCATAACCAGGTTTCTGTAATATATATAATATCGACCCCAGAATTAACAAAAATATTCTTCATGTAGTCTAATTTGGTAAGATTTAGACTACGAACGTTAAGGTAGCAGATTTTAAACCCTTCACATACTCTAGACAAAATGATAATCATTGACCGCATTGCGACCCCATCCTCATTAACACCAACAGACGTTGATAGATTATTTAATTGTATCATTGCAGCATAAGCCAAGAACAAATAATGAAAGGAGAATGTAAACAATCAACAAGCATTCTTGGGATACATAATGGTAACAACAACAACTATAGGATCTGAGTAGAGTACGAATAATAGTATTGATCGGAAAGTAGACAGGATACAAGAAAAAAGAAAAAAGATATAGTAAGAAAAAAGGAAATAACAACATGATGCAAAATATTGTGTCATAAAAAATTGTTTGGTACATAATAAATACGTGTGCGTTGTGAATGTGCTCCCGATCAGTGATAAAGGCAGCGGACTAATTGATTGTGCAACGGTAAAGTTGAGTGTGCAGCCAAGCAGAGACCTCAAGACAATTTCGTTGTTGACAGAATCTTCGTTTCGGTGTCATCTCTACTTTTCTTGACATAAACCAGTCCATTGCGCGTTCTTACAGAATAGAGTAAACCCTCTCTCCGTAATTGCAGAGCATGTCGCAATAATGAGCTATTCTCTAGCGTTAAACTCTCATTGATGTAGATGCGTCTGTTTGGGGTGGTGTTGTTGACATCAGCCGTCGTCTTAGAGCTGATTATAAGTTCTGTAAGTGTTAAACCTCTCTTTGCCCGAAATGCACTTTGCTCGGTATGCGAAGAGAGTCTAATTAAACAGCGGATCATCGGTGGGCTTAGTTTTTGGCGAAAAGCGTCGAAATGTGGTGAAATTTGGTGATTTAGATTTGCAGCTATATTTTTTACCAACTCAATTGGATTTTTGTTTGGGTTACGTGGTATGCCGCGGACAATCATGTCACGAAGCCGTTCTTTACGTTGGAGGTCCGCTAATTCCTCTTTGAATCACCGATTGTCATCCCGTAGCTCTGATATGTCGCTCTCAAATTGTTGCACTTTTTCATTAAGAGAGGCAATGGCGTCGCTGATTTTCTTATTAACATTGAATTCAAACTCTGAAAGCAACAATTTAAATTTCAGCATTAAACTATCCTCCATTTCCCGAAGTTGTTCTGACAAGGATGATTTTTTTTGGCTTTTGTTGATTTGCTGGCGATTAATCTGGCGTATGTAGAGGCCACAGCAGATTTTTCTTTGAGAGCTTGTCCGCGTGTAGTTGACATAGAGCGTTAAATTGATGGTCAGTAGCAGAGATAAAAAAGAGATTTGTTTAACTTTCTTTGGCGTGAAAGTAAAAGTAAAACACTGAGTAACAAAATAACAAATGTGTTCAATTGAGTACCATGGTATTTAACTTCAGTATAATAAAAAGGCGGTTAATTTTCCCTTTGGATCAGGAGCAAATTAAAAACACGTATATTCACTTGACATTTCACAATTTTCTTCAAAACTTTCAAGACTTCAAAAATGAATTATTATTGCATTTTAAGTTGAAGTACAAAGATGAAGTAATTTAACTTCTATTAAAAATGTGAAATATTGATTGGGACTTCAATGAATGCAGTACTAAAAATATGCATTTTTTTACAGCTCTGATATGTATATACTTCAAACAAAAGTATCAACATGATAAAATTCTACTATTAATTTCGTATGTGTAGCTATGCTCCGTCATTCTTATAAAACCCACGAACAATTTTAACCCCTTTTATTTTCGCCATCATTTCAATCATTCTTCATTCCAAGCTAAACGCTATTATTTTTACATCTTTTCAATCAGAATGTAATTTAAAAAATTATAGTGTGTACCTAACTTAAAATACCTTTTAGAATCAAGGCTTAGCCCCAGGTATTTAAAGTGATCTACGCACTCTATCAAAAAACATTTATCACTGCAACATAAACTATTATAGTAAGTAGAAGGTCTTACCTAAAATAAGACAATTTGTATTTTTCACATTCAGGTGCATGAAAGAACAGATTTGCTTCAAATAAGTTTGATGGAGATAAACCGATGAACATTAATTTAGATTTATAGCTCATCACTAAAAAAATGATGTTCGGCAAGTTTAATGGCTCGGTAAGTTTAAATACCAATTGATATCGTAAACCAGATCTAGATGACTATTTAACATGTTCACCATTTCATCAACCAGCAATCGCACTCTAAGCGTAGCGATACCTTAAGTACAATAAATTCATAGAATAATAGATAGTTATCAATTGATAACCATAAAATCAAATGGTTTTTAATTCTTCTATCAAAAAAGTTTTTTCTTTTGTTTTTCGGTTTTTAACATTTTTAGTCTCTTGTCACTTAGGGGACTTACTACCTACAACAATTTATATATATGTAATATGTAAAGCAACAAAATATGTTTTTTGCTATTGTCTTTCTGCAATTTTAACCTTTTTTATCTGTTTGTTGAATTTCAAGAGACTTTGAATTATCTGAAAAATACAAACAAATTAGGGTCTTAATACACCATGAAAAAAGATAAGAAAAGTGAATTTTGGGATATACAAAAACATGTCTCCATTTTTACAAGATAAACCTATATGTACTGTTTATAAACTTAAAGAGATTAGGTAAATAACGTAGAAAATATGCCATTGAGTTATGTGCAGCTGTGTAAAAGTGGTTCCCCATTATTAAAATCGTACTTTTATATGCATACATGTAGGAACATAAGTATATCATATGTATTCGGGGGTTTTTGTGTTAATCGTTTTTAAGTGTGAGGTCTACCATGAATTGGCACACATATGGTATAATAAATAAGCTTAATTTTAGAAATGTTTAGCTGCTCATAGATCACTTGTTGATAAAGTTTTCTACAGAATAATATAAATAGCAACTGTTTTAAAGTTTATAAGCACATATCTACATATACGAGCACATTAATATGTAATACATATATACAATATATAAATATATATATAATATATAAATCTTATTTATTATACACATACGAATATGTTGTACATACAGTGAACACCCATATTAGCCGAATACTTCGAAAAACTCAAAACCATATTACATGCAGTGGGCGGTATATCTCATTGAAATTATTTATTTAGACCGAACTATTACTTTCCAGGATGTCATCAGAGTTATACAAAGATGCTGTTCAAATAAGGCCCAGGGACACTATCGAATTCCTTAAGAATTCTTGAAAAATGATTATATTTTCGTACTGCATTGACAGAAGATCTTTATTCTTTGAATTAAGCAACTTGTGAGTTTCGACAAAGTTATTAAGAGTGCTTCAAAAAATGTACCAAAATAACACCAAAGCGACCTGATGGTAATATTTTGTCTAATTGAGTTCATTCTGAATTTGTAGTGAAGTAAGGATATCTGTATAGCCCTCTTCTGTTCTCAACTTTGTTGAATATATCTCGATGTATAGCATATGAACCCCTTGCTCTAAGCTGACGATATTCACGAAAGCACCAAACATGCAACAAATCATGATAAATAAACTGCAACAATATCAAATACCAAACATTGAACTTGCAACTTAACATCAATTAATCAAAAGTTATGATTTTTCGGAATAGGTGAGTGCGTTACCCAATGGATTAAAAATCGACCTAATAAAATAAGGAACTAGAGAAAGTCAAGGAATACAAATACCTTGGAGCACTGATCATTCCACAGTTATCTTTCAAAAAGTACTTTTAAGAAAAGTTAATAGAATCGAAAAGGGCTATCAATTTTGATTGATCAAAGGCAAATCGCGCCGAGCGTAAAATATAAAGTATTTGAAGCAGTCATAAGGTCAAGCTTGTGTTCTGCAGGAAAAGTATGGTAAAAGAAAACAAATTGTTCCGATTGCCAGAAAATAAGCCAAACAACATTTTGTATATGGAAACTGGGTTGCCATTGCTCTACGTGTTTACGCTTAGGCTACACTTCTTATATGTCTTCCCCACCAAATTTGCTATGAATCATCTGGAATGGACTAGGCTGGGGCGTGAGCACAATAAAATACATGTAAAAAAATCAAAATTAGGAAATGCACTGCAAGCACTTTAAATTAAGATCAAAGGAGCGTCGCGGGAGATGATTCAAAATCAATGCGAACAAAGCCAAATAAGAAACATTTAAATAGTTTTAAAGCATAACTTTGGGGATCAGAAAATTGTCATTATCGGAAAAGCTTAGCGGTAGCCGCTACAGTATTAAAAGACAGGGGCAAACGACTGCATTTTAAAAACATGCCACATAGAACGGACGAACGAGATAAGTGTACACTGTGCTAACCACAGCACAATGCTGAATTCATTTAGAATATTATTTTATTGAAAAAAAAAACACTCTCTTTGGATGAAGTCTTTCGTGTTCTATTTAAATAGAGAAAACTGGACTAAACCGTTTAAATTTATTTAAATTGATCTGAAATACCGGCAGCAAAATAAACTAAGCTTTCCGGAAAAAGTATTGATTAAAAGGAATTTCAAAAAAGTCTGATAAAAAACTGAATTCTTTTTTCCATTCATAAAGTTTCACTACTACTATTATTGCAGCAAACACATATTTACGAGTACGTATAAGTAAGTAGCTATAAGCTATAATATATAAGCGCTAAACGTGTGATTTTAAATAATTTTGTGTCAATGATTCAAGTTTATAGAGTTTTTTTTGCATACAATTTAATAGGGTATAAATGATTCAATCTTAACTGTATTATAAAACGATTTTAGGATTATATACACATATGAATGTAGATAATTGTATTGAAATGAAAATAAGTTGCTTTGTAGTAAAAAGGCCTGTAAAAAAGTAACAATTATTTTATCGGGTAGTTGGGGACTTACTTTGAGCGGATTTTTTCGGTCGTTGCTGCCGCCCTTATTGTCGACTAGTTATTTACATACATATAAACAAGAAATGTGACTATTACTTTTTTAGTTTTAACTTTTTTATGCGCTAAAAGTTTTGATTCATATAGTTTGAAAATATATATTGTTTAAAAGAAGGGTAATTATACACTTTCCCGGTCGCCTGCTTTTTAGCGATACAAAATCCAAAACTAGACCGATTTTCATGTTTTTCTTTTAAATTTTCGCTTTTGCAACGGATTTTTGACAAAAAATATCTCAATTAAAGATTTCGAAAAATTCTTTAGTTTTGAATACTGATAATCTTTTGCAAATAAACCTCTACAGTTTTTTTCCCACACAACCAAATCGACATCTTATATTTTTTTCGTCTACACATAAATCCGAGCAAATTAAAAAATCGCGACTCGTCGATTAATTAAACAAAAATGCCCTCATATAATTGTGAATTGAAGTCACTCGCAGTTTACGGCATATAAACACTGAGGTGGAAATATGGTGCATGCGAAGTAAAGGGATGTGTGAAACATGGACTCGTATCCAATTCCTGTATTATCTTTTGTGGTTCTTTGGCTAATTTGTACGTTTTCCTATTTTAGTGTCGCTGTGGTTTTTAGGGTTGGACGTATTTTGAAGTGAATTTTGCAACATTTTTGTTTTTTTTTTAGAAAATAGTTTTAAAAATTTGTACTTGTGTACAGTTATCTTGAATTAGCAGCGTAATTTTTTCTCATTCTTATATTGTGTTTTTTCTCAATGATGAGAGCAAATTGTGACCGAACTGGTTCATACTGCCAACATTTATTGTATAAGTTAAATCTACTACGACTTCAATTAACTTTTATATCAAATACTATAACAAACAGGAGAAAAACTCCGATAATGCCTACTAGGATGAATGGTTTACTGCAAATAAAGAAACCAAAAATAAGTTTTACAAAAATATGAGAATGAAAATTGAGTATAGTAAATGTATTATTAAGGACCTAAAGAAATCTCAGAAAAAATATCTAGCAAAAACTGAATAGTAAATATGAGTCGGACTGCTTGTTCTAAGAGTGTTACCTCCCTTCTTGCGAGCGTTCCTTATTTTGCGAGTCTAGTTAGCAGTTTATTTCTTGCCTACATCTTCTGTCTCAAGCAATATTAGTTTTGCCTTCTTTGACCTTCGAGCCTTCAAAGTTCGATTAGGATAGCCGTCACTCACTGGCGAATTTCACTCCATTTTTGCTCTGAGAGGGTCATTTCGCTGATAATAACGCCTGCGTGTGAAAAGCTACGTAGTCTTGTGAAGTGTGAGCAATGGAAACTTGCGTGGTCTGATCCACTTCCTGGTGCAGATAAGGTGGACAAATTTGGGAGGGCTCATGTCCGAATTCGTGCAGATATTTTCTAAACATACCTTGGCCGGTTACAAGCTCTGTGATGTAAAAATTTAGTTCCCCAGTTTTCCTTTTCAACCATGATTCTTTGTTAGGGATAAATTGGTATGTCCATCTTCCTTTGGTGGTATTATCCCATCGATTCTGCTAGTCTAGTACTGATTAATTCTGTCCTGTTATGGATCCCGCCAATTGATCCGTTGGGTGGACAACGCTCTCCCATACAGGAGACACGTATAGTTCAACTGGCATAAGTATTGTCAGCGCGAACTGAGTAATCGATGTGAACGAAGTCTAGGTTAGCCTTAAAGCTAAGTCTATTATAAATCATTAAGTCTAGATATTTTAGTGCTAGCTTACGACTTCCATCACTATTACAGTTGTTTCTACTGTTGAACGAGATTTTTGGAGCCTAAACTGGTATTTTAAAAGTGCATTGTTCTCTTCCACTACTGTTATTAGTCTGTTGTAACTGAACTTTTCTACAATTTTCTCTTTGGTATCCAGAAGGCGAATGGGGCGAACTTCTGGAGGTTTATTACCTTTTGGTAAAAGCACTTAAAGCTGTAGTTTCTAGTGAACTTGGAAGGTTCCCTCCTTAAGGTAGCTGTTATTCCATCTGGGCAATCGTTTCCTGTCGTCTATCTTTTTTCATGCCAGCAGCAATTCATCTTCTGTAACGTGTGGAAATTCTTTGTCTTCAGTTTCTATGACTCCGTAATTGTTTTAGAAATAAAGGCGTGTTAATTGGGGTGCTCTGTGGTATTTGTCGTGACGATTTTATAGGCGTTTTCCCAATAGTTTATATCGGCCCCTTCCATTTTTCTTGGCATAAAGGCATCCGTGGTTCTAGCAACCGTGGGCACTTTGTGTATAGTCTTCGCTGACCCACCATTTTGTGTTAAGCTCTAGAAAGCTGCTGAGAAATCTTATGTCTATAATGGACATAATACCTGTGTATTTTTCGTTCCCTCGTTAAATAGAACTATTTCTAGTGCTAGAAATGCCTCGAGAAGATCTTGTCCTCTTGCATCCGTCGTCCTGCTGCCCCATACCTTAATATGTCCACCCATTACTATTCCCGGTTTTTTTCCTTTCGTTTCCATTACAAGATAACCAAGCAACTTTTGGTAATATCATTGGAACAGGCTTGGTGGGGCGAAGCATCTTTAGAAGTACGAGTAGATGCCACAGATCTTGGTCCTGGTAAAGCATTCCGCTTATTCATTGGTTTTCGTTCGCGTTTAATCATCCAATTTTTATTCTGCCTGATTTAAGTATTATATTGGCGTAACTGGCAGGCAGATATGTTGTTGCAGTTTCAGTGTGACTGACGGTCGTCAGTGTGATCTCCTGAGTCGTTCAGCTGGAAGCAGGTCGCCTTTTTTTGGTCCGTCTGGTTCTAGTAACAGATTCGCCAAGCGTTACAAACTTAGGATCGTTTAGGGTAGTTCTCCTTTCTTCTTCACCACTATTGCATCTGGTCGAGTATTCCCAAGGTTGAGTTTCATTTGTTTTTTAGCTCCTTCCTTTAATTGAATCACCTTTGACCATACCGTGTAATAAATTTCGTCTACAACTTGGTTGTTGGGACGAGCCTTGTCAGTTTTCCAGGTACGGCTTTGTCAGCCTGATCGTCTTTCCTGATGTCCGCTGTTTCAATCGGCTAGAGCTGCTGTTAGAGTTCACTTTGAATTCGAGATTCGCCGTTAGCTGCCTGTCTTCTTTTTGGGTCGAATACAAGGTTCACCCATAAGAACCTCCTGGGCTTAGTCATCGTGTATTTCAATTGCCGGCAGTTCGTAATTCGCGTTTATAATTTCGACGGTATCTCTCATCGGTTGGTGATTGGAGCACTTTTAACGGTCTCCCAACATTTCCAATAGAGTTTTATTGTGCACTCCCAGTCTGTGGAACACAGTTATTCCTTCGTGCATCGTTTTCGTTTATATCGGTGCTGGGCATCCTGACTTTTATTTCATTTATTTGTTTAATTACCACTGAACATTTGAGAATATAGAAGATTCTTATAGATTATGTATAGGAAAAATATATGGATAGAGTGCTTAAATTTAATGAATAATGACATTAAGAAAGTTCTAATACCATAGAATTGAATACAATTAAATTGAGAGGAAATGATAATGAGTTTTAGTTTTAGGTTTAAATGCATTTTATTTTATTAATCAATAACTCTTACGCACTAACAAAAAATGCTTAAATGCTAGTTTAAAACTAATAAACATTTTTATTCTAACTTACTGTCCCTACATAGGCACTCTAAGCTACTCTAAATTCTTTTATCTACGTCTTTCGACTTTATTTACATTTTATTTATGATTACTTATTTTCTTAACTTAAGGCTAAAAAAAATTAGCACATGGACATAATTTTTTATTTTTATAAAAAGTTAATATCTAAATTAAACTAAACCTTAGTCTACCTAACCTATATATACAATACACACATACACACATATAGACATTATGCACAATAATATACATATACTAGTATACAGGGTGAGTTTTTTAGCTTGAGACATCCAAATTACTCGAAAAATACGTGATATCGCGAAAAATGTTTCAAACAAAAGTCACAAGGTTCTGAAGGGGACATAAGATGGTGACCACGAGTTTGACCTTGAGACCCATTTTCAAGGTCAAACGAAGGTCACTTTTGATATTTCAAATGACAGTTTCTGATTTTCATTGCTCAGTCGTATTCCTCAATGGGGGACTTTGTCTCAAAGGTCTTATCCATTCAGTGCTAGATACGACTGCATTGGCACACCTAAATTATAAATCGGTTTCCAACGTTGTTAGGGTGTTAGAAGTTCGATATTTCTTTTGAGGAACTGATTATTATTAGTAACGTTTTCCAGATTAATAATGCAGCCTATTTCAATTCAAGAGAAAATTGAAATGATATTTATTTATGAAGAAAGTGGAGGGAACATCGATGGTGCTGTTGCTCTTTACGCCCAACATTTCCCAGACCAGATACGATCGCGCGCTTCCTTTTATCGGGTCATCCAACAATTCACTGGTGAAGGAAGTGTGCAACCAAAGAAAAAGAATCGGTCAGATAGGGTGGCTGTTGAGGACAATGAAATAGCAGTGTTAGCTGCCGTTGCACACGATCCTCACATTAGCACTCGCCAAATAAGTCATGAGTCTGGAATTTCTCAAACGATTGTCTGTAAGATATTACATCGGCATAAATACCATCCTAATCATGTTTCAATGCATCAAGAACTTTCTAGTGAGGACTTTCGCAACCGGGTTTCCTTTTTTCAATGGGCACTTCAACAAATTGAACGAGACCCCCTTTTCTTCGCCAAGGTGTTATTCCCTGATGAGTCGACTTTCACCAATCACGGTACGGTCAATCGACATAATATGCATAACATAACGAAAACCCTTTTTGGTTGCGACAAGTTGAACGCCAGCACCCTTGGAATGTAAATGTTTGGGCGGGAATTATTGGGGATAAATCAATAGGTCCATATTTTATTGAAGGCAACTTGAATGGCGAAAAATATGCAAACTTCTTGCGGGACCATCTTCCAGTATTACTAAAAGAATTGCCATTGGAGTTGCGACAAACAATGTGTTTTCAACATGATGGTTGTCCAGCCCATTATTCCCAAGAAGCCCGGGGCGTATTAAAGAATGTTTACCATCAACGATGGATCGGATGAGGGGGTTCGAGGCAATGGCCTGCTAGATCACCTGATCCTACGTCACTTGATTTCTTCTTGTGGGGCTATTTAAAAAGTGAGGTTTACAGAAAAAAGCCAACAACACGTGAGGATATGAAAAGACAAATAACTGAAGCTTGCCGGAAGATTACGCCAGAAATACTTCCCAGAGCGCGGATAGACAAGTGTATTGAAGTGAATGGTCACATTTTCGAGCATTTGTTGAAATAGTCTCAGGAAATAAACGTTGAAATGGGAAGAACTCAATGATTCAGCAGTGGGAGGCAAGGGGACCCACTCTAATTAATCACCCTGAAGGAAACAAAATACTGCTACGTCCACGTCGTTGTTTCTGGGTTATGCTAAACGCAGTATGTAAAAACAAATGACAAGCGTACGAGCAAAACGACTGAGCAATGAAAATCAGGAATTATCATTTGAAGGTCTCAAGGTCAAACTCGTAGTCACCATCTTATGCCCCCTTCAGAACCTGAATTTTGTCTGAAACATTTTGTGCGATATTTCGTACTTTTCGAGTAATTTTGATGTCTTAAGTTTTATGGCGCCCTCTGACGGAAAAAGAACCCATTTTTGAAAAAAGTGTTTCATGTACTCGTAAAAGAATTGTAATTTTTCACGCAGATTCCGAATCTGTCAAAAAAAAATAGGGGTTCCCATTTAAAAATCAAAAGTGACCTTCGTTTGACCCTGAAAATGGTTCCCAAGGTCAAACTCGTGGTCACCATCTTATGTCCCCTTCAGAACCTTGTGACTTTTGTTTGAAACATTTTTCGCGATACCACGTATTTTTCGAGTAATTTGGATGTCTCAAGCTAAAAAACTCACCCTGTATACCTTCATATATACTAGTATATATATATATTCCTTAAATACTAACCTAAACCTATGTATGCTGGCCATCGCTATTTACGAAGCAAACAGATTGGTCAGCTCTGCCTCATTAGTGAGGCTGGTCCGTAATGACGACGAAACATCTTCCCCATCATTCAACCACCAGAAATGCTGGTGCTGCATGCTGGTGCTGCACCGCACTACTGAACCTGAGACGATCCACCCTGCCGTGTGCGACGTCTCTGTTGTAGTTGAGTCGCCTGTCCCCAGCTGTCCGAGCGACATGGAAGATAAACGGGACCGCTGATCTATCCTGGATCAACTGTATCTGATCAAGATAGAGGAATGCTTCCGGTGGAACGAAGCCGTTAGAGCGCACACTCTCATGATAAAAGTAATTGGGGTAGTAAGCCCCAGATATCAGGTTATTCGTAGATGCCAGTGCTCTTGCAATGTGCCTTCGAGTCAGCTTAATTACGAAGTTGTCCACTCGTATTAGGTTCGGCCTGTTGTAAAGGACCTCATTAGGATGAAATTTTTTGTACTCCGACTCTGGTGTTCTGTAGAAGCGAAAACAAGCCCTCTCAAACACCCGAATCTTTTCCAATAAGCTTGCTCGTACATTGAACCACACGGGACACCCAAATACCAGCATGGGCCTGATAAGGACCATGTAGCAGATTATCTTTACCCTCGCATTGAATTGGCTGCTATAAAACAATCTCTTTGTTAGGGCAAAAGCGCCTTTAGCTCTGGCTAGAGCAGCATCTACATTTTTGTTAAAATACAGAAACTGATCTAGCCAGATCCCAAGGTATCTGACTACGTTTCGACAGGCAAGAGGCTGTCCGTGTTGTCCAATGATCGAGAACTTTCCCCAATTTTTTTTGGTATCCCTAGAAGCTCCAGGCAACGGCGTTCTTAACAGAATGGTTTCAGACTTCTGGAAGTTTCAACTTCCAGTCGTCTCGAAATTGCCTAATTTGTTCGAAGTCACCTTGCAAAATCATGTAAATGACCTCGACTTTTGGAACTGTTCTGTACGCTATCAAGTCGTTTGCGTTCGCTATGCTATGGGGAAGTGAACCTATCAAATTGCTTGTGTAAATGTTGAATAAGATCGAAGAATTAACCGCACCTTGTTGCAGATCGTTTTAAATATGAAGTGTTCCATCAGAAATCGTATATCCATTTTTCACAATGAACTGTCTGTTAAGCATATTATGAAGAATATACAAAAGTGGATTACTGATGCCTAGTCTGATCAGCTTTTCTATAGGCCAACCATATGGTGTCGAAGGCCTTTCCCAAGTTAATCAGGCAGGCACCAGTGCACTGGTTCTTACTTTTATTCCATTGGATATCTGACACCAATTTAGACGCGGCATGTGTAATACGAGTATCATGCCCCGCCTTAAAACCAAATTGATTATCTGGAACTATATTTTTGTCCTTATCCCACCGAGTCAAAACCCTACTGATTGCCTTTTCAAACACCTTATTGATATTCGGAAGGAGACTTATCGACCGGAGATTCGCCGGATTGGATATATCCTTTCCCTTTTTGGGGATAGGTTGAATCACCACCGTTTCCAATGCGCTGGATAATGTGCATAATTCATTTCATTATTAAACAGGGTGGTATAAATGTCCACCGCTTCTAGAGGAAGTTGTCGAAGTACGATGTTTGTAATACCATCAATTCCCACTGATTTCTTACTTCTGATTGTGTCGAAGATCTCATGGAGTTCTTCCTTCGAACCGAGTGAAACTAGATCCCTCGGACCGCCAGTTCTCTACTTCAGTTCGAATATAGAATTTGTGCACCAAGACGCGATTGTCCAGGTCATAATTAGGGCCAGTGATATCAGTGGCCTTGTATACTTCCTGGAAAGTCGCCCCTATGGCCTCAACCTTCTCCTGTGGATCCTCGATCACAAAGAAGTCGTCATCATCAGCGGCCTCATTTGTATCAATGCCTGCTATTGTTAGTAACCGTTCGTTGTCTGTTGTCTGGGCTTTTTTAAGATACTGCAGGTCGTTTTGATTTTTTCTCCGAAATAGTTTATTTATTTGCGTTAACATATTTCGGTTGCTGGTGTTTATAGCCCAAACCTGGTTGTTCCAGTACAAACTTACAGAAATTCTGCAATTCTGTAACGTTTGAAGATTCTTAATCGACGACTTCAGTGTCCTAATCTCCGGGTCTTGTCTGTCAGTAAACTGTCAGTTTTTGGGTCATGACAGAAGTCTACTTTTCTGTCGGTGCAGTGTGTCGATAGTAGGATTGCCGGAACAGGTCTTCGTTAGTCGTACGTCGATACCGCGGTATTGTAGAGTCCATAGTTTATTTAATTGTCTCGTCCATTCGTTTTAGATACTTACGATCTCCTCGTCTGACAGGTTCCTATTGGACGGTGGGTGGAGCGTGTTCGTGGAGAGTGCTCTTGTCAAGGTTGCGGAGAAGAGTGTCCATCGAGTCTTACTGTATTTGTAAGAATATCTTTGGACAAACTCCTCCAATTTCACGATTTCGTTGGAAACTGTAATTTCGGTGCTAAAACCGCCGTGATAGCTGTCATACACGAATGTGCGCAGACAGTTTAGCGTTTGTTAATTCGTACCTGTCAGTCGTAAGCGTTCGTCGTACAGTAGTAGATCCAAATAAGGCCCGCCTCTGGGAAACGACGGGTTATCCGTCGCTTTAAGACCGGGCCTGTATATGATATAATGCTGACCCCACCAATCGAGTAGTAAGTTCCCTCTAGTATTTGGCAAATTATTTCCCCAATCTCTGTGTTTAGCGTTGAAATTCTCGCCGATTATAAAATAATTTTTCCCCGATTCCAGTCTCAGAAGTCGAAAAAGCGTGTCGAGCTCTGTAATAAATAAAGTGGATTGTGAAGCCTCAGGTGCATAAACAGAGGCCAAGCACAGCCGCTTTCCACTGCGGAGCGGGATGTAAATGATGGCTGCCTTTAACACCCGAAACCTGCGCAACACTCTCTTGTACACCCTGTGAAATTTCATACCTTGTTTAACGAAGATCGAGACACCGCCTCCACGTTCGGATCTGGGCCGGTTTCTTTTTCTAACTATATAATTATTGTACTCCAGATTGTGCTCATCGGTTAGCTTGGTTTCGCTAGCGAAAAGCACATCAAGGGTTTGGTCTTGTAGCAATTTAAACATTGCGGCTCTTCGTTCGATCCTAATCAGTGAATTTACATTCACCGCAATGACCTTCAAAGTTTGCTTCACCATATGCGTACCCATTACGACACGTGTTGCGTTAGGCTCGGCAGCAGTCCACCCGCTTGGCCTGTTCTGGCACCTGCTGTTGCAGCTGAGCCATCTGCCCTTTGATTGCGAGCAAGATGGCCAACATGTTGGGTGCAGCTTCCGTTATTCTCGGCATTGGCGCCGGAGAACCAACCGTCGCTTGCTGTAACGTAGTCCCCCTACCTGACGCCATTTGGGCGTAGGAGATTTGGGACGTGACGGCTGGTGTTTGAAACCTAACAAGTGAACGTTTGACCTCCACCTTCTGTTGCCGAGCCAGTTTTGTTTTTTTAATGTCAGCGGATATAGGACAACCCCAATAGTTTGCGTTGTGTCCCATGTTCCCATATAACACGCACGAGAGCTGCGTCCTATCGGATGCTCCGTCCCTACCCAGAGTACACTCCTCGGAACTGTGGTTCTTTGCGCACTTCACGCATCGAGGCTGCATTTGGCAGTTCGATGCGGCATGCCCGAACCTCTGGCAGCGAACGCATTGTATAACGCCTTCGCTCCTTTTTAATTTTTCCCAGTGAACCACCTGGTAGTCTAGGACATTGATACTCCTAAGACTATCCAGACGGCTTTCGGGACTGAGCTGCACCAGGAAGAACGGCAAACCCCGTTTCTCCCGCCTGGCTCTAGCTGTGGTAAATGGCTTTACCCCCACAAATTTGAGTCCTTCGCACTCCTTCTCTTTGAGCAGTGCCAGGATCTCCTCAGGATCAGAAGATGGTTCCAACCCCTTCAGCAGCATCGATTGTCGCTTTCGGTGTGGATGAGTAGTGCTCATTTCTTTAAGGAGCTTTTTCACTTTCGCGTAGCCCTCCACTGTATTACAGTGGATGGCATGGCGATCGTTCCCCAATCTCTTAATATTAAAATTATTACCAATGACCAACTCACATAGGTCCTTGGTTGCATTTACCTCTAATTTATAGGTATTGATAGGAGGAAACTTCTCCTTCTTCTTCTGTTGTTGTTGCTGCTGCTGTTGTTGCTGCAGTTTTTTCAGCTGCTATTGTTTCTGCTGCTGCTGTTTTGTTTGCTGCAGGAGTTGTTTCTGCTCTTGCTGTTTTTGTTGTTGGCAGCTTTCTGCTTCGTATTGCTCCCTTTACCTGCGTGCAGTTTGCTTTTGCTTAATAGCAGCCACTTTTTATTTCAGATTTTAAATGCTGTTGTTAATGTCCTTAATGATCACATCCTCATCCTCCGATTCAGATGCCGCTAGAGAGGCAAAGTTGTTGTTGCCCCTCTCCTAATGAACGTCTTCAGAGATGTGCATCAACCCATCATCTGTTTGTTTTTTGTTTTGCTGTGTTGATTTTGCTGTGTTGCATTTGCTGTTTCAGCTGTTAAAGCGGCACTATGGTTTTCAACCTCCTCCTCCTTTTAATGGCTTTCGCCATGGTACCTCCAGTTATGGCAGGTATGCTTAAGCGGTCTCAATGAGTGGTAGCGTGCAGAATTTGTACTTTAAAAAGTTATCAAGAGAGCATCCCAAAATTTGACGAGAATGGGAACATACGTGGTCGAACCTGCGAAGGTTTAAGACGAAACGAGCCGTATTCTTCTGTGAGGTCTGTGTTTACCAATCGGCTAACCTGGCCCGCACTCTCGAAGTCATCTGGAAGGGGTTTACTCCGTATTCTTCACTAATTTCTGTTGGTCTTGCTTGTTCATTTATGTTCATTTTGTTGGGACCCAACTTAAAGTCGTTTTCGATGCTCGGGTGTGTAGTAAGCTCAGGATCCCATGGTTGTGTCATGCTGTACTAGGGCGGGATTGGATTTCGACAGAAATGTTACATTTGGCAATGAGACATCGAGCATACTACAAGCATCAGCCCCAACAACTGCCGTTTTAAAATCATTGTGCAGTAATCCGTTATTAAGACTTTACTGTGCACGGTCTTAGTATTATCCTCTTTGTAAGTCTGACACTTATCCTAATTTGTGGCCCAGAAAACTCGCAATTTGTCCCTTTCTCTTCGCAATCTCCGGAGAGACTTTAAGAGTCTTATAAGTAGAGCAGCAAGATGTCCGGCTTTAGAGGCTCTTTTTCGTTACTAAGCAAACAATAAAATTCCACTTCTACGAAGCCTTGCATTTATTATTGCCATCCTGTGTGCATGAGTATGTACTCGTATATCTGTATGTATTCACTGTAGCTCGCGATTGAAACGATTTGAATTTTTGTCAGATGATGAATCTTCATGCAGAAACGCGGCTATCCACCGATTACTTTTCAAGTTATTGCAAGGAAGCATCTACAACATACAACATTAATCATCCAATTTTGTTTTTGAATTACTTTACTAGTAAATAAAAAAAATGATCTTGAAAAGATGTTATCCGCCAAGTGGCTGCCGCCAATTTTGATACACATTTATGGCCGTTGTAACGCATTTTCCATGACTCTCCGCAAGACTTCCGGTGATAACTGTTCACATTCCTGTCGAATATTCTCCTTAAGGGCTGCGATTGTCTGAGGCTTGTTGGCCTAAGCCCGCGAATTTAAGTAGCCCCAAAGAAATAAGTCTGGGATTGTTAAATCGCGCAATCTTGCTGGCCATGCCAAAACGCCCATGATATCAGATGCTATTGGATATATAAAAAAGGTCTGGAACACAAATAAAACATAGATCTCACATTTATTTCACCATCGTCGGCATGCACAATATCGCCGGATTTATTTTCTAATAATTTTTCGTTATTTGTCACTGCCGAAAATGTCTCCATCGAAATGTTATTCATCGATTCATCGTTGCTAGTTATATTTGCCGTTGCACCACTGTCGAAATACCAATCACTTGACGACGATTTGTGCTGCAAACGAACTGTGCATGCAAGCCTTTTCCAGTTTTAAATTAGGACACTGTTTCTAGGAATGTGGGCCACCGCATTCAAAACAATTCACTGATTTGCTTTTCTTGCGTTTGTCAAAATGCTATGACTTTTTTTTTGCTGTGAGGGTTGTCGAACTTTCACATTTGTCGAATTCAGCTTCCTGCAATAAAATGTTTCGACGTAGTCAATAGTACTCGCGGTGTCTTTCGTTTTAATGCTCATTACCATCGGTCTGAACTCCTCTGGCAAACCATACAGCATAATACCTTCTGCTGTTTCGTCATCCAATCGGCCATTTAAATTTTTGAATTGAGTGCCATGGGTTGAGTTGCATAGCTTTGCATTGATTCGCAGTCTTCTAACCTCAACGAGATCCACTGTTTGAGCAATGTAAATTTTCGGACAACACCTATGCCTTTTATTGCTGCTGTCAATGCATCCGATCCACTTTTTGCAAATTCGCACTCCTCTAAATGTGTGTTAACACATGAATCGACTAACAGCGTTCATTCGGCCAATACTTTCTCGTCGTTAATTTTGTCTTTGACTTCAGTAACGCAATGCTTCCGGGATTCCTTCGTAATCAAATGCGCTTTGGCACCAATTTGCCAAATTGGGAAGTTTACCCGGCCTTTCAGTCAATCGAATGCTAACTGCGTAGTCATTATGCACCAACAATTTTTACGCTAGCCTGACCTCAACAAAAGCCTCGATGCTGGTCAGACGAAAAAATGCAAAAATAATGCGACAATTCAAATTATTACGAAATATTATTGTACCTTCTACGTACGAGAGAAGTTCCACTTTATTGTTTTTTATTGCTATTACTCCTAGGCCCATAACTTGATAACAGATGCTACTGGATATATAAAAAGAGTCTGGAACACAAAAAAAACAAGTCTTGGTGGATTGTTTGAGAAGAAAGGAAGAACAAGTTTTATTCAAGTCAATATGACGTTTCCTTTTTGATGAGTGCGTTCAGGACACGAACAATAAATAAAACGGGGACATATAATTTATGTGGTTCGTGCTGTGTGTGCGGTTGCATCGTCTTGTTGAAACCACAAGTTCACCAAAACGCGCTCATCCGATTCCGGCAGTAAGAAGTCGTTTATCACAGTCCTGTAGCGTTCGCCAGTATTAAAGTGACCGTATTTATGATAACGTCCTCAAAAAAATACGGCCCAATCACTCCTCCCGCGTGACCATGTGCGCCACCCAGTAGGTTGGAGTGGATGTAATGGCTTTTCGTGCATCACACGCGGATTTTAAGTGCCCCAGAAATGAAGATTTTGCTTATTGACGTAACCGCTTCAGTGGAAATGCGCCTCGTCGCTCATGATGATTTTCAACACAAAATCATCCTCTTCCTTGTTGAGTAATTCAAGACCGTCTGTCAGGAGACATTAACTGATGCACTTTGTACGGGAACATGTGTAAGTCATTCATTAAAATTCGCTGTAGGGTCCGTCTGGTGATGTCCAATTAAATGGCCCGTCGTCTGATTGATATTTCTTCGTTTTCAGCGTAATCGGCAGTCACAGCCGCGACATTCTTGGCCGAACGACCAGTCCCGTGACGCCCTGCATTATCTCCCGTGGTTCCTGTCTGTTCAAGTCGAGTAGCTAAGCTTCGCGATTAGAAAATCCACGTCAAAATTTACGCTCCGCTAACACCACAGACCGATCCTTTTTCTTCGTCTTTAAGCGGCGCTACAGTCCAGGGTAAACCTGGCCCTCGTCTCCAGTCAGCTCGATCCTTGACTAGCTGCCTCTAGTTTCGTACCCTAAGTTGGCCGAGGTCAGCTTCCACTTGCGTGCGCCACCTGAGTCTTGGCCTTCCTCTACTGTGCTGTCCCTCCTGAGCGCATTCTAAGCCTTTTCAGACCGGAGCATTTGTGTCGATACTCTCTACATGACCCAGTCATCTCAGTCTTTGGATCTTCACTCTTCTGGTAAGGTCGATGTCGCTGTACAGTCCGTAGAGTTCATTGTTATATCTCCTCCTCCACTCACCCTCAATGCAGACGGGACCGAAGATCGCCCGAAGAATTTTTCTCTCGAAGCAACCAAAAACACCCTCATCTATTTTTAATAATGTCCATGCCACTCCGCTATAGAGCAAGACCGAGATTATTAAGGTCTCATAAAGAGTGATTTTTCCTTTCCGGGAGAGGGCTTTGCTACTCAAGTGCGTTCTTAGCCCAAAGAAACAGCGGTTGGCAAGAGTTATTCTTCGTTTGATCTCAGAGCTGGTGTTGTTGTCTGTACTTATAGCGGAACCTAGGTAGACAAAGTCGTTTTTGTCGAAGGTGATGTTCTGCCCGAGACGTTGGTGTTGGTAGTCCGTTTTGCTTGACAGCATATACTTGGTCTTGCCCTCACTTACCTCTAAACCCATTTCACCGCTCCCATCTCAATACTCGCGAAATTGCCACTGACATCACGCTGCTTTCTCCCAATTTTGGTCCCCGATCTCTATAGGCTTTTGTTCGGGTTTGTTTTCGTGACATGTTATTTTTACCTTTTGGTAAAACTTCCAAACCTCGTTTCTGGAGTAGCATCTCTCAATTTTCTCGACCGCTTCTCATGCTCTTTTTCTCCTCCTGCTCGCGACTCAATCGGAAAAGGATTTGGCGATCTCTCGCGATTGCATTAGAATCGCCAAGGACAATTTTAATGTTATAGATAGAGCATTACTCGTAGGTCTTGCTTAAGGGCTCATGAAAGAAATCTTTGATGTCCTCATCAGGGTGATGTTGGCAAATTCAGAGAACAAATAGGAGCTTCTTTTGCCGTCGTAGTAGATGTCGCAGTTTTCATCCTCTTTTTGTCCGGCCCATCCCATCGCATTTCTTAAACGGCGGTAATATATGGCTTTGCAGCAGTCTAGGGCCTCCGCTAGATGTTCGGCTGCTCGTGGCCTTTTAAATGATCTAACATTCCACGTGCATATCCGAAGTTGGTTGTCCTTAAATCGTTTGCATAGGTTGTGAACATTAGGTCCTTCCGTATCCGAGGCTTATTTATGTTTCGGAACTTTATATTTTTTTTTCCATGGCCGGGCAGTTACCCCGGCGGCATAACCCCCAAATTGGAGGTTTAGTTAGTTTTAATCTGTTTTTTTTTTACCAATTTTAGATTGTAGTAGGATATAAAATATTACAAATTCTATTTATCAGGTAGTTTCTTGTGTGACACATTTGTCGAACTTGTTTCGGATAATTTTGTTTTCAAATAGCTAATTTAACCATTTCAAGTGCATGCTACTCCGCGGGTGGTTGGCTAAATCTTCAGATTTCTCGATTTTGGATCCCTTTTCAGCTTTTAGGAGATCCATTTTTTTCAGGTTCTTCTTTGAACTTATACTGGATTACTTAACTGTTTGCTCTTTCCTGCAAAACTCCTTTCAAATTTACACCAGGAGTCAGGATTTATCATTTGATTGCAGTACAGCGGATTCGTGAATCATTAGCAGGAATGCTGCCACATCGCTGTTTTAAATCGTACTTAGCTTGAATTCGTAGTTAATCAACGTGTTAAATTTCTCTTTTCACTATTTGGGCGACTGAATTTCTTGCAAGGTTTTTCCTTTGGCAAGATATATGTATGTATATATTTCACCAATTTAGCTTTTCCCATTGTACTTAGCCAATTGTTGAAAAGCTTTTTCTTTGGAACCATTTTTGTCTCATCGTTTCACTACCCGTTTTTTTTTTTGTTAATATAGGTAGGTATTGAAATACCTGTCAGAGTTCTTGCACTACCTTAATTTTTTTTTTCTTTGAAGTGGTTCCAAATTCTCTCTACGCTTTGTTTTCCTTTCGGGCTATGGGGGTTAGTGCAATTTTGACAAGCAAGCCGACTTGTTTGTTTTTCTAAGACCATTCAAAAAATTACGCCACAAAATATATCATCACCCCTTGAGTTTTTCGTTCCGAAACCATTTCCTCAATTGCAGTTTCTCAACTGGTGTTTTGGTTTCCCGACGTGTGAGTTAAAATTTGTACCGACAGTTTCGGCCCCTATTTTATGAATAGCTTGACCAATTTTGTTCTTGGGCGTCTGAATCACATATGGATTGTGCATATAGTACTGAGAGTTAATAGCACCCAACAAAAACAAAGTCTTACGCCGTCAAGTCCCAGCTCCGTGGCTGTCAAGCAACATCTCGAAAATATTTATTGAATGTGGGATGGCTTGTGTGACATGTTACCCCATCTTGCTAGACCATAGCTCGCCCCCCAAGTCCAAACCCTTCATTTTTGGACATACCTGCATAGGGTCCAATAGTAAGTAAGAGAGTTCTCAGTAAGAGTCGATGGGGTCGCAATTGTTTTGAGAATTCCTTCTATGTTTTTTTTGATAATAAACTACATAAAAGCCTTTTATTTTATCAGAATTATTATTAACCGGCGCAATTTTGTAAACGCTTTATAAACATACAAAAAACAAAATAAATAAATAAGGGTCATAAGTGCGAAAATGGTCGTGGGTTACGGCAAAAATCTTTCTTTTTAAACGAATTGCCAATCGATTCCTCTCTCTCTCTGTACCTAATCAAAATAGAAATAGCAAAAACCCCTTTGAATTCCAACACTTCTACTGTTACCAGTTCTGCTATTGTGTCTAACAAAACTGTAACATATGACAAGCCCTTTTATTTTTTTTATTTAAACTAAAACTTTGTTTCAAGCAACATTCAAATACATAAAAAGTCTAACATATTTAGATTACATTACATACATGAAATAGTAAAAGATACACTCACCTGTCAAGATACAAGAGTATGTATATATATATATATTTATATATATATATATAAATGTATATATTATATTATGTATTACTTTTAAAAAAGTAGATGAAGTAAAGTTACATTTTTTAAACAATTGATTATCAGAAGAAAAAATAAAATAAAGCAAAAATGAAATAGATAATCTAAACAAAAGTTCAAAAGTTTAAAGTAAAGGTATAAGAAGTGACTCAATAGCAAAATAATTAGAAGAGAAAAGCCACTTAGTAATGATATTCAAGGAGACTGTTTTCACCCTTTCGCATCTATGGATTATAGGTAGTTGATTAAAAAACCTAGGCGCAGTGGCAAAGTAAAACCGTGAAAATTGAGTTTTATTAATAATATCTTTTTAAGACTTTGTAACACTGTAGGTGTCTTAAAGGTAGAATTCCAAGGATCCTGAAGAGATCAAAACTAGGACTACATGATTAACTTTACAAATGATTCTAACTGCGTGTTTTTGTTTCATTAACAAAGAGTTTATGTTAATGAAGTAAGCACCACCCCAACAGGATAGACCGTACTGCAGCTTGGATTTTAGAGATCATTGTAAATCAACATTAAGATGGGTAATCTGCAATAGAAACTAAGATGATAAAACTGTTTAACTACTCTATTTAGACACTGCTTCAGATAAGTAGTGTGATCCTTCCAGGAGAGCTTTTGATCCAAAATAATACCCAAATATTTATAACTGTCCATACACTCAATTTCGGAAGAAATTATTACTGAACTGAAATTATCATTGAAGGAAACAGTATTGTGCTGGCAACCAATTAGAGAAAATCGAGTACAATTTTGTGAATAATAATATAAAGGAAACTCATGACAGATTGTACCCTTGATATTAAATAACATGCATGTTTTTATGTTGATTAAATGTTTATGTTGCTTGAACCACTTTCGCAGTATATCTAAATCATGATTAAGATGAAAAAAAAGATTAAAAGCATTGCATTGGAATACGATAGAGCAGTATCATCACCGAATGCGGTGATCTTGCCTTTAAAAGGTTGACCAAATAATGAGTTAACAAAGATTAGGAATAGGATAGGACCCAAAACAGAGCCTTTTCGAAGACCCATATTGATGGATTTAAGGGAGTTAAAACAGTTTTTGATTCATACTGTTTGTGTTCGGTTTTGTAGATACGAAGCAAACCACTTATAAACAAAACCCGCGCTGTAAAGCTTATCTAATAGAATAATGAGGTGGATGATGTCGAACGCTTTGGTAATACCAATGAATAACGTAGCAGAGATCCTAGAATCAGTTAAGCTGTTGTATATTTCACCAAGGAATTTAAGTAAAGCACTTTTTGTGCAATTACCTCTCCTAAAATGGAATCACTAAAGAACTCTATTCCGTCTAAAACAGAGGGAATTCTCGTCTTCATACTGTTTCGAAGATTTTTGAATACATTGACAGAAAAAAAAGGACGGTAATTGTTTTACACTTTATATTACCTTTTTTACATAATGGTATCACTACCGCTGTTCTAAGAGCTTCAGGAAAAATTCCCTGCAAAACACAAAAATTAAAAATAAAACACAAGACATCAAAAATTTGTTTCAAGATAAAACTAGTGATTTGATTAGGGAAAGACGAATTGGAAGCTTTAAGAGACATTATGATCTTATGTTTTTTAAGCGTCCTACACTCTTCAAAGAAAGAAGTTTGTGGTTGAGAATACACTTGTGTTAATCCATTATCACAACCACATGTAGTACAATCATCAGAAGCAATATTATGCGCGGACCACAAGGTGGAAAAAAAATCATTAAACCAGTTAGCAACTTGGATAGGATCCGACACATTACAATTGTTAACGTATAATACTACCACCTTGATCAAAAAGTATTGTATTACAAATACAAGTTTATTCATCTAAATCTACATTGTCCCCTTCAAAGTAATCCCCATCGACTGCAACACACTTATGCCAGCGCTTGATCCAATCCCCAAAACATTTTTTTATATTCGGTTTTCGGTATGTCCATCAGTGCTTCCTGCGATTTTTCCATTACTTCCTCTCGGCTGCTGAAACGCGTTCCCCGTAGTGTTTTTTTTAACTCGATTGAACAGAAAGAAGTCACAGAGAGTCAAATCAGGTGAATTCGGTGGCTTGTGTATGGTATTTGTTCCATTTTTCGTCAAAAAATTACGAATATTGATGGCAGTGTGCGACGACGGTGCGTTATCATGGTGCAAAATCCACGAGTTTTCTGCCAACAATTCTGGTCTCTTTCGGCGAATCGCTTCACGCAAACGTCTCATAAAGCCCAAATAATACGAGTACTCTTTGTCTACTTTCTGGCAAAAATTCATGATGCACTACGACGTTGTAATCCATGAAAACGGTGAGCATTGCCTTCTTTTTTGACTAAAATCGACATGGTTTCTTTAGTGTCGGCTCATTTAGTGAACGCCATTCACTTGCCTGATGTCTGAATTGCGTGTCTTACTCATAAACTCACGTCTCGTCCTTAGTAATGACCCTTTTGATGAATGTGGGATCGGATTCAGCCTCGCAAATCATCTCTCTTGCGACGTCAACACGGTTTCTTTTTTGCATGAAATTGAGGTCTTTTGGCACCAACTTTGCTGCTACACGACGGAAACCCAAGGCATTAATCAAAATGTCTTGGACGGATCTATAGGCAATGTTCAAGTCCTCCGCTATTTCTCTGATGCTTAATTTGCGATTATTGACCAACATTTCTTTTACTTCATTAATGTTTTCATCGGTTTTCGGTGTCGGTGGTCTGCCACTGCGTTCATCATCTTCGATTGACTCACGACCACTTTTGAACCGCTAGTGCCACTGGTAAACGACGGTTTTCTTTAGAGACTCGTTGTCGAAACACTTTTCCAACATTCGCGTACCTGAAGATGCCGTCTGTAAATGCATATACATAAAACAGTAACGAACACCGGAAATTTCGCAAGCAACAAGAATAATATCAGCACTTTCCATTTTCCGAATTTTAATTTCGCAACCAGCTAAATCATTTCTGTATAACACTGCGACACCCCCGGCTGAGTAAGACTCATTACAATTAGCAACAAAAGTAAAATTCGAGATCTTTTAATCAGAAATTTCATCTTCGAAGATCCAAAAAATTTTTAAAAATAAAAATGCTGGAAAAATATTTAGTATAATGAATTTATTTTTCATTTCACCTTGTTATATGTTTTAAAGTTAAGCCGGCCATTTATTTATCTGAAACGGTTATTAACAAATGCGTTTTATTAAATAAAACGACATCACTCAGAAAGAATGTTTCAATCATGCCGCTAGGAATGATATTTTATGACTTTGTTTTTAATACTCCTTTGCTTTTGAAAATTGTGATTACCTGAGGTGTAACTTTGGATGAAAAAAAAAACATCTTGCATTATTCCTGGGTGTTAAAGTAAAAGATGTCATTCAACCCCTTATCATCTTCGCCAGGCAAGTATATTTTTTTGTTCATAAATGTGCAACGTTAAAATTTTTTTTTTGTTATCAAATATTTTAACATCTTTGTTGTACTTCTTAATTAGAAAGTATATTCTCCTAAACAAAGTAATTAAATCTTTTTTATCCTCTCTGGCACAACATACATAAATAAACTCTGATTTCAATATTTCCTACAATTTTGCTTCGATTCTCCAGCTTGAAATTATTATTATGAAATTGTTGAAATTGGCTGGCAATTTTTTTACTAATTGCCCAATATAATAATATAATAACATTGATGGTCTGACTAAATGTTTGCTTGAAGTCGATGAAAGTTAGAGAAGCGCCTTCTTCGTCAGCTAATTGTAATTCAGAGCAATGGTCTTCTCTATATTTTCTTAAAATCCAACCTCCAAAATAATGGAAGGCATTACTTCCCCCAAATTCCATTGATTTGTAATCGGTATCCAACTTAAAACAATCATTTTTGCCAGAAGTTCTTTAACTGTAGAAATTATTTCTTTTCGAAATTCTATTTGAGAAAAATCCAAAGACATATATTCATAGTTGCTTCACAACTGCCAAATTTACTGATTTTTTCCATGTAAGTACATGATTTTTAAACGCACAACTAAATTGGTATGGAATAATATGTTTATTATTTCCTCCTTTCTTCCTCAATAATCCAAAAATATTTTTTAATAATAATAATAAATAATAATGAAAAAAGTTTTTAATGATGAGTGTCATCGTGGATATCTTGTTTTGATCTTTTGCATTTCTCTTAATGTGTGGAAAATACTCGTACGTTAATCAAAACTGTAAGCTATTTTCTTTAAGGAAAAAGTTTATTTGCGTAGGTTTTCGTAGCGCGCGGTCAGTTTTTTGATGTTACGTGTAATTTTCTAAATTTGGATTATGATATTGATGTGAAGTTAAGTGTTTTTATGTAAATTGTATTTTTGAAAGGTGTACTTTTTTTTAGTGTTGTGCAATTTGTGCCTTTAATCTTACCTCTTGGTGGTGTGGAAAAGGTAAATGTGTTTTATTTTATAAATTTTATAAATAAAACAAATTATTTAAATGGAAATTTCAATCTTAAAAGAAGGACGGTAACCCTACAAACTTTACTTTCAGATTTTTGCTAATTTGAAAAGCTAACTACGGAAACCCTGTAAGAGCTTTTGTTGGAATAGCACCTTATGGAAAACAAAAGAGTGCGAATGAGAGACAAACATTCCTATCTGCCCTGTACTGTCAATTTATTTTGGACAGAGTATAGTTAGGACAAAACTAATATTATCATGTTTTAAATCTTGCAGCAAACTAACCAAATATTTTGTAACCGTCCTTTAAGGAATTTCACGGTATTTGTAACATCTTGTTTTTTGAAGCTCGAAATTAATCGCAGGTTTTCTAAAATATTTTCTATTTTATTTGCTCCTCCGAACCTTGGATTGGCCTTCTAAATACTTTGGGTTCATTGAAAAAAAAAGAATTAAATATACCAAATAGACTATCAAAATGTTTTTATAAACTCAGCTGTATTTAAAGCAGTAGCAGAGTTGGTTGCAGCACAAGCTACTTGGGTGTAAATTCCTGAAGCAACTCTTTTGCTTATAACTTGTGACGCCAGTTTGACACGCATTTTCTGCATTGAATTGGGATAAATGTGTTCATTGGTCAATTTTTGAGCTAATCTATATTCATGATTTCTATCCCAATTATAGAGTTAAACCACATCATTCCAAGATACTTCTTTATTTTCACTGTTTAAAATAATTTTATGTTTCATAAAGTTATTTCTTATGGATTTTAAAAGATGAGGGGAGTCCAAAATAAAATATATTTTGTGGTTATCATATCAGAAAACAGACAAGTGCGAGTTGACCTCGAATGGAGAGGGTTCCGTATACTGATTTCCATTTTATTAAACAAATTACATTGCTTTGGATTTATTGAAAGAACGAAAATTAAATGCTACTATTTTATATTATTTATACATTCTTTCTGAGTGGTGTCGTTTTATTTAATAAAACACATTTCCTTATAACCTTTTCAGATGGCTAGCCTAACTTTAGAACATATGAAAAGGTGAATTAAAAATAAATTTATTATACTTAATATTTTTCCAGCTTTTTTCTTTTTAAGAACATTTTTAAAAAAGGAAATTAGTCTTCTCGGAACACCCATTAATAATATACAATATAAGCAAACGGAGAAAAACCAATCTGTTTCCACTTTGTCCGTATGCATTACACAGCGTTTTGCAGTCTGAGGAGGAAGAAAAATTACACATAAAAAATTTTCGCGGGCATATAAATTTCCATAAGGAACAAATGACGGTCTGTATAAATTCTTACTAAGGCAAGATTAAATGGGATTTGGAATTTTAAGCAAAGCAATAAATCTTCGCTACTTGATCTAATGAGACGTTGTTGTTGGTTTTTTGTACGACGGGTAAATTTTTTCAACTTCAGGGGAAGTGATCCTTCTTGTTATTTCTATTTTTTGGTGACAACATAACCCAGATTTATAAGAGTTTTTTTGGCATCAGTGTCAGTGCTAAATTCTCAGAGACAAACAAACGGTTATCGGCTATAACTATTAATATTCGTATAATTGGCAGTATCTATTTACATTCAATTTGTACAAAAAGTAACATAATGGTTTAACGTTTAGAAATACAATAGTTCTGGCAGCATTGTTACCATCCGCGCTAGCTGCAATAAATACTTACTTACTTTAAGTGCCGCTACAGTCCGGGGTGGACCTGGGCCTCAGTCAACAAGCTTCTCCTGCCAGCTCGATCTCTGGCTAGCTGCCTCCAGTTTCGCACGCTTAGTTGGCTGAGCTCCTCTTCCACTTGCGTGCGCCACCTGAGTCTTGGCCTTCCTCTACTGCGCTGTCCCTCGGGAGCGGATTCGAAGATTTTCCGGACCGGAGCGTTGGTGTCCATACGCTGTACATGACCCAGCCATATCAGTCTTAGATTTTCACTCTTCTGGCTAAGTCCATGTCGCTATGTAGTTTACACGTAGAGTGAAAATAAGCGCTGATACCGATACCAACAAAACAAATCTATTATAGTTTACGTTAAGTTTACTTCAATTCCGACTTTTAGGAGTAATAATAGTAACATTACGAATGCCTTACCAGATCCTCATAATATGAATACGAACTCCATGAGTAGAAGAACTAGTTTTTCTCTAAACAAAGATAATTTAAATTTTTTTCTATTGTTCATTCTTATTCAGGTCTTGATCACTTACTAGATTTGATATTCATTTCTGAAAAATGGATATATATGTAAGTGGGTTGTTTCTATTCTGCCGTTGGAGTGGCGGTATTTTATAGAAGTGATTGATGCTGAAGATGTTCATTATTATAACTAAGGCTTTTGACATCGTTGGCCATGTTTAGCAACTCCGAAAGACTTATGAAGCGATGAATTGATTTGCCCAAAATTTTGGAGGCATGTTAACAGCATTCTTTGATGACGCTGCCTTATTTTATTCTGAGAAAAACCATTTTAATTTGGTTATTGCTGTTAATACGTGTAGTGAGGTCACTATGACATTAAAATTGTCCTCGGTGATTTTAATGCAAAGCTAGGAAGAGAGGGTATCTTTGGTGGAACAATCGGAAAATATAGCCTGCACAACACCACCTCCGATAACGGATTCAGACTAATCGACTTTGCGGCGGGGCCAAACATTATCGTACCTAGGCTGCGGTTCCCACATCTCGATATACACTAGGGGACTTGGAGAACTCCTGATCAATCAACAGTCAACCAGATTGATCACATTGTGATCGACGCAAGACACTCCTCCAGTATTGTGGATGTCCCGTACGTTCCGAGGAGCCAACATCGACTCGGACCATTACCTTGTTGTAGCCAAGGTACGGTTGCGGATATCCCAAACTACGCCAACACAAACTAATGCTGTGAGAAAATTGGACGTCAGACGGCTACAATCGCAAGAGATCGCCAACTTCTTTTCCGATCGAGTGTCTCTTAATCTCTTTAGAGGTCCAATGCCGCCAGCATCAAGCATCGAAGACCACTGGAAACACGCCATCAGAGATGCCGCTTCTGATGTGCTGGGTTTCACTCGTCCACCACAACGAAACCCCTGGTTCGATGATGAATGCCGGCAAGCACATGCAACTAAGCAAAAAGCAGGCAATCCGGCACTGCAAAAAAAGACCAGAGCTGCTCATGAGCTCTATGAGCGGAAGAGAAGAGACGAACACCGGCTTCTCAGGAGAAGGAAGAAAGAGCATGAGAAGCGCGCGATCGAGGAAATTAAGAGATGCTCCTCCAGGAATGAGGTTCGGAAGTTTTACCAAAAGGTAAAAATAACATGCCACGGAAACAAACCCCGAACCGAAGCCTGTAGAGATGAACAAGGGAACATCGTAGTAGAATCGCAGTCGATGGTGAGGATTTGGAACGACCATTTCTGCAGCCTGTATAACGGCGATGACAACCATTCTGCTGTCAGGCAGAATCAACCTTTCAACTTGGACGATGATAACCAATAATTCCGTCCACCCGACCCGGATGAAGTGAAGATAGCCATATCGAAGCGTAAGTCCAACAAAGCTGCTGGAGCGGATGGCCTGACTGCCGAGCTCTTCAAAGCGGCAGGCGATGACTTGGTAAGGAGCATACACCTACTCATCTGTAAAATATGGTCGGACGAAAGTATGCCCGATGAATGGAACCTCAGCATTGTTTATCTGATTCTCAAGAAAGGAGACCCTCTGAACTGCGCCAACTACAGAGGCATCAGTCTCCTTAACATCGCATATAAGATCTTATCCGCCGTATTGTGTGAACGCCTGAAGCCGTTCGTCAACAACCTGATAGGTCCATATCAGTGTGGCTTCAGGCCAGGAAATTCCACCATCGACCAGATATTCACACTACGGCATATCTTGGAGAAGACCCATGAGCTTCAGATCGATACCCACCACCTATTCATCGATTTTAAGGCCGCGTATGACAGCATCTATAGAGACGAGCTATACAATGTCTAGTTTCGGCATCCCTGCCAAACTCGTCCGTCTGTGCAGGATGACTATGGAGGATGCACGCTGCTCCATCAAGGTCGGTAAAGATCTCACCGAGACCTTTGATGTCCAGAAAGGATTTAGACAAGGCGATTCGCTGTCATGCGATTTTTTCAACATCGTACTTGAAACAATAGTGCAAAACTCACGAGCAAACACAAGAGACGCTATCTTTCAAAAGTCCACCCAACTACTCGCATACACCGACGATATTGACATAATCGGGAGAAAGCAGCATGATGTCAGTGGCGCTTTCGCGAGTATTGAAACGGAATAGGCGAAAATGTGCTTAGCGATCAATGAAAGCAAAACCAAGTATATGCTGTCAAGCAAAAACGACAGCCAACACAGACGTCCCGGGCAGAACGTCACACTCGACAGATATATATTTGAGGTAGTTTAGGACTTTGTCTCTTCGATAAATACAGACAACGACACCAGCGCTGAGATCAAGCGAAGAATAACTCTTGCCAACCGCTGTTTCTTTGGGTTAAGAAGGCAATTGAGTTGCAAAGTCCTCTCTCGGACAACAAAAGTTACCCTTTATGAGACCTTAATAATCCCGGTCCTGCTCTATGGCGCAGAGGCATGGACATTATCAAAAATGGATGAGGGTATTTTTGGTTGCTTCGAGAGAAAAATTCTTCGGGCGATCTTCGGTCCCGTCTGCATTGACGATGTGTGGAGGTGGAGATACAACGACGAACTGTACGGACTGTACAGCGACATCGACTTAGACAGAAGAGTGAAGATCCAACGACTGGAATGGCAAAACTCAGGTGGCGCACGCAAGTTAAAGAGGACCTCAGCCAACTTAGCGTGCGAAACTGGAAGCAGCTAGCCAGGGATCGGGCTGACTGGAGAAGCTTGTTGATTGAGGCCCAGGTCCACCCCGGACTGTAGCGCCACTTAAAGTAAGTAAGTAAGTCTTACTTTATTGACTCTACTTTATAATTTAAATACAATTTATTGTTATGCTGCTATTTATATTTTTTTGTGGGAAAATACATTTTTTGACAAATACATGGAGTCTGCATTAATACGAGTACATAAGGAATAGAAATATTCCAGACAGATATCTGATCCGCATCCGCTGGATATACATGCAGGTGGTTGGCGCGTGTGTTGACGAAGCTGGTTCGTGTGTGATAACTCTTCCGGTCCACGTCTCATGGATCACAAATTAAGTTTGATAGGTTGTGCCAACAGATCATTAACTTGTGGGACAGCTGTTGATAGTTTAATTTGAAATGGAGTTTGCTTGTTCTTGCATCTGTGTCTTATAAGTATGGTTGTAATGATCGTCAAAACAAAAAAAATAATAATGACATCTGAAACGACTGAGAAATGGTTGATTAGTGCAAATTTTTGTAACTTCTTAATATTGTCTATGTGTAGGGCCAGGGCGATGGCCTGGCTTCTTGACACTCTTTTGTGTTGCTCATGTTGTCATTTTTGTCACATCTGAGCGGAGCCTAAGGTTTATCGCCGAGTCCGACCGTCCCTCCTTAAAAGCTTTTTCGTAGGCAATTTTACTTTCGGAAGTTTGCCGTTGCCCGCCGAAAGGGTGATGGCGATTTGAAAAATTGTTGGTGACCCAGCCAGGAATCGAACCCAGACTCTTTGCGTGATAGCCCAATGAGCTAACTATCGCGCCATCGCCATCTATGTGTAAACTGTGTTTATATATTCTTGGTCATTGATAAATATTGAGTCGTTATTGAACTGCAACATTTAGTGTTTTGGTCTCCTCTTGATGTTTAACGCTTCCGTTGAAATTGGTTAGGAATATGATGTTTTCGTTGATGAGTTCGATTATTGTTTTTTTAAAGAATTTGTGTTCTTATTTAGCACTGATTCCTTTTAGCAGCTGACTGATACAATGGTCTGCAGATAGTTTTTGAAGTTGGTTGCTGTTGCATACTAGTATGTTGTTAATTTCTCTGCACTGTTCCTTGATTCCATATTGTTCGTCTTGATTTACCAGAAGTTCGTTTGTTTCTAAGTATATGCGTCTATTGTCTTTAACTGAAGATCTGAAGAAGACCATATAATAAGGTGGTGTCTCCATCTGTCAACGGCACAGACTTCACTTTTTTGAGTTGGTGTTAAGTATATTTGAACACCTAGTGCTTTGATGTAATTCGAAACAATGAGACTTATAAAGCCATTCTTATTATCCATGACTAGTATTTTCGGAACTGTGAAGTAGTGGAGGATTTTTATTATTTTGTTTCTCAAGTACAAAGCCGGATTTTCTTTAATACGGGAGAACTTGGTGAATTTAGTAAATTTATCGATGCAAGCAATATATTTTTCATGTTCTATTTCAAAGAGATGGATGTGCAGGATTTCTGCAGGATAAGTGGGAATTCGTGTTTTAAGGGATGGCGATCATATTTATTTAATTTTCAAATATCACACACCCTAGTATATTTTTTTATTAGCTTGCTCATACGCGGAAAATAGTATTTCTCTAAGATCTGATCCTTATTGTCTTTGTAGTTACGATGAGCCCTACTATGTTCTTCCTCTATGACTGTATGGTCGTCTTATAATTCCGTCTTCTAGAAACTTTTTAATTTGTCGCTCCACTTCGCTCCGTAAATTTACTGGGTAAGGATATGATTTTGTATATAAAGGTTCTCTTGTGGTTATTTTAATTTCTGCTCTTACGCTTGTCCAAAGATTTTGCAATGTTTCTTTATTATGGATTGGAGAACCTTCTTAGTTTTTTCAGTTAAATGATTATCTCTAATTTCTATAATATAAACTTGAGTGGATTGTTTTTCTTTCAGTTTTATTTTTACATTTATTTTTATGGTGTGTATATTATTCTTCCTGTCTATAACGGCTTCTAATTCTTTTAATGCATCATCTATGGTTCTCCCCTCTAGGTATGGAATGCTAGAGAGGGATCTGTCATAAAATTTGCTTCGGTGGTTGGTTCTTCTTCTTCTGTTTCATGATTATATTCTTGGAGGTACTGCGAATAAGCTTTCATTTCTGAAGCACAATTTTGAAAACTATCTTCCAACTCTTCATTATGATTACTTTGATTGTCTTCTGCTTGCGTGACTGTGTTAAATAGCCCTTGTTGCTTGGGACGGAAGTTTTCTGAATCATTTGGTCGTTTAGATTGGAAATTGTGTCCTTGATTAGCCGGCATATTTGAATAGCCAACTTGCTTTTTTTGCATCGACCTGTCAATTTCCATTTGCTCTAATGGCTTTGGGGGCCTTGATGGATAAGGATTGTTTCGTTGATGTTGGTTATTGTGCTGTATGTTAAAAGCCTTAAGCATTTGTTGTATGGGAAGTGACCTTGGAGGTAGATGGTGCTTCCTATGCTCTTGTTGGCTTGTAAAAATTTGATTTTTAGAAGCTGAAATGGTATCAGTAGTGTTTTTTTATGAATGGTTACATTTCTGAAATTTAGTTTTTATATCTCCAAGCAAGATGTTGTAAGACATTTAGTTCTGGCAAAATAAAATACTAGACGATAATTCTTCTTTTAGATTTTTATTGCAACTGCCCAACATGATTTTGACAATCATTAGCCTAACTTAGCATAAGGTATAACAATGAATATATTACAAGAACAACAATTTTTAGGCAAACAACAGAATTCGGTATGTATACTTAAAAGTTGGGGAATTATGAAGGTTCAACTGTGACATCGTTCGATCAGTCTAATTATATGTTACATTATTTAAGACAAGATTTGTTGCGATAGGGTGATCATTTTATTAATACAATTTCATTTAAATTAGTTCCTTACAACTCGATCATCCTGACGATGAATCGTCCTCAATTTATCTCATGCACATACATCGACACTTTTCCGTTTGACAAACAATTTCATTCTGAATATTAAACATAACATAGCGAGCATAATTTGAAATTTATATATATATATATATATATTTTTTTTTTTTAAATTAAATATTGATTAAATAAATATAATTAAATAAATGGCGATGGCGCGATAGTTCGATTCCTGGCTGGGTCACCAACAATTTTTCAAATCGCCATCACCCTTACGGCGGGCAATAGCAAACTCCCGAAAGTTAAATTGCCTACGAAAAAGCTTCTAAGGAGTGCCATTCGGACTCGGCGATAAACCGTAGGCCCCTCTCAGATGTGACAAAAATGACAACATGAGCAACACAAATGTGTGTCAGCGGGCTGCCAGCTCCACAGTGTTTTTTTTTTTGTTTAAATATAAAAAAAAGCGAAATGTACAGAAGGTACAATTCAAAAATAATAGATTCATAATAGTAAATTTACATTTGCTTTCATTTCAATACGAACAGATAACTATACAATACATTATGATAATAACAAAAACGAAATATCGATACGTGTGCCCTTATAAGTTAACATACGGCTTCATGTTCTCAGGAGATGCTATTCCTTCGTATGGAACTCTTGATATTTAAAAGTTATCAAAATCTTTTATTATGTATCTATTATTTGCAAGTAATTTAATTATTTGATATGGTCTTTTATATTTAGCCGGCAGCGGAAATGAAAATGTTAAGGATGTCTAGTGGAGTCACTAAACGCGATTGCATTAGATCTACGCGTATAAGAGGAAGTCTACGTATAAAGAATTCGATCACCGAACAGCTTGAGGCGAATAGAATAAGTTGGTATTGCCACGTTCAAAGAAGATCTGCGGAAAATCCGGTTAAAAAGGCACTATCAACTACGGTCACTCCAACTGTAAGAAAACGAGGTCGGAAAAAGAATTCCTGGATTTCTCAGATGGCAAATGCGCAACAACGTCTGGGGTTAACCACTGAAGCGATCCAGGACCGAGCATTATGTAGACGCGTTCTGCGGTCTGCGACATTAGCCAACCCCATAAGCGGAGCAGCAGCGATGCAGTAAAAATGGGAAACTCGTTACGCATAAGTTCGTATAACGAGGAAAGAGTTAATAAAAGGATAAGAAGAAGAAGAATTTTTTATTTGTTCCAGGAGTATTTTAAACATTTTTTATCATGACATAATCACCGACCTTATATGGATATGGGTTCTTATGTCACTTGTCAAAATAAACTTTATTACACTCCTGACTACGAATGGTATTTTCATGTGCTTGTTGTCTAACAGACTCAAGGTTCCTCAACTCTTCTCTTACAATATTTTTCTCCAAATGCTCACGAAGCTTGTTTTGAGCAACACCAAAAAGTAGAACGCTTGGACAAAAACCTGTGCTTTTGTTCTCTACATTGTTAAGAGCAAATTCTACTTTGTCACTTCACTCTCTTTAGCGAACATTGGAGTAAGGCTTCTATTAATTCTCTCTACTTGCCCGTTAGATTGAGGCGAACTTGTGGCTACTAGTATCTTAATATGCTGAACATTATAATAGGTACAAAAAGTGGCGAATTCCTCAGAAGGAAAGCAGCTCCCTCTGTCAGATACTATTCGGGTTGGCTTGCTGTAGTTCGTAAAATAGGATTCTAAACACTTCAGAGTTTCTTTCGTACTAGTGCTTTTGACAAGATATAGTTTTGTGAACTTAGAGAACCCATCAACGATCAAGAAAATGTGTTTCTTTAGATTCCGCACTGATGAAGGTAAAAGACCATAGTGGTCAATATGAATTGGCTCAAACGGTTTATCACCTTTTGGAATATTATGAAGAACTCCCTCCTTTTTGCCAGTCGGTGGGGAGAAATGTATGCATTTTAAGCAATTGCTTGTATGATTTTTTATTTTGGCTTTCATATTCGGAAACCAGTAAGTTTTCTTTAAAAAATTGTAGCATTTTTCGACACCAACATGGCATAAGGCATCGTGGTGAGTCTGTATAACATTTCTTTCCATCTGTATTGGAACATAAAAGTACACTTTCTTATTTATTTTACGATAAACGAGACCATTTATCAGTTCATAGCATGCACTTTCCCTTTTCTCTAGCATATTGGATTCAAGAGCTTTTTATTCACGGTATGGGTCAACTACTTACAATCAGTAATGATCTTAAACTTAATTCCGGTTAAGTAAATTCTGAAGCGCCTGAGTGCATATATTATAGCGAAAGTTTCTAGCTCATAAGAGTGATATTTTGACTCTGAAGCTGTGGCTCGTTTGGAAAAGAAAAATGTTGGGTGCAAACGTTTATCTTCCTGACGCTGTAAGAGTACTGAACCAAATCCGAAGCTGCTTGCATCACAGTGCAATTCTGTTTCTGCATTTGGATTGCATATGCTAAGTAATGGTGCATCTAATAACTTTTTCTTAAGCATATCGAAAACCATCAATTCTTTTTCACCAAAAATAAACTTGGCATCTTTTTTTATAAGATCGTACAATGGCTAGGAAATAATTGAAAAGTCGTTGATAAATTTGCGGAAATATGAGCATAAACTCAAAAAGGAATGCAAGTCTTTGGTGTTTGTAGGTCTAGGAAATTATTTTTCTGCCCGTAACCCAACCGCGTTTTGACCCATGCCATTTGCACAAATGTCATACCCCAAATAAGTTATTCTTTCAAATACGAATGAGCACTTATCGAGCCGGAGCTGTAAATTATGTTCTCTAACTATTTCTATAACCTCTTCTAATACCTTAAAATGTTCTGCCATTGTTTCCGTAGCAATAAACAGATCGTCAATGTAAATCAAAAGTTTCCCCGATTTAATGAGATTTTTAAATATTAAATTGATGTACCTTTGAAAAACGGCCGACGCATTTTTGAGTCCGAAAGGCATACGCAAGAACTCAAATTGGCCTAAAGGTGTTATAAATGAGGTATATTTAATTGACTCAGGCGACATCTTAATATGGTAAAATGCACTTTTCAAGTCAAGTAGAGAAAAGTACTTTTTGAGGCACAAGCTATCTAATTGATCCTCTATTAGGGGTATTGGAAAATTATCCTTAAGTGTTATACTGTTTAATTGACGGAAATCAATGCACAACCTCCATTCGCCAGTCTTTTTCTTCACCAAGACAATCGGGGATGCAAAAGGTGACTTGCTTTCTCTAATAACCTTCTTTTCTATTAAGTCATCTATTATTTTTTGTAATTCACATTTATGGGCATACGGCGGCCTTCTTGGAGCACAATTAAAAACCTTATTCGTATCAGTTAAAACAATTTTCATATCAAAATCGGAACACTCATTTGAATTGTTAATATTCGAAATACTATTGTTTAAAATACTGTGGTATATATGTGATTAAATCAATTATCCAGTGTTGCATAACTTTAGGACTATACAAACTCTCCACGTTGGAGAGTTCAGTTATTACCCCAGTTTCAAACCAGAAGTTACCAGAAAGAACTAGAACCCGACAAATGTGGTATAAATACAGGATGATAAACTGCGGACGATAAGTTGATTTTTGGAAAGCGATGGAAAAGAACCTAAGTCTTACTAAGTGAAAGATAAGAGATTTGAATTGTGAAATAGAAGTGAAATTGTTTGTGAATTAATTGAAAGTTGTATTTAAATAATAATAAATAGAGTGTTTTTAGAAACAGAATAACGTTTTATCATTTCGAACCCTAGCCGAAATATTACATTGGTGTCAGAAGTGGGATAAAACTTATTCTGAGCGCTGTGAAAAAAAAAAAAAAATAATAAAAAAAAATGCCACGTACATTGCTGGAGCAAAGTATACCCCAGCTGAAAATTGAGCTAGAGAAGCGGAATCTCTCCGCAGCTGGAGGGAAAAGTGATTTGATTGTTCGGCTACAAGAAGCGTTCGACGTAGAAGAGGAGCTTGTAAGCACAGGGGTTGACATGTCTGCCATGATGGAATTGCTCCTTGGATTGAATCCTAAGTTAGAAGAACAAAGGCGAAGTATGGATTCTAAGTTTGAAGAACAGTAGAATTCTCTTTAAGAACAGAAGAATTCTCTAGAAGAACAGAAGAATTCTCTAGAAGAACAGAAGAATTCTCTAGAAGAACAGAAAAATTCTCTAGAAGAACAAAAGAATTTCATTATTTCCGCACAAAAAGACACTGTCGAAGAGTTCAAGAATTCTCTAGAAGTGAAATTCGAAATAATCGATAAAAAATTAAATATGCACGAGGCACAATTCGAGAAGGTTGAACACAATATCGAGAATCTTGCGAAAGAACTAGAGAGAGTAAAGAAACAGAAAGTCTGAGAAATTTCTACAGACTGCCCTAGAAGGAAAGAGATGCAACCACCTGTTTTTGATGGCCAAATATCGTGGCCAATATATAGAAGACAACTTGAAGCAGCTGCCATGACAACTGGGGCGACGGAGAAAAGTCGATAGCGCTCACGCTGGCACTGAGAGGTACAGCTGCGGATTTTCTGCAAACCATCTCAGAAGATAAACAACTCAACTACGACGCTTTGGTTAAAGCCATAGAAATGCGCTTCGGAGATGACCATATGCAGTAAGTATACAGAATCCAACTGCGCAGCAGAGTCCAGAAGAGGGGCGAAACACTTCAGCAGTTGCAGGCCGATATCGAACGGTTGGCGCATCTATCTTATCCTAATGCCGAAAAAGACCTTATCAACGAAATGGCTGTAGAGGCGTTTACCCAAGCGATTGAAGATAGGCAGTTGCAAATGGCTGTAAGAATGGCTGGAAAACGAACCCTTCCTGAGGCGCTAGCATTTGCCCTGACAATGAAAGCTGCCGACCAAGCATCTCAAGGAATCCACCGCCTGAGAGAAGTTGTTGCGGTAAATTTTCCCGTAACAAGGTTTACCCTCTTCCTCGTTCTTCTCCCTTCGTTCCCTCTTTTCGTTGAGAGGGAAGACCGAGCTCTGGCGGAGGTGGAGGGCAGCCATGGTCCCATCAGCCATTGGCCCACCGACCACAGACCTCGGAAAGGACCCACATAGAATTACGGGCGGCTATCCTCAGAGGAGGACGAGGTGGTTCGGTCGGTGAAGCCCTAAGGACGGTAGGGAGACTCACGACGAACCAGGAGCCCAGGGTGCGACAGGAGGTCCACCAAGATCACCGTTGTCGTAGCCCGTAGGCTAGACGGGAGACTCGCAACAGGCTGCATCAGACAGGACGTCTGAAAGTCATCGACGGGTGGGGACGGACGGTCCTTGTAAGCCAGACACCCCAACACGATGATGATGGGTGGGGAGGACGATCCCTGGAGCTTACACCCCAACGACAGCCTTAGACGCAAAGGCTCTAGGAGTCCACATCCTACAATCGATGTGGAGACAAACGGATTCGCATCTCGAAATCGATGTGGATGCAGAAAATGTTTAAGGGGGAAGAGATGACGATCTCTTTTATATCTACACCCCCCAACGTGGGAGCTACGGAGGAGCGAAGGTAGTGTTTAGGCGAACAGCCAGCATAATAGAACACATCCCAATGACGTACCAGCTGTATAAGTTCGGTTCGATGGGTGAAGGGACGACGACCCCTTTGAAGTCAGCACCCCACCGATGGAGCACCGAGGAAGCAGCAGAGGCTGTAGGCGGATGGCCAAGTTACGAGGCATCTTCCAACGAAGGGAATACACAAATATAAACAATAACAACAACTATAAACAATAACAACAACAACAACAAAAATAATAACAACTATAAACAATAACAACAACAAACCACAACAATAACATAAACAGAAACTATACAATAATAACAAAACAGAAATCACAAAAAATACCAGGCGGGCAGAAAGGCCCACAACATAAACAAATATAGAAACCAACAAAAAAAAATAAATAATTATGTAAGGAATGACCCGCTATTGGTCAGTCCCCCCATTCCCCCCAAATCTGAACGCCGATCCACCGGAGTAAGTAGGGACCCGGGGTATATTAGCACAAAGGCACATATACTTAGCTTTGTTTGGGGCGGCGGTTTAGAGAATGGCTAGATCGGGGTATAATCAGATTAGGATTATACCCACACAACCTTCCTCCTTCGTCCCAACACTCCATTGACCTTCGATCATACTTTCTTTCTCCTTTGCGTTTGTTGTTGTTTTGCAATTTTGTTTAGTTCGATGGGGGAAAATTAACCGGGGATCAGCAATGAGAGAAACATTGCTTCTCGCAATTTTCAATGTAGTTCCAGTGTCTAGGGAAATAGCTAGGCATAGCTAGGATCCACAAGCTCTCATAAACTCGCTCAGTGGAGTTCCCAGTAGAAGCGGGAGAGAACTCAGTGTCTGAGGAGTTTAGAATGACAGTGTACAATTGGAAACAATTGGAATGTGTGAGAGGCCTAGTTGGACACGGGAGCACACACTAGCAAAGTTTGCTAGTTGTGTAGCTGGAAACCCCGTTGTTGGGTTCACTAGAGCCAAATGAATGTGTGTGTGAGTGAGTGTGAGAATCTGTCGAGAGCTGGTGGAAAGGAAAAGATCTGGAAGTCACTTTTGTGATGACCAGCATTAAGCCAGGGTCATCGAGGTTTTTTTTTTTGTTTTGCGAAAGTTTTTCTTTTGTGGGAAATTGCAAAAGCAATTTTTCTTTATTAAAAAAAAAGGAGAGTAGTTTGTTAAATAAAATCGCGAGTTTTTTTTGGCTTCTGCCGGTAAGGGAAAAGAGAAGTAGGAGAAAGGAAGGAGAGTAAAGGGATTATCCAGGAGTGTTGGGACGGGGAAAACGGTGCCAGGAAAGGGCACGGGAACCGCCAGGAACTCAAGCTAAGTATTGTGTATTTAAATAGTGGTGTAGTGCAGGAAAAAAAAAAAAGAAAACCGCTCTTTCTATTGAAAAATTGAAACTCCGGTAGGTCGCGCGTGCGTTTGCATCTCGAGAAAAGACGAGACACGCGACCCGTAAGATTTTGTTTTGTGCGTTCGGGACTGTGAAATAGCGGGTCACTCCGTCGACGAGTGTTCCGTTAATTTCAATCACAATAAATCGTCGGGCTCCGAAGGAGCTTTATAACGTGGTAAAACATTGTTTTTTTTTCTTTTTTGTTGTGTTTCTTTTCGGGGAAGATTTTACTTTCTTTGTTTTCAGTTCGGTATTTTTTTTTCTTTTCTCGTAATTGGAGGTTTCGTGATTCCTATAAAAATCACGTGGCGCTCAACTTTGTGTTTTTTTGGTTTTGTGGTTTCCCGGGTTTAGCTGCCTCTTAAAGCGCTACCTGGAGGTCGGACGAACCCAGTATTGGAACAGTTGGTTCCAAAGTTATCTGGCAGGAATAACATCTATCCTGCAAGCAGCGCATCATCAAGTCAACAGGCGGGAAACGTGTAAGAACCAACTTCGAGGGGCAGAAGTTGGTTTCTGGAATTGACGCCCCCAGGATCAAAATCCAAGTCTCCCAAACAAAACGAAGTAACAAGAGTCTTACAGTGGAGGCCCGCATAGGTCAGAATAAGTGTGTGGCTTCCATTGACACCGGTGCCACTGCCTCCATTATAAGAAGGGATATCGCTCATGATTCATGGCTGCACAATACCAGTAGCTACTGCTTGAAAACAGCAACAGGAGCGACGGCAAAGGTGTATGGAGAGGTTGTTCTTACGATCAATCTGGCAGGACTAACATTCACCCACGTATTCCTAGTGGCCGATATATGCGACGAGTGCATCATTGGTGTTGACTTTATGATGGCGCACAACGTAGTGCTCGACATCGGAACTCAAGTACTTAAGTAAAGGAACGTCGAGAATGCCACATGCCTTAGGACAGTAGTCAGCAAGGACGAGATCTTACCACCTTCCGCAGAGACACTTATTTGGGCGAAGCTGAAAGGTAATCTTGGGAGCCATCGATTCTATTTGATTGAGCCGGACTCTAAAAATCATTATCAGAATTACGTCGTGGGAAAGATGCTCGTTGAGCCGAAAGGCAAAATGGTCCCAGTAAGAATTTTGAATGTGGGAAATAAGAGCATCAAACTAAAGCAAGGACAATCGATCGGAGTGTGCTTACCGATAACTGCTGTCACCAAGTTGTCGAAGGAGAATGCTGCTATATCTTTGCCATCAAGTAGCACAGCTGAGTTGAAAAGAACTATACTCAGGCAAACCGAGCTGAACCAGAAGCAACGAGCGATGGCACAGGAACTAATCAACGAATTTGCAGACGTATTTGCCTCGCAGGATGGCGAATATGGCAGCACACATTTGGTACGACACCGAATAGACACTGGAGATGCAAGACCCATACGTCAACCTCCTAGGCATTTACCATTAGCTAAGCAGACGGAGGTTACAGAAATGGTTTCGACTCTGGAAAATCAAGGGTTGATTGAAGGCTCTAAGAGTCCGTGGGCATCACCCGTTGTACTAGTCAAGAAGAAAGACGCCACCAATACATTCTGCGTGGATTATCGCCAGCTAAATAATGTCACCAAGAAGGATAGCTACCCCTTGCCAAGGATTGACGACACACTGGACACACTGTCAGGAGCGCAATGGTTCTCGACACTTGATCTGAAGAGTGGCTACTGGCCAATTCACAGTAATGCCATTCGGATTGTGCAATGCTCCGACAACCTCTGAGCGCTTAATGGAACGCGTTTTGCTGGCACTAACATGGAAAACCTGTTTGGTCTACCTGGACGATGTCATCGTGGTCGGCAAAACTTTTCAAGAACATCGAGATAACTTAAAGGAAGTGTTCCCAAGACTACGAAGTGCACAGCTAAAGCTTAACCCGAAGAAGTGTCATCTCTTTAGGCCAGATGTCAAATACTTGGGACACATCATCTCATCCGAAGGGGTAAGGACAGACCCAGAAAAGATCGAAGCGGTGAAAAATTGGCCAGTCCCAAGAGACAAACACCAACTGAGAAGCTTTCTGGGACTCGCTACCTACTACAGGCGGTTTGTGAAGGATTTTGCTGGGATCGCAAAGAGTTTGCATCAACTAACAGAAAAGGGAAAACAATTCAAATGGTCAAGTGAATGCGAAAGAAGCTTCAAAACTCTCAAACAACAACTATGTGAGGCCCCTGTACTAGCGTACCCTACTCCAGGAAAAACATTTATTGTGGATGCAGATGCCAGTAACGTCGGAATTGGAGCTGTCCTTTCGCAGATGCATGACGGGCAAGGGAAAGTAGTTTCCTACTTTAGTAAGGTGCTCTCTAAGCCGGAAAGAAACTACTGTGTCACCAGGCGGGAACTTCTTGCTTTGGTCTTGGCAACAAAGCATTTCCATAAGTACCTGTACGGACGAAAATTCATTCTTCGCACAGACCATGCACGACTCCAGATGTACGACTACGAGATACAGCATCGAAAGGGAAGCCTTCACTCTAATGCGGATGCTCTGTCTCGGCGACCTTGCAAATCTGATTGCAAACATTGCGCACGACAAGAAGAAAAAGATGCGGTATCCACTCAACGACTAAGAGCTGAGCCCACTGACGGTTGGAATGAAAGTGAAATGCGAAACGCCCAAAAAGAGGATCCGGATATCGAGCCAATACTCGCTTGGAAAGAACACATAGAAAAACCAGATTGGCAGGAAATATCCAATAAAAGTCCCGAACTAAAGTCATACTGGGCACAGTGGGACTCGCTTCATGTTCAAGATGGTGTTTTGAAGCGAAGGTGGGAAAGCTCGGATGGAAAGACGTTTGTGATGCAGCTCGTTGTGCCAAGGTCGAGAGTCAGTGACGTGCTAAGGGAACTGCACGATGGAATGTCCGGAGGTCACCTGGGAGTGAATAAGGCGTTAGAAAAGGTGCGAGAACGTTTTTATTGGGTGCATGCCAAGGACGATGTCGAAAATTGGTGCAGAAAGTGTGTCACCTGCGTCGCCAGTAAAGGCCCGAGGGTTAAAAGTCACGGCAGAATGCAGCAATACAACGTTGGAGCGCCCTTCGAGAGAATCGCAGTTGACATCGCAGGGCCGTTTCCGGAAACCGAGAAGGGAAATCGCTACATTCCTGTTGTTATGGATTACTTCAGTAAGTGGCCTGAGGCTTTCGCTATCCCTAACCAGGATGCCAACCGTACCGATGGAATTGCACTCGGATCAAGGGCGCAACTTCAAGTCCAAGATTTTCCAAGGGGTGTGCGAGCTACTGGGTATCAAAAAGACGAGAACAACACCGCTCCACCCACCCACAATCGGACAATCGGTGGAACGCTTCAACAGAACCTTGAATGAACACATATCAAAGGTCGTTGGCGACAAGCAATGCGATTGGGATAGGCAAATTCCAATGTTTCTATTAGCCTATCGGAGTGCAGTACACAACACCACAGGTCACACTCCATCGGAAACCCTTTTCGGTCGAACAGTCCGGTTACCTAGTGAACTGATGTTTGGATCACCGCCGTCTGAAGAGAACAGAAATTAAGACGGCTATGTCGCAGACCTCAGACAGATTATTAGGGACGTGCACCAAAGAACCAGGGATAAGATGAAGACAGCCAGTTACCGCATGAAGACCAGGTATGATGTCAAGGCGACCACAACGGGATTCCAGGAAGGAGATCTAGTGTGGCTATATAACCCTCATAGACGGAAAGGCGTATCACCCAAATTACAGCAAGACTGGGAAGGAAAATATAAAGTCGTAAACCGCATCAACGATGTTGTCTATCGCATTCAACAAGGAAGAGGAAAGATGAAAGTGGTTCATGTGGATCGAATACATCGCTATATTGGGCAGAATGTCGAAGAGTTTGTTCGGGACGAACAAGTTTAAGAGGGGGATGTTGTGGTATATATGTGATTAAATCAATTACCCAGTGTTGCATAACTTTAGGATCATACAAACTCTCCACGTCGGAGAGTTCAGTTATTACCCCAGTTTCAAACCAGAAGTTACCAGAAAGAACTAGAACCCGGCAAATGCGGTATAAATACAGGATGAGAAACTGCGGACGATAAGTTGATTTTTGGAAAGCGATGGAAAAGGACCTAAGTCTTACTAAGTGAAAGATAACAGATTTGAATTGTGAAATAGAAGTGAAATTGTTTGTGAATTAATTGAAATTTGTATTTAAATAATAATAAATAGAGTGCTTTGAAACAGAATAACTTTTAATCATTTCGAACCCTAGCTAGCTGAAATATCATCGCTGATGAATTCGTATTCAAAAATAACATGCAAATCTTGTAAAAATGAAGTGCTTGAACAATTGCTGGGTGATTCGTGGTATTGAAGCATCATTATAGCACCTGACTGTGGACAGTCTTTGATGGAATGACCCATTTTTCCGCACCGAATGCATGAACCCTTTTCTCTGCTTGGCCTTGGACAGTTGGTAACGATATGGCCAAAGTCGTTACAGTTGTAACACTTGATGCTGGTTTTGTTGCGTGCTTGTGGCGTAAACTTTGGCTGTGTCAGAGTTTTGGTATGACTGCTTGTACTCACAGAAATTGATGGCTGAAATTCTGTTCTCATTTTCTCGTATTTTCTTAGAGTGATTTTCAACTCAGATAGGCTGTTGGCTGTAAGTAGAATTTGTTTGCTAACCATTGAATCGGGTATACCTTTGGTTATATAATTTATGATGTCCTGCTCCTCAACGTCCGCTGCTTTGGTAATTTCCTGCATGCTAAGGACATACTGCTGGTAATTCTCATCCTTTGTTTTTTTTTCGACTGCGTAGGGTATTGTGGACGTCAGAAGCTGTTGAATGCTTATGAAACTCATTGAGTAATGCCCTTTTTAAGTCATTCCACGAATGACATGATGTTGATCGTAAAAATAATTTAGCGGTTCCCTTCAATAATCGCTGAGCGTAGATAAAGCACTTTAAGTCATCAAACTTATAGATGGATTTTGAATCTTCAAACGTTTTGACCCATCTCACGATAGTAAAGTTGTCGTCACCAGAAAATGTTGGAAAGGAATATTCTATATCCCTAAAACTTACGCTGTCAGCCATAGAAGACGGGATAAGTGTCTCAACAGGGCCATTTAACTCGGCCAGTCTCTTCTGTAATGCATGTATTTCTTCATTTCTCTTCACGACTTCTCGCAAATTCTCCAGCTGTTGGTTTACCCGTCTATTCTCCTCTTTCAGCTCTGATGAATTCTCATCCTCATTAATCCCATCGAGGACAGCCGTTGGAAAATATTCCTCCATTTGGGCATCAGTGAGCTCCTCAATGGCCTGCTCCAATCGAATTTTAATTGTCGCCTTCACTCCAGTTGTAGATAAACCCAATTCGGATGTTGCGGTAAAATTTACCACAACAAGTTCTACTCTTTCCCTTCCTTCGTCTTTCCACTTACATTCTTTTCCGTTGGTTCTTCAAAATCCTAGAAGGGTGGTGGGCAGCCATGGGTTCATCAGCCATTGGTGCACCCTCTTAGTATCTTGAAGGATCAACCATCGCAGGTAGGACGGACGGTTCATTATAGAAGCGACCAGAGGAAAGGCGCAGGAACCGCGCCCAACGAATTAATGTTTAGGAGCCTTTACCGAAGTTGTCGGCTCTTGCCCTTGTGTGGTGTTGTCTTCCCCATCGGGTAGTCTCCTTTGCCTTAGAAGGCATCTCCGCTCCACCCGTTTCTTTCCTGCCCAATCCGTTGTTTTGGCCCACCCCTTCATTTTATGTCCGTTGTCTCCTTGGAGAAGCATATTGGCGGGAAGAATTGGTGGGTTCTTGAACTCTGTCTTTCTGCTTCTATGCTTGTCGGAGGGAACAACCACTAGGTCTGCGAGAAGGCAGAGACAGGAGTCTCTTTAGTAGTGACGGACGGTCACTTTAGTAAAAGCGCGTTACGTCTAGAGCCAGATGGACAGTCTGGAACCCTCTGCGTGCCATAAACCCCAGAAGATTCAAAACTACTGACGCCCTATTCGGTGACGGACGGTCGCCCATCGAACCCCAAATAAAACATTGTAAAAAAAAAAAAATATATAATTGAAAAGACTGGACCCCCATTTGCGTGCCCCGCACTTACGAAGTTTAAGACAAAAGGATCATCCGAAACGGATAATGATCAGGACATATAAACGCGAATAGGCCGTATACTGTTTGGCAAATTATCTTTTTCCTTTTTTTATCTTTTGGAAGGACTGGGGTTGCATTGCGACTGAATGCAACCCCAATGATTGATCGTAAGGGAAATATTAGCTCGGACCAAAGGGAAATCCCAATCTTGGGGAAATTTTCCCCAGATGTGGGAAATAAGAATGAGACCTTCAGGGGTGTGTGTGAGTGAGAATGGAAGCAACGGAGGTCCAAGGCATGGTGGCACACTCCAGCAAAATTGCGGAGTGTTGCACACAAAGACCAAAAAATTGGCCCGTTGCATCCGTATGAACGGTTGTACGAATGGACGTATGTGTGAGACCTACGGTCCGAGCCAATATCGATGGTATAGGGTTAACCACTTCTTGGTTGACCATCAAAGTGATTTGATTAAAAGAAGTTTGGCAAAAAAAAAAAAAAAAAAAAAAAAAACAGAAAAAAAAAGGAAAAGGTTTAATCGTTTTTTATAAAAAAGAAAAAAAAGGAAAAAGTTTAATCGTTTTTCTTAAAAAAAAAAAAAAGAGGAAAAAAAAAAGGAAGGAAGAAGCCTAGAGAGGAAAAGGGAAGAAACAGTGAGGAGGAAACAAGGAAGAACTCAGGACTAGAAAGAGGAAGACTAGGAGGTAGTTCTACAGGCAAGGAACTTTCTGGAAGATTAGGAAAGAAAGATAAGTACCCTTTTTGTGTTAGAACAAGCTGTGTATATCGTGTTCCCAGGGGTGAATCCTTTCAAAAAAAAACATATCGCGTGTTAGTGTCGGGCTCCGCAAGTAGCGGTTCAGGCTATTGAGTGGTACCGTCAGTACCATCTTTAAAAAAAAAAAAAAAAAAAAACATTTTGTTGTCGCCGCCTTTCGGCTGTTAGCTTATCAACCAATCCTCGATTAATAAAAAGATCCATTTTATAACGTATACCAAAACGATTCTTTTTCTTTCTGGTGTGGTTTTCGGCTTAATTCTTTGCAGCATACGGTTTTGCACTTCCGATCGGAAAAAGTGCATGGCGCGTACTTTAAACCGCGAAAATTCATTTAAATTGAAATTTTAAATTTTCGCGAATCTTGTCCTGAACCCAGCCCAGCTGAGCAGCCATCAGGTTCAGCAAACAATTTGCTGCCATTGCAAATTTCCCAAGGACATTTTATTTTTCCCCTAAATCTCAAGTGACAGATCGCCACTTGGAGCTTTAACCACCAACCGCGTGGTTCGGTTTTTTTTATAAGATTCTGGTGTTTAGTTATATTTTAAGTAGTTTTTTTTATTTTGCCGGCAACCCGGCCATCGTAAATATTGATAACTTCCGATAGAATTAACATCCGTTCGGGAAAATTTTGCAACAATTGGCGCCCAACGTGGGGCTAGTGGAAAACGCTATTATCAGGGAAGTGTGTCGTTCTTTGTGTCTTTTACTCTGTTTGGTGATCTTTTACTTTCGGTTTCATATTTGCAGGGACAGTGGGTCAGCTTGGAAATAAAATAACACAGCAAACAACGAGATCCGTTGTGGAAAATTTCTCAAGTATCGACAAAGTCAAATTGCAGATCGGCGAGGGAAGTAATTGGATTTAACCAGGTCATAGGTACCCTGGGTTGCAAGTAGGTTTCATTTCACTGTGTTTTCGTTTCCTTTGTTTGACGACCCACCAATTCACTAAAAAAAAAAAAAATTGAAATTTAAAAGAAAAAAAAAACATAAACAAATCAAGTAAATTTTTGCACATTTGTACTTCTTCAACAACTACATATACCTAACACATTTATTCATACATATTTAGTACTCATATACATATTTGTTTTGCCATATATTTTTACATATATTCATAATCGCATTTAATATAGTTTGTTCTGACATTTGTTTGGGTTCGTTTCGTTCCTTTTATATTTACATATATATATATTTACACATATATTTACACACATTCATAACCCGCAATTACCTAGTTTGTTCTGACATTTTTTTTGTGTGGGTTCGTTTCGTTCCTTTTATATTTACATATATATATATTTACACATATATTTACACACATTCATAACCCGCAATTACCTAGTTTGTTCTGACATTTTTTTTTGGGTTCGTTTTCGTTCTTTTTTTCTAAGATCCTTGAACTTTCAGGCAAACAGCTGTTTAAGAACTTCGGTGGATTTTGATTTTGATTTCTCGGTAGTCTTGTTTTGATTTAATCAGTTTGGTGTGGTTACATTTCTTGTTCGGAGTGGGTGAGTGATTTGTGTGATCAGCTTATCAATATATTTAGCATGTCGAAATTAGAGATTAATCGTTTGTCGGCAGAGGAGTTAACCTACGAAATCCGAGCTCGAGGTCTCTCCGCACCATCAAAAGGGGGTGTGGACGCAATGCGGAAATCACTTCGGGCTGCTAGGTTGCTAGAGCGTAGGGGCTCAATGGGGTCAACGGATTTAAACTATCCGTTTACTTTTGAGGAAGATTTTGACGCTGTCAAATCCAAGATCAGCGAGATCGAAGACCTTCTAAAGGATCGGCCAACTGATCCGAAGTCGTCGGATTATTTAAAGATCCTGACAAAAATTGAATGGTCGTTGGGTCGTTTAGATAGGGCCAGGGCAGAATCAAAGGAGGAAGTAGCAGGTCGGCTCACCCTTAGAAATGCCCTAATTTTGTTGCTTGGGGAATTGACGGACGAAGAGAGTGAGAACGAAGAAGAAGAGGAAGACAGAGGTACACCACAAGCAAGTGGTTCATCGAGGGTTCAACGGTCGCCGGAACGAGTCGAATCCAGACCCGTAGATCAACTTGTAATTCCTCCTTCACTGGAGCGGTGTTCTGAAAGAATCGAGAAATGGAACGTAAAGTTTACGGGTGAACGGTGTGGTTCATCGGTAAACGCTTTTCTCGAACGAGTAGAAGAACTTAGGGAAGCACGGGGTGTCTCGGAAGAACACCTCTTCAAATCAGCTGTCGATCTGTTTGTTGGGAAGGCGCTCATTTGGTTTAGGGCGGTTAGGGAAAATGTAGGAAACTGGGACCAGTTGATTAGGGAACTCAAACTCGAATTTCTACCCCCAAATTACGATGACCTACTACTAGAAGAAATACGCAGACGGACTCAAGGAAAAGACGAGACAATAGGGGTTTACGTAGCGACAATGACGAACTTGTTTCGGAGGTTGTCGGAACCCTTGACGGAAAGGAGGAAGCTAGGTATTTTACAAAGGAACCTGGCTCCCTTCTATCAAACGCAACTAGGCCTAGCTGATCCAAAATCAGTGAACGAGTTGGTGGCATTAGGTCGACGACTCGAGACCGTACGGGCAAATGTGGAGACCTTCGCTCCTCCTCCAAACAGTAGGAGCCGAAACCTATTGGAGCCAGATTTAGCGTACGTTACAACAGAAGAACCACCTAGAGTTGCGACAATCAGCAGGACTCTCCCACCAAGTAGACAAGACCGGACAACAAGAAACAAACAACTTCGTTGTTACAACTGTGGTGACCCTGGACATTTCGCTAACACCTGTTCCGCTCCTAGTCGTTGCTATGGTTGTGGGGAAATCGGGGTACGACGCAAGGATTGTCGGAAGTGTTCGGAAAACGCAAGGCGGACTCCTGGGTCAGCAGGACAGGGGCCTCGCAGACATTAGAGGATAAGTCGCCTGCTGGCGACCAGTCGCCTGAAGTCGTTCAGCTTAGTTTCACTTTGGAGGCAAACGAAAGGGATAGCCGTCCCTACTTAGGAATTAGTATATATGGAATTAGGTTGTTAGGGTTATTAGACTCAGGAGCGTCAAGAACGATAATTTGCAGGGACGGCTGGAAGGTTCTTCAGGATTTAGGTTTAGCGTTAGGAGAAAGTAGGATAAAATCTGTGTCTTTAGCTGATGGTGTAGGAATAGGAGTTTTAGGAGTTGTAACTTTACCAATCGAGGTAGAAGATAAGTCCGTTCTTCTGGAATGTCTCGTTATCCCAACCCTCCCCCATGTCATGATCCTTGGTGCGGATTTTTGGGCACTCTCGGGTATCGTCCCGGATCTGAGGTCGGGCAGGTGGAGATTTTCGGATCAGGACGACGTGGTCGCCCTAACATCCATTCGGGAAAAGGCAGACTTGGAAGAGTCGGAGGAAAAGCAGCTGGAGGCTACACTAAGCGATGCGTTCAAAGCAATGCCAAACGGCTTAGGGTGCACACGATTGGTAGAGCATAAAATTAGGACGTCGGCAGAACCTATAAAGCAAAGGTACTACCCGGTTTCGCCTGCCATGCAGGTTCATATTGATAAAGAGCTACAGGAGATGATGGACGCGGGGGTTATTGAAAAATCTAGCAGTCCATGGGCATCCCCTATAGTTCTTATTAAGAAGAAGGATGGGTCGTATAGGTTCTGTGTCGACTATAGGAAGCTCAATAAAGTCACTGATAGGGACGCGTATCCACTCCCTTTCATTTCGGCAACGTTGGATAAACTTCGGGACGCACAATATCTGTCCTCCCTGGACATAAAGTCAGCTTACTGGCAGATCCCGATGGAAGAAAAATCGAGACCCTTCACCGCTTTCACAGTGCCGAACAGAGGTCTCTTTCAGTTCAAGAGAATGCCATTCGGCTTACACAATGCACCAGCGACTTGGCAGAGGTTCATCGACAGCGTGTTGGGTGCCGATCTCGAGCCGTTCGTATTTGTGTATTTAGACGACATTATCATCGTCACAAACTCGTTCCAAAAACACCTGGAAATACTGAAAGAGGTCCTCAGACGGCTGACGGAGGCAGGTTTGAAAGTCGGTCGGGATAAGTGCCATTTTTGTAAACCGTCTTTAAAGTTCCTGGGATATATGGTTGACCGAAATGGGTTGCATGTGGATCCGGAAAAGGTGGAGAGTATGGTAAAGATACCAGCTCCCAAAAATACAAAAGAGGTTAGGAGCTTTATAGGAACCGTGTCTTGGTACAGACGCTTCGTACCGAATTTCGCTGTATTGGTTAGGCCCCTTTCAGATTTACTGAAAAAGAATAGGAAATTCATTTGGACTAGTGAATGTGAGGATAGTTTTAGAAAAGCCAAGGAATGCTTAGTGACATCACCCATTCTGACGTGCCCGGATTTTAATCGCCCCTTTGTAGTCCAAACCGATGCGTCAGATTATGGGATTGGAGCTGTTCTCTCCCAGAGTTTTGAAGATGGGGAGAAGGTCATTTGTTACCTCAGTAGGTCTCTTAACAGGTGTGAGCGCAACTACTCAACTACGGAAAAGGAGTGCTTAGCCGTGCTATGGGCGATTGAGAAGTTACGAGCGTATATCGAAGGTAGTCGATTTACGGTCGTAACCGATCATTATTCGCTGGTATGGTTGAGTAATCTGAAGGATCCGCAAGGAAGATTAGCGCGTTGGGCAGTTCGGCTCCAACAATTCGACTTCGAGATCATTCACCGGAAGGGGAAAGAGCATGTGGTTCCTGACATGCTTTCGCGCGGAGTCCCGGCAGTGGCCGAGATTTCGGATGCGGATTTGGACCCTTGGGTTTTGAAGATGATCTCGCTAGTCAAGACAAACCCCCTTGCGTATCCAACGTGGAGAGTAGAGAGCGGTCGTTTGTTTAAATTCGTGAAAACCAGAAGGGTGATTGTGCACGAGAACAACGACGAGTGGAAGCTAGTAGTAGGGAAAACAGATAGGCTTAATATTTTAAAACAATGCCATGATAGTCCATTAGCAGGACACATGGGAATTAGGAAGACTTTCGCTAGGATAGGGGCCAAGTATTATTGGCCAAAAATGAGAGGGGATATTACGAGATATGTTAGGAGCTGCAAAGTTTGCCAACAGGTGAAACCGGCTAACGAAAAGCCGGCTGGTCTTATGACGGAGAGAGTAGGGACTACATCACCGTGGGAAACGGTGTGTGTAGATTTGGTAGGTCCGCTCCCAAGGTCGTTTAGGGGCTTCACTTATATACTCACGGTCGTAGACTATTTTACCAAGTTCCCTCTTCTTTTCCCTCTGCGGTCTGCAACAGCGAAATCTGTATGCAGAGAACTAGAGGACAATGTCTTTCTTCTATTTGGCGTCCCATCGGTAACCGTCTGTGACAATGGTCCCCAGTTCCGTAGCAAGGAACTGTCCACTCTATGCAAGTCTTATGGATCGCGCCTGCAATATACGGCGCATTATCATCCCCAAGCCAACCCTGCGGAACGCATTAACCAGATAATAAAAACCACACTTAGGGCTTATATCTCAGAGAACCATCGGGAATGGGATACCCACCTCTCGAAGGTAGCTTGCGCCATACGTACGGCTCAGCATGAGGTGTTAGGAGTCTCACCGTACTATGCAAACTTTGGGAAGGATATGGTTACTCACGGACGGGAGATACCAACCGTGGACGACCATGTTAGCGATAGGGATGTAGATGTTGAAGCGTTAGGTGATAAATTTAGGAGGTTGAGGATAGACATAGGAAAAAAACTAGAGGTGGCAACCAAGAAGTCCGCGAAGGCCTACAATCTCCGACGGAGAGATACCCAGTATCTCCCGAACGAGCTTGTGTGGCGAAGAAATTTTGTTCTATCGGACGCCGCGAAATTTTATGCCGCTAAGCTGGCCCCTAAATTTATCGGTCCTTACAGAATTCGGAAAAGAGTGTCCCCGTGGACCTACATACTAGAAGACGATGACGGTAAAGAACGCGGTACATGGCACTGTAAGGACCTTAAGCCATATAACGATTGAACCAATCGAACAATAACCAGTCTGAAGTCCCAAAACGAAAATCAATTGAATAGTAAAGGTAGTTTATAGTATCGGTTGAGTTAAATTTGTAATATAGGATTCGAGTTTACACTTGTAATTCGTTTTTTGGATTTTTATTGCATATTTGCTTGTTACTTTAATTCTTGATACGGATATTGTCTCACTCCGGCGGTAACACCTAATCGAAATCTTTGCTTCCACTTTTTTTCATTCGCGTGTAGAGACTGGCAGGTTGGCCACTGATGCCTTCCAAATACCCGAGCCTACAGAGCCTCAGGAAATGGCTTCTTTGCCTAGCATAATAAGCACATTTCCTCGGAGGTAAGGGTGGGGTTTGTTGCGGTAAAATTTACCACAACAAGTTCTACTCTTTCCCTTCCTTCGTCTTTCCACTTACATTCTTTTCCGTTGGTTCTTCAAAATCCTAGAAGGGTGGTGGGCAGCCATGGGTTCATCAGCCATTGGTGCACCCTCTTAGTATCTTGAAGGATCAACCATCGCAGGTAGGACGGACGGTTCATTATAGAAGCGACCAGAGGAAAGGCGCAGGAACCGCGCCCAACGAATTAATGTTTAGGAGCCTTTACCGAAGTTGTCGGCTCTTGCCCTTGTGTGGTGTTGTCTTCCCCATCGGGTAGTCTCCTTTGCCTTAGAAGGCATCTCCGCTCCACCCGTTTCTTTCCTGCCCAATCCGTTGTTTTGGCCCACCCCTTCATTTTATGTCCGTTGTCTCCTTGGAGAAGCATATTGGCGGGAAGAATTGGTGGGTTCTTGAACTCTGTCTTTCTGCTTCTATGCTTGTCGGAGGGAACAACCACTAGGTCTGCGAGAAGGCAGAGACAGGAGTCTCTTTAGTAGTGACGGACGGTCACTTTAGTAAAAGCGCGTTACGTCTAGAGCCAGATGGACAGTCTGGAACCCTCTGCGTGCCATAAACCCCAGAAGATTCAAAACTACTGACGCCCTATTCGGTGACGGACGGTCGCCCATCGAACCCCAAATAAAACATTGTAAAAAAAAAAATATATATAATTGTAAAGACTGGACCCCCATTTGCGTGCCCCGCACTTACGAAGTTTAAGACAAAAGGATTCACCGGGATGTCGTTGGTTAGTTTACATTGGGTAGCGCTCAGAGGTAGAACTCCTTCCAATAGTCTCGTCACATGGGTAGTTCCTTGTTTCGCCCCCACGATACCTCATCCGATCATTATCCGAAACGGATAATGATCAGGACATATAAACGCGAATAGGCCGTATACTGTTTGGCAAATTATCTTTTTCCTTTTTTTATCTTTTGGAAGGACTGGGGTTGCATTGCGACTGAATGCAACCCCAATGATTGATCGTAAGGGAAATATTAGCTCGGACCAAAGGGAAATCCCAATCTTGGGGAAATTTTCCCCAGATGTGGGAAATAAGAATGAGACCTTCAGGGGTGTGTGTGAGTGAGAATGGAAGCAACGGAGGTCCAAGGCATGGTGGCACACTCCAGCAAAATTGCGGAGTGTTGCACACAAAGACCAAAAAATTGGCCCGTTGCATCCGTATGAACGGTTGTACGAATGGACGTATGTGTGAGACCTACGGTCCGAGCCAATATCGATGGTATAGGGTTAACCACTTCTTGGTTGACCATCAAAGTGATTTAATTAAAAGAAGTTTGGCAAAAAAAAAAAAAAAAAACAGAAAAAAAAAGGAAAAGGTTTAATCGTTTTTTATAAAAAAGAAAAAAAAGGAAAAAGTTTAATCGTTTTTCTTAAAAAAAAAAAAAACAGAGGAAAAAAAAAAGGAAGGAAGAAGCCTAGAGAGGAAAAGGGAAGAAACAGTGAGGAGGAAACAAGGAAGAACTCAGGACTAGAAAGAGGAAGACTAGGAGGTAGTTCTACAGGCAAGGAACTTTCTGGAAGATTAGGAAAGAAAGATAAGTACCCTTTTTGTGTTAGAACAAGCTGTGTATATCCTGTTCCCAGGGGTGAATCCCTTCAAAAAAAAAACATATCGCGTGTTAGTGTCGGGCTCCGCAAGTAGCGGTTCAGGCTATTGAGTGGTACCGTCAGTACCATCTTTAAAAAAAAAAAAAAAAAAAACATTTTGTTGTCGCCGCCTTTCGGCTGTTAGCTTATCAACCAATCCTCGATTAATAAAAAGATCCATTTTATAACGTTTACCAAAACGATTCTTTTTCTTTCTGGTGTGGTTTTCGGCTTAATTCTTTGCAGCATACGGTTTTGCACTTCCGATCGGAAAAAGTGCATGGCGCCTACTTTAAACCGCGAAAATTCATTTAAATTGAAATTTTAAATTTTCGCGAATCTTGTCCTGAACCCAGCCCAGCTGAGCAGCCATCAGGTTCAGCAAACAATTTGCTGCCATTGCAAATTTCCCAAGGGCATTTTATTTTTCCCCTAAATCTCAAGTGACAGATCGCCACTTGGAGCTTTAACCACCAACCGCGTGGTTCGGTTTTTTTTTATAAGATTCTGGTGTTTAGTTATATTTTAAGTAGTTTTTTTTATTTTGCCGGCAACCCGGCCATCGTAAATATTGATAACTTCCGATAGAATTAACATCCGTTCGGGAAAATTTTGCAACACGGATAACTTCTCTTTTAACAGTTACAGTACAATTGCGATTTGCAAAAATCTCGCAGCGCAACGAATTAGTTGCAATGTTTCTTTGTCAGTAATTCACCAAACCGAATCAAATATTGTACATAACATAAAATAACACGTAACATAAAGGTCCATAAAATTTCGTAAATTAATTAAAAACTTGCAATCTTCTGGCTTAAAGTAACACGCGTGTGAGGGTACACTAGTCCCACTTCTGATTTAACTGTAAGACATTTAGTTCTGGCAAAATAAAACCCTAGACGATGATTCTTCTTTTGGATCTTTATTGCAACTACCCAACATGATTTTGACAATCATTAGCCTAACTTAGCATAAGGTATAACAATGAATATATTACAAAAACAACGATATTTAGGCAAACAATAGAATTCGGCATGTATACTTAAAAGTTGGGGAATTATGAAGGTTAAACTGTGACATCGTTCGATCAGTCAAATTATATGTTACATTATTTAAGACAAGATACGCTAGGTACATAAGCGAGCATGTAGGTGCATGGATTTGTTGCGATAGGGCGACCATTTTATTATTTCAATATCGAAAATACAATTTCGTTTAAATTAGTTCCTTACAATGTGTAGGCTTCTGGTAAGGTTTGCGGTATCTGTATTATCAGCATTTTGCTCAGATCACCGTTAAGTCACCCTACAAATACATCTAGTGCGCGGTTTTTATAATTTTCTGTAAGAGCCCTTATAGTTTCGGCTGAATAGTCTTCAGATTTGATTTTGTTGATGAAGAGGGATAGCTGGTGGTTTACACTGGCATAAAGTTCATCTAAGGTCAAACTTCTTTGGGACATAGTGCTTAGTTGATGCTCTAGTGTCCTAATATCTCTTTTGTCGGCATAGTGTAGAGATAAACACCTTTTTATCGATGACCCGTCCGCATCAAATATATTTTAAGATATCAAGGCTGTATCGGCATGTCCTCTAATCTTTTGTCTTATACTTTGCAGTAAAGGCCTATAAATCGGTTTTTGTCGGACTATTTCATAGTCCTTAAGAATATTCTCTGCAGTATGTATCCATGAAAGGCACTGTACCGGATTGCCGTCAAAGATTTGTAATCCCCTGACGCAATCTGGAAGTTTGCTTATCTCCTTGAGATCAGACTCACTATGGGGATATTGCAAACTCGTTTGTATTGGATTTTGATCGCTTAAGATCTTTGTTTCCAATACCGTTTGTCTATTGTCTATTTTCTTTACTAGCTCTATTTGAGCATTAAGTGCTCCTGTGAGTCAACACAGGGCGTCCTGAATTCCTTCCATAATGAAATACTTAGTAGTTAATTAAGTTTTGTTTCGGGGGTAAATTATGTGCAAATTATTTATTTCTAATTTTATTTGGTATATAATTTGCGTTGTTAAGTTATTATTATTATTGTTTCGTGGAATTTGAATATATTTCATTTATTGATTTTTTATTTTTATTTTATTTTTTTTATTATATGTATTTATAATAAAAAAATTGTTCTCACATGGGTGGGATGGATATCTGCATTTGGGATTAAAACAAAGTGAGGTCCAGCTATATTCGGATGACCTGTATTCCTCCTGTTTGAGTGTTATATATTATTTATCTATGTTATATATGGCAACTCTGTAACTAATCATGCAATGTACTCGTAAACAATAAAGAGACGTCCTAGACGTCATTAGCAAGCGGATTGTCAAACGAATAACACATGGCGCAGCCGGAATGGGAAAGTATAAATGGTTAAAACAAGAAGCCAAGTTGAAACAGGAAGAAATAGTGCTGAAGAATATTTAGAAAGTTCTAATAGTGAAAGTGGAAGGAAGCAATGGCCACAAGTGGTGGTTATATTGATGTGCGGAGACCAGAAACTTTGAAATTAGTTGGAAACCTCGCTGAAAATTGGAGAGTTTTTAAGCAAAACTATGATGTGTTTGCCGTTGCTATTGGTCTGGACGACAGAAAGTAGTCACAGAAAGTGGGTATATTTTCAAATGCATGTGGACCAGAAACTGTTGAAATATTTAATTCGATTTGTCTAAGCGAAGAGGAAAAAAAGCAATATGATAAGGTTGTAAAGGCGGTTGAGAATTACTGTTCTCCCAAAAAAGATGAAGTGTATGAAGTGTATAAATTCAATATAAGAAAGCAGGAAGAAGGTGAGTCATTTGATTCATACCTATTAGATTTGCGTAAGTTAGTTAAGGGTTGCGGATACGTCGATTCTGATCGCATGATACGAGATAATATTGTCATCGGTACTAACTGTAACAAACTTCGAAAAATAATTGCTTGAAGCAGAAAAACTGGATTTGGCGAAAACAATCGAAATTTCGAGAGCATCAGATTTAGTAGAAAAATATGCGAACGATATGCAACAACAACGCAAGCATGCAGCGGTTGATGCAGTTAATTTTAAAACGGAAAAGCACAATGACAGAGGGAACAACAACAACAGTAATGAACGAGAAATCAAATCAATGAAGTACAACTTATCCATTAGCCACCAAGTAAGCGGTACAAATTTAGACAGTGACAGCAATGGAAAAATTCGTAATTGTAAGTTTTGCAAAGGTACGCATGATAAAAGAAATTGTCTGGCGATTGGGAAACGTTGCAATAATTGTGGTCGCTTAAATCACTTTAGTGTCGTCTGTTTTGCCTCGAGAAATCAGAGAGCTGGATAATATCGCACAGGATGACGATATAGTCTTGCATAGCATTGCTGATATTGATGCTAAGCGGAAGAGAGGGTACGAGACTATTCGCGTTAATGATTGTATGATTCGATTAAAGTTGGATACTGGCTCCGACGTAAGTGTTTTGCCATACATATATCTGAAGTACATGAAAGACACCCAGTTAAGAAAAGGTGGCATACCTCCACAAAGCTATGGGAGAAGTGATTTGGACTACAAGGGAATTGCGAAATGTGTTGTTATGTGCCAAAACAAAGTCAAGTCTTTGAGTTTTACAGTTATTGATACTCCATATGAACCACTTCTTGGCTTAAGTGATTGTAGACAGTTAAATTTGATTAAGAGAATCAACTCAATGGAGCTTATGACGAAAGAAGTGTTTGTGCATAAAAATAGAGACATATTCGAAGGTTTGGGGTGTTTTGTTAAAAATTTAGACATTCAATTAAGATCCGATTCCTATCCAGTCGTGAAGCCAGCAAGAAGAATTCCTTTATCTTTAAGAAATCGTGTGAAAGAAGAACTGCAGAATATGGTTAACCGAAACATAATTGAAAGAGTGGATGGGCCAGTCAAGCGTGCGTCAAATTTGGTGATTGTCGAAAAAAAAATCAGGTCAACTTCGCCTGTGCATTGACCCACAAGATTTGAACGCAGATATCTTATGTGAAAACCATATCATTCCATCGTTTGAATCAATTTCCGTGCGCATAGCAAACAAAAAGTACTTTACTGTGCTCGATTTAAAAGAAGGTTTTTAGCAAATCGGCTTGAGTACCAAAGCAAGTGAGTTATGCACATTTGCTGTTATGCACAGGTTGCTGTATTTTACAAATGGGTAAGCCTATTGCATTTGCATCAAGAAGTCTCACTGATGCAGAAATTAATTATGCACAAATTGAAAAGGAACTTTTAGCAGTAGTATTTGCATGTCGTAAATTCCACTATTATATTCATGGTGGTAGTATAACAATAAAAAGTGATCATAAACCATTGGTTGAAATCATGAAAAATGATTTCTGGAAAATTCCATCAGCGAGACTACAACGTTTGAAATTAAGCCTTACAAAATATCAAATTAATTTAGTTCATGTTCCTGGTAAATATTTATTTTATTTATTTTTTTATTATTATTTATTCCCTATTTCTTATAATTAATATTTCATATAATTTTTTACAATTGAAATAACTTTTAAATAATAAGAAATAGATTAACATTCAGTATTTTAAATAAAATAGAATTGAATGGCATGCATTACATTAATAAAATAGAATAAATTATTTATGGGTGGGGTGACCCTTTTTTATAAAAACTAAAAATAATTCAAAATTGAAAAGCTTACAATCAAAAAACAAAAACTGGTGGAACAAAAAAACATATTTAAACCAAAACATCAAAAGCAAGAGATTCAATTTGACTAAGATCAAATGTAAAAAGCCAGTCTAGATTGGAAGATGCCAAAATATATAGTCTTTAAAAGACTGATTGAACAAACGTTTCCAATATAGTAAAAATGACGAAGGATGTATAGGAAGTAATTTTTTAATATATTTATATGGTTAACAAAGCTCATCCTAGAATCAAGTGTAAGTCCCAGATATTTGAACTCAACAACATTCTCTACATGGAAATAATTTTTACTACATTTTATATTACTATTATACGAGTAACCGGAGGAATCAGACGAACACGAGCATGATTGCGGACAGTATCTTCTACACTCCTGTGGGTGAAAGTAAATATTAGTTTCGTAATTGTAATTCGAGGAGAGACTGAAATACATTAATTTAGTCTTGGAGCTCAAAACTAAATTATGAGCAGAAAACCTGTTACAGCTACCTGCAAAGGAAAAATTTGAGAAAACAAAATAACAAATAACAAAATAAACTTACAAAATAATTTTCCTTTTTTCAAAATAAACAACTGTCAGACACAAAAACAAGATGGTGGGGAAAAAAATTCGATCCTCGAAAGAATTTCGATCTTCGAAGATGGATGAAAAAAGGTGGTGCCATACCAGCGAAGCTTAGAACTAACAATTTTTTTTATAGGGAAAGGTAGGGAACGGGTAGCTTAAAACAGCTGCTTAGCTATTCAGCGTGAGAACGACAAATAGCGGGGTTACCCATTGGCAGAAAAAATTAAGAGCAAAAAAAAAACGGCAGCCAAGTACAACACGCCAGAAGTAAACTAGACAGTGTCGTCACAAAGTGTTGACAGCAAGTGCGTGCACAGAAAAAAATAAAAATAAAAAGTAAAACTTAGATATAAAGGAATATAAGAAAGCAGTGTCCAAGTGCCAAAAAAAAGGGAAAAAAACAAAAAAACGAATAACAAAAAGGTGGAAAGAATAAAAACAAAAAAGGAAAATAAACTAAAATAACAAAGTTTACCGCAAAAGTTTATACATATATAAAAAAAACAAGAAAAATAGAAATAAAGAATTTTGGAAAAGTTAAAGAATTGGAAGACGGAAATATTTAGGGTAAGTGCTAAGTAAAGTAAGCAAAACAGAAAAAAAAAAATGTAAGTTTTTTTTATTTAGGGAAATAAAATAAAAGTGAAAACGAGGCGATCACGATTAAAATTATCGTGATCGCCACCCGTTTCTCGATTCCCGTTTCCCGTTTTCTGTTTCCCTTACAAATAATTTAATCACATATGTATGTATATCAGCGATATCGTGCCAAGGAAAGGACAGCTACGCCCACGAAAGTCCACATAAAAAAAATTAAAATTAATTTCATATGTATTACTACACTACATATAATATATATTAAGCAACAAAAAAAAAAGAATATTTCAAAATAAAACAAAAATTTTCGCAGTGTACTCACTCAGCGTACTTGCTGTTAAAACTATAATTTTTTTTATTTATTTATTCTCGTAATATACTATACACATATATCTTCAAAAAAAAATATATATATATATATCTTTACAAAAAAAAAAAACATATTCCGACATTTATACAATATACAATTTTTTTTCTCAGTGTATGATTAGTTTATAAGTTTTTTTTTTGTACGCCCATACATATATATATTTGTTTATTTATTTATTTATTTATTTATTCATTTATGTATTCTTATTTATATACATAATTTTTGACGTTGTCACTTGAATTTTTTGTGTTATTTACCTATTTATTTATTAATTTATATATATAACGTAATTTTTGTACATGTTTAATTATCCTCGTCTTGTTCAAATTCTTGTTTTCCTTTTTTTGCACGGAAGTTGCACAGCTGTACCCCTAATTCGAGCTCTTATTAGGCAGGTTTCCTTTTAATTTAATTTAATTCTTTCATTGATTGTTCCTCCGAGGATAGTAAAATATTGTGGTATATATGTGATTAAATCAAGGATCCAGTGTTGCATAGTTTTAGGATCATACAAACTCTCCACGTTGGAGAGTTCAGTTATTACCCCAGTTTCAAACCAGAAGTTACCAGAAAGAACTAGAACCCGACAAATGTAGTATAAATACAGGATGAGAAACTGCGGACGATAAGTTGATATTTGGAAAGCGATGGAAAAGGACCTAAGTCTTACTAAGTGAAAAATAAGAGATTTGAATTGTGAAATAGAAGTGAAATTGTTTGTGAATTGATTGAAAGTTGTATTTAAATAATAATAAATAGAGTGTTTTGAAACAGAATAACGTTTTATCATTTCGAACCCTAGCCGAAATATTACATTGGTGTCAGAAGTGGGATAAAACTTATTCTGAGTGCTGTGAAAAAAAAAAGAAAATAATAAAAAAAAAAATAATAAAATAAAAAAATAAAAATGCCACGTACATTGCTGGAGCTAAGTATACCCCAGCTGAAAATGGAGCTAGAGAAGCGGAATCTCTCCGCAGCTGGAGGGAAAAGTGATTTGATTCTTCGGCTACAAGAAGCGATCGAAAAAGATGGAAAAGATCCTAAATCCATGTCGTTCGACGTAGAAGAGGAGCTTGTAAGCACAGGGGTTGACATGTCTGCCATGATGGAATTGCTCCTTGGATTGAATTCTAAGTTAGAAGAACAAAGGAGAAGTATGGATTCTAAGTTTGAAGAACAGAAGAATTCTCTAGAAGAACAGAAGAATTCTCTAGAAGAACAGAAGAATTCTCTAGAAGAACAGAAGAATTCCATTATTTCCGCACAAAAAGACACTGTCGAAGAGTTCAAGAATTCTCTAGAAGCGAAATTCGAAATAATCGATCAAAAATTAAATATGCACGAGGCACAATTCGAGAAGGTTGAACACAATATCGAGAATCTTGCGAAAGAACTAGAGAGAGTAAAGAAACAGAAAGTCCGAGAAATTTCTACAGACAGCCCTAGAAGGAAAGAGATGCAACCGCCTGTCTTCGATGGCCAAACATCGTGGCCAATATATAGAAGACAATTTGAAGCAGCTGCCATGACCAACAACTGGGACGACGGAGAAAAGTCGATTGCACTCACGCTGGCACTGAGAGGTACAGCTGCGGAATTGCTGCAAACCATCTCAGAAGATAAACAACTCAACTACGACGCTTTGGTTAAAGCCATAGAAATGCGGTTCGGAGATGACCATATGCAGCAAGTATACAGAGTCCAACTGCGCAGCAGAGTCCAGAAGAGGGGCGAAACACTTCAGCAGTTGCAGGCCGATATCGAACGGTTGGCGCATCTATCTTATCCTAATGCCGGAGAAGACCTTATCAACGAAATGGCTGTAGAGGCCTTTACCCAAGCGATTGAAGATAGGCAGTTGCAAATGGCTGTAAGAATGGCTGGAAAACGAACCCTTCCTGAGGCCCTAGCATTTGCCCTGACGATGAAAGCTGCCGACCAAGCATCTCAAGGAATCCACCGCGTGAGAGAAGTGACAGCCGTGGAATGCTCCTGCCAACGAGCAGACGTCGTGGAGCGGAACAGTGTGCGTGGAGGACAAGTCCGTTGTTGGAACTGCAACAAAATAGGACATCTGCAGCGTGAGTGCAGGTCTCCACTTAAACAACGCAGTTGTCCACAATGCGCTGCTAGGAGACGTAACGAAGAGGCATCTGGCAGGAATGACATCTATCCTGCCAGCAGCGCAACGTCAAGTTACCAGGCGGGAAACGTGTAAGAACCAACTTCGAGGGGCAGAAGTTGGTTTCTGGAATTGACGCCCCCAGGATCAAAATCCAAGTCTCCCAAACAAAACGAAGTAACAAGAGTCTTACAGTGGAAGCCCACATTGGCCAGAATAAATGCGTGGCCACCATTGACACCGGTGCCACCGCTTCCATTATAAGAAGGGATATCGCCCATGATTCATGGCTGCACAATACCAGTAGCTCCTGCTTGAAAACAGCAACAGGAGCGACGGCAAGGGTGTATGGAGAAGTTGTTCTTACGATCAATCTGGCAGGACTAACATTCACCCACGTATTCCTAGTGGCCGATATATGCGACGAGTGCATCATTGGAGTTGACTTTATGAAGGCGCATAATGTAGTGCTCGACATCGGAACTCAAGTACTTAAGTACAGGAACGTCGAGATTCCAATGGTGTACGGGAATGAGAATGCCGCATGCCTTAGGACAGTAGTCAACAAGGACGAGATCTTACCACCTTCCGCAGAGACGCTAATTTGGGCGCAGCTGGAAGGTGATCTTGGGGGCCATCGATTCTATTTGATTGAGCCGGACTTTAAAAATCATTATCAGAATTACGTCGTGGGAAAGATGCTCGTTGAGCCGAAAGGCAAAATGGTCCCAGTAAGAATCTTGAATGTGGGAAATAAGAGCATCAAACTAAAGCAAGGACAATCGATCGGAGCGTGCGTACCGATAACTGCTGTCACCAAGTTGTCGAAGGAGAATGCTGCTATATCTTTGCCATCAAGTAGCACAGCTGAGTTGAAAAGAACTATACTCCGGCAAACCGAGCTGAACCAGGAGCAACGAGCTATGGCAGAGGAACTAATCAACGAATTTGCAGACGTATTTGCCTCGCAGGATGGCGAATATGGCAGCACACATTTGGTACAACACCGAATAGACACTGGAGATGCAAGACCCATACGTCAACCTCCTAGGCGTTTACCATTAGCTAAGCAGACGGAGGTTGCAGAAATGGTTTCGACTATGGAAGATCAAGGGTTGATTGAATGCTCTAAGAGTCCATGGGCATCACCCGTTGTACTGGTCAAGAAGAAAGACGGCACCAATAGATTCTGCGTGGATTATCGCCAGCTAAATAATGTCACCAAGAAGGATAGCTACCCGTTGCCAAGGATTGACGACACACTGGACACACTGTCAGGAGCGCAATGGTTCTCCACACTTGATTTGAAAAGTGGCTATTGGCAAGTACAGATCCATCCGGAGGACCGTGAGAAGACAGCCTTCACCGCAGGAAACGGGCTTTGGCAGTTCGCAGTAATGCCATTCGGATTGTGCAATGCTCCGGCAACCTTTGAGCGTCTAATGGAACGCGTTTTGCTGGGACTAACATGGAAAACCTGTTTGGTCTACCTGGACGATGTCATCGTGGTCGGCAAAACTTTTCAAGAACATCGAGATAACTTAAAGGAAGTGTTCCAAAGACTACGAAGTGCACAGCTAAAGCTAAACCCGAAGAAGTGTCATCTTTTTAGGCCAGATGTCAAATACTTGGGACACATCATCTCATCCGAAGGGGTACGGACAGACCCAGAAAAGATCGAAGCGGTGAAAAATTGGCCAGTCCCAAGAGACAAACACCAACTGAGAAGCTTTCTGGGACTCGCTACGTACTACAGGCGGTTTGTGAAGGATTTTGCTGGAATCGCAAAGAGTTTACATCAACTTACAGAAAAGGGAAAACAATTCAAATGGTCAAGTGAATGCGAAAGAAGCTTCAAAACTCTCAAACAACAACTATGTGAGGCCCCTGTACTAGTGTACCCTACTCCAGGAAAAACATTTATTGTGGATGCAGATGCTAGTAACGTCGGAATTGGAGCTGTCCTTTCGCAGATGCATGACGGGCAAGAGAAAGTTGTTTCCTACTTTAGTAAGGTGCTCTCTAAGCCGGAAAGGAACTACTGTGTTACCAGGCGGGAACTTCTTGCTTTGGTCTTGGCAACAAAGCATTTCCATAAGTACCTGTACGGGCAAAAATTCATTCTTCGCACAGACCATGCATCTCTGAAGTGGTTGCTGCAATTTAAAAATCCTGAAGGACAAGTCGCAAGGTGGATTGAACGACTCCAGATGTACGACTACGAGATACAGCATCGAAAGGGAAGCCTTCACTCTAATGCGGATGCTCTGTCCCGGCGACCTTGCAAATCTGATTGCAAACATTGCGCACGACAAGAAGAAAAAGATGCGGTATCCACTCAACGACTAAGAGCTGAGCCCACTGATGGTTGGAATGAAAGTGAAATGCGAAACGCCCAAAAAGAGGATCCGGATATCGAGCCAATTCTCGCCTGGAAAGAACATGAAGAAAAACCAGATTGGCAGGAAATATCCAATAAAAGTCCCGAACTAAAGGCATACTGGGCACAGTGGGACTCGCTTCAAGTTCAAGATGGTGTTTTGAGGCGAAGGTGGGAAAGCTCGGATGGAAAGTCGTTTGTGATGCAGCTCGTTGTGCCAAGGTCGAGAGTCAGTGACGTGCTAAGGGAACTGCACGATGGAATATCCGGAGGCCATCTGGGAGTGAATAAGACGTTAGAAAAGGTGCGAGAACGTTTTTATTGGGTGCACGCCAAGGACGATGTAGAAAATTGGTGCAGAAAGTGTGTCACCTGCGCCGCCAGTAAAGGCCCGAGGGTTAAAACTCACGGCAGAATGCAGCAATACAACGTTGGAGCGCCATTCGAGAGAATCGCAGTTGACATTGCAGGACCGTTTCCTGAAACCGAAAATGGAAATCGCTACATTCTTGTTGTTATGGATTACTTCAGCAAGTGGCCTGAGGCTTTTGCTATCCCTAACCAAGAAGCCAAAACCGTGGTTGAGCAGATCGTTTACAACTGGGTGAGCAGATTCGGCGTACCGATGGAATTGCACTCGGATCAAGGGCGTAACTTCGAGTCTAAGATTTTCCAAGGGGTGTGCGAGCTACTGGGGATTAAAAAGACAAGAACAACACCGCTCCACCCACAATCGGACGGGATGGTAGAACGCTTCAACAGAACCTTGAATGAACACTTATCAAAGGTCGTTGGCGACAAGCAATGCGATTGGGATAGGCAAATTCCAATGTTTCTATTAGCCTATCGGAGTGCAGTACACAACACCACAGGTCACACTCCATCGGAAATCCTTTTCGGTCGAACAGTCCGGTTACCTAGTGAATTGATGTTTGGATCACCACCGTCTGAAGAGAACAGAAATGAAGACGACTATGTCGCAGACCTCAGGCGGACTATTAGGGACGTGCACCAAACAACCAGGGATAAGATCAAGATAGCCAGTGACCGCATGAAGACGAGGTATGATGTCAAGGCGACCACAACGGGATTCCAGGAAGGAGATCTAGTGTGGCTATATAACCCCCATAGACGGAAAGGCGTATCACCCAAATTACAGCAAGACTGGGAAGGACCATATAAAGTCGTAAAACGCATCAACGATGTTGTCTATCGCATTCAACGAGGAAGAGGCAAGATGAAAGTGGTTCATGTGGATCGAATACATCGCTATATTGGGCAGAATGGCGAAGAGTTTGTTCGGGACGAACAAGTTTAAGAGGGGGATATTGTGGTATATATGTGATTAAATCAAGGATCCAGTGTTGCATAGTTTTAGGATCATACAAACTCTCCACGTTGGAGAGTTCAGTTATTACCCCAGTTTCAAACCAGAAGTTACCAGAAAGAACTAGAACCCGACAAATGTAGTATAAATACAGGATGAGAAACTGCGGACGATAAGTTGATATTTGGAAAGCGATGGAAAAGGACCTAAGTCTTACTAAGTGAAAAATAAGAGATTTGAATTGTGAAATAGAAGTGAAATTGTTTGTGAATTGATTGAAAGTTGTATTTAAATAATAATAAATAGAGTGTTTTGAAACAGAATAACGTTTTATCATTTCGAACCCTAGCCGAAATATTACAATATAATATAATAAAAAAAAAAGTTTGTAGGCATATTTATATGTCTCTGTACAGTTTATTAGAGCCGAGATTTAGGCAATAAAAAAAGGGAAAAAATAAATTTTTTGTTTGATTAATATTTATTAGCATATCCTAAAGGCGCAAAAATGCCTTGTTAAGAAATTTTCAGGTGTCGTAGAAAGCAGAACTCGGCTGGAGATGAAGTAAGCTGATGATCGTTAAGCACTCTTAGGGGAAATCCTAAAAACGGCCACCGGATTTCCAGGTTGGGAGGGAAAAGGCCAGCGCTGATCAACACCACAGCGCCCCTCAGCATCGTAAGTTCCGTCCGATTTATTTTGTTTTTTTTTTGGTTTTGGTCCGTAAAGTTTAGTCGGCATGATATATGTTTTTTTTTTTGTAGTAATAAGTCCCGTCAAAGAGTGAGGACAAGAACCAGCCCCATCCGGCGAGCAATAGCCGTGCCTCGCAAGCATGCCACGTTCCTCACTCGGAGACATCCTTTCCTTTCCTTTCCCAGTCCAGTCCACATCCTGGTTTCCGGTCCTCTTCTCAACTCCAACGCCCTCTATGATCATCCAATCCCTTCTAGTACTTTTTACCTTCCTTACCTGTCCTATCCTATACGCTTACTACCCCTGTTTATTACTAAAAATGGCGCCCAACGTATGTGCTTGTCAAATGTACGTCCTAGTCGTACGTCCGCAGATGTTCTTATGGCCATCATTAAAGGATCCGTAAGTCTTCAAGTGGGAGTCAGTTGACATACCAACTTGAATTGCGACGGGTGACATTGATGATGACCACAGAAACAACTCAAATTTGTAGTCTTACGTTTTCTTCTACTCTTCTCTTTTAAATGTAAATTTTACTTTTCTATCTCAAACTTTAATTTTCCTTTTCTTTCGTATTGCGATTGTACACGGTTGCAGTGACCTTGTTGTATGTATTGCTACAAGTCTTTCAGCATACGCAGAGATAGACCGAATGATAGGCTTCGGCGTTATCGAGGAGAGTGAGATCCCGTGGTGTTCGCCAGTTGTACTCATACGAAAACCAGGTAAAAATCGACTTTGCCTGGATTCTCGTAAAGTCATCGAGCTTACTAAAAAGGACGCTTACCCTCTCCTCCATATCGACGGACTTCTCAGTCGGCTACAGGACACGTATTTTATCAGCAGTGTCGATTTAAAGGATGCCTTCTGGCAGATACCGCTGGAGAAACAGAGTAGGGAGAAAACTGCTTTTACTGCTTCGGGGAGACCCTTATACCAGTTTACCGTCATGCCCTTTGGGTTGTGTAATGCTGCCCAAAGGATGTGTAGGTTGTTGGATAAGGTCATCCCATCCCGTTTGAGAGAAAGAGTTTTCGTTTTTCTCGATGACTTGCTAATCGTATCTCCAGACTTCGAAACCAATCTCGCTTTGTTCGAGGAGGTCGCGTTGTGCTTGCGGAAAGCGGACCTCACCAGCAACTTGACCAAGTCGAAGTTTTGCTTCAAAGAGCTTCGGTACTTAGGTTATATAGTTGGTGGTGGGATGCTAAGGACCGATCCGGCCAAAGTCGAAGCGGTTGTCGACGTACCAGTTCCACAAAACCGCAAGCAAGTACGCAGTCTACTCGGCCTCGCTGGGTAGTACAGAAGATTCATCAGCGACTTTTCAAACCTGACCGCCCCTCTAACTGAAACTTTGAATAAAAATAAGGAACCTTTTTGCATGACTGACGAGGCGCGGGAAGCCTTCGAATCACTAAAACAGGCCTTAACAACTGCCCCGGTACTCATCCACCCTGATTTTTCTTCATCCAGTGCGACGCTTCTGATTTGGGAATAGGAGCAGTTCTGTTCCAATTCAACGAAGCTAAAGAAGAATGTCCCATCGTGTACTTCTCCCAAAAATTAAATTCATGTAGGCGAAATTATAGTGTGACAGAGAAAGAATGTCTAGCAGCGGTACTGGCCGTCCAGAAATTCAGAGCTTACGTGGAAGGCATGGCGTTTGCCATTATCACCGACCATTCCAGTCTACGGTGGCTAATGGGCCTCAAGAACCTGTCCGGCAGGCTTGGAAGATGGAGTCTAGAGCTCCAGAAATACACATTCCAAATTGAGCACCGAAAGGGATCGCTAAACATAGTACCTGATACTCTGTCCCGTGCACATATTGACAGCCTTGAATTGAAAGACATTGCTCCGCTCGTCGATATTAATGCCGACGCCTTCAAGTCTGAAGAATACGTAGAGCTGATGGAAACGGTCCGACAACAGCAAGATGACTTGCCAGACCATAAAATTGAAGAAGACTATGTGTATAAGCGGTCGCTACCACCGTACGGAGATGAGTCCACGGTTGAACATAACTGGAAGTTATGGATTCCGTCGGATCTCACAGAGGAGTTGATTTCGCGAGCACACAATCCTGGTGGTATTGCAAAAATAATACAATTCTTCTATTGGCCAAATATGACCGTTCAAATCCGTCAATATGTGTCCAATTGCGTTATATGTAAACTTTGTAAACCGTCTAATATCATACAACGTCGGCCAATGTCATCAAATTTAGATCAAAATCTGGAAAAAAAAAATGTATTTGTAGTCCTTGACCATCTGTCAAAATTTGTGTTGCTAAAAGCGCTTAAAAATGCAAGTTCATCCAGTGTTGTCCAGTATTTACAAGATGTGTTTAATTTGTTCGGTGTACCACAAATAATACATTCGGACAAACTGCAAATACGACACCTGAGAACTGCAAATTACTCGCCTCAATCGAATGCGTCTGAGAGAGTTAATAGATCAATTATCACGGCCATAAGATCCTACATCACGGATGACCATCGTGATTGGGATCTTCACCTAAGTGACATATCTGGATCGTTGAGAATTCTGTGCATAGTTCAATCGGTGTGTCACCATACTTCGCCTTGTTTGGTACAAATATGATGTCAGACGGAAGCTGCTACGGCTCAACGACTTAATGCTGTGGAGGACGGAGAACTATTGGCCCTCTCAAGACAAAATCGATTGCAGTGCTTGAGAAACAGGATAAGGCAGAACATAAAGAGTTCTTACAAAAGAAGCGCAAAAACATACAACACAAGAACACGACTGGTTCGATTTATACCTGGCCAAGAGGTATATAGAAACAATTTCGTTTTAAGTGACACGTCCAAGTACTTAACGTTCAAGCTGTGTCCTGAATATGTTAAATATCGTGTTGTCAGACCAATCGTTCGGAACATGTATGAATTAGAAAATCTGGTCGGAAAAGATATCGGAGTCTACCACGCGAAGGACATAAAACAGTGATAGCAACGTAAAATCACAAAAGTACGTACGTATGAAATCGTAGAGCTATTTGTATTGTTAATTATGATAGTTTATTTATTTATTTATTTATTAATTAATTTATTTATTTATTTACTTATTTATATTGGTATAAGTTGAGAATATAAACTGAAGTAGGATAAGGCATTAATTTATGTGTGTATAAAGAATAATTTATTTATTTATATTTATTTATTTATTTATTTATTTATTTATTGATTTATTGTTATTTATTATTACCTATTTAGTATTTATCTATGTACTCGTATATATATTTATTTATGTGTTTATTTGTTTACGTATATCTTATTTATTTATCGTGTAGTTTATTTATGTACATAGTTTATTTACACTTATTTATATATGTATTTATTTATAGATTCATTTAGTTATGTGCAATATTCACTAATGTGATATGCGTGTATGTATTTATTTAATTATTTTTTTTACTTCTATGTATCATATCATACTTAAATAGCTAGTTATATATTTGCATATGTACTTACGTTGCTACAGAACAGAAAATCGCACAGCTGTTTGGAGGTCATTGCCCCAATGTACATAGGCAGAAATGCACATACCTTCGTATCCATATGTTCAGGCTAAATCTCCTCTATGCCCGGCTAAACAGATCGTGGGGTTCTTCACCACGTCAAAACATATCAAATCCAGGAAGCTGTCTTTTGTCCTTTCCGCCATAAGCCTCTGGAAAGCCCCGAGTGTTGTTACAGCTCCTTGGAAAGGAAAAATTTGAGAAAACAAAAAAAATAACAAAATAAACTTACAAGATAATTTTCTTTTTTTCAAAATAAACAACTGTCAGACACAAAAACAAGATGGTGGGGAAAAAAATTCGATCCTCGAAAGAATTTTGATCTTCGAAGATGGATGAAAAAAGGTGGTGCCAAGCCAGCGAAGCTTAGAACCAACAAATTTTTTTATAGGGTAAGGTAGGGAACTAAGTAGCTAAGTAGCTTAAAAGAGCTGCAGAGGCTGTAGGCGGACGGCCAAGTTACGAGACAGCCTCCAACGTGGGAACATAAAAACATTAATAACAATAACAATAACAACATAATAATAATAACAACAATAACAAACAGCAACAATAATATAACATTAACAAAACTATTAAAAACAAAAATCATAAAATACCAGGCGGGCAGAAGGGCCCACAACATAAACAAACAAACGAAACGAAAACAGAACAAAAAAAAATAAAATACGTAATTATGTAAGGAATGACCCGCTATTGGTCAGTCCCCCCATTCCCCCCAAATCTGAACGCCGATCCACCGGAGTAAGTAGGGACCCGGGGTATATTAGCACAAAGGCACATATACTTAGCTTTGTTTGGGGCGGCGGTTTAGAGAATGGCTAGATCGGGGTATAATCAGATTAGGATTATACCCACACAACCTTCCTCCTTCATCCCAACACTCCATTGACCTTCGATCATACTTTCTTTCTCCTTCGCGTTTGTTGTTGTTTTGCAATTTTGTTTAGTTGGATGGGGGAAAATCAACCGGGGATCAGCAATGAGAGAAACATTGCTTCTCGCAATTTTCAATGTAGTTCCAGTGTCTAGGGAAATAGCTAGGCATAGCTAGGATCCACAAGCTCTCATAAACTCGCTCAGTGGAGTTCCCAGTTATCACTGGAAGCGGGAGAGAACTCAGTGTCTGAGGAGTTTAGAATGAGAGTGTACAATTGGAAACAATTGGAATGTGTGAGAGGCCTAGTTGGACACGGGAGCACACACTAGCAAAGTTTGCTAGTTGTGTAGCTGGAAACCCCGTTGTTGGGTTCACTAGAGCCAAATGAATGTGCGTGTGAGTGAGTGTGAGAATGCGTGTGAGAATCTGTCGAGAGTTTGGGGAAAGGAAAAGATCTGGAAGCCACTTTGTGACGACCAGCATATTGTGAGGGTCTTTCGAGAGGTTTTTTTTGCGTTTACTTGGAATTGCGAAAAGCAATTTTTCTTTGTAAAGGGAAGAAAGTAAAGTAGATTTTTTTTGTTGATTAAAATCGCGAAGTGTTCTTTTGAGGGCAGAGTGAAAAAGGCGGATAAGGAGAAAGAACCAGGATCTGGATAGGAAAAAGGAATAGCAGGACGAAGGGATTAAAAAAGACTGTGCCAGAAAGGGGCACAGAACCGCCAAAAAGCTAAGTATAGTGAATAAGTGCAGTGTAGTTAAAAGAAAATCGTTTGTTTTAAAGTTGTGAAATTGAGACTCGGATGGGCCGTGCGTGCGTACGAATCTCGAGATAAGACGAGACACGCGACCCGTTAATTATTTTTTGTGCGCTCGGGACTGTGGAAATAGCGGGTCACTCTAGCGACGAGTGTGCCGTTAATTTCTCCTTGTTTTCAATAAATCGTCGTGCTCCGACGGAGCCGTTGTAACGTTTTAAACCAATGCCTTTTTGTTCTTTTTTTTGTCGTGATTCTTTTCGGGGAAGATTTTCATTTCTTTGTTTTTCCGTTCGGTTTTTTTCCTTTCTTTCGTTGTGGTTTCGTAATTCCAAGGAAAAAATCACGTGGCGCTCAACGTTATTTTTGATTCGGAGCAACTGTGTTTGTTGCCGGGGATCAATCGTAACAAAGTGTACCGCAAAAGTTTATAGATAAATATATAAAAAAAAATAAAAATAGAAATAAAGAATTTTGGAAAAGTTAAAGAAATGGAAGAAGGAAATATTTAGGGTAAGTGCTAAGTTAAGTAAGCAAAACAGAAAGAAAAAATTTAAGTTTTTTTTATTTAGGGAAATAAAATAAAAGTGAAAACGAGGAAATAAAATAAAAGTGAAAACGAGGCGCTCGCGATAAAAATTATCGTGATCGCCACCCGTTTCTCGGTTCCCGTTTCCCGTTTTCTGTTTCCCTTACAAATAATTTAATCACATATGTATGTATATCAGCGATATCGTGCCAAGGAAAGGACAGATACGCCCACGAAGGTCCACATAAAAAAAATTAAAATTAATTTCATATGTATTACTACACTTCATATAATATATATTAAGCAACAAAAAAAAATAATATTTCAAAATAAAACAAAAATTTTTACAGTGTACTCACATTGTACTCACTCAGCGTACATGCTGTTAGAACTATAATTTTTTTTTACTTATTTATTCTCGTAATATACTATACACATATATCTTCAAAAGAAAAATATATATATATCTTTACAAAAAAAAAAACATATTCCGACATTTATACAATATACAATTTTTTTCTCAGTGTATGATTAGGTTTGTTTTTAGTTTAAGTTTTTTTTTTTTATACGCCCATACATATATATATTTGTTTATTTATTTATTTATTTATTTATTCATTTATGTATTCTTATTTATATACATAATTTTTGCTGTTGTCATTTGAATTTTTTGTGTTATTTACCTATTTATTCATTAATTTATATATATAACGTAATTTTTGTACATGTTTAATTATCCTTGCACGGAAGTTGCACAGCTGTACCCCTAATTCGAGCTCTTATTAGGCAGGTTTCCTTTTAATTTAATTTAATTCTTTCATTGATTGTTGATCCGAGGATAGTAAAATATAATATTGTGGCGGAGGTAAATGGAGAGGTTCTTCTTACGATCAATCTGGCAGGTCTAACATTCACCCACGTATTCCTAGTGGCCGATATATGCGACGAGTGCATCATTGGAGTTGACTTTATGAAGGCGCATAATGTAGTGCTCGACATCGGAACTCAGGTACTTAAGTACAGGAACGTTGAGATTCCGATGGTGTACGGGAATGAGAATGCCGCATGCCTTAGGACAGTAGTCAGCAAGGACGAGATCTTACCACCTTTCGCAGAGACACTTATTTGGGCGAAGCTGGAAGGTGATCTTGGGAGCCATCGATTCTATTTGATTGAGCCGGACCCTAAAAATCATTATCAGAATTACGTCGTGGGAAAGATGCTCGTTGACCCGAAAGGCAAAATGGTCCCAGTAAGAATCTTGAATGTGGGAAATAAGAGCATCAAACTAAAGCAAGGACAATCGATTGGAGCGAGCGTACCGATAACTGCTATCACCAAGTTGTCGAAGGAGAATGCTGCTATATCTTTGCCATCAAGTAGCACAGCCGAGTTGAAAAGAACTATACTCAGGCAAACCGAGCTGAACCAGGAGCAACGAGCGATGAGCGTCTAATAGAACGCGTTTTGCTGGGACTAACATGGAAAACCTGTTTGCTCTACCTGGACGATGTCATCGTGGTCGGCAAAACTTTTCAAGAACATCGAGATAACTTAAAGGAAGTGTTCCAAAGACTAAGAAGTGCACAGCTAAAGCTAAAGCCGAAGAAGTGTCATCTCTTTAGGCCAGATGTCAAATACTTGGGACACATCATCTTATCCGAAGGGGTAAGGACAGACCCAGAAAAGATCGAAGCGGTGAAAACAACAACTATGTGAGGCCCCTGTACTAGCGTACCCTACTCCAGGAAAAACATTTATTGTGGATGCAGATGCCAGTAACGTCGGAATTGGAGCCGTCCTTTCGCAGATGCATGACGGGCAAGAGAAAGTTGTTTCCTACTTTAGTAAGGTGCTCTCTAAGCCGGAAAGGAACTACTGTGTTACCAGGCGGGAACTTCTTGCTTTGGTCTTGGCAACAAAGCATTTCCATAAGTAGCTGTACGGACGAAAATTCATTCTTCGCACAGACCATGCATCCCTGAAGTGGTTGCTGCAATTTAAAAATCCTGAAGGACAAGTCGCCAGGTGGATTGAACGACTCCAGATGTACGACTACCAGATACAGCATCGAAAGTGAAGCCTTCACTCTAATGCGGATGCTCTTTCCCGGCGACCTTGTAAATCTGATTGCAAACATTGCGCACGACAAGAAGAAAAAGATGCGGTATCCACTCAACGACTAAGAGCTGAGCCCACTGACGGTTGGAATGAAAGTGAAATGCGAGACGCCCAAAAAGAGGATCCGGATATCGAGCCAATACTCGCTTGGAGAGAACACGAAGAAAAACCAGATTGGCAGGAAATATCCAATAAAAGTCCCGAACTAAAGGCATACTGGGCACAGTGGGACTCGCTTCATGTTCAAGATGGTGTTTTGAGGCGAAGGTGGGAAAGCTCGGATGGAAAGACGTTTGTGATGCAGCTTGTTGTGCCAAGGTCAAGAGTCAGTGACGTGCTAAGGGAACTGCACGATGGAATATCCGGAGGTCACCTGGGAGTGAATAAGACGTTAGAAAAGGTGCGAGAACGTTTTTATTGGGTGCATGCCAAGGACGATGTAGAAAATTGGTGCAGAAAGTGTGTCACCTGCGCCGCCAGTAAAGGCCCGAGGGTTAAAAATCACGGCAAAATGCAGCAACACAACGTTGGAGCGCCATTCGAGAGAATAGCAGTTGACATTGCAGGACCGTTTCCTGAAACCGAAAATGGAAATCGCTACATTCTTGTTGTTATGGATTACTTCAGTAAGTGGCCTGAGGCTTTCGCTATCCCTAACCAGGAAGCCAAAACCGTGATTGAGCAGATCGTTTACAACTGGGTGAGCAGATTCGGCGTACCGATGGAATTGCACTCGGATCAAGGGCGTAACTTCGAGTCTAAGATTTTCCAAGGGGTGTGCGAGCTACTGGGGATTAAAAAGACGAGAACAACACCGCTCCACCCACAATTGGACGGGATGGTAGAACGCTTCAACAGAACCTTGAATGAACACCTATCAAAGGTCGTTGGCGACAAGCAATGCGATTGGGATAGGCAAATTCCAATGTTTCTATTAGCCTATCGGAGTGCAGTACACAACACCACAGGTCACACTCCATCGGAAATCCTTTTGGGTCGAACAGTCAGGTTACCTAGTGAATTGATGTTTGGATCACCGCCGTCTGAAGAGAACAGAAATGAAGACGACTATGTCGCAGACCTCAGACGGATTATTAGGGACGTGCACCAAAGGACCAGGGATAAGATCAAGATAGCCAGTGACCGCATGAAGACGAGGAATGATGTCAAGGCGACCACCACGGGATTCCAGGAAGAAGATCTAGTGTGGCTATATAACCCTCATAGACGGAAAGGCGTATCACCCAAATTACAGCAAGACTGGGAAGGAAAATATAAAGTCGTAAAACGCATCAATGATGTTGTCTATCGCATTCAACGAGGAAGAGGCAAGATGAAAGTGGTTCATGTGGGTCGAATACATCGCTATATTGGGCAGAATGTCGAAGAGTTTGTTCGGGACGAACAAGTTTAAGAGGGGGACATTGTGGTATATATGTGATTAAATCAAGGATCCAGTGTTGCATAGTTTTAGAATCATACAAACTCTCCACGTGGGAGAGTTCAGTATTTCCCCAGTTTCAAACCAGAAGTTACGAGAAAGAACTAGAACCCGACAAATGTGGTATAAATACAGGATGAGAAACTGCGGACGATAAGTTGATTTTTGGAAAGCGATGGAAAAGGACCTAAGTCGTACTAAGTGAAAGATAAGAGATTTGAATTGTGAAATAGAAGTGAAATTGTTTGTGAATTAATTGAAAGTTGTATTTAAATAATAATAAATAGAGTGTTTTTAGAAACAGAATAACGTTTTATCATTTCGAACCCTAGCCGAAATATTACAATATAATAATAAATATAATAAAAAAAAAAGTTTGTAGGTATATTTATATGTCTCTGTACAGTTTATTAGAACCTATTTATTTTATTTAGGCAATAAAAAAAAAGAAAAAAATAAATTTTTTGTTTGATTAATATTTATTAGCATATCCTAAAGGTGCCTTGTTAAGAAATTTTCGGGTGTCGTAGAAAGCAGAACTCGCCTGGAGATGAAGTAAGCTGGTGATCGTTATGCACTCTTAGGGGAAATCCTAAAAACAGCTACCGGATTTCCAGGTTGGGAGGGAAAAGGCCAGCGCTGATCAACACCACAGCGCTTCTCAGCATCGTAAGTTCCGTCCGATTTATTTTGTTTTTTTTTTGGTTTTGGTTCGTAAAGTTTAGTCGGCATGATATATGTTTTTTTTTGTAGTAATAGGTCCCGTCAAAGAGTGAGGACAAGAACCAGCCCCATCCGGCGAGCATAGCCGTGCCTCGCAAGCATGCCACGTTCCTCACTCGGAGACATCCTTTCCTTTCCTTTCCCAGTCCAGTCCACATCCTGGTTTCCGGTCCTCTTCTCAACTCCAACGCCCTCTATGATCCTCCAATCCCTTCTAGTACTTTTTACCTTCCTTACCTGTCCTATCCTATACGCTAACTACCCCTGTTTATTACAAACCAATGCCTTAATAAATCAAGATCCCAGTTTATGTCAGAGACCAAGTCTAGAGCACTTTTCGAGAAATAAGAAAAGCCAATGTCATCTGCAAGTGCAGTGAGCGAACCTTTGAAATTAAGCGAAAGTAATGAGTTTATAAAGACTAAGAACAGAATGGGACCTAAGACAGAACCTTGAGGAACACCGAAATTAAAAAACATCTTTTCACTTCTAATACCGTCGATCTTGACCTTTTGAGACCTATTTTTAAGATAGGACCCAAACCAATCCAGGATAAATCCACGAAAACCAGCAATCTCTAACTTTTTTAACAAAAGTTTGTGATCGATCATGTCAAAAGCTTTGGTGATGTCAATAAATAGTCCTGCGGTAAATTTTTTAGCGTGTGAAATAATTTGGGAACAGAATTGTAAAAGTGCATCTTCCGTTGATTTCCCTTTCTGAAACCCAAATTGATTTGAATTGAAGAAACTAGTCTTAGTTAAGAAACTCACTATTCTATTTTTCATCAGTTTTTCAAATATTTTACTGAAAACTGGAAGTAACGAGATCGGTCTACAGTTACCAATTTCAGATCCAGAACCTTTTTTAAGAAGAGGAATGACATCGCCAACTTTAAGATCCTCGGGGAAGATCCCTTCAAAAACACAACGGTTATAAATATAAAAGAAGACATCAACCAAAAAACATGCAATATTTTTAAGCGTTAAATTTGAGATACCATCACCACTACATGTATTTGAATTAGGTAAGGACCCAATAACATTCAAAATCTCCAGAGGAGTAATGGGTTGAAAAACAAAAGTATTTCTTTCTATATTCTCAATAAAGGGACGACAAATAGGGCAAACCGATTTGACAGGACTCGTTTGTAGACTGGAGGCAATATTGACAAAATAACAATTAAAAGCATTAGCCATAACCAGTTTGTCATGCACTTCAGAGTTGTCAAGTAATAAAGAATTGGGTTTTTAAGACGTAGTTGATTTCTTTAGTAGGCTATTTACAGCTTGTCATTCGTATTTCAAGTTTCCCTTTGCTGATCTAAATAAATCACGGTAATATTTATCACGACGCAACGGAATTTCTTTTTTCACTTTGTAGCACAATTGCTACATTTTGGATTTTGGATCCGAATTATAGGGATACTTTTTACACAAGATCCTTAGTTTATTTTTATTCCTAATTTTAAACATTAAGTTGGTCGATATCCATGGCTTCAGTTTTTTAAATAATTTTTTGGGAGGCAAGGAGTAAGAACAACAAAGAATATCTATTAATTGCAGTTTTCTTGTCACGGTACTATAACAAAGAAGATCAAACAATGAAAATTGAAGACTTAAGTGAATTTGTGCACCCGCTAAACATCACAGATGAACGCCTGGAAAGCTTTAGGAAGGAATTAGAAAACGATTCAAGTCTAATGGAATTGAAAAGAGTTTTAATGGAAGGATGGCCAGAGGATAAAAGAACATTAAGTGACGATGTTAAAATCTATTGGAAGCTACGCAATGATTTATCAATAGAAAACGATATTATATTTTTGAATGACCGAGTTATTGTTCCAGTTAATTTGCGTGAAACTATACTGTCTCAACTGCATGCGTCTCACCTAGGCATAGAACAAACCAAGAAAAGAGCAAGAAGTCTGGTATACTGGCCCAAAATTGATGAGGCAATTGAGAGAACAATATCAAATTGCATCGTCTGCCAAAGAAATCGTTCAGCGAACTCAAAAGAATCAATGATATCGCATGAAGTTCCAAGCCTACCGTTTAGCGAGCTGGGCCTGGATATATGTGAGTATTACTCAAAGGTATATCTTATTGTTTCGGATTATTACTCTCGTTATTTAGACATAATTCCAATGCACTCAAAAACAGCTGGCGAATGCATAAGTTAACTAAAGACTTGTTTCTCTAACCACGGAATACCTATCGAAATCATTTCGGACAATATGCCATTCAACTCTTTTGAATTTAGAAAATTTTGTGAGAAAATCGGAACTAAACTAACAACAACAAGCCCAGGAAATGCGCAATCTAATGGATTTTCTGAAAAAGCTGTGGGAATAGCAAAGAACCTACTTAAAAAATCACATGAAAGCAACGAAGAAATCTGGCTCGCACTTTTAGAATACCGCAATACACCACTAAAGGAGGTCGATGCTTCACCAGCGGAGTTGCTGGTGAGCAGAAAAAAAAGAACACTTTTACCAGCAAAACTGAATCTGTTTCAACCAAAAACTATACCAAACATGGAAAAGAACATAGAACAAAAAAATAAATATATGAAAAGATACTATGATCGAGGCGCGAAATATAAACCATCATTTTGTCCCAGGGAGAAGGTATGGTACCAGCATAGCAAGAGAGGATGGATCGAAGCAACAAACATAGGCACACACAACGGATCGAGATCGTATTGGATTCAACTCGAGGATGATAAAACGGTGTTACGAAGAAATCCAAAATGGCTGCGTGACAAAAAAATATAAATAATTCTTTAAATACCCTTATTATTATATTAATGAATTTATTCTTTAATTATCTATTATTATTATCTGATTAACTGAAGTTCTTTGATATGTTTATTTAAGATCATTTTATAACTATTATAAATATAAATACTGAATTATCATTTAATTGAATTTGAATTAATGTTAATTTTAATTTTAGTGTACCTAAAGGGGAAGGTGTTATACATTATTTATATATGTTATACGAGTATATGGCAACTCTTTAACCAATCATACAATGTACTCGTAAACAATAAAGAGACGTCCTAGACGTCATTAGCAAGCGGATTGTCAAACGAATAACACATCTTCCATAATGAAATACTTAGTAGTTAATTAAGGTTTTTGTTTCGAGTGTAAATTATGTGCAAACTATTTATTTCTAATTTTATTTGGTATATAATTTGCCTTGTTAATTTATTATTATTATTATTATAGTTTCGTGGAATTTGAATATATTTCATTTATTTATTTTTTAATTTTTTTATTATTATTTTATTTTTTTTATTACATGTATTTACTCGTATAATAAAAAAAATTGTACTCACATGAGTGGGATGGATATCTGCAGTTGAGATTAAAATAAAGTAAGGCCCATCTATGTTCGGATGACCTGTATTCCTTCTGTTTGACCTGTTAGAGTCTACTAACGGTACTCAGCCACTCACTTGACACTGTCTATGGATTTCAACTCACGGGCTTTCTTTTTATCCTTTTAGATTTACTCGCGACATAGCTTTTTAAGGTTGTTGTAAGCGTCGTTCTTGTGGTAAACGCTCGCGAAAGAGTTGTGTTATTCTGACGATTAACACTCGTGAGGAAGTTCTTTAGGTGTTATTCTTACGGTTAATACTCGCGAAAGAGTTCTTTAGTTCTAAGCTGTTCAAAAGCTATTTATGACACACGTTGTTTTTAACTCGGGCGCTAGTGTTTAACCTTTAATTTGAAACTAAATAAAAAAGTATTTTTAAGACAGATGTCTTACTTTATTGAATCTACTTTATAATCTAAATACAATTTATTGTTATGCCGCTATTTATAATATTTTACTGTGGGAAAATACAATTTTTGACAATTACCTACTTGAAGTCAGCATTAATACATAAGATATAGAAATATTCCAGACAGATATCTGATACGCATCCGCTGCATATACATGCAGGTGGTTGGCACGTGGGCTGACGAAGCTGGTTCGTGTGTGATAACTTGCCACATGGGCTAGTATATACTCGTCATTTCTATGTTCTTTGAATTTTTTTTTTAGTTTTTAAGTGATGAACTAAGTGTTTTGATGAAGTCGCGCTCACAGCCTTGTTGTCACATCATTTGACAAGGCAGATTTTTTTGTCAAGTCTTACTCGGGTCCCATACTACCGTCTCTCACATTTCATGGTGTGATAGTCAGTTTTGATCTTAATGTCTGGGAATCAGTTGGTCCTAATAGTCCCGGCCCCAGAAATTCCCTTTTCCAATAACTTTTTAAGTAAAACAGTGCCGGTAAAATACCTGTCAAAATAGACGTTGATTCCAGGAAAGCAATCTCGAACCAACTGCATAACTGCCCTTCCTCCATTGCCCAACTTGATTTCTCCGGTGTAGGCAAGAATTTTTTCCTTGTTAAATTTCTAAATCAAGAATGAGACCATTAGGTGCGTCTAACCTTCAGCCCAGTATGATAAGGCTTTCGGGGAACATACTGTCGTACAGCGACTTGCCGTGTAAATGGTATAATTTGTTCGTCGATACATACATTCTGAGGCTTTGTAGAGAAACAACTTTTTTCTAAAAACTTGAAATAAGTGGCTTGATTTTCCATAAAAAATCATTTTGCTTTTCTTTATCGGTCGTCGCTAAGATGTTGACTACATGTACGGTATTGCGGATGCAGAAAAACCGGTCCCTGGTCATAACTGTCGCAATGAGGGACACTTTAAAATCGCCCTCCCAGTACATCCTGATATTTGGGTATTTCATTGTGCACATGAGAATTGTTATACCAACAAACTTCTTAATTTCTTGAGTGGAAGTTTTAAGGGCTAAATTTTTCATCTGATTATAGTACATGTTTGTGAATAAGGCAACGTCAATAAAAAAATCATAATAGAAATATTCGTTAAAGTATTTAATTAACAACTTTTCTATAAAAACTGGTTGCACAAAGGTTTGCTCGATGTCAGGGAAACAGACCTAGTGCTTCAGAATCTGTCCAACCCAGCTTCTGGATCGATCTTTGACGTACTGTATTTGACATACCTCTTCCTCCATATGCTCTTCCCTTTCCTACTATTTTCCTATTATTTTCCTACCCTTTCCTCTTTTTCTTTTAGGTTGTACAATTGAGTGTGTCAACGGAACGCACGTTTTATCACTTTCTGGTGAAGCAGTCGAAGTTGAAGCATTGCTTTGTTCACTTCCTATCAAAAGTACTCCACTACTCATATCGTCAGTGCATATAAGAAATAAATAAACGCTTTATCATTAGAGCTCTAGTTTACAAAATTGCTTTCAACGAACGTATAAACATACTCGTACTTACAATATCTTAAATTCCTTGTGGATCGGGGATCTAATCTCCATCTTAATCCTCACTACTGGCATCAATATCACGTTTCTCCAAAACAGAATAGATTTCGTTAACATCATTCTCATTATTCAGGTGGAATAAGCGTTTTCTAGGCCCTCAAATAGAAAATAATAAGAACATGTAAAAAATAAACAACGTAATTTTGTAACCTAAAGTACATTCTTGTGGACAATTGATAAGAGTGGCAAGAAGCTAGAGTCCAAACGTACAATATCCATCATAAGCAAAACAAATAATACGTAAAACAATTACATAAAGACTTACTTGTGGACTTGCGGGAACTTGAAGCAACAGGCACCTCCATTTTCTATAATCTTTCTGTTATCATGCAAAGTCTTTTTGATCGAAAGATAATGTGGTTATTCTGTACACAAGAGGTGACAGCACTAGTTTAAACTCGGGTCACATTGGAAGAAGACAAGGTATTTTGTACCACAAGCATATTTTCATAGCTGACGAGTGAAAAAAAATATAAAATATAAAGTTTTCATGTTTAAGTAATTTAAAATTTATTAGTTTTGCTTGCTTCATTGTTGCTTCCTCACATGAAGTGGGCTCCTTCCGACGACTCGTCTCATTTTGTCTCTCTTAATTCTCCATCTGAATAGAAATATTGATGGTGGACTGCCTAACAAACTCAAGTCTATTTCAGATTAGTGGAATACCCAATATAATGAACAGACAACTCGAACTTGTCTTCACTTCCGATTCGGATAACTGTGTCGTTTATAGGAGTGATCATCTTCTTTACACCCAAACCGCCTTCATCCGCCCTTATCAATTATAAACTCTTATGAAAACGGCAACACATGTGTCGATTCGGAAAATTCATTTTCATTTTATTTTAGAAGAGCCGACTTTAAAAGCCTTATCAGTAACATTAACTTTGATTTTATTTCTGAAACAACAAACATTGATCTTGCTCTATCTACTTTATATTCGCTAATTTTCTCCTGCTTTGCCCAAGCGGTTCCATATTCCTTCCGAAAAGACTGCATTGCCGGACTTTTTTAAATAGTGGGTCACTCGTCGGCGAGTATACCGCAACGTTAATTTTAATAAATAATAAATCGTGGAGCTCCAACGGAGCTGTTATAACGTTGTCGAAACCCCGCTCTTTTTATTTTTCGCTGTTTTGGTTTCTTTTTTTGGGGAAGATTTTCTTTCCTTTTTTTGATTCGGTTGGTCTTCTTTTTTTTCTTAATTGAAGGTTTCATGATTCCTTACAAATCACGTGGCGCTCAACTCGTTGTTTTATCCCAGGGTCAGCTGCCATTAAAGCGCTTCCTGGAGGTTAATCGAACCCGGTCGTGGAATAAGTGTTATTAAAAGTTAATAAAAGTTATTTTGATTCTTGGCAACGGCTGACAGTGGCCGGGAATTATCCAAAACAAAAGCTTAGAGAATATATGTTTATCGTTACTCAGCACTCCAACCACAGTTCGTCGTTGTATCTCCTCTTCCACTCACCGTCAATGCAGACGGGACCGAGGATCGCTCGAAGAATTTTTCTCTCAAAGCAACCAAGAGCACCCACATAAATTTTTAATAATATCCATGTTCCTGCGCTTTAGACAGAACTGGGATTATTGGTAACTTTTGTTGTTCGAGAGATGGCTTTGGTACTCAATTGCTTTCTTAGCCTAAGGAAGCAACGATTGGCAAGAGTTATTATTCGTCTGATATCAGCGCTGGTATCGTTGTCTGGATTTATAGCGGAGTCTAGGTAGACAAAGTCCTTGACTACCCCAAAGTTATATCTATCGAAGGTGACAACCTATCCGTAACGTCGGATGTTGAGTGCCAGTTTTGCTTGACAGCATAAACTTGGTCTTGCTTCTTCGCCGCTTCCGTCCCAATACTTGCAAAACCGCCACAAAAATCATCATGCTTTCTTCCGATTACACCAATATCATCGGCGTGTTCGAAAAATGGGACAGACAGACTCTATCATCATCCTTCACAGACCGATTTGGCAGGGATGCAAAAATTAGACATTGCTCTGTATAGCTCGTCTCTATAGATGCTGTCATACGCAGCTTTGTAATTGATAAATAGGTGGTGTACATTGATCTGAAGCTCATAGGTTTTCTCCAAAATCTGCCGTAGTGTGAATATTTGGTCGATGGTGGACTTTCCTGGCCTGAAACCACACTGATATGGACCTGTCAGGTTGTTGACGAATGGCTTTAGGCGTTCACACAATATGGCAGGTGATATCTTGTATGCGATGTTAAGACAGCTGCTTCTTTAGTTGGCAGTTCTTCTTGTGGATCGGACAAACAGTGCTGAAATTGCATTCATCGCTCATACTTTTTTGAGTTTTGAGTTTATTGCTATCTTCACTTCATCCAGTTCGGGTAAAAGGAATTGTTCGTCTACATTGTCCAGGTGGACAGGTTCATTCCGATTGACAGCGGTACTAAGTTCATCGCCGATATACGGTATACGGAAACGATCTTGCCAAACTATCAGCATCGACTGTGATGATCCTTTGTTTGTCTCTATAGGCTTCGGTTCGGGGCTTGTGTCTGTGGCATGATTTTTTTACCTTTTGGTAGTATTCCTGGAGTAGCTTCTACCAATTTCCTCGACTGCGTCCTTCTCATGCTCTTTTTTGTTCCTCCTGAGAAGCCGGTGATTTTCTCTCCTCTAGGCTCTATGAGCCTCGGAAGCAGGCTTAGTCTTTCTTCGCGGTGCCACATTGCGTGCGTCTTGCTTAGCTGCATGTGCTTGCCCGCATCGTCACCAAACCAATGGCTTCATTGTGGTGGTCGAGTGAAGCCCAGCACATGAGCAGCGACATCTCTGATTGCTGTTTGGCAGTGTTGCTACTAGTCTTTGATGCTTGATGGTGGCGGCAAGGGACCTCTTAAGAGATTGTAGCAATCTGACGTCGAAATTCCTAGCAACATTAGCTCGTATTGGCGTTGTTTGGATATCCAGGATATGCTGGAGGAGTGACTAGCGTCGATCGCAATGCGATCAATCTGGTTGACGGTTGATTGATCAGGAGTTCTCCAAGTGTCCTTGTGAGTATCAAGACTCGGGAACCGCCCGCCGCAAAGTCGATTAGCCCGAAACCGTTATCGCTGGTGGTAATGTGGAGGCTTTATCTTTCAAAAAGTGCTACCAAAGATGCCCTCTCTACGTGTATATCCGAAATTCGTTGTCCTTAAATCGTTTGCATGGGTTTTCAACAGTATATCCATCTGTATCCGAGGCTTTCTTATGTTTCCTAACTTTTACACTTCTCCATGGCCGGGCATTTACCCTTGCGACACAACCCCCAACCTGGAGGCCCAGTTCCATATATGGTACCTCTAGGAAGAGAGGTCAGTGATGCGTTCTGGGATGTTAGTTCTGCCGTTGGTCCATTAAGGTTTTTTCCGCCGTTTATATTGCTGGTCGTTTTTGTCAGCTATCGAAATTGCAAGTTTAGGGGTGCTTACCGCTATCTCTAGCCTACCTATTTCTAAACCTATATTGATTTGGACTAAAAAAAAGTATAGCTTTTAAAGAGATGCGGCTTCACTCTTAATAAAACATTTTGAAAAAGGATAGGAGAGAGATAGGCCTGTAAATATTTAAGTTTATGTTTTTCCCTTTTTTAAATATAGGTACCTCAGCAACTTTTAAGCAGTGTAATTGGGAAAACAAAAGACGTGAAGAATGGAAGTACTTCATTTGATTATAGAATACTTATATAAACAATGTTATCGCTGACTTTTGGTTACACGATACGAACAAATTTTGTTTGGAAGTGACGCGCGTATAGCTGTAAAAGGGAAAAACATTCAACTCTTAGGTCTAAGCCCGCAACGTTGAATGTCTGACCTCGTGATTTGTTAATAGTAATTGAAAATGACAATTTAATTGGAAACTGCAATCTTTTGAAATGTAATGGAAGATCCGTTGGTATCAATGGAAACCGGGGAATTAAGACGGTTTCTCCAGTGCCACATCCGGTCAGAATTGTGCACTCTATAGTAAAAGTTTGTAGACGTTTAACCTGGACACGTGTACCGCTGCACAATTCGGGTGGATTAAGGCTTCGCAATAAAATAACAGGACCAATTTATGTGGGGGCAATCCATCAGGCTTCAAGCAATTAAGGAATTCTGTTGAGAGCCTCTTACTGGTCCAGAACGGTGTCTACAGAGTAGTATGTTTGAGCATATGCATTAATTTTAGAGATAATTTAGTTTTTTACTTGATCGTTAGTACGTGACAAAATAGAGCGGTCCTTGAAATATGCTACCAATATGGTCATAGAACTTATATTCGTAATTTCTGGATAAACATTGTTGATTAATTCTTGAAGATCATTTACTAAAATGCAAAGGTGTTGATAATATAAATTAACTCTCCCATTGTTTTTTTTACTTTTCAATTCATTTTTTTTATTTCATTTATCCATATAAACTTACATGCTAGACAAAAATGCTTAAATCTAATTCCACTATATTTTTTTTGTTTTCTTCATTTAACTTACTGGCTCTTACCCAGCACTCTAAGTTTAGCAGTAAATATAAAACTGATGCCTTTCGGCCTAAAATCTATTCTACGATTAACTTGTATTACATATGAATTTCTAAGAAAATTCTGAAGGAAATAAAAAACTTAGAACCGTTATCACATTTTTTCTTTTTATTTAAAACTTAAAACTACCTATGCTACTTAACCTACCTAAACTACTTAATCTATCTTAATTATAATCAATATGGCGAGCGCTCATTGCCTCTTGCCCTGAGCGGTCACCATCTCAATTGCGAATTCGAGTGCCTTGGGCTTGTTAACATCGTGCACACGCACCTCCGAGACTTAACTGATGCCGTGAAGCATCAGTTACTTCTCAGAAGTACTGCCCTATATCAACCAGCCCGGGCCATCAGCGAAAACCCCCTAACTAACCTAATCTACCTTAAAACTAGAACAATTATGTTACAATTGTAACGCACTGACCTAGGAGAGCGTCTCAATCCTCTCCTCTTCTCTAAGCCACCAAAAATCGACGTGCTGTTTCTCCGTATCAACCCGGTCTCTTTCCGCAATTGCGGAACTAAAACGAAAGAGCTTCTGAGAATTGACGTCGTACCCGTCGTAGGTGAGCCGTTTTTCCCTCGCACCTCGGTGGCGGTGGTATATTACCGGAATACCATTCCTATTTTGTACGAGTACTAACCCTTTAGAATCTATATAGAGGAATGCCTCTGGCGGAATAAAGCCGGATCGGAGTGTATTCTCATAGTACATAAAATTGGGATAGTAAGCCCCAAAGATCAGGTTATTGTCGCTGTACATCGCTCTTGCAGTGTGCCTTTGAATCGCCTTAATCAGGAAATTGTCAATCCTGTTCAGCTGAGCCCCATCGTAAAGGGCCTTGTTGGGATGATATTTAATGAACGCAGATTCTGGTGTTCTATACAGTGCAAGACAGGTCCTGAGACATTGCCTTTCAAACACCCGAATTGTCTCCATATAATACGGCGCTACGTTGAACCACACGGGACAACCATAAGCGATGATTGGCCTGATTAGGGCCACGTAGCAAATAACCTTCACCCTCGAGTCAAGTTGACTGCTGTGAAACAGTTTTCTTGTCAAGGCTAAGGCTCTATTGGCTCCAGCCAAACAAGAATTTATATGTTTGTCAAAATATAAATACTGATCGAGCCAGATACCAAGGTATCTAACTACGCTTCTCACCGCTAATGGCAGCCCGTGGTGTCCAATGACGGCCAGATTTCGCCAGTGGTTTCTGGTATCCCAAGAAGCCCATCTCAATGGGGTCCTAAACAGTATTGTTTCCGATCATCGCAATACGCTTTAATGTGATTGAAGTCAGTCTGCAGCAGAGCATTGATGTCCTGGATTTTGGGACCTGATCTGTACGCCACTAAGTCGTCTGCGTACGCTATAGCGTGATTGAGGGAACCTACTAGATCACTCGTATATATATTAAACAGTATCGGGGAAATAACCGCTCCTTGTTGCAAGCCGTTTTTAATGTCAAATATTTTTCTTGACATTACGTTGCGACATTTGACAACGAACTTCTTTCCTATAAGCATGTTGTAAATCATATATAAAAGGGGTTTCGCCATACCCAATCTGGTCAACTTATAGAAACGCCCTTCTAACCATACAGTATCGAAGGCCTTCTCGAAATCAACCAGGCAGGCACCCGTACACTGGTTCTTGCAGCATGAATAGTGTCATGCCCCGCCCTAAAATCAAACTGATTGTCCGGAATTATATTGTTTTCCTCAACCCACTTCAACAGAGCCCTATTGATTATTCTCTCGAATACTTTGCTTATATTCGGAAGTAAACTAATTGACCGAAGATTTGCAGGGTTAGTCGTAACTTTATCTTTTTTCGGTATGGGATGTACCACTGCTATTTTCCAAAGAGCTGGATAGTAAGCGTTATTCAGCGCATTGTTAAATAACGTAGTAAGAATATCCACTGCTTCCAAGGGCAGGTGTCTCAATACGAGACTCTTCTCTTCTCTCTTCTATTCCAGAAGACTTTTTGCTTTTCAGTGAGTCCAAGATGCACAGGAGTTCATCTTTTCGCACGAACAAATGAGCTGCAGCTTGTTCATAGGCGACGATAACGTTTGCCGCGTTTACTTCATTGAATACGGTGAAACCGTTATTCTCAGATCGCCAATTTTGAAGTTCATTGCGCTGATAAAGATGGTTTACATAGGCTCTATTCTCAATGTCGTGGTTACGGTGACATGGATCGTTCACCGTATACACGGCTTCGAAAAAAGCTCCCAGCAAATCCGCTTTTTCCTATGGGTCTTCGACTACAAAAAGACCATCGCCATCATCTACACTTTCTGGACTTATACCAATTGTTTCTAATATATGTCTATTTTCTGTCGTTTGCGGAATTCGGACACACTGAATATCATTGTGATTTTTCCGCCTGAACAATTTATTTATCTGCGGGAACATATTCGGACTACTGGATTTTATAGCCCGAATCTTATTGCCCCAATACAGACTAACGGATTTTTTATAATTTTCATTTATAAGTTGTTTAAGGTTTTTGATCAATGATTTCAGTATACCAATTTCCGCATTATTCCTGTCATTAAACTGTCTGTACCTTTGTTTCAGTATTGAAAGCAATCTACTTTTGTGTGTGTGTAGTGCGTCGATTGTTGGGTTTCTGTATTTGTCAGTCAGGTTGTCGTTTGAGCGTTCTACCCGGGGGATTGTTCGCTCCATTGTTCGTTTGATTACGTTGTCCATTTCTAGTAAATGTTGGTCAATTTCGTCATTTGTAAGGTTTCTATGTGTCGGGGGATCAATACCACACAAACGTAAGTTACGCTTTCAAATTCTAGAGAAGCGCGGCCATCGTGCCCTACGAAAATCGTATGAGAACTCATGGTCGTACTGCTCCAGCAACGTTTGTATGTTTGGGATCCGTATTTTGGCGGCGAGTCCGTAGTGGTCACTATCGTACTCGATCGCTCTCAAGCAGTTTCGGGTCTGTCGATCTCTATTCCTTAGTTGTATTCTGTTATCCATCAGTACTAAGTCCAAAAAGGAACCGGATGATGGGAAAGACGATATATCCGTCTCGTACAACTCAAGTTTGTACTCAATAATATTTTGACGCCACCAGCTGTGCAACTGGTTGCCCCTAGTATTCGGTGGATTATTTCCCCATGCCGCATGTCTAGCGTTAAGATCACCGGCCAAAATTATAAATTTTCTTCAGATTCAAGCTGAGATTGAAAAAGTAACTCGAGTTCTGTAATAAATTGAGCGGGATGAACTGCTTCAGGTGCGTAAAGCGACACCACATACAATCGCCTATCACTGCGAAGAGGAATGCATACGACGCAAACTTCTAACACCTGGAACCTACGCGCGCGCCCTTTGTATATGACCCTATGGCGCAAGCCTTGCCGTATGAAGACACCAACCCCACCCATCCAAGGGGAGTGAGGCCGGTCTCTTCTATATACATCGTAGCCACTGTAGCCGATTTTATGATTCTGGTTAAGCTTAGTTTCGCTTACCAAAAGCATATCTGGGCTTTCGCTTAACAACAAGTTGCAAAGGCTGGTTCTTCTCTCGATTCTGATTAGTGAGTTGACGTTTAACGCAATGATCTTTAGGTTAACCTCATTCAACGTAGCAGACATTATATCGGCGCGCCAGACTTGTCAAACAGAGTCGAATAAATGACGTCAATTCGAGCCGCTTGTTCATTTAGCTGTTTCTGGAAATGATCGATTTTTCCGTGCAGGGACAGAAGAATCGCTTTCAAGTCCAAATCTGGTGCTTTTCAGCTACCTTGGGCGTATTTTTTGATGTCATTGTGGCCTTACCCGATCCAGATACCATTTGGGCAAAGGATATACTGGGTGCCACAAAATTAGAGAAAGCACGACTCTTTTGACGCTTCTCTTCTTCGATCAACTGTTTTCTAGACTGAACTTTTTTTTTAAGGTCCTGGAATCTAGGGCATCCCCTATAATTGGCGGGATGTCCCGAATTCCTGCAGAGTACACAAAAGAGTTGACTCCTATCCTCTACTCTATCAACACCTAGAGGACATTCTCCATTTTTGTGGTCCTTATCGCACTTAACGCATCTGAACTGCATGTTGCAGTTAGCTGCCCTTTTTAATTTCTCCCAACTTACAGCGTGATAGTAAAGGAATTTAATACTTCGCAGTCTATCGATTTTGCTATTGGGAGTTATCTGTACTAAAAAGAACGGCAATTTTCGATTACCACCCCTTGCCGTGGCCGTGGTAAACGGCTTGACACCTACGAATTTCAGGTCGTCGTCCTCAAATATCTTTAGCTCCGCTTCGAGCTCTTCCGTTTTAATTGATGGGTCGATACCTTTTAGCAGCATCGTCTGCAGTTTCTCACCCTTCGGCGTATAAGTGAAGTACTCTGTCTCCGCTTTTCCTAGGGCAGTACGTACCTTATTGAACTCTTCAATGTTGTTACACATTATTATGTGCTTATTTGAGCTCAATCGCTTTACATAAAAATTCTTACTTACTAGCTTAAATAACTTAATACTATCCCTAATATCTAGGTTACTCACATTAATAAGAGGAACTTTATCTTTCCTGTGCTGAGATTCCCTTTGTTGCTGCTGTGGTTGGTGCTGTTGTTGTTGTTGTTGCTGCTGTTGTTGTTGATGTGGTTGCTGCAGTTTTTGTTGCTGCTGCTTCTGTTGTAGTTGTGAGTGTTCCTGCGTCGGTGTTTGCTGTTGTTTTTTTGTTGTTGTTTCGGCTGTTGTTGTTGCTTCTGCAATTTCTGTCTTGTTTCTTGTTGCTGTTTATGTTGTTGTTGTGGCTGCTTATATGTTTGGTTTTGTTTTTGCTGTTGCTGGTTCAGCTGTAGTTGTTGTTGCTGTTGCTGGTTTAGCTGTTGTTGCTGTTGCTTTTGTTGCAATGTTTGTTTCTTTTCAATAAGCTCTTTTATAAGCTTATCGAGCTTCGACTCTTCGTCTTCCTCTTCATCTGTTGATGAGACTTCTTCGTCTTCCGACAACTCCCTGAAGGAATTTCCCTCGCCAACGTAGCGACATTCTCCTCCTTCTGATTCGTAGGAGTACTATTTTTCTGTCGTCCTATTTCCATCTTCCTTGGACTTTTTCTTTGAATTTGGCTTCGGCTTAAGTTTCATCCGCCTCTTCTACGCTTTGGATATATCATCCATTGTTTCTGTTGTTGTTTTTGATGTAGTGTCTGATTGTTGGTGATTTACTGGCCCCATGCGGACACTCTAAGTTAAACATAATTCTTAATCTACATGTCTTTCGACGTTCCGTACAGTACTTTTTTTTTCGTTAATTAATTTAAGCCTAAACTAAGAAAATAATTTTATTAAATAAAAAACTTAGTAAATGGACATTTTTTTTTTGTTGTACTTAGTATAAAACTTATAAACTAAAACTTAAAGACTACTTAAAATAAATCCTAAGCCTACTTAACCTACTTAAGCTAACTTATTGTTCAAGTATTATTTCTTTTTTTTTGGTGTGGCTTGGATTACCACTTTTTTTTTAGAAAAGGTTACCCATCTCTGTTGTTTTTTTTTTTTCGTTTTTAGTTTTTATAATTTTTATTATTTTTTTTTTTAATTTTTATTTTTATTTATTTTATTTTTTTATAATTTTTACTCTTAAATCTACCTTAACCCTACCTACACCTACGTAAGCCGGCCACGGCTAAAAAAGATTAGGCTGACCATCTCTGCTCCCTAATGGAGCTACCCTGCACTGGAGGAGTTCGATGATGGAGCTTCCCCTTCTTCTGCAAGCCACCAAAATGTCGCGACTCCCTACCGCCCTACTAAACCGGAGACGCTCCGCACTGCCGTGTGCGACGTCTCTGTCGTAGTTGAGTCGCCTGTCTGCAGCTGTTCGAGCGACGTGGAAGATTAACGGCACCGCTAATCTATCCTGGATCAGACCTTGTTTGTCGAGGTAGAGGAACGCTTCTGGAGGAATAAAGCCGTCAAAGCGAACTCTCTCGTGATACATATAATTGGGGTGGTAAGCCCCAGATATCAGGTTGTTCGACGAGGTCATTGCTCTTGCAATGTGCCTTCGAATCAACTTAATAACAAAATTGTCCACTCGTATTAGGTTCGCCCTATTGTACAAGACCTCATTAGGATAGAATTTTATGTACTCAGACTCTGGTGTTCTGTACAAGCGAAGACAAGCCCTAAGGCAAGCCCTCTCAAACACCCGAATCTTTTCCAAAAGACTTGCTCTCACGTTGAACCACACGGGACAACCAAATGTAAGCATAGGCCGAATAAGGGCCATGTAGCAGATCACCTTTACCCTCGCATCGAGTTGTGTGCTATAAAACAGTCTCTTTGTAAGGGCAAAAGCACCTCTGACTCTGGCCAGAGCAACATCTATATGTTTGTTAAAATACAGATATTGATCTAGCCAGATTCCAAGGTATTTGACTACATTTCGACAAACAAGTGGCTGCCCGTGTTGCCCAACGATCTGAAACTTTCGCCAATTCTTTCTGGTATCCGCAGAGGCCCCAGACCAAGGCGTCCTAAACAGAATGGTTTCCGACTTCTGAAAGTTGATCTTCAACTTCCAGTCGTTGCAATATTGTTTAATTTTATCGAAGTCACGTTGCAAAAGAATGTTTATAACCTCAATCTTTGGACCTGATCTGTACGCGATTAAGTCGTCTGCGTACGCTATGGCATGGTGAAGTGATCACTATTGATGACTTTTTCGAAAACCTTACTGATGTTTGGAAGGAGACTGATCGACCGGAGATTTGCCGGATTGGAGGTGTCTTTATCCCTTTTGGGGATGGGATGTACCACCGCAGTTTTCCAATGCGCTGGATAATGTGCATCATTCATTGCATTGTTAAACAGGGTGGTATAAATGTCCACCGCTTCTAGTGGGAGATGTCGAAGCACAATGTTCGGTATTCCATCGGTTCCCACTGATTTCTTACTTCTAATTGTGTCAAAGATCGTTTGAAGCTCTTCCTTCGAAATGAACGGGGGTTGCTCCCTTTCATTGGCGATGACATTATTTGCCATATTCTCGTCACTGAACTGGGTGAAACCCGAGTTCTCGATTCGCCAGTTCACTATTTCATTTCGAAGGTAGAAATTGTGCAGAAGGACTCGATTTTCCAGGTCGTGGTTGGGACCAATGATTTCATTTGTCTTGTACACTTCCTGGAAAGTCGCTCCTATAGCCTCGACCTTCTCCTGCGGATCTTCGATCACAAAGAAGTTGTCATCATCAACAGCTTCATTTGGATCTATGCCTGCTGTTGAGAGTATGCGTTCGTTGTCCGTCGTTCGAGCGATTTTTAGACATGAAAGGTCGTTTTGATCTTTCCTCCGAAATATTTTATTTATTTGCGGGAACATATTCGGGTTGCTGGTGTTTACAGCCTGAATTTTGTTGTTCCAATACAAACTTACAGAAGCTCTGTAATTTTCTTTTATTAATGTTTGGAGGTTTTTGATCGACGACTTTAATGTCAAAATCTCCGGGTTGTGTCTGTCAGTAAACTGTCTGTACAAGGTCTTCAGTCTTGAGAGTAGTCTACTTTTATGTCGGTGCAGTGCGTCTATAGTTGAATTGCGGAACAAGTCTTCGTTGTCAATGTATTGATACCGATGTATCGTTTTGTCCATTGTTCGTTAAATTGTCTCGTCCATTAGTTTTAGATACCTGTCAATCTCCTCGTTTGACAGATTTCTGTTGGACGGTGGGTAAATCGAATTCGAGGAGAGTGCTCTAGTCAGTGTCCTGGAGAAGTGTGTCCAACGCACTCTACTATAGTTGTAGGAATGCTTTTGAGCATACTCATCCAATTCCGCATTTTCGTTCGGAACGGTTATTTCGGTACTAAGACCGCAATGGTCACTGTCATACACAAAGGTGCGAAGACAGTCTACAGTTTGTTGGTTCGTACCTGTCAGTTGTATTCGTGTGTCAAACAGCAGGAGATCCAAATAGGAGCCGTGTCTAGGAAACGACGGACTATCCGTCGCCTTAAGGCCGAGTCGGTACATCACACTGTGCTGACCCCACCAATTGAATAGCAGGTTCCCTCTAGTGTTTGGTGTATTATTTCCCCAATCGTTATGTTTGGCGTTGAAATCTCCGCCGATAATAAAATAGTTTTCCTCCAATTCCAGTCTCAGAAATCGAAAAAGTGTCTCGAGCTCTGAGATGAATAGGGTGGATTGAGTAGCCTTAGATGCATAAACTGACACCATGTATAACCGCTTTCCACTACGGAGAGGGATATACATGATGCATGCTTCTAGCACCTGAAACCTGCGTACTTCACGACTGTATATTCTTTTAAAACGTATACCTTTTCTTACGAAGATTGCAACGCCTCCTCCTTGCATGGAGTTGGGTCGATTTCTTCGCATGATTTTATACCTTCTGTGCCTCATTTTGTGTCTTTTGGTTAGCTTAGTTTCGCTAACCAAAAGCACATCATGGGCTTGGTCTTTAAGCAACTTAAAAAGTGTGGCTCTTCGCTCAATCCTAATCAGTGAATTAACATTCACTGCAAGGACCTTCAGAGTTTGCTCCGCCATGTTCGTATCCATTACGACTGAAGGTGCGTTAGGCTCGGCAGCAGCGCGTATATTTGATCTACCCGCGTAGCTTGCTCGGTAATTTGACGTTGCAGCTGGGCCATCTGCCCCTGGATAGAGAGCAAGATAGCTAGCATGTCATTTGCCGGTTCCGGTTCTCTAGGCGCTGGGGCCTGAGAAGCAACCTTCGCTTGCTGTGCCGTATTTCCCCTACCTGCCGCCATTTGGGCGTAGGTAACCTGGGGAGTAACGGTTGGTGTTCGTGGTAGAACAGGTGGACGCTTAACTTCCACCTTTTGCTGTCGAGCCAGATTTACTCTTTTTATTTATTGGAACTTGGGACAACCCCGATAGTTTGCGGTGTGTCCCGTGTTCTTACATAAAACACAAGAGAGTTGGCTTTTTTCTGACGCTCCATCCCTACCTAGAGCGCATTCTTCAGACTTGTGGTTCTTACCGCACTTAACGCATCGAGGCTGCATTTCGCAGTTCGACGCGGCGTGCCCGAACCTTTGGCAACGAACACATTGCAAAATGTTTTCGTGCCTTTTTACTTTCTCCCAGTGAACCACCTGGTAGTCTAGGACATTGATACTCCTTAGACTATCCAGACGGCTTTCGGGACTGAGCTGCACCAGGAAGAACGGTAGCTTCCGTTTCTCCCTTTTGGCTCTGGCTGTGGTGAAGGGCTTGACCCCCACGAATTTAAGACCGTCGCACTCTTTCTCTTTGAGCAGTGCAAGTAGCTCCTCCGGACTAGTAGACGGTTCTAACCCCCTCAGCAGCATAGTTTGCAGCTTTTCCCCCTTCGGGGTGAAGGAGAAGAACTCCGTCGTCGAATCCCTTAACAAATTCTTTATTTTATTATAGCGCTCCACTGTATTACAGTGGATCGCATGCCTATCTACACTAAGCCTCTTAATGAAAAAATTGGAGCCTATGGCCGACTTACACAGATCAATTGTCTCTTTGAGCTCCATCTTGTATGTGTTGATAGGTGGAACCCTTTGTTTCTGCTTCTGCTGTTGTTGTTGTTGCTGCTGCTGCTGTTGTTGTTGCTGCTGCTGCTGTTGTTGCTGCTGCTGTTGTTGTTTTGTTGTTGTTGTTTTTGCTGCTTTTGTTTCTGAAGCTGCTGTTGTTGTTGTTACTGCAGCTGCTGTTGTTGTTGCTGCTTGTTTGTTTGTTTTTGTTTCGTTGGCTCTGCCTTATGGTGTTGCTTGTGGGTAGAGCTTTGTTGTCTGTGTTTTGTTTGTTCGGCCTCTTCTTGTTGCTGCTGCTGAGCGCTTTTTATTTCTTCCGCTCTTCTTGCCATTTGTTTTTTTTTGATGGCCAGTACCCTGAGCTGTAGCTCTTTTATGTTGTTATTGAGAGCATTTACCTCATCCTCTTCGCCTTCCGATTCAGAGGCCGCCAGCGAAGCAAATGTGTTATCTCCTCCCATATAATGGCCTTCTCCACCGTCAGACACATATTGAATAGCTGCCCTTGCCGCTGTTGTTGGCACCTCTTCCCTTGGTCTACCGGGCAGCTTTTCAGCAGACGTAGAAAGGGAAGGGCGCTTTACAAGATTAGGAGTTGGTCTTAGCTTCCTCCTCCTTTTAGTAATTACTTTTGGATTACAGGCCAATATTACTGCCTGGTCATCTGATGACATTACGTCACCCGCTGGTCCCGCTATTAGAATAGCGGACCGCTCCTTATCACTCATCGTCCGATTACACTTCACTCTCGTATTTTGTGTTAATTTTTATTTTTAAAAATAAAAAAGTCACTAACTTTTTCGGCAATCGAACCCACGACCCCCGTTTAATCGGCCAATGCCACTACCACTGAGCTACCGATGCACTTGCAAACCTAGTTATTGATGTGCGTTTTACGAAAACTGATAACTATTTTATTTCACTTTGAAAGCCGAAACACGTTTATTCCTCACGGAGGTCTATGAACGACTGGGTCACTAATTGTTCTATCGAACCAATCCACTCCTTGGTTTTCACTTGACAAATTGTAAATCTGTAAACACTTTTTAATGCTAACAAAAATCGTCTGTCCTCGTTAAGAGTTGGAAAGCGACTGAACTCTCCCATTGTCTTGTGACATCTGTCCATTTCCTATTTGGAACAACAACTCTGAGAAACACAGGTTTTCGCGTGCTGACAACGACACTCACATACTTGTTTTGAGCTCTAAACTTTTCAGATACGGCAAAGAAATGATCTTTTCAATGAAATATTAATTTCATCAGCACGTGTCCCTCTTGTAACCACTGGTACGATTTGACGAAAATCGCCAGAGAACAATATCGTGCATCCATCCATGGGTTAATCCGTACCGCGCAAATCGCACATTGTTTTGTCTAATACATCGATTGAAATCTTCTTCGACATGGAAGCTTCGTCTCAAACAATTTATGAGCAGTCACGTATTAATTTTCCAGTTTCACTTTGTTTTGAAATGCTACATTTTTGCCCAGGGCTTGAAATAGATACAAATCAAAATGAAAAGTGCCGAACGGATTTGTTTTTGTGGATATAAGTATTAATTTATTGCATAGAACTATTATACAGAGAGGGAAATAATTGTGCCCCTAATAATTTCTATCGTTCTTTATATTCATCCGAACGGAGGAATTCATTTACTTCGAGTAAGAAAGTACTCCGCCTCGGAACAAAAATTATTTCTCGCAAAATTTTTTTCGTAAACTTAATATAAATAGTGCATAGTGCCGTGTGTATGTAAAAATAAAGTTGAGCGCAACCAGCAGAAAATATTATACACTAGCTGGAAGAATTACTTTCACTGCAAGTGTTTAAATATTCAACTGGCTGACATTGAATTTCTTAATAAATCTAGTAAGAACTTTCGGTGTAAGAGTCGCTCCGTTGCATGAAGGAGCTCACTCCGCTCTCCTCCCGCTATGAGAGAGCAAAGACAATAAACATCACTTAGTTTCAAAGATCCACCACTCTCTTCGATGTAAACTGTAAAACAAAGAAGCCAATAACATCAACAAGGAGTTCCAGCATCGGCTTTGATGATAGTGCAACAACAACAACACACAAGTGTCTCTCAACATAAACAGCCAATAACGTTGGAAACTGTTTACAACGAAATTCTTGTACTCCGAGCTGACAATACTCGTGCTCTCTCTTTGATATCGACAGTTCAGGAGGAACAAAATAATCTCATGCTGACTGTACGGGATCTACAGAGAGAAGTCAACCGCTTGCAAGAAAAGCAAAGCGAAAAGTGCATTGAAATTGTTGGTATTTCAGAAGTTGGCAACAATAATGCCCTTAGCTGTGCGTTGCAAACTTTTCAACAGGGGGTCTCTACAAATGTGTCCGAATTAGAAATAGGAGTGGATAAGTGTTTTGTCAAAAACATAAAGTATTCAAATAATGTTAATGTTGGTAAAAGAAAACCTATTTAGTAGTGAAATTTGTTGCTAAGCCAAAAAAAGATATTATAATGAGTAAAAAAAACTATACATAAAATTGACTTGACTTCTAGGATTTTTGAGTGTGATAAGAACAGTAAAATTTTTATAAATGAATCACTTAATATGCAAACGAAAACTCTTTTAAACGCTGCTAAAAAAAATTAAAAAAGAAAATATGTATAAGTATAAGTAAAGGGGAAAATGACGACATCATTTTTATAAATTTAATTGAAGATCTTTCTTCTCTTAGCTAAAATGCAAGATCGACATAGTAATCTTTAATATATCCCCTCTGTCAATTGTACTGACATTAACGCTCTCGATCTCTTTTTTGACCAAACGTACTTACCAAATTATGTTGTTAGCCACCAAAATACGTATAAGAAGCATGCGTAAGAATTTCGACTATTTTCTTACTCATTTAAATTTATTTGTAAACAAGCCTGATTTCATTTTCTTGACAGAAACTTGGATATATGACAAAGAAAAGCCGCTTTATAAAATTGATGGGCGCGAATTATTAACTTCCTGTAACAACAATTATGCGGCTGGTGGCGTTGCAGCCTATATAATTGATTCGTTTGGTCCTAAATCTTATAGCTTTAATTTGAACACATGTGATGTACTCAAAGTTACAATTCGGGAGTTGAAATTATCGTTTCTTTGTGTCTAATGAGTCTTCGTAAATTAATATGTTTTATGAGGAGTTGGAACACTTATTGTCCGATGTTTCTAATGACGTTATCCTTTGAGGAGATAATAATTTAGATAACTTTTAAAATTCAACTAGGGTGGATAATTATTTGTTTTTGTTATCTACTTTCGGTTTTGAGTCGTGTATTAATAGACCAACACGTCTGTCTCTTTTAGTACTTGTGTTGATGACATTATGATACGTCTTCCGAAACCTCAAAGTGTAGGAATTTGTAGCTCTGTTGTTGATTTGCAAGTCTCACGTGTCTTAGTTAAAAATATTCTTGTTCCACTATAATTAAAGACTTCCGAATGGTGATGTTTTTGTAAAAACCGATTTTGTCTGTCTTAATAATCTCCTAAGGTTAGAACATTGGGAAAATGTATTGAATGAATTTAATCCTTCCACTGCCTTCTCTAAGTTTATTAAGACACTAGAATACCATACCCTTCAATGTTAAAAAAAAATACTAAAAAAGGAGAACAAGTTGAAAAAACTTAAGCCTTGGATATCTTTTGATTTATTGGGAAAAATCAAGAATAAAAAAATTAAGCAAAAAGAATATTAATAATACTGACAATGACAATTTCAAGACTAAGTATAAAAAAATATGTAAAGATATCTGTAAAGATGTTTTTCTAGGTAAAAACGATTATTATCTTTACAAAATTAGTGAGGCCCACGGTAACTCCAAAAAGGAATGGGAACTAGTTAAAAATATATTAAATGGATCAATTGAAAAGAACAGCTCCAGATTATAAAAGAAAATAATGCTCTTATATCAGACTCTAATATGTTAGTAGACACATTTAATAAGTTCTTTTGCTCGATAGGTGCTAAGGTAGTTTCCGATTGTACTGATACATAACGGTTTAAATAATAGGAACCTATCTGCTGCACTCTTCATAGACATAACTAAAGCCTTTGATACTGTAGATCATGATATACTTTACAAATGTGGTTTTAGAGGTATTATCCATGATTGGTTTCGATCCTAAATTTCCAATAGAGTGCAAAGAGTAAAAATCAGAGGCGTCTTTAGTTCCCTACGTTCTGTCCCTGTAGGTGTTCTGTTCTTGGTCCTGTGCTATTTCTTATATTTATTAACTCAATATTTTTACAAAAATATCAAAGCAAAGTCACTGCATTTGCAGACGATATGGCTTGTGTTTTCACAAACAATTCAGTATTAAATCTTTGTGCTGACATCAATCATGATATTGAAACTCTAAGTCATTGGTTCAAAATGCATAAAATGGCACTCAAACGTATTTTGAAAAAAAATCTTGCTTTAACAAATGTTTTGGTATAGTTAGAGTCAATCAGTTCAAATATCTTAAAGATTTGCTTGACTGGAAGATGAATTGGTGGGCACACACAACTGCGTTTAAGAAGTATCTGATGGCAGCCACTAGACAAATCTATTTTGTAAAGTCTTACTGCTCACAGGATCTTCTTAAGCGTATTTATTATGGTTTAGTGCGTTCTAAACTGAAATATGGTTTATCTTCCTGGGGTGGCACTCACTTTGATAAAATGCATCCTCTCCTCATAGCATAAAAACATGTTATTCGTCTTATTTGTAAAAACCGACGGTTTAATAGCTTAGTTCTATTTGAAAACCTTAAAATTTTACCTTTGTAACATTTATATTGCTATGAAGATTTAGAGATATCGTAATGCACGCTCAGTCGAAAATATTGCTGCTGTAAGTGCAAGTGTTGCTGATGACCCGAATTTATCGATTTACCGGCATTCGCAGCAATAGATTTGCATCTCTATCCTTATAAAGTTCAACTTACGCAACAATTGAAGACTGCTGACCATTTACAACGCTGTGGATACGCCTCTTCGATGTTGGAATAACAGACAATAAATACAGATTTTTCGAACAACACTTTCTTCAGTGATGAGGCACATTTTTCACTCGGCGGGTATGTTAACAAACAAAATTGCCGCATATGGGGCTCAGAAAACCCACAAGTGATCGAAGAGGTGCCGCTGCATCCTGACAAAGTGACTGTTTCGTGTGCTCTATGGTCGAAGGTGTCATTGGTCCGTATTCCTTCGAAGATGCCAATGGGCGGACGGTTACAGTCGATTCGGAGCGATATGGTCGAATGATAACCGATTTTTTTGGCCGGCGATTGAAGATTGTGACTTGGACGATATGTGGTTCCAACGATACGAGGCAACAAGCCACACAATATGACCAATTACGGCTTTATTGCGTGAGAAGTTTCCTGGTCGCGTAATTTCACGTTTTGGCGACGTCAAATGGCCACCAAGATTATGCGATTTGACACCGTTAGATCTTTTTCCGTGGGGGCTTTGCAAAAGACCTTGCTTACGCGAACAATCCCCGAACTCTAGACGTATTTAAACCCAACATTACTCAAGTTATGGCCGAGATACCACCCGAAATGTGCGAAAAAGTGGTTAAAAAAACCGCATGCTGAGAATCTTCCCGAGGCGGCCATTCGAATGATATTGTTTTTCACACTGCAAATAGTAGCTTCCGTTAATGTGTTGTCACATTGAGAGTCGTCTTCCAAGAGACCCACCGTTTTGCATGCTGCTTTATAGGTATCATAAGTTAATCCTTGTATAGTTCTGAGGTGTATAAAAGATGATTGACCCTTTACCATGTGAAGTAGCATTCTCAAGTGAAAACATTCACAGTTGTTGGGATGAGCTACATAGACCCTCCCAAGAGCATCCATTTTTTTAAAGGGAACTCTTCAACCGGAGTCCCTTGTTTCCTCCGTTGAAAGATTTTGGCAGCCTGATTCCACATAAAATGGCTTGGAACTTTGTCATATGTTGAGGTTTTAGCGAAATCTTCTTGAGCACATAACTTTAAATATGCTGTTAATGTTGTGTCTCGCGGATTTGTAACAACGTTCCTAATGTTGTTTTTATTAAAATAAACTCTCTGCCCATGCTCTAAATGACGGGTAATTGTAGGTGCCCGGTTATGTACGTTGAATGATAAAATCCTCTACAATGCTTCGGAGCTGCAGATATAACGACCAGATTGATATTTCTCTACTTCGTCTTTTGATTATATGCTGAATGTAGCTTCATCGGTCCGTTTATTAATATATTTATTGACGTATTGTATCTTCTTCTTTATTTGGTAACTCCGCGGAAATATCGCTATCAATTTGATCCGGCCTAATTTTGTTCACTTACTACATCAGCAGATGGACATGTGGTAACCCACGTTTCTGCCACTCAACAGTATAGATGTGGCAACGTTGTGGAGAAAAAACATGAGCCTTGTTTACGAGATGAAGGAGTTTCTGTATTTTTAAACCAAATACTTTATTCACTATGTCTCTGTCCAATTTGGGTTGCATGTAATGTTTGACATAAGTAATGGCGTCCTGCGATTTTTCATGTAAATATCGAGGCCCACCGGTGATCGATGAAGGCAGCATAACCAATTGTCCAATGTCGTTGATGTATTCATTTGAGTGTAAAGCATCCTGAAGTTTGACGTAGTTTTCCGCCATCAATTTCGTTTGGTTGTGTCGGATGCAACCTAATCGTTCTTATTTAATTTTTGCGCACTGAATGACTAAGTACTGATTTATTAACATTCCATGCTAAGTAGGAGGTTGAAATTATTTTTTCTCGTCGTTATGCGATAGCTATAATAGTTCATGCAAGAAACTGTTTTACGTAAAGGTGCTTTACTAACCGGATGAAGTTATGAGCAATATATACAGACATCAGACATTTTACCTATTGAAACTACAGGACCGTAATTGTAATCAATAGAAGAATCGTAATTCATTTCAGAATTCACTTTATTAGACCACAAATTTACAGTCCCCACAGGTTCAGATGATTCCCACACTCTCTGTGATCTATTTCTATCCCTGTCACACGATCTTCACGTTCGACAGAGGATTCGCGGGCTCTCTGTGAGTTTGTCAATACCTGCAACTCCTGCAATAGGTATGCACTATTTTTTTTCATAAAAATAAAAACAGGATTTGCTTCTTCTTCAGAATAATATGGACTGAAATCTACAAATAAATTAACACTTCCCTCAAAAGTCAATCAATAAACTTATTTATTTTGTAAAAATGTCACTACAAATAACAAAAGAAGGAACCTTAAATCAACTAACCACGCACTCGTTTAATAAGAGCCAATATTTACAACACAGTAACGTTTTAATAAGAAGAAAAAATATGAATATGTACCTATACAAACAATAATCAACACTACCCCTCACAAATCGGTAGGGTTTTGTACAGAGTCGCGCTAAACAACACGGTTGGGTCACGCTGAAATCAGTTTATAATTCAAAATGATATATAACAATACAAGAGTTCTTTTCACTAACGAAACTATTTCCTTACACATTTGTATACATACATATAAAAAATAATATAATTATTAACGGTTTAAAAAAATCACTTTTTTCAAACACTTAACACAACTTGTACAATTGATTTGCTCTTTTGACAGACACCTTCTCATGACGACTGAAAATCGCAGTAAAATCTGTATGATTATTACGAAATATTGAATGCCCCGTGGTGACGACAATTCATAATTACTTTTTTAGTTTATTTGGGATGCGACAAGTAGTTTTTAATCGTTGGAATAACCAGCGTTTCCATTTACCACTTGTTCACATAGGGTCAGAGCACACTGGACTAATTACGGCAGGGTTACCCTGGGAGATGAAGTTTGAAAAGAAAAACGGGGTAAAATTTTCAACCAACAATTTAATGGTTGAACATCGGGGGAAAACCAATGCATATATAAGTTATCAATTTTCAAAGAACCTACACACGAGGTAATTTCGGACAAAAATTTCCGATTGCAACTTGCAACTTGTGTGGAAAATTGCCTCGTGTGGAGGGCAGATGGACTTCCATCAAACCAAATCAGCAAATTCGCTCGGGCTATCTAACAATTTCTGTTCTCCCTTCCATAACTTCCTAAAATTTTGCCGTGTGAAGGCAAAACAATTCCACCCTAATTTTTCATTGAAAAAAGATTTGTTGCAGGTAGAATTACATGTTTGAAAATGAAAAAAAATTTGGATGCCGTTTTTTTTTTGTTTTGCGACATGACTACCTAATTGTGCGAAATCTAAGATTGGACAGGCAAATTGGGGCGTGTGTATAGCAATGCTGCCGAAAGTACGGCAGTAGCAGTATTATACTGCTATTTTATCATCGCGTACTCCGTACTGCCTAAAAGTAAATTATACTGCTCAAAGTACAAAATTAAACTTTCAATGAGAGTTCAAAAAATAATAAATGGTAAATGCTTCTCATTCATGATTTAAAAATATTGTGTGTCTGCCTACAACTTTGACTTTAATATTTTTTTGTGATGCCTTAGCATTGCTATGTGATTACATTTTCATTATCAAATTTATTATAGGATTATTTATTTTTTCGTTTGTAAAACTTGAATTAAAGATTGTAAGTTATTTTGTTTTTCTTTATTTTGTTTTTGTGAAATACATATATATACAAACGTGACGAAAAAAAATTGTTAAAAAAACAACTCTCGCTCACATAAGCACGCGGATCTGCTTAAAAGGTTTGAATTATACTCCCAAGCAAAAAATTTAAACGGCAGCCCTGGTGTATAGTCGCACACAATTTATCCCCACTCAAACGTCCTAGAAATTGTGTGTACAAATCAAAGAGCAAAAATAACAAGAAGCATCACTTCCCCTTTGACTGAAAAAATCCAGGAGTCTGTTGTACAAAAAACCAACAACAACGTCGCATTAGATCAAATAATGCAGATCTATTGCTTTGTTTCACATTCCAAATCCCATTTAATTTTACCGGAGTTAGAACGCATACATTGGTCTGCCCGTAATTTTTTCCAATGATTGCCATTGTATTTTATATGATTACACCCTGTTGCAATATTTAGAATTCCAAGATGGGTTTAGTGACTATGAAGTTTTATTGAAGTAGCCCTTCTTATTGTGGATATTCTTTGGATATAAGTTATTTTTGTTTGGGGCTCAAAGGTCAAAGCGTATCGATGTACCTATAGTTGATAGTTGCTTCTTGTGAGTCTTTCATTAGTAAAAAAGTTTTTCGGCGAAATCAGCTTTTTCGCAAAAGCTCAGCAATGCCTGATAAATTTTGCGCCCCAATGTCTTGTACAGCGTCTGTTGTTGTACAGACGCGTATTGGCAGGCATAGAAGAATATACGAGTGTATATAATTTAACAACTCACAAAAGTCCCCCACACAAAAAACTATTTTTTTATTTAAAAGTTGGCGTTATGATATTGCAAATGCTGTTAGTTAATTAAAAAACGATTATTTTATTAAATTAACAGCATTTTTTTTTATTAAACAAGTCAAATACTATCCACTTTCATTAATTTCATGTCTTGACATGAAATAAAATCAGTATTATTGTAATTAATAATTAGAATAAAGAACACAAACTAAAGAACTCAATGTTACTTCTTTGAATGATAAAAAGTTAAAAAAATATATACATATATAATAATTCATTGCATCAGCTCCATCCCTAACGTTATAACTAAACTGTTTATTCAGTGTCACTAGCTGTTGTATCCTAATTGTTTTATTAGGATATTAGTTGCAATGAAATGCAGCCAATAAAAAAAGGAAACAAAAAAACTAAATATCCAATACAAAGAATTTTATTTTTGTTAACCAAATTAAAAATATAAAGAATCCAAATGTTAGCGCCAGTAGAGCCAAAAAAAAATGAATGACAAAAAAGTAACCAAGTAGACCCTTATATAGTTTTTGGCCATCTATGAAAAAACCGCAACAAGTGGTACAAAATGAGTAGTACATAGAATCGCGAGATTTTACAGAGTAAAACGAGAGAAAAAATTAAGTTTAGACACAATAACTATGACAGGGTGTTCTTATTAAAAAATGTATTTCTTTAGTGAGTAGCACTTCTCAACTGAATCCGTACAACTCTGCTTTAGTAAGAAAACAGAATTCGTAACAAAGACGGCCGCCTTGAAAATGCCATTGTACTTTTCAATAGAATTGACGGACCCTTTTCCTAAAGGTAGAAGACATATTTTGGTGATAGATCTTTTATATGTCCCCCTTTTAGTTTTTATCAACACGACTCGAACTTTGCCATCTTCGCCAGGGACTGTTTCTACCACACGTCCAAGGGGCCATTGCAGTGATGGTATGCTATCGTCGTGCAGCAATACTAGGTCACCAACCTCCACGTTTTTTACTGACGAAGACCATTTTTGGCGCAGCTGAAGATTATGAAGCACTTCTCGTTGCCAATGCTTCCAGAATAGTTGTTGAAGATGCTTGATTCGCTGATATCGGTCGAGATGGTTGATATTGATTTCCAAATACGATGGTTCATTGACGCTGGCGTCAAGGCCTGCAGGTCGTTTGGATCTGTGGACACCGGGAAAGCTGCCTAGAATTCAAGATCGCCTCAATTTCGCAGAGTAAGGTGGACATCTCCTCTTAATTAAGAGATGCATTGGATATCAATTTCAGTTGATGGTGCTTTGCAACTTTGACAGCCGCTTCGAACAGGCTACCAAAGTGAGGTGATCGTGGTGGCGCGAAGATCCATTCTATATTTTCCTTCAGACACTCGGTATGGACCTGATGTTGGTGGTCAAAGGACCAGAACAACTTATGCAATTCCTACAGCTCAGCCTTGGCACCTGCGAGCGATGAAGCGTTTGAGCGCCATAAGGAAGGACTTTGTGGGGAGGTCCGCAGCTAATTCCAAATGAGACGCCTTGCTAGAGAAGCATATAAATACTGCTACGTACGCCTTGATAATTCTCTTTCCGTGAATTCCACGTTGAATGTAAAACGGACCGCAATAATCCACTCCAGTAATTGAGAATGGCCTTGAAGGAGTAATACGCTCTACTGGTAAGTTTCCCATGATTCGATGATAATGAATTGGACGTGATCGATAGCACAAGATACATCTGTGCACAACCATGTTAAGGGGACGTTTTCCAGAAGGTATCCAAAAGCGTTGCCGGATTATGGTAAGTAATGTTTGACAGGCTGCATGGTGGTATTTTAGCGTATTTAGTGTCGAAATCAAGATGCGCGTTTGCTAACCGGCCGCCAACACGAAGGATTGAGTCAGAGTCTATAAATGGAGCCAATTTGACCAAGGGACTATTAGTTTCCACGTGTTTCTTGGCTGATAATGTACTGTACTCTTTTGAGAAGTGTGTGCGTTGAACGTTTCTTACAATGGCTTTGAGGGATCCTTTCATTTCTTCTGAGGTAATTGGTGTTCCCTTTTCTTTGATGCGCTTGTTAAAGATAAAGCGACGTACGAAGGCAAATACTAGAAGTAAACGAAAGTAGGAATTAGCAAATTTGTTGTCAACTATCAAGTCAGTTTGATTTAAGAAGATTGCAAATGAAAACGTTTGTGGTTTGCGTTCAGGTAAATCCATTTCAACTTGTAGTGCAGAGTTGTTTGACCAATAAGCCATGAATTTCTTTAGAAAGGTTGGTCGTTGAAACCATATGGTTGAGGAGGCGAAACTAAGTCAGCTGGATTATCCTCCGTTGGAACGTGTCTTCAGGTATAATCCTTTGCGAGCTCATGAATTTGGTCTATTCTGTTGTTCCATTGATATGGCTGCGACTTGATCCAGGCTAGGGTTATGGTGGAATCTGTCCAACAAAAAATTGCATTTATTGAAAATTTTACTAGCGGGACTATTCTTTGAAGCAGTTCTGCTAATAGTAATGCCCCACACAACTCTAATCGTGGCAGCGAAATATTTCTTACTGGAGCTACTCGTGATTTAGCACAAACCAGACGAGTGGATGTTTCTTCGTTTCCGTAGGTAGCTCGAACATAAGCAGCAGCTCCATATGCCCTTTCACTGGCATCACTAAAACCGTGAATCTGTAAAGAAGAGTGCGCACGGTGACTGAGAAGGTACCTTGGGATTTCTATTTTGTTAAGATGGGTCATGTCGTCGATAAAGGATGCCCATTTCGAATGAAGATTTTGAGGTCCTATTTTATTTTCCATAAATGTTGAAGGAACAACTTCGCCGAAACGGTGAGTGGGTTTAGAATGCCAAGCGGATTGTAAAATTTCCCAATATTGGAAAGACAACTCTTTTTGTGATTTTGGCTTTCCTGGAATTGGCCTCGTCTCCTAAGTAGGAGTAAAAAAACATATCATTAGCTGGCTTCCACTTCATACATAAGTTTTCTGAGTTAGAACACCATTTTCTCAAGGGAAATCCACCCAAATTTAGTAATGTTTCCACTTCCTGCTTAATTGCTGCTAAATCATCCAGATTGTGGGCACCGGTGATAAGGTTGTCAAGATAAAAGTCCTTTAAGACTATGCTGGCGCCAGTCGGGAAACGAGATTCTTCATCCTTTGCCAATTGGAACATGGCTCGCACCGCTAAAAATGCGGCTGGAGCGATATCATACGTTACAGTACGAAGTCGAAACAGACTCACATTCTCCGAGGAATTATAACGCCAGAGGATGAATTGATAGTTGGCATCCTCTTTATTGATCAGAATCTGCCTGTACATTTTAACTATGTCAGCACAGAGCGCGTAACGATGAAAGTGAAACCGAAACAGGAGGCCGAAGATGTCGTCTTGGATTGTGGGGCCGACCATTAAGAGGTCGTTGATAGATTTTCCAGACGTGCTCTTTGCAGAACCGTCGAACACCACCCGCAATTTAGTGGTAGAACTCTCGGCCTTCATCACAGCATGATGGGGTAAGAAGAATTTCGGATTAATGCTGGCTGTAACGGCCGGCAAAACCTCCTCCATATGTCCCAATGCAGAGTATTCTTCCAAGAATTTCGAGTACTCAATCTTCAGCTGTGGATCCATGTCGAGTTTACGCTCCAAATAATAAAATTTCTTTAATGCCATTTCGTAAGAGCTGCCAAGTAGAGAGGGTGGTTCCCTGAAAGGAAGATGACATAAAGTGCCTTTCACAGAGATCCTCTTCGATAGAGCGTTTGCTTCCTACTGCATTGACCTCTTCAATTTCACAGAATGTCTTTAAAGTTTCGTTGAGTTTATCGTCGTCTTCGTCTTCGTCTAGGTTCTGAGGAAAGACCCAGAGATATTTTGTTTGGTGGTATATTACCTGCTACGATCCATCCTAATAAAGTTTTCTACATCACAGGATATTCGGCTTCGTTGATAAGGTTAATTTGACCTACGCTGAGGAGTGAAAAGAAGTAGAATGCTACAATAAGTATGCCAATTTTCTGTGGCCGACTGAACGCTGGATCGGCGAGAGCAATATTTTTCGGGATTTGAAACTTGTCGGTGCTGAAGAAGGATGGCGGCTGAAATGCGGTGATTGTTGGAACGACAATCGCTTCCATATTTGTTGGCCAGTTGGTATGCATTGATTGAATGGAGACGCTTGCTCTTTTACTTGAACGAGCATTGATATTGCAGATGCTTCCGAATCCGGAAGCTGTTTTCAAGAGAGGTAGCTTGAGCTAATGAGCAAGCTTCACGGTAATCAAATTTAATTGAGAGTCACTGTCGAACAACGCTCTGCAAGGCGTATACAACCCATAGTTTTTCTTAATGCTGATGACAGCTGTGGCAACAAGTACTTCATTCGAGCGTCCAGTTGCAGCCAATGCAGAAAAGTTTTGACTCGACCTGGGAATGAAATTTGCATTAGCATGATATTGAAATTGTTGATTGAAAATTTGACGATTTTGATCGGTATTGTTTAACGGTTGTGAAAGTGGAATGTGCTCCAAATTGATAAAGATATACGATGCAGCGTGTGATGCTTGTTTCCACATGTCAGACAATTCCTAGACTTGCACATTATTGCAGAGTGACCAGGGCGGAGGCAATTTATGCATAAGTTGAGACGTTTAACTTCTTTGTATCTCTGATGCTGACTCATAGAGCTGAACTTTTCACATTTAAATAAAGTGTGCTGCTCTGAACATATGCTACAAGCTGGTGAAATATTTGTAGCAGCTAGTGGAAATAGCGAGTCTTGTCGTAGTTTCCTGGTAATAGTTCCAGAGACTGTAAGACTTTAGATGCACTTCCTGTGAGACAGCTTCGAAGGTATTTATTTACCTTATTATTAAAGGAGCCCAGAAGTCAAGCCATTTGCTAAGATCTCCGGAAATGTAGTTAATTTTAATTTAGGTAAATTTGAAGAATACATTTGAGGAGCAAACAACGAGGTATTCTCGCTTTCCGACATGGACGGTCTTGGTTTCAGCTTGTTAATTAAGCAAAACAATTTAGATTTAAGTCTACAATACGTGTACAAAACGTTTGTCTTGAGTTCGGCTTCAGCCAACTCCTCCAAGTTTGATTGAAATTTACTAAAATTGTTAAAATAAGTTTCCAAGATACCCAACTTTGTTTCCAATTCGAAGATGTTAGCGGCTTCAGCTTTACCATCTACGTAGGCTTTCATCTTAGTGAGCTGGCCTTTGATCACTCCACGTTCTTGTTTCAATCCTGTTGCCATCATTTATCCAACTTATGAAAGAAGTACTTGCCAAACTAATAAAATTCACAAATGCAGGACGGAAAAATTCCGATGTACCAATGCCAAGATGCCTATTTTCCAAAACACAACTTGATCTCGGTAGAACCTCCAAAAATCTAATATCCTAATAAAACAATTAAGATACAATACTAGCAATACAGAACGAAAATATGTTTTAAGTAGAAAATTGAAATGTTATGTATTTATTAATTTGTATTATAACTTATATATACTTAGGATACTATTGTGAATTAACTGAACTGAGTGAAATGACATGTTCGCAGTAACTCAACTTAATGTAAAAAAAAAAACAAACAAAAAAACATATAAATTTATATGTAAAATTGAATAAAACACACTCTTTTTATAACGTTCATAATAAGCGGACAAAACGGTCTTCTCTTTCGATTTCAAAGCTCAAAGTCTTTCTCTTTGTTTTTAACAGTTTAATGTCAAGAAAAAACCTCAATTGTATACGACACAGAACATTTGGTCCATTCGACCCAAATAAAAAAAAATAAAAACAAAAAAAATCCCAGTGACAATATTGTGTGTGAAATTAAATATCCAAATAAAAACAAAATAAATATACATATATACACAAAGTGGAACATTCAAAGAAAACAACAATAAAGTGTCCAACCAAAACAAAACCAAAGAAAGGGCAAGTTTGGAATTAAAATAAAAAAAGAACAATAGCTTGTGAGTTTTGGTGCTAATCGGTTTTCCCGATTGCAATTGAATTTCCAGCATCAGTAAACCTACAGCAGAACCTGGAAAAAAGAGGGTAAGTGAATTAAGCCATTTATTCCCCATTTATATTTATTTGCCATTTACCATAAAAAGAGTGCTGCAAAAAAACTAAGCTCTTGAAAAACTCGTACTCAATTTCGAAGATGGATTGCAAGAGTTTTAGTTTGACGGAGGATTCTAAAAAGACAAAAAATATAATAAATGGACGCTTGGCCATAACGGACGACTTATTCAGGCAAAGTAAGAGCATAAGTGAAAATAATAAGGTGGTTTTATTAGATGACGGGGAACAAATTTCGTCGGTCGAAGTGATTTTCGAAGAAATTCGAGAAGTGTACCTCGAATATAAAGCTGAGCTTTTAGGCTGCCTGGATAAGATCACCGATCCTTCTAGCAAGGAAACTCCATGTAGTTCCACTCCACATGGTATTCGTCTTCCAGAGATGGCTCTTCCCTCATTTTCTGGCCAGTACGAAAAATGGAGATCGTTCAAAAATAAATTCGAATCGATGATTCACCACAATAGTGACTTATCAAAGATCCAAAAGCTGCGTTAGCTTAATTACCTTACCGGATGGTCTGTCAAAGGATGCTGAAGCTTTACTGCAATACCTAGAAGTAGAAGAAAATAATTATGGTAAGGCTTGGTCTCTTTTGTGTGAAAGGTATGATAATAAACGTTATTTAGTTAAAACTCACCATAAGATATTTACTAGTCAGGCTGTAAACTCTTAAGAAAACGCGTTAGGTCTCCAAAAATTGTTGGACACGTCGACTGAATGCCCACATTCCCTTGAAAACCTTGGGGTTCCTGTTAAGCAATGGGACACTATTATAATTTATCCTTTGTTGCGCAAATTACCTTCTTGCAGGCAGCGGCTATGGGAAGAAAATTGTGGGGCCAAGAAGGAGCTACCAACATATCAATAATTGTCAAAATTTCTCCCAACAAGGTTCTGGACTTTGGAAATCATCGACCAGGATAAGCCAAAATCAGCAAAATGTTCCGTAGGGAGTTCTAGTCAGCGACAGCCGACATCGAAGAACGCGTTTCATCTGCAGCAGAAGAAAACGTATAGCTGAAAAGTATATAATAGGGGTCAGCATGCATTGTGAAAGTGCAATAAAGTTACCAAACTAAGTCCGACTAAGCGGAACAATATTGTTAACAAAATAGGTGCCTGGAGCAACTGCTTGGCTTATAGCCACTCTACCCAACACTATCTAAGCTAAGCACGTTGCTATTTCTGCCAGAAAAAACATCATTCTTACATTATGATGCAGAGTAGCCACTTAAGACCTCTTGCTACCCAATTTCGAACACACCCTGAGTTCCATTCGACAGTTAGGCGAAATTTTCCTCCCGCAGGTACGGATCGTCCATCTACGAGCGCGGCGGTTAATAACTACCACGCACAATCATGAACAGATTCTCAAGTGTTATTAGCTACTGCCGTAGTAAAGGTTGGGTCAGCTAGGTGGAAGTTTTTCGAACTGAGAGGGCTGATCGACCCAGGTTCGGAAGCCAGCTTTATTACTGAAGCCGCAGTACAGATTTTGAACCTGAGGACTACTAGTACGTTGGTTGAAGTCTCAGGGCTGGGGAAGGTCAACAATGGATCATGTCATAAGTGTGTACAGTAAACGTTTGCGGCCCAGGAGCTGACACTAACCAACTGAAAACACCTCGATGGCTTAGAATTAGCGAATCCAACGTTTTTCAAACCAGCCACAGTTGATTTGCTACTAGGAAACGATGTGTACACAGAGCTTATCCTTTCAGTAATATTACGCAGTGAAGACTCCGAGGCACCAATCTCACAGAAAACGGAATTAGGGTGGATACTCCTAGGAAAGGTACCCATAGAGACAAGAAGATCCGAGAAGAAGTGTTTTCTACAAGTGTTCGATATAGACACAGAACAACCCAAGTTTTGGGAGATGGAAGAAGCACCTTATGCTGATGCCAAACCAGAAGACCAGACAGTTTGAAGAGAACACAATAAGGCTTTCTACTGGAAGGTATGAAGTAGCAATTCCCTTTAAGGATGGATGTAAGCCCGCGCTAGGTCCCTCAAAGCAAGGTGCCTTGCGTAGGTTTCATCAGTTGGAGAAACGGTTCGAGGCGCACCCTAATCTACACAAAATGCATGAAAAAATATCCGGAATTGTGTCATATGGTTGAGTTTGACGAAGTCAACGATCCTGTTCTTCGGACCTCATACCATTTTTGGATACCATACCATGCCGTGTTTGAGAAGTCTAGTACTACAACGAAATTACGAGTTGTCTTCGATGCGGCGGCAAAAACGGAAGACGGAACGTCCTTAAATGATCACCTGCTGATAAAACCTAAAACGCAAAACAATATTAATGATATTATTCTGGCATGGAGAACACAGCAACATACCTTTAAATCTGATGTTGAAAAAATGTTTAGGCAGATACGAATGAGGAAGGAAGTTACAGAAGCTTTTCTGTTGGCATGATAACCTGTGTACACCCATTCGAGTGTATCGATTGCACATGGTTACTTTTGAATCGCGAGAGGTGATGAAGAGCACAATTTTCCTAGCGGAACAAGGGCAATTAGAAGAGGTATGTACGTCGACAACCTTATTGCGGGAGCAGACACTATAGCCGAAGCGCGAAAAATACGTGATGAGTGTATCCAGTTGTTGTCATCGGCCGGCTTCAATTTGCGAAAATGGACAGCAAATAATATTGCGCTCGTAAATGATATTCCTTTAGATCAAAGAGAATTAGGATTTCACTTACCTTTTGAATCAGCTTTGTCTCCCCTGGTAAAGACATGAGGTATTAGGTGGTCTCCTGTAGGTGATTTCTTCTATTTTCAGAATGTCTGCGTGGATTCTACTATTACGCCTACAAAAAGACCGGTGTTATCCACTATCGCCGAACTCTTTCACCCCCTTAGATGGATTGCACCGTGCATCATTTTAGCAAAATCATGATGCATAAGCTATAGTGTTGTGGGTTAGGTAAGGATGATCCAAGCCCTACAGACCTTAGGTAACTTTGTAAGGATTTCTGTCATGAAATACACTGCACTGAGATAATGAAGATACCACGATAGATACCTATAGGATACAAGCTAAGGGATCAGATCAGACCAATCCAGTATATAAAAGAAAAATTACAAGCCCATACACACACCTACTTAAACCTTTCATACCCATTCTCTCTAGAATACATACCGCTTAACACACATTAATAAAAATTTCACGTCCCTTTCCACTCAAACTTACCAATTACACACACACATGACGTTGCCGTAAAATACCATGTACATTTCTCACAAGTAAAATAACAAAAAAAATATGTATTTTTATTTTTGGCGTCTGAATGTGAAAATGATCACAGTTTTTGTCTATCACGTCAACTTTTTAAGCTACAGGGTATCATCTTTTTGTTTAAATGTGCATAAAATAAAAAATTATGGAAACATTAACCAAACAAAATGTTCAAAGAAAATAATTTTATTCACAAAAGTACAACAGTAAACTTCTTTAGCCAAACGGCAAACATACATGTTAAGGTAAAAGTTTTCGCTTGTAGCTTCTCCTGGAGTGTTTATTCTGTGGACAATCTCGCCTGATGCTCCAACAGTAGTCAGCCATCATATGTTCATCCCATCTGCTTTGATACCGTGCCTCAATGATCTTGGTGCGATTGATCCCCGGCAACAAACACAGTTGCCCCGAAGCAAAAATAACTTTCTGGAATCCGCACTAATTCCAGATGTGGGTTCCCGAAACCTCCAGGTAGCGCTTTGATGGCAGCTAGACCTGGGCAATAAAATACACATAAAAAACGAAGTTGAGGGCCACGTGATTTTTCCCTTGGAATCACGAAACCACAACGAAAGAAAGGAAAAAAAAAACCGAACGGAAAAACCAAGAAATGAAAATCTTCCCCGAAAAGAATCACGACAAAAAAAGTAAAACACGTTATAACGGCCCCGTTGGAGCACGCCGATTTATTGAAAAATAAAAAAATAAATTAACGGAACACTCGCCGATAGAGTGACCCGCTATTTAAACAGTCCCGAACGATTCAAACAACAAACTAAGGGGTCGCGTGTCTCGTCTTTTCCCGAAAATTTTCCACGCACGCACGGCCTACCGGAGTTTTATTTTTCTTTTCAATTAACGAAAAAAACGATTTTCTTTCTTTTCACTACACTACACTATACTTAGCTGAAATTCTATCTCCTGGCGGTTCTGCACATTCCCTCTCCATACTGCTATTCCTTTTTTTATCCCGATCCACTTCCTTTCTCCTTATAATCCTTTTCCCCTTCGATACGCTAGAACCACAAAACTCGCGATTTTACTTGGAATCTACTCTACTTTCTTTTTTATACCTCCCAAAAAAGAAGAATTGCTTTTGCAATTGCTAAAAAAACCAAAAAAACAAAAACCTCCGTTTGACCCTCTTTAATGCTGGTCGTCACAAAGGTGACTTCCAGATCTTTTCCTTTCCACAAGCTCTCGACAGATTCTCACACGCATTCTCACACACACATTCATTTGGCTCTAGTGAACCCGACAACGGGGTTTCCAGCTACACAACTAGCAAACTTTGCTAGTGTGTGCTCCCGTGTCCAACTAGGCCTCTCACACATTCCAATTGTTTCCAATTGTACACTCTCATTCTTAACTCCTCAGACGCTGAGTTCTCTCCCGCTTCCAGTAATAACTGGGAACTCCACAGAGCGAGTTTTTGAGAGCTTGTGGATCATAGCTATGCCTAGCTATTTCCCTAGACACTGGAACTACATTGAAAATTGCGAGAAGCAATGTTTCTCTCATTTTTCCCCATCGAAACAAATAAAATTGCAAAACAACAACAAACGCGAAGGAGAAAGAAAGTATGATCGAAGGTCAATGGAGTGTTGGGATGAAGGAGGAAGGTTGTGTGGATATAATCCTAATCTGATTATACCCCGGTCTAGCCATTCTCTAAACCGCCTCCCCAAACAAAGCTAAGTATATGTGTCTCTGTGCTACATTACCCCGGGTCCCTACTTACTCCGGTGGATCGGCGTTCAGATTTGGGGGGAATGGGGGGACTGACCATTCCTTACAATTACGTATTTTATTTTGTTTTCTTTAGTTTTAAATTTCGTTTATTCAATGTTGTGGGCCATTCCAGGCGGGCAGGTACTTTGTTGTGATTTTTGTTTTGTTATTATTGTATAGTTTGTGTCTATGTTATTGTTGTGGTTTATAGTTGTTGTTATTGTTTATAGTTGTTTTTATATTTTTATCGTTGTTATTATCTATGTTTATGTTTGTGTACTCCCTCGTTGGAGGCTGCCTCGTAGCTTGGCCGTCCGCCTACAGTCTCTGCTGCTCCCTTAGTGCTCCATCGGTGGGGTGCTGGCTTCAAAGGGGTCGTCGTCCTTTCACCCATCGAACCTGGCTTTGAGAGTTGATACGACGTTGGGATGTGTCTTATTATCTTGGCCGTCCGCCTGCACACCACCGTCGCTCCTCCGTTGCTCCCACGTTGGAGGTGTAGCTACAAAAGAGATCGTCATCTCTTCCCCCTTCAACATTTTCTGCATCCACATCGATTTCGAGATGCGATGCCGTTTGTCTCCACATCGATTGTAGGACATGGAACTCCTGGAGCCTTTGTGTCTAATTGTTTCCAGTTGTACCCACTCATACTAAACTCCTCAGTTCCTGAGTTCTCTCCCGCTTCCAGTGATAGCTGGGAACTCCACTGAGCAAGTTTATGAGAGTTTGTTGTCTATCTATGCTATGTCTGGCATTGGAAATAAATGGAAAATTACGGGAAGCAATGTTTCTCTTTTTTCTGATACCCAGGTATTTTCCCCCATCGAACTACTCAGAATTGCAAATAAAACAACGCGAAGGAGAAAAAAAGTCTGATCGATGGTCAATGGAGTGTTCGGACGAAGGAGGAAGGTTGTGTGGGTATAATCCTAACTTGATCATACCCCGATCTAGCCATCCTTTAGATCGACGCCCCAAACAAAGCTAAGTATCAGTGCCATACCCCAATTTACTCCGGTGGATCGGCGTTCAATTTTTGGGGGGAGTGGGGACTGACCGATAGCGTATCACTCCTTACAATTATGAATTCTTTTTCTTGTGTTTGTTTATACCCTGCTGTGGGCCTTTCTGCTGCCCTGGTTTTGCCAGTTGGATATTTTGTTATTATTGTTATTATTGTTATTATTGTTATTATTTATGCTATTATTGTTGTTTGTTATCGTTGTTATTATTTGTTGTCGTTGATTGTTGTCATTGTATATAGTTGCTTTTGTTATTATTGTCTTATGTTTCTTTGTTCCCACGTTGGAGGCTGTCTCATAACATGGTTGTTTACCTACAGCCTCTGCTGCTCCCTTGGTACTCCATTGGTGGGTTGCTGTCTTCAAAGGACCGTCCGTCCCCACCCGTTGGCGAATTTCAGACGTTATTTCTGATGCTGCCCGTTGCGAGTCTCCCGTCTAGCGTGCGGGCTCCGACAACAGTGATCTTGGTGGACCTCCTGTCGCACCCTGGGCTCCTGGTTCGTTGTGAGTCTCCCTACCGTCCTTAGGGCTTCACTGACTGAATCACCTCGTTCCTCCTCCGAGGGTAAAATTAGCCCGTAACCTAAGTGGGTTCCTTTCCGAGGTCTGTGGTCGGTGGGCTACTGGCTGATGGTACCATGGCTGCCCTCCACCTCCACTCAACGAAAAGAGAGAACGAAGCGATATGAAAAAGGGAAGAGGTAAACCTTGTTGCGGGAAAGTTTATTGCGACACTTTGTTTTTTTAAAAACTTACGCTCTTCACGTCATCTTTTTTTTTAAATATTGTTCGTTAACATTCTAAGAATAGTTTAATCTACTTTAATCCATACAGTCGACACTAGTTGTCTCAACTATAGAATGTATCTAAATATAGTTCAATTTAGACATATACGAGTACATAATAATTGTATGTACATTATATTAATGATTATACCCTCTTGACTAAATCACTTGCTTAAGGCGTCGAGGCATAAAGGAAAGAAGCTTTGAGCAAACGCGCTCCTTGTTTTTTGCCATTTTTCATGTAGTGGCGTTAAAATCGCGTTGGATATTGTCAAACGCTTTTGTTGCTTCTCGACGGCATAATTCGTCCTATAGGTGTTCAATAACATTCAAATCTGGGGACTATATCGGAGTTTCTAGGACTTTCGAAGAATTATAAGAGCCATAACCCTGCTACACTCGATGTATGTTTTGGGTCGCTATCTTGTTAGAATGTAAAGTCGTCGCATGTTCCCAGTTTTTCGTCACTTTTTTTAAAATTATTAACTATCCCATTTGGCTTATTTTAGCTTGAATAAAATGTAGGTTTCCCACACCAGATCTCGCTTTACATCCCCGAATTATGACCGAGCCCCCGGCCATGTTTGATGACTATATGACTAAGCTGGTCTTATGCTGGTAATCAGTGGGTCGGAACTGGTGTAATAGCCTATTTAAAATGTCGATCTTCCGCTTTAGCCGGAAATGTTTTTTTCGTGAATCAGCAGCTTCTTTCGAGAGTAACTCAATACGTAACAATTCCTTATCTATACAGTTGCACCCTGCACAAAGATTTTGTGCATCGTAGGTGTTGTGGGATGCCACGGATACAAATTTATGTATGCTGCTGTGTGTATGCAAAAGCATGTAATTTGTACAAATCAAGCAGTGTGTATGTTGTGGGGTTCACATGTAATGAGGAAAGTTGGCTAGCTACCAAAGTTCATAATTTTTCCTAAAGTACCTATATTAAATTATTGAAGATTTATTTGCATTCGTTTTGCTTTAATTGTCAATGTTAATCAGTTGCAATAAGAAAGTTGAAAGAAGTGATATGGTAGGGTACTGGTCTTAGGGTCTCAGTACTCAGCATTTTCAGCAACTCCACTGCGGTTATTGAGCCCTAGCAGGGCCACCCTCCCTGTGATTTAAGTTTAAACCACAGCCACCGTGAGGCCCCCATAAGGGGGCCTACCTCAACGAGTAAGGCCCGGACCGAAGTCCGGGGGGTCCTAACTCACACTGTACCGTGTTTTAAGTCCTAATATGGACTACCGGTGGTCTTGCTACTCAACAAGGCCTATGACCGGCAGCTTGTTCCTGGACAAATCATAGCAACCATCAGATGGGAAAGGTCTGATGATGTTTATGATAAGTCCAGTATTTGCTCTACCCTCAGCTTCTTATTAAACAACGTCATTGATGGACGAAGCCTTGATAATTGGGCGGGGGTCCAAGACAATTGCTACATGAGGAAAATAAAGAAAAGGAACACTAGTGAGCGCGCTTCATCACCGATCTCTACGAATCTTTTTGGCGATCATCAAGATGGTACGATTATTTACATCAACAACAGCTTGACTGCTCAAACACGCCAACTATTCAGTGCAGCAAGGAACATCAAGGTGACAAAGCAATACAAATATATTTGGCCTAGGAATAATAAAATTTTGTTGTGTAAGAAAGAAGCAGAGGCTGAGGTCAAAGTTAGGGGCTTTCATGATTTCAGTGATTTGTAAAAGCTTATTATTATAATGAATTCACAATCTTTAATTTACGCAAAAAATTATAACATGACTATTGAAAATATGTACACCTTGTTTGTATATCAAAATATTCGTAGTATGCGAACAAATTTCAATTCTCTCTTGGCTCATATAAATACCTGAAGTTTAACAGCTGATTTTATTTTTTTAACCAAAATATGGCTGTACGACTATGAATGGTCTTCCTGGTTATGAACTGCATGGCAATTGTAATAATTCCTATAATTCTGGAAAAAAAGTCTTATCAGTGCGAAGTAGAGCATTTCAATTTCAGTATAAATAATAGAACCTTTACAATTTTTTGCGTTTATCACTTGCATGAGAACGCTTTAAGCAAAAGTATCTTTATAGAGCAATTGGATGGGCTATTAAGTGGTGTAAAAACGACAAACTTAGTCATTTTAGGAGATCTTTACCTTGATATCTTAAGTACTAATTGCGTTTCTGATTAATATTTATTTTTAATGTCGTTTTACGGCTTAGACACGCTTGTGAATGAACCAACTCGCATAACTAACTAGTCACAAACAGGCATTGACCATATATTTGTGAGGCTGCACAAAAAGTAAAGGGAAAGTACTAGACTTTAAAATTAGTGATCACTGTATGGTCAATTCGTGTATACAAAAAAAGAGTTCGTGTAATGTAGATAAATACATACCCTTTCCGGTCAAATACTACTCAAAATTGATAGATGACCTCAAATTTGAACCATGGGACCTTATTGTCGGGAAATCAATCCTTCTACCGCTTATGACACTATCATGAACATTTTAAGAAGTCATATGCATATTCTATGTGTGTCTTATGTCAGCCATGAAATGTTTCAAAATTAAAACGCCTTAGACCTTGGATTGGTAAAAACTTAGTCAAAATTATATCCAAAAAAAAATTCAATTCAGGAAAAAATGTAAGCTTTATCCTCTGAATTCCAGGTCTAAGCGTTATTATATTAAGCTGTGTCAAGCTGTAAGCATGAAGTTGAATTAAGTCGTGACAAATACTATACTGATAAATTGTGAAGGTGCACGGGCAATATTAAAGAAGAATGGAAAGTGGTTTACAGCATTCTGAACAAACAAAAAGATGAAGTCAATAACAAGTCGAAAACAAAATAATTGACAACTTAATTTTAATAAGTTTTTTGTATCTGTTGCTGCTCCTATGAAGCCTGATCCCCCTTAAATACTTGTAGATGTGAATTGTATTCAGACTAAGTTGCAGGTGCTTTTTAAAGGTTTAGCTTTTACTGGAGCATTTTACATCTTTTGAAATATATAAAAGAATAATGTCACTAGACAATAAAGTTTCCAATACTTCTGATGGTATACCTAATTGCCTTCTTAAAACAATTGCTTTCTATGTTTTTGATGCTCTTACGTTTATATTGAATATGAGAATCAGTTGTGGAATTTTTCGTCGTCTGATCTTTCATCTTTGAAGGCTGCTGAAGTTATACCATTATTCAAAAAAGGAAGCAGAACTTTAATGAACCAATACAGACCTATTTAGCTACTTCCTACATTAACAAAACTTTTTGAAAAGTGATGAAAGATCGTGTACTGTCCTTCCTAAGTAAAAATAAGTTTTTCAGTGACTTCCAATTTGGGTTCCGTGAGGGCATGTCTACTGAAGATGCCATTTTAAAGCTATGCAGCGAAATTTGTAACGTCTTTGATAACGGTAATAGTACTATTAATTTGTTCATTAACATGAGAAAGGCATTCGACATGGTTAAATATAAAAATCTTCTTCATTAGCTCTGCAAGGCTGTGTTCAGAGGACAATCTTATAATTGGTCTGCATCATTTTTAACAGGAAGGTCTCAGAAAGTGAAGATCGGGCCATTATTAAAAGCACATAAACATATCATACGGATTATTTGTAGTAAAAATAGGTTGACTACTAGTTGGCCTTTGTTCTGTGCTATGCGTGTGCTACCGATAATACACATCTATGTCTGTAAGGTTCTCAAAGTTTTCTTTATGAGCTTATAGTTTGACACTCAGAAGTTCTAATGTTTATGGTTTAATTAATATCCCTCATTCTAATAAAACCCACTTCTCTAGCTTTTTTACTGCAACTGCAGCCAAATTGTTTAACCTATTGCATCTTGAAATGCTGAGATGAGGTATTTGAAACAGTCTTCTTCAGTTGGCAAAGCTTTAACATACTGCTTCATGAGGCCCAGTTTTATATGCAGAGGTGGAAATATAATATTCCTTCTGTCAACAAGCGGCTGATGTAGAATGTTTGGATCACCAGGTTTGAGTTCAGATCTTGGCGGCCAATTTGACTGCACCCAATGCTATTCACGAGCTCTGCTGTCCCACATACACAAAAAACATACTTGGTGTATCCGCGTTGCTGGCCAAGAAGGAAGCATACCATTTTAAGGTCAACACAGATGATCCATTTGTGCATATGGTATTGCAACAAATCAATGACTCTCTTTATGTCTTCATATTTTCCAAGCAAACAAACTGAATGGCCTATTGGGACTGCACCAAACAAGTTTCCCTTCTCGAGGAGGGCACAATTCAAGTTCCGCTTTGAGCTATCAATAAACAGTCGCCATTCAGTTGCGTTATAGGCTAGGATTTCCAACTCCTCCATTAAGCCATTTATGTTATGGCAATACACAAACCGTCACTTCGAAAGTATTGCAGAAATAGAATTTCTCTTGATCGAAAGTAGAATACCTTAGCTCCTTTTTCAAGCAAATTTTTCTCGTGAAGTCTTGATGCTAAGAGCTTTGAAGCCTTTTTAGAAAGTCCCAAATCCCAGGCCAAATCATTTAACTTTTTCTGATCAAATCCCTTACGAATTGAGTCATCTTCTATTTCAAAATCTTCATCGTTGTTGTCACTTCGATCTCCACCATACTTGTATTCTTGTAATAAAGAAGGTAGTTCTTTGAAAACTGGCACTGGGATTTCAGCTGAATGAGGTACTGGGCGTGTGGCTGATGATAAACTAGGATACTTGTTATATCCGGACGTTTTCACTATACAAAAGTAACAGTCACTTGAATGATCTTTGGGCTCTCACCAAATCATAGGTATACCAAATTGCAATTTATTTCGCGTTCCCTTTGTCCACATCCGTAAGCGCTCCAAACACTGTTTGCACACGCTGTGAGGTGCCCAAAAGAAAAGAATAAAACCAAGTATAGTTTTGTAATCAGCCTACCTCTTTAACTGTAAAACAGCTGAAAAATTAAGTCAACGGAATTTTTATCTTTAAATTTTTCCCGAGTGTAATTAAACAATTAACACTAAACAATTAATACCACGGTGCCCAAAAGAAAAGAAGAAAACCAAGTATAGTTTCGTAATCAGCCTACCTCTTTTTTAACTGTAAAACAGCTGAAAAATTTAAGTCAACAGAATTTTTATTTTTAAATTTTTCCCGAGTGCAATTAAACAATTAACACTAAACAATTAATACCACGGATTAAAATTTGCAAAAAAACAAAACTCTCCTTACCAGCAAATGTCAATGGCGAAGGGGTAATAGCATATTCAATCATCTTCTCTCTACACACGATATTTGTTACTGTTTTGTTTTTAAATTTGTCTCTTTCTGTTAAACTAATAATCTCTTTGACAGAGTCAATAAACAAGAAAGGTAGAATCGATGACCAATTATTCTCAGCAAGCAGAAACAGGAATGCCACTTTGCATTTTTGGATCACTAGAGAATTGTTACGAACAAGTTCACGGCGGGGGTAAATATGTTTTAAGTAGAAAATTAAAATGTTATATATTTATTAATTTGTATTATAACTTATATATACTTAAAATACTATTGTGAATTAATTGAACTGAGCGAAATGACATGTTCGCTGTAAAAGACAAAACGGTCTTTTCTTGCAAACGTTGTCTCATATTTGGTTCAGCCAATTTTTGTCCAAAATTTAAAAAAAAAACACCTTTCGTCAAGGTGAGTTTGAAAGTTTCCATTCAGGGTTCTTCTGTGTAAAGATTATAAATGCATGTATATGTCAAGCATATTCATAAATATTCTAAATGGCCAACGTGCAGTTCGTCTACCACATAAGTATTCTCTTATAAGTTTGTCACTATTGTCTACAGCTCATTTAGTTCGATTATAGTCCATACTTATAATAGGCTTGAAAGGAACTTCATTAGAAACCGAATTGTCTGCATGTTGGGAAGACAGAAGATCCGGTTCTTTTTAGGAATATAATATATTCATATACCATAGATATGGTCTTTGTGAAACAAAATATTGAAGAATGCTCTTCCCGATGTTTTTGTAATTTCAATTCGTTCGGTGGGTCTGTTTTGTTTTTTCTTACAGAACCCAAGAGCGTCGTATTTTTTGTAAGTAAGAACTCTGCCAAATCATAACTTGTGGAAAAAATTATCAGTAGTTATGCCCATTCCAGGTCCAAACAAAGGCTCAGCGAATTCTCAACCCGTGCACTTTGCTTTTTTTCAACATTTCCACCAGGAAGCTTTTCCGTATATACCTGCATATTTTACAAATATGATGTTTTCACATCAGCGGCAGCTCAAATTTTAATACCATATCGCCCAGGTTTTGATTTTATAAATTTTTGAAATGGACATTTTCCGCGAAGTGGTACCAATTGTTCATCGATAGTTATCTCGCCAAAAGGATTGAACGACTTTCGGAAATTATCTGAAAACGAATCCCACATTTACCTTATGGCAGCTAACTTGTCAGTTTCTTTTCGAGTTTCTCTGGTACTTTTATCACCAAATCTTATATAATTAGAAAATGCAATAAATCAATCACGAGGCATGGATGCAGTAAATATATATAAAGAATGGAGTCTTTGTTTTGCTCTGGGGATATATTTCAGTACACTTATCAAATACTCTTTTGCCTTCGTCCTTGGTATAAAAACAGATTTTCTCTTTCATCATTGGTGTTATAACTTGATAGGGCCAGCGCACAGGGAATAATTACACTGGGGTTAAACCGGGGTAAAACTGGTTTTATAGAAGAGGGAGATGAAGTGTGAAGAGAAAACGGGGTAAAATTTTCATCCAGCGATGAAGCGGTTGAACATCGGTGTAAAACCAATACACACATGTGTTGTCAATTTTAAGGGTGAGAACAAATTCGTAGGTCATCTGCATTTCATTCGTAATTTGGCAGCCGAACAGTGAATAACAAAAATGGAAAATATACTCGTAGATCAAGGAAATTCCTGGACGAAACTGGAAACTTTGAAGTTAATCGAAGAGTACAAAAAGTATCCTTTATTATATAGAGCGAAGCATCCAGACCACTTAAAAGTCTATAAGAAGAGGGAAGCGGTTTTATCTATTGTCGAGGCCTTGAAAAATTTGAAGCCAAATATAACTGAGGCAATAGTAAAGGTAAAACTAAAAACATTGTCCCATCAATTGGGCAATGGAAGAAAAAAAATTCTTTGTGCTTAAAAAAGTGGAATGGGTGCCTCGGCTGTGTATAAGCCTACTCTTTGGTGTTACGAAGAATTGTCGTTTTTAATGAACGTGAACGATGAATGTGCAAGCACGTCCAATATAAATATTTCGGAGGTAAGAAAAATAATTATAGTACAACAGCATTGTATTTATATGATCCATTATTTTTATCGATTCTATGCAATAATGCCGAAGAAGAAGAGCCAGGTGTTGAAGGGATTCCACCAAGTGGTGTGATGCCACTTAGTGAAAAAAACAGGCACAGGCTTCTAGGAAAGTACGTATTTATACACATGTATTTTAGTTATTAAATAAGTATTTTGTTGCCGACATATTTATTTTATTTTTTTTTAGAAACAGAAGCGAGAAACCGATTTCGAGAAATTTCATAGTACGGCAAACGAATCTCTGGCGATTTTGAAGAGATTTTCCAAAAAAAAACCGGTTGTGTCAAAAGAAGAAGCCTTTTGCCAATATTTGAACACAGAACTGCAATCTTTGAAATTGGAGAATAGTTTTGATGACTTTAAAATCTTCGCCATGGTTTCGTTACAAAAAGCCAAAGAGAGGAGGCTGCTCAAACAAAATTATGTGCGGAGGGATGGTTCATCGACACCGTTTTCGTACAAATTTAGGACCAGCAGCGAGTCAAGTTCAACTATTAGTTCTTCCGAGTCTACTAATCAATTAAATCAAGAAATAACACCCCCAAGCACTGCAGTAGACTCGAATAGTGATTTTCCTGTCATCTTGAGTGACGAAATTATTTGTAAAGCAAGTGATAACTGTGATGAACGTGAAGAAGAGAATGTTATTCCTATTAAATACGATATATTAAATGAAGCCATGCAGGGCAGGAAGTATTCCCTAAATGATCTGCGAATTGCTTCCACACATTGTTGCCTTGGTCTCTGTTGATTTTCTTCGTTTACATTATTTTCTTCTTCCTCGTAATTTAGACAGTTTGCGGCAGAAATATCGCTTAAGTTTCGCTTGTACCATAAACTTTTTTCGATGAGATAATTGTGTAGTACACGATTTTATCCGAATTAAATTTGATTGTTGACTGCACAACCCTGAAACGATTAGCCAATACGCCAAAAGCACGTTCAATATTTTGTCGAGCTCTACTCAGGTTTTGCATATTAGGAAATGCGTTGCCTGCTACTATTACATAAGCTTCCTGTTGTTTCCAAGCACTGCTGGTCTGGGAAATAGTGAATCGCCATGACTCAGGACAAACATGAGATCAGATCGCATGAGTGCACCACTATCGCTTACGCGCCCATTGCAACCTACATCTATAAAGGTGAATTTGCAGTTTGCGTCGCACATTGCCATCAGCACGATGCTGTTGAAGCCTTTATAATTGTAAAACATGGGTGCTTCTTCCTGCGATGGGGTGAATGCGATATTTTTCCCGTCAAGAGCACCTAGACAATGGGGAAACTGCCACATAGCTTCGAAACCTTGCGAAATTTCCAGCCACTTCTCTTTTGTTTTAGGGAACTGAAATAGATATGTAAATTATTACATTTGATAAAATGTTTTGCATAGAAAGCAATTTTACAGTCAAGAATTTGTCCTTCATGTTTCCATATATACTTTCGCATACTTCTATGATGTTCTTTCGAAGAAACGAAGCGGAGAGTTTCGTGTTTTCATTCAACTCATTAAAATTTTCACCTGTGGACAAAAATCTTAGAGTGGCTGCCAATCTTTCTTTAGCAGGAATAGCAACTCTCATCTGGGTGTCTTTCCGTGTTATGTCTTCTTTAACATATTTAAAAATTTCTTCGAAACAAAATTCATCCATCAAAAGATACGATTTATAACTCTTTAAATCGTTAGATAAATCGAATTCGTTGAGCAGTGCTTGGATATTACCACATCGTTTTCGCTCTTCTCGCCAGCTTTTCACCCAGCAGGTCCTTTTTCTTTGTCTTTTTCTTTTTTTTCCATAATCTGAACTCCGGCGGCTAAAGAGCAAACCGTTATCATCCCTGCTGCTATGATTTCTGAATCTGAATTACTCATTTTGATATTCTACCTAAAATAATAATAGAAAAAAATATTTATTTAATTAAATTCAAACAGGTTCTAGAAATAATGATTTCACACACCTGTTACGCTTTGCTTCCATTCACAGAATAAAACAAAAAATGAGAACTGTCAAATTTTCAGAAATACCACCACAATCAAAATCAGTTCATGTATACAATATTTTTACCCCGAGATATTCATCCCGTGTGCGATTGAAGTAAAAGTTACCCCGGTTTAACTCTGGGGTAAAAGTAGTCCAGTGTGCGCTGGCCCATTGAATATATCATTAATTTCGGTGGTGGTACTCATGTAACCAGTTATTCCTGGAGATACGTTTACATTATTGCATGCTGGCCTACGTGTATGTGGAAAAGACTTCGAAGACCAAACTCGACCAAAGGGAAATCAACATCATCTTCGCTAATATCAATATCCGAAAGTGTATAGGTATCTTCAGCTTGTTGTTCGAATTCCTCAATCTCGTCTTCCGAAGGGAGTAACTTGGCTCCCCCAAAGGAAAAACTTACCTTTCATTATAAATAAATTAATATTAATATTTCCGCGATTATGGAAAGGGTGCGCTAAACTATGTGGAAGCTCTGGAAGACAACTCAAGATCCTGGTACCTGCCCGGCTTTGGGTTTAGGAACCCGAGCTAAATTCAAAGGCTGTCGTAGCGATTCTTCACAGCAGAGGGTTTGAGCTGAGGAATCCATTGTCGAATGCAGAGGAGGTCAATGCCTGTGTGGGAGAACGCCACTAAGAACGCTCAATCGACATGAATGTTGCAGTATCCTCGGGAACGGCGAAGGTTCTCGGTATGTGTTGGGATGGCTCAGATGATTCGTTCTACTTTCAACTTGAGTTTCCCCGTATCAGCCAAGCTATGATGGAGGAAAAAAGATGCCCGACGAAGCGAGAATTTCTTAGCATTACGACGTCAATATTTGACCTCTTCGGAATGATTGCCAATTTCACGCTCTATCTAAAATTGCGTCTTCGCTCAATCTGGAGTTTCGAAACGGAGTACGATGATTCATTCTACTTTCAACTTAAGTTTCTCCGTATCAGTTAAGCTATCATGGAGGAAAATAGCGAGAATTTCTCAGCATCACGATGTCAATATTTGACCCCTTCGCATCAACGCTGCATGGTCAGCTATATTCGACGCAAGGAGATTTTCGCAGTACTCGAGGCTTCAAAGGACTATCGCATGGCTGCTACGTTTTGTTGCCTTCTGCCGGAGAAAAAGATATGAATTAGTTTTTTACTAAATGAAAAAAATGATTTTGAGTGACAGAATTCTTGCTGTTAAGTTGAAAAATTGATATCCGCCAAGTGCCCGTTTTATCGCATTTTCCATATTTTTCCGCAAGATTCCTGGTGATAATTGGTCGCATTCTTGTCGAATATTCTCCTAAGGGCTGCGATTGTCTGATGCTTGTTGGTATAGGCCCGCGACTTCGAGTAGCCCCAAAGAAAGAAGTTTGGGATGGTTAAATCGGGCGATCTTGCTGGCAATGCCAAATTGCCAAACCGGGAGATGACGCGACCAGGAAACCCTTCCTTCAGAATATCCATTGTGGCTCGTGCTGTTTGTGCGGTTGCACCGTCTTGTTGATACCACATGTTCATCCAGCCCTGCTCATCCAATTATGGCAGTAAGAAGTCGTTTGTCAAGGCCCTGTAGTGTTCGCCATTAACAGTGACGGTATAGCTGATGATGTCCTCAAAGAGTGGCTTTGAGTGGATGCAATGGCTCTTCGGGCATCATACGCGAATTTCCAGTGCCCCAGAAACGAAGAATTTGCTTACTGACGTGACCGCTTAAGCGGCAGTGCGCCTCGTCCCTCATGATGATTTTCGACACAAAATCGTCCTTTTTCGGAGATTGAGGATTGTTTGACAGTAATTCACACGCGACTGACGGTCAGGAGGCATTAACTGATGCACTGATTGTACTTTTTACGGGAACAAGTGTAAGTCTTTCACTCAAATTCGCTGTAGGGTCCGTCTGGTGATGCCTAATTGCGTGGCCCGTCGTCTGGTTGATGTTTCTTCGTTCTCAGCGACATCGGCAGCCACAGCCGCGATATTCTCAGCCGAACGTCTATCCGGAGCGGCCAAGCCCTGCATAGTCTCCCGTGGTTCCAGTCTGTTCGAGTCGGTTAGCTAGGCGCCTGAATGTATGCCCAGTTGGCGCGAAAGAATTAGGATTATCGGTCAAAAAAATCTACACAATTTTTCCACGCTCTTGCGATGTCTGTTTGTATACTGTAGCTATCTGGTTTACAAATATCAAATATGATTGACGTACGAAGCCATTTGCAAAAATTATAACATCTTCCGATGGGATGATTAATTTTGTGGACTCGTTCGTGTTTCAGATCGAACAAACGCCGCTACAACGGTACCGTTTGTGATTAGATGTCCTGTTACGCTCCTTAAAAGCTATCGCATGACAGACATGATCATCGACCATTTTCACCGACATTATTGCCATGCCAATTCAGATTCATTTTTGTCGGCGAAAAGCAAAAAACCCTGCACAAGGGTGAAAAAAATAATAACGCGGGCAGCACAAATGGGTCCGTGAGGCTAGACCTTCGCTTTCACCGGGCCAATATAGGTTTTTTTTGTTATAATGTATTGAATGACATGTACTGTGTTTTCATTTCTGCCTCATACTACTTGTTGCTTAGAAAGATTTTAAGGTTGTTTTATAATTTCTGATAAGTTGAATAAGAAAATTATACTATTGTAGATAAAATTTGGTGCCCTTTGTTTTCACTAGAGCTCAATTTCGTCAAAAAATTGCTAATTAAGAAAAGAAGCGAACAATTTTGCGAGAAATATTTTTTGTTCCGAGGCGGAGCACTTTTCTACTCGAAGTAAATGAATTGCTCCGTTCGGATAAATATACAGAACGATAGAAATTATTAGGAGCAATATTATTCCCCCCTCTGTATAATAGTTCCATGCAATAAATTAATACTAATATCCACAAAAACCAATCAGTTCGGAACTTCTCATTTTGATTTATATCTATTTCAAGCCCTAGTTTTGAGCTCTCTCTCTTACAGGTGACGACCGATGACGACGGGCCATTTACGGCGAATCATCCTGCGTAAAAGGAAAATCTGTAAAATCGAAACCTGTATATCGATTTTGATGAAATTTGAAACATAATACAAGTGGAAGTAGCAAGATTCATGTATTTAAAATTGTATAAATAACTCAAAAATTAAGGTATAATATCTATATAAAATATTTTTTATTAACAAAACAGAAAAAGAAACTTTAACAGTGTAGTAGTTATTGTGAGAGTTGAGCATGCTGCTCACACTGTCAAACCATAATTGTATATATTTACCTACATTCATAAGCTTTATTTATATCACAATTGTAAATGTGTGTCATGCATGTGTGCCCTAAGAGCACACACACATGTGTGTGTACACATATGTAAGATGAAAAGAAGAATAAAGTGACAGTTTTATGTCGTATTTACCAGCCGTCTGACGTGTGTTATTTGTGCTCCTCAAGTTAATTTCAAAGTCAAAGTGCAACTAAAATTTTCAGAAGTGGGATACAAACTATTTAAATTCAAAATTGTCACTAAAAAAAAATTTTGTTGTTTTTTTTGTCGAAGTGAACGCGAATAAAGTTTATATCGTCACTAATTGAATTTTCACCACAAATTTTATTGTGTCGTCATTGGTTTTTGTTACCGCGTATAATTTTTTTTTGTTTGTCATGATGCAAGACACAGGTGACTCCAGACGAGTTCACAGTGGCGGAACTCAGAGCTTGGTTGCAGCAGTTGGGCATGCCAAGTAACGTCAACAAAGCCACCCTAGTGGTTCGTCTAAACGAAGTGCCAGCGGATATGCGAGGGGAACGTCCAAACGACTGCGCAGCCGAAGAAGAGGGGCGACAACAAGACGAACAACAGCAAGAAGACGAGATTGAACAACGGGCGCCAGACACTGCAGCTGCAGTTGGGATTGAAAGAAATGTAGACAAACAACAGATAGATTGGATGACGAGAGAAATCGAGTTACTTAAAACGGGGAAGGAAATTCTAAGGAGAGAAAATGATCTTTTACAACAGATCGCAAAGATGAATAATATAGAAAAAATTGGTGCGGATGGTGGTGGAAAACAAACATACAGTACAGCGGAGACAGGAGAGCTTAATATGGTGCAACAGATTGGATTGTGGAAGGAAATGCTACCGGAGTTTAATGGGGGATCTAATATTGATGTGTGGCTGGCACAACTGAGAAATGTCGAAGAGGTTTACGGTGAAGATAAAAAAAGTTACACACACTTTTTGTGGAAATGGAGGAAGAGGAATGGACTGAGTATGCGATTGAGGGATTTTCCGATAACGATATGAGGTTGTATGCACATTTCCAAGGGTATACATCAAATGCGAGACTACTTCGAGCGTTCAGCAAAGTTGTTCAAAGAAGACCACAAACCGGATCGACTGCTAGTACGTCTAACAACAGGCAGACGGGATCGACAACAGATAGGGCAGCAAAGGATAGACAAGTAGGCGGACAAAGAGTTGCAGTCAGGTGCTATAATTGTAACTCGGTGGGACATATGGCAAATGTGTGTTCTAAGCCAAAAAGAAAATACGGAGCATGCTACGCTTGTGGCGCCATGGGACACAGGGTTGCAACCTGCCCCGAGAGGAAATCAGCGGTACATTAGCTATCCGAAGATGACAAATCCAATGATTATGTAAGATGTTTGTATCTTATTTTCATAATTAATACCGATAGTATTCCTCTAGTTTGCCTCATAGACTCCGGAAGCCCGATAAGTCTGGTTAGAAGGTCGTGTATACCGACTAATATATCTATATGTAAATGTAATATACAAAAAAAACTATTTTGGATTAAATAAAAGTTTGTTAAAAATATATGGAATGTTGTCGTGTGTCGTTTTTTATAAAGAAGTTGGAATAAAGATAAATCTAATGGTAATAGACGATGGGTCGATGGGTTATGAGGCAATCTTGGGAAGAGACTTTTTAAAAAAATGGAAAATTCGAACTAGTTCCACAATTAAAATATAATAAACAATGTACAAATAAGATAGAAGGTGATAGTGAAAATTTTGAAAAACAGCTCATGTTAATAGACTGTAAAGATAATGATAGTTCAGAATTGGATTTAGAAATTGATGAAAATGTAAGTTATGTTCATAGGGAAAAGTTGAAAACGTTGTACAGATCAAATTATTTACTAGCCGATCGCCCCGCGGAACCGGTAATTAAAACTAAGATGAGTTTAACACTAAATGACGTGAAACCGTTTCATTGTCGAACGCGTCGGTTGTCGTATGCCGAAAAAAATTAACTTAGTTCATTGCTAGACGAATATATATGTGAAGAATATGTTAGAGAAGCGAATCTGAGTACGTTTCGCCGATAGTGAATGTGCATAGATTTTCGTACGTTAAATAAAGCGACTGCAAAGGTGATCGACGATTTGTTAGACAGATTAGTAGATAAGACCATTTTTTCTAAGTTAGACCTCAAAAATGGGTTTTTCCATGTATACATGCATGAAGATGCGGTAAAATATACATCGTTTATAACAACTTTGGGACAATACGAATTTTCAAGAATGCCGTTTGGTTTAAAAAACGCGCCATCAACGTTTCAGAGACATATTAATAAAATTTTTACAGACATGATTATATGACGATATAATGATAGCTACGACGACATTCGAAGATCATTTTAGGATACTCTCTGAAGTTTGGAAAAGGATGGTAGAAAACAGATTGGAACTAAGGATAGATAAATGCAAGTTTTTACGAAGGAAGATAAAATATTTAGGCTTTACGATTACAGGTGAGGGCATACAGGCAGATGATAGGGGCAATGAAGCCATTCGAAACTTTCCGATTCCACAAGAAACTCATGCAGTACAAAGTTTTTTGAGCCTGTGTTCTTATTTCCGTAGATTCGTTAAGGATTTTTCGACCATAGTGAAACCACTATACGATCTTACCAGAAAAGATAGAAAACTCCAGTTTGGTGACAAACAGTTAGAGGCTTTTGAAAGTTTAAAAAATAAATTGATTGAAGCTCCGGTGCTGGCACTATATAGCCCAAGAGACAAAACAGAGCTGCATTGCGACGCTAGTGCACTATGGCTTGGAGCAATTCTGCTGCAAAGAAAGCAAGACGGAAAATTGCATCCGATTTTTTATTTTTCAAAGAGAACAACTGATTCTGAAGCAAAATTTCATAGTTTTGAGTTAGACTCGCTCGCAATAATAAGTGCTTTAAATCGTTTTAGGATCTATTTACAAGGTAAACAGTTCAAGATAGTAACTGATTGTAACTCGTTAACTCTAACGTTGAAAAAGAAAGAACTCAATCCTAGGACTGCCAGGTGGGCTTTAGAATTACAAAATTATGATTAAACTCTAGAACACAGAGTAGGTACCCGCATGCAACATGTCGACGCTTTAAGTAGGTCAACAAATATTCTAACGGTTGAAACGAATACTTTTGAGGAAAATCTGGTAGTGTGCCGAGGAATAGACGAAAATAAAGTTAAGATTAAGGAGCTGTTAGAAAGATCGAACCATACTTTATATGAGATGAGAAACGGAGTGATATATAGGAAGAAAAAAGATGGCAACGTTGTATTTTGTGTACCGGAATGGAAAGCCATGTTTTGTATAAAGACCATGATGAAGTAGGTCACGTAGGTACAGACAAGGTTTTAGAATTAGTGTCGAAAAGTTACTGGTTTCCCAAAATGAGAGAGAAAATAGGATCGCACATAAACAACTGTTTGAAGTGTATTGTTTTTTCGACTAAACAGGGCCGTAAAGAAGGTTTCCTTCACAGCATTCCTAAAGAAGAAAAACCGTTCATGGTAATACATGTAGATCATTATGGTCCCGTGGGCAATTCGAGGATGGCTAAGAAATAATAGTGATAATAGATGCTTTTACAAAGTTCATAAGACTTTACCCGACTAAAAACACAAATACGTAGGAAGTAAATCGGGCGTTAGCGGACTATTTTAAAGCGTATAGTAGACCGAAGTATGTTGTATCAGATAGGGGTAGTTTTTTTACTTCTGCAGAGTTCAAGGAATTTTTGTCTGAAGAAGGTGTTCGTCACATAAAGGTTGCGACAGATTCTCCCCAAGCAAACGGACAAGTAGAGAGAGTAGAAGCTTAGGACCAATGATAGCCAAATTAGTCAAACCAGAAGAAGGAATTTTTTGGGACCACATATTAGAGCAAGTTGAACATACACTCAATAACACAATAGTGCTCACACTGTCAAACCATAACTGTATATACGTACCTACATTCATAAGCTATATTTATATCACAATTGTAAATGTGCGTCATGCATGTGTGCCCTGAGAGCACACATACATGTGTGTGTACACATATGTAAGACGAAAAGAAGAATAAAGGGGCAGTTTTATGTCGTATGACACGTCTGACGTGTGTTATTTGTGCTCCTCAAGTTGATTTCAGAGTCAAAGTGCGACTTAAACAGTATAGAAGCCGATTTCACATTAAAAGTTTTAAAACGTCTTTGCTTAGCATGGATTTTTAAAGTTTTTCTGAATGTCTTGCATTAGCTGTTGACAGATCTGAAGCAAGTAACAATCGATTGAATAAATCAGTGTTGGTGGCTGCTCTCGATATTTTTCTCGTATGTTTTGATCTAAACAGCTAAATATTTTTATTGTTAGCCTCAGCAGCTTCCTCAGTCAACTGGCCTATAGGCAAAATAGCATGCTGGGCAACTTGCCACCATGGATCAATATCTTATGAACTGAAGCTGGCATTGGATACCATGAATATTTGTCTACAATTTCTTTCGCTGAATTTAAGGTGTTTTCTTCAAAAGCTTGGATATTAATAGTGTAGCCACATGCAAGTGTTCTCAGAACTACACAACATCTTTCAATTATGGACTTTTTCAAGCCCGTAATATTTGAAGATAATAAGGGGTTACCAAAAAATCTGCGAGCCGTATTGCCGTCATTTGAATTCCCCCCACCTTGTTTCGGATTATCAATTATTAGGCCAGTCTTTTTTCTGAATTCATCATGTATACATATTTTTTTTGCGTCCAGAAGAGGTCTCTCGTATTCTCCCGTTCGCCATTTCTTGAAATCAAGTCCAAGGAACCTTGAATATCGTTCATTGTAGTTGATTTGGCTCCGCAAATATAACACACATACTGAGAAGCGGTGTAGATTAAGGCATTACATACCTTCCCATCCACCATTGTCAACTTCAGCTCATGGCTTACATTATAAATCTGATCTTCATATCTTCATAGTTATAATGGTACTAGATAGTTTCTTGATTTGACTTGCTATGTATTGTTTTCGGCTCTGCTCAACTCTGCAGTTTCCTTCTTAAGTTGAAAACGGACAGGTCGACAGTACCTGGACGATCCTGGATGAGAATTTTGCCATATTATTATTGCTTTTGAAAAAAGTTGAAGAGGAACATAAGAAGTGACGAACATATCATCATCACTAAATTCACCTGAAGTTCGCTGTTTATACTCTGATTGTCCACTGCTTCCATCGAAGCCCCATTTTCCAAATAGTGTCCAATCACTCAAATCATCTTCCGACATTTTGAGAACGTGCTGTTGTGATTCTACAATCCGTTTTGCGGTGTGATCTAAAAGGCCTTGGATTGCTACCTAAGCCGATCAATCGGCGATCGTTATTGTTTCCAGCTTCGGGTAACAATCTTGCTTTGCTTTGAGTACCTAAGCATAACTCGGAAAAATATCGAGCTTTGTTTTTTCATTCACTACATTCCTTATAACCGGATGTTGGTTTTTGCTCAATCTACCATCAACTAATTATTTTAAGGCGTCATTTGCATTAAGTTGCGGAATGTTTGGTGCTTTCAAAGCACTAATGATATCTTGATCCAAGCTAGCAATAAGCCTTTTTTTTGTTCGAGATGAACATTTTAAGAATGAGTTTTTTTGCTTTGGCCGAGATTTTTTTTGTATTACTGGGTTAACTTACATCAGTTAAGTCTTGTGAACTGTCAAGCCATTTACTGTACTTTCCTAGAAATGGTTTTCGTTCCTTGAGCATTTGTTCCATCTCGCCAAAAATGGACTTGCATACCGAATTTATCCTATTGAACAAAAGTTCTGTATGTTCTATAATGTAGGTTTGTTTAAGGATTTCAAACGTTTCCTCATGCTTAATAGCACTTCCAACCTTCTTTACGTTACGCCATCTATAAAATATATATATATTACTTTACTTGACCCTTTGGAAAAAAAATATATTTAATATATGTACATTTAATGAAAATTAGCACATTTTCGCAAAAAACAATAAATATGCTCTTAAAGAGGAAGAAATCACCTAAACAATTATGCAAACTATGTTAAACTAAAGTACACGAATCAAAAGTAATATCCTTTTAAAATTTAAGTAATGGCAAAAATGACCCTTATTGAGACACTAACTTTAGTAACTATTTTAATATTATTGCGAACTTCAATACGGAGGATGAGTTGGTTTTAAATTATCTACATACCTTGGTCTTCAATATCCATCACTGTAATTGCACAGCCTATGTCTCAAAAAAAAGAAACAGCTACTAAATGTCTACGAAAAAAATGCACACCAAAAATCGCCAACGACTGCAACAAAGCATTCAACTTTAGCGGCTGATCAAGCTATGAACATTTACTCACAGTTAAATAATTCAACTGTTTTTAGCATGGACCGTTATCAGAGATAACGTTTACAACAAAATATATGGGTACTTTTCACTTTTGCATTTTGACTTTTGGGCTATGGGAGGAGCCACTGTGCGTTGTCCCACCGGATTGGATTCGAAGACTCTGCTGCCCGGAGCGTCGCTGTTTGACTAGATCTATGCCGCTGTACAGCTTGTATAATTCGTCGTTGAATCTTCTCCTCCAAAGTCCGTCAACGCAAACAGGACCGAAAATCTTGCGAAGGACTTTTCTCTCGAATCGACTAGGATGTCTTCGTCTGCTTTTGATAAGGTCCATGCTTCCGGTCCATGCTTCCGCTCCATACAGCAGGACTGGGACGATGAGTGTATTACGAGTGTCTCCTTAGACGTTCGGGAGAGGCCTTTACTACTCAATTGCCTTCCAAGCGCAAAGAAACAGCCATTGGCAAGAGTAATCCTTCGTTCGTTTGATCTCTGATGAGATGTTATCAGAGTTAATAGCTGTCTATTGTGACGTTTTGTCCAATTCTTCGTTGTTGTGCTTCCTTCTTTGTTGACAGTTAATACGTGGTTTTGCCTTCGTTTATTACCTGACCCATTTTGGCCGCTTCTGTTTCTATACCCTAAAAAGAACCCGTGACAGCTCGCTGTGTTCTTCCAATTATGTTTACGTCGTCTGCATATGCGAGTATTTGAACGAATTTCTGAAAGATGATACCTTTTGTGTTGACTTGGGAGTTTCGCGCGATTCTTTCAAGAATGATGTCAAAGAAATCGTATGACAACGCATCACCTTGTCTGAATCCATTTTTTTACATCAAAGCTCTCGGTGAGCTCATTACCGACCCAAATGGAGCAGCGAGAATTCTCCGTTGTCATCCTGCACAGGCGAACGAGTTTGGCAGGGATGTCAAAACTAAACATGGCTCTATAAAGCTCGTCTCTACAGATGCTGTCATAGGCGGCTGAAAAATCGATGAAAAGGTGGTGGGTGTCGTTTAGGACTTTTTGGGTTTTTCCAAGATCTGCCGTAGTGTGAATATTTGATCGAATGTGGACTTTCCTGGCTACTCTGATATGAACCAATCAGGTTGTTGAGTTTTAGGCGATCACATAAAATGGCAGATTTTGTACGCGATGTTGAGCAGACTGATTCCTCTGTATTTGGAGCAGTTGAGGGGGTCTCCCTTCTTGTGAACTGGGCAAACGATGCTGAGATTCCATTCGTCAGGCATCCTTCATCTGACCATTTTAAAGATGAGTTTGTGCATTCTCTCTACACAGTCATCTCCAGCTGCTTTAAAAATCTCGGCGGATAGAGCGTCCGGGCCAGTAGCCTTGTTGGACTTGAGTTTGAATATTGCTATCCTCACTTTGTTTTGGTCAGGCGGACGGAAAAGTTGGCTTTTATCATCTGGGATGAATGGATCATTCTGCCTGATAGCGAGATGTTTGTCCTCCTCGCCGTTATATAGTTTGCAGAAGTAGTTTTTCCATATTCTCATCACCGACTGTGATTCAACTACGAGATTTCCATCGCTATCTCTGCAGGTCTCTGCACATGAGTTTTTCCCCTTACACGTTCTCTTCACTTTTTGGTAAAACTTTTGTACATTGTTCCTGGAGTAGCATCTCTTAATATCTTCGATCGCGAGCTTCTCGTGCTCTTTTCTTTTCTTTATGAGAAGCTTGTGTTCTTCCCTTCTCTTTCGCTCGTAGAACTCGCGAGCTGTTCTCGTTCTTTTTTGCAGCGCGGCTTTATATGCTTGTTGTTTTCTGCGTTTGCTAGTCGACATTATGCATGAAACCAGTGGTTATTCAACGACGGTCGTTTGAAACCCAGCACATCATTCGCCGCCTTTGCGATAGCTTGTTGGCAATGCCGCCACTGGTCATTTGCACTAGGTATTGCTGCGGTAGAACTTTCGACATTATTCTTTCTCACTGTACTTCGTTGTTGAGGCTTTGAGGATATCCGCATTCATAGCTTGGCTATAACAAGGAAATGGTCCGAGTGGAATGGCGTCTCGGAAGGTTTGGGCATACAGAATACAGGAGGCGTGCCGCGTGTCGATCGCAATGTGATCAATTTGATTGGTGAGTTGTTGATCCGGAGACCGCCAAGTTCCATTATGTATATTTAGATGAGGAAATCGTGTACTTGCTATAGGGACATTGCGCCCCACGGCAAAGTCCACAAACCTAAGTCCGTTTCCATACGTGGTGTCATGTAGGCTGTATTTCCTGATCGTACTTCCGAAGATGTCCTCCTTTCCTATCTTGGCATTAAAATTGTCCTATGCATTGCTCGTAGGTTTTTTTGGGGAGCTCGTAGAAACTATCTTTGGTAGCGTTGTCTTTTTCTTCCGTTGGGGCGTGTGCGTATATTAGGTTTATGTTGGCGACTTTAGCCTTGATGAGGATTGTCATGAGACGCTCACTTACGTGTCGAAAGCTTAAGTCTTCTCGCCTAAGTCTGCCACGTGTAACAAATCTGCATCGAAATAAGCACTGTTTTTGCTCTTTGTAACAGTTACCGTGGGGAGTATCATTGTTTTTCATCCTTTTGCCCGGCCCATCGCATCGCACTTCCTGGATGGCGGTTATATCTGCTTTGTAGCAGTCGAGGGCATCTGCTAGTTGTTCAACTACTCGTGGTCTGTTTAGGGTGCGATCATTTCACATACAGGTAACAGTAAATCCGTCTTTTTCCGAGGCTTGTGTTTGCTTTATAACATGGGAATTTTTATGTGGTTAGGTTGCTAGCCTTACGCACAACCTCCAGCCTGGAGGGGGGCTCCTTAGCTATTTCCCAAGGACAAAGGGGGTACCCGTTTCGGGGGAGTGAGAGCTGCCGTTGGCCCATGAGAGGGCTCATCCGCCACGATCTATATTCCAGAATCCTGACTAGCCCTGGAAATCCTTATTGACCTGAGCTTCAAATATGTCGAAGTAGCTCGCATTAGGTCTCTGCCGTCCGATTGTTGACTCCGCCGTTGACTCCATCTGGGAAAATCCTCCGCCGTACAACCTCCTTCTGAGGTATTCCTGTTAGACGTCTGAGACGCATGTTTCAGCCAATCAGGTCAGCAGGAGAAGCCTCGTCCGGTGTAGTTCAAGTGCACTGGAGTTAACTCGTCTGTCCTTACACAGGGCCGAGTATCCGGTTACACATGTACATACAATTAGACTAAGCTCATCGTTAGTTCACTATAAATAGATATCCATGGGGCACCACGAGGAGGTGATGATGCGGTTTTGCCCCCTACAAGAAATAAACGTTTACCCAGAGCCTAATGGGCATATCCGTTCAGCCGAGATTCAGACGACTTCCAAGACTCTGTGGAGACCTGTGGTGAAGTTGGCGATACTAGAGATTATTAAGCCTTTCAATCGACACTAAAGCGCCCCACGGGGGGTGGGGTGTTATGCATACCAATGTTTTAGATTCAAATATGTAATCGGTAGCTTATGTGGTTACGTCCGACGTTGGTGAACGCACTCAGTAATATTTGAAATTTTACATTTGGCAGTGGTGACACTTCAAGGTAGAATTCGATTTCAAATTGAAATCAACCGTGCGTCGTCGAGTTTCCTTGTACTACTCGTATGTACTTAAACCTTTTTTTATCGGATAAAGCAAATAGAGTTTTACAAAATAAACTAGACAATTATAACACATAGCTATTAACAAAAACATGAATTCAAGTTATAAAAAAAATAAGAAATAAATAAATTAGAATGTGATACACCCTTTGTGGCTCCAAATGTGGCATGCAACGATTTGAAACCAGATTTCACCTGGAAGATCTTCTAAATAAAACGTTCTGTAATATATGCATTCAGAACCTTCGTTCCCACTAGCGGCAACGGTCTTAAATGGATTAATTTCTTCATCGAACTCATCCTGACAGCTAAAATGTTCCAAATCAGAGCTTTATGATGACGACGACTCTCTTTTCTTTCTATTTTGACTTTTCTTCTCCTTTCCTTATAAATTCGTAGATACATACTCGCACATTTTTGTTTCTCGGCAAATATCTTCTGAAATGTTTGGCCCAATCAACAATTTTTTTTTTTTAGACTCTTTCAAAAAGCATTTGTATGGCGACCCGAAAAGCAATGTTGATTTTCCACCTGGTCTACCACGACAAGTTCGTGCTTTTTTCTTAATTTGAATGGGGGATATATCAGCAGGTCTCAGAAATATATTCTGGCTTACTGATTGGCTAGTAGTTGGTAGCATATCACTATTTTGAGATTCCTTATGTAATAAGTTCGAGCGTACACCAACGGAATCATTTCAGCTCCTAAGAAATCATGATACTGAAAGATATTCCGATCAAACGGATATATTCCAGTATTCCGGAATCAATTAACAGCTACCTTTCCAGTTGGACTCGTAGGTAGGCCCTGCTAAATAATTCTGGAATATCATAATGAGTCAATGGTCTACCTATGGTGGTACCTCTTTCCCGCGGCAGTAAGACCACCAATTTGTCGCTTTTCTTTTTAATGCTAAGACTTTTGGAAGTTTAGAAGGCACCACGTTTATACCGGTCTCATCTATCTTATAAATGTTGTTTGCTGAATAGTTATATATATCCATTTCTCTTTCCAATATGTTCTCGTCGGTGACCGGAACGATAAATTAGGGATTCTTTTTAAAAACAACTTAAGCCAATCTTTGCCCGCAGCTTCGTTATACTTTGAAAATCGATGGAGAATTCTGCTAGTTCGGACGCTAAGTTCTTACTTCTGGTGAGCCCAGAAGGCTCTATTGTCAACATGTATTTCACTAGCATCTTTACAAATTTATCTGGAAAAATCGGTCTACGACCTAATTTAGTGCCTACCAAGGTTTTTTTGTAAAACCTGTTATTACCGCGTTACCTGTTATTTAACGTTTTGTTATAATTTCAGTTTATTTCAATTTATAAAATAAAAATATATACACTTTAATTATTTCAACAAGGCTAAAATTTAGTTTTTTTCTATACGATTTTTCTGTTCACCATGCCATCTTGTTTCGAGTCCTTAATCCCAAGACCCCGGAAACCGGCCTTTTTTCAAATGGTGTCGATTTTAATTCGCTCCATATTATTTATTGACGCTTAGGTGGTGTTATCAGATTTGGCAACACTACCCCCTGGTAATCCGGTTGCGTCATTTGGATTACCACACTCGCCAAACCTTTGAACGTCCAACACTGCTAGTTTCGCGGCTGGTCATATGTATATCCCATTGACTGTCTGGACCACAGCTGATCTTACTTGTCCATCTTTACTGGGATGAGTTTGTATTATTCGGCTTTTTGGCCAAGTATTTTTTGGACTATGCTCGTCCACAATAATGACTACATCACCTTCGGCTATTGGTTTCCTAGGATGAAACCATTTTGTCCTTCTTGTTAAAGTTGGTAATTATTCTCTAACCCATCGCTTCCAGAATATTTGCGGAAACCTTTTGGTTGTTATCCAATGCTTTCGTAATACGCTTCCATCGTCACACAAATCTCCCCCGAGCCTCGTTCCATTCGATGAGCCAAATAAAAAGTGGTTTGGCGTCAAGGCCTCGTCACTGTCATCGTCAACTGGTACATATGTAAGAGGTCTTGAGTTAATGATATTTTCCACCTCCGCCATCATGCTTAACAATGTCTCGTCTTTCGGATTCCTTCCAAGATTTATGCTGGATAGAGTTTGTTTTACGGACCGTATCAAACGCTCCCAACAACCGCCCATGTGAGGTGATGCTGGGGGTATAAATCTCAACTCTATATATCCATTTAATAACTTTAATGCCATTTTAGTAGGCTGTTATGATTTTACTGCTTCTTTTGGCTCTTGGCATGCGCCCTTAAAATTTGTGCCATTATCTGTCCAGATCTCAATTGGTTTACCCCTTCTTGCACAAAATCGCTGAATAGCCAAAATGCAGGAATCACGGCTCATACTATATGCTATTTCTATGTGAATTGCCCTTACTGTTAGAGAGGTAAATAAAACCCCCCATCTCTTCTCTACATGCCTTCCGACTGTTACCATGATTGGTCCAAAGTAGTCTATGCCTACATACGAAAACGGCCGTGTATATGCTTTAAGTCGACCCGGTAGTAGCTCGGCCATAAGTGGTGGACATGGAACTGCCCGTTTTATTTTACAAAATTGACACCTTCGTTGAATTTTCTTCAGCACCGTTCTCAATGCTGGAATGTAATACGATTGTCGAAGCTCGTTGATGACCGTTTCAAAATATTGATGTTTATATCTGTGATGGTATTCTGCAACAACCAATCCTGTTATATAATGATTCTTCGGTAGGATGATAGGCCTTTTGCAGTTATAGGGAACATCGTTTGCTGCATCAATTCGACCTTTAATGCGAAGAACATTATTTGTGTCAAGATAAGGATTTAATTTATATAAACTACTAGCTTTATTTATCTCGTAGAATAAATCATCACTGCTTAGCTTAAGTTGATTTATCTCATCTGAAAATGAGTCTCCTTGACAAAATCTGTACAGATAATTCTCAGCTCTCTTTAAGTCTCTAGCAGTTAAAATGCCACGAATCTCAGTTTTTCTGGTATTTCGAATAACGTCCGAAAAATTGTAAACATAAGCTATAGCTTTCCGAAGTTTTGTCCATGATGAAAATTGTTGGTAATCCACTAATGCCAAGGTGGGCGACATGGTGTGTGAAAGTATGCTAAACTCTTCAGTCGCGCAGGATGTATTTGCTTTCATAGTGGGCCTCTCATCCTTTCCTCTATAAAGAAATGACGGACCTTTATACAGCCTGCTATTTGACGACAAGTCTATTAGGGTGTTCCACTTTGTAGCGTCATCTGCCGGATTTTGGTCTCACGGCACCCATCTCCATTTGATTTCACTTGAACACTCCAAAATTTCTCCAACTCTAAATAACACAAATTGCTTAAGCTTTCTATTTTCATTTTTTATTCAGCACAAAACGGAATGCGAATCGGACCAAAAATACTTCCTATCGATTTTTATAGAGTGCCCTCTTACAACTGTCTTTGCAATTCTGACCCCTAAGACAGCTGCTTCCAACTCCAGTCGTGGTACCGAAATCTGTTTGATAGGTGCTACCCTCGTTTTGGAACACACCAGGGAGCATTCAATGACATATCCACACTCAACCCGCAAAAAAGCTACAGCTGCGTATGCTGACATGCTAGCGTCAACAAAAACATGAAGCTCAACTGAGCTATTTGAATCGAATTTTAATTCGCTTAAATACGGTCGTTGTATCTTAATGGTCTTTACAGCTGGTAGTAATTTTATCCACTCGCACCACGCGTCGTACTCTTCACTGTGAATTTGCTCATCCCACTGCGTTTTTCTACGCCATACTTCCTGTAAAATGATCTTGAGAAGAATTAGATAATGTGCAATGAGTCCCAGAGGATCGAATATACACATTAAGGTTCGAAGTACTTCTCTCTTCGTAGCCGGTGTACTTCAATCTAAAATGTTTGTATTAATGTTTTTTGATTTGTATAAAAACGATATCATATCTGTTGAGGGGGACCACCACATTCCTAAAACCTTCTCGGAGTCATACAATCCGGTGCGGTTGTTAAAAAACTTATTGGATTGTACCAAGTTTTCACCTAGGGATCTCAGAACATCATCAGAATTGCTGAAAAAAATTCGGATCTCAAATCCAGCTTGCTTATGAATGTAAATTACTTCGTTTGCTAATTGCAACGCCTCTTCTTTTGTATCTACGCTGTCGAGATAGTCATCAACATAGTGATTCTTAACAATGGCATCTACTGCTCTTGGAAACTTTGCTGTGAATTCGCGTGCATTTTTATTCTTTATGAATTGCGCACTGCAGGGCGAGCAAGTAGATCCAAACGTAAGCACTTGCATTAAAAAAACTTCTATTTTCCCCGATGATTGATTTCTCCAAAGAAACAGCGGTGCGTGTTGATCACATTCACGAACCTGCACTTGGTGAAACACTTCTTTTATGTCACCACATAGTGCTATTTTCCTTTGTCTAAAACGGAATACTATCTCTGGTAGAGATGGTAAGTTATCTGGTCCTGAAAGAAGCAACGAATTCAATGACACTTCATTAACACTGGCAGCAGCATCCCATACTATGCGCACCTTGTCTGGTTTGCTCGGGTTTAAAACGGGAAAAATTGGAAGATACCATATTCGCATATTTTTACTAAATTTTAACTCCTCATCTGTAAGTTTTCGGGCGTATCCTTTTCCTAGATATTGTTGTATATGCTCATTCATATTAGCTGCCAACTTCGGCTCACGGCTCAGTGTCTTTTCCAGGCATGCAATTCTGTGTTCCGCCATGTGTCTGCTATTTGGTAGTGCAATGTTTTCTCCCTTCCACAAAAGTGGGACAGTAAACCGGTTTCCATTTCGTGTGGTGGTGTTTTCCAACTTAGTAATTGCTTTCACGTCATTCGTACTTAGAAGATGTCTAGCTGCTGTTGAGCCCACTTGCTCTAGTGCGAAGAAATTCTTTACAAGATCGTTGAGCATTTCATCTGCCTTCTCCTTGCATTCACACATATGGTAATTAAAGCTAGGCTGCTCGGTGTTTTGTTTTTCTTTGGTACATGGTCCAGCCCAACCGAGTTTTTATCGCCGACGGCTGTTCCATCCTTCCTTCGCGATACTTAAGCGAGTTGAGCAGACTACAATGATCAAGGCCGATTAATATTTGTGGCTTAGCGTTGATGAACAATGCAAGTGGAATGCCCTTCAAATGTTGGAAAACAGATGTCATTTGTTCAACGTTCAGCGATTGAAGTGGAAGTTGTACGTACGGTAGTACGTACATTAGAGAGTGCATATTTCCTTTGAGAATTTGGCGCGGTGATCAGAAGATTCACCTTTCGGGTTTTCTCTCCTGTCGATGGATATTGGAAGTCCACTTTAGATATAATTGTTCCTTACCACCTTTTAATTTCAGGAAATCAGCTAACTGTTCATCCATCAACCTAAATGAAAAACCATCATCCAAGAAGGCAAACGTCTCTATCTGTAAATCATTGTTATAAATTGTCACTGGCAAAATTTTGAAAAGTAAGTTTGTGCTCATATGGTGCATATGGAAGTTAAATTCATTGGAAGCATTTGTTGTTGCAGGCTCGTCATATCTGTGCAACAGTTTATTGTGTCTATACGTGCAGTTGTTGACTCCACATCGTTCGGTGGATACACATCTTTGTCCGTTATGAGAGATAAGACACGTTCGATACAGAGAATGCTTCTTAATAAAATCCCATTTTTGTTTCAGACTCATGTTAACAAAATCACTGCAAAGTGAAACTGTCCTGCAGTCCTTTTGGCAAACAACACATGATCGTGGAACGGTAGCGTTAGAATTATTGTCACCCTGGTGTGTATTTACGTATACAGATGAAGTTACAGGAGCACGGCGGCGATCGGAATTCTTTTCAATTGATTTTGGGGCTGATATCTCCGTAACCTCGCTAGCTGCTTCAGCTATTTGGTATAACCAAGACGCGAAAGTTGATAAATTTACGCTCTCAGCATTGAGTTTAAACATTCCCCAATTTAAGCTTATCTGCAAGTTCCTGCAGCAGGCACGAGTTATTTAAATAATTTTGAAGACCAGCAGCTTCCATAGTGGCAACAACATTTTGGACTGAGAGAGCAAAATTAATTAGCAAATCCAAACGTTCGCCTCTAGGTGATGGTTCACTTCAGAATTTAACAATAAGAGCATGGATTACTGTTTCAGGCCGACCGAATAGCATACGTAAAGTTGTTATAATGCTTGGAATGTGATCAGGAAACATCAATTTCGACTTTACAGATTCTAAGGCTGTACCTTTAAGACATCTTTGCAAACGAATTAGGTTTTCGGCAGTTGAAAACCCACATGTTTTTGAAGAATTTTCGTAAGAACTTATAACCAGCGGCCATTCTTCGGCCAGTCCGCTAAAACTAGGAAGCTCCTTTGGAAGTATATGCCTCGCCGCAATCTGCTGAGGATTCAAATTAGGCGTTCTATACAGGTTCCCAGAAACGGAATTGACGGAAACACAGAACGTAGCTGCCGGTTATTACGAAAATAAGTATTATTGTGTGGGTTCCTTTTCAGGACATGGGTGGTTCAACTGGGATGCGGAATACATCGATGCTCCTATCCATGTTTCGTTAAGGTTATCCCTTTGGTTACCTGCACGACCTTCGTCCACATTCAAATTTGGTTGCTGTTTCTGGTCTGAACGATAAGTATTGCTCTTCGTGAAGACTGTACGCTAATTTTCAACCCAGTTGTGCACCTTACTAGAACTCGCTGCAGAGGAAACGCTATCATTGTCGTCGTCGTCGGAAGAAAATTGTGCCAACAACTCGTATTTTTTGTCCAAATACTCTCTGTCCCTTTTCTCCTTGAGCTCCATCTCTTCATCCAATTTCTTTAGCTGAAGTATATATACTCGTAGTATATATATAGAATAGCCTTTGATTTTGGTTGCGATGCGGTATCTTCTTTTTGCTCGATGGTCACTCTGGGAGGTGCTGGTACTACGTTGGCGCAGGTTGTCGGTGTTTCGTGAGCGTTTGATATTTTTTCCCTTGCACGTGTATTGGTACGACTCTTTGTTGACCTCGCGGCAACATTTACAGGTTGCGGTGATTGTAGGCGTTGGTTGTTAGATGGTGGAGGTTGGGGGGTTAAATTACCTGAAGAACATTTGGGACAAATCCAGTCATGGTTAGCAATATCCGATGTGACGCCCACGCATGTAAAATGGTGCCATTCGTCACATTTATCACATTGGACCATGAGGGGGATTATCGGGTTCAGTGCATAATTTGCAATTATATGGCGGAGGGGATGGTTGACAATTTTTTGATCAGTCATAATTTCTTACCTTTGACAGTGACGTTTATTTCAATTTATAAAATAAAAATATATACACTTTAATTATTTCAACAAGGCTACGCTTTTTCTTTTCACCATGCCATCTTGTTTCGAGTCCTTAATCCCAAATGGCGTCGATTTTTTAATTCGCTCCATATTATATGTTGACGTTTAGGCGGTGTTACCAGGTTTAGCAACACCTGTCTTAAAAGAGTAGTTTTCGGTACATTGTGCAATTTTGAAGCTTTTACTCGTAGTTATCCACAAGTATTAGATCGCCTCAGTTTGGTTTTTCATATTTTTGGAATTCCATGCATTCCGTTTTTTAGCTCAGTTTGCCGAATCCATGATTTGGGATAAAAATTAATACTAAAAAAATCAAGTCGTCGCAGGAAAAGCGAAACAAATCGGCCTATTCCAACCGCGTATAATATGGACCACTAGTCCATATTAGTCTACCTTATGATAGTCCATATTAACCACAAACCCTTAATGTTAAGAAAGAAAGATTATATTTAACAAAAAAAAAACGGTATTTCTTAATCAACTTTTTCTAATAGAAATATAATTTTTTATTCGCTTTTTGAATTAAAAAAAAAACAATTGACCAAAAAAATTACATTTTAATGGCAGAAAAAAGAAGAACACTCACGCGTTATTGTCACGCGTTTTTGGCCACGTTGTGAAAAGGTCAATTCTGTCGTCGCTAAATTTGGCCGATGGTGAACTTTCCTCTCCTGAAGCCACACTGATATGAACTAATCAGCTTGTGGACCCCGGCTTCAAGGGTCCACAAAGTACGGCAGATTAAATCCTGTTGGTGATATTTAGCAGACTGATGTACTCGTAGTTAGCGCAGTTAAGAGGGTCTCCTTTCATTAGGAATGGACAAATAATGCTGAGGTTACATTTATAGGGCATACTTTCGTCCGACCATATTTTACAGATAAGTTGATACTGTTTCTTATAAAGTAATCGTCTGTCGCTTTAAAAAAGTTCGCAGTCAGGCCGTCAATTCCAACAGCTTTGTTGGACTTAAGAGATCGATTTCTCTTCTCCATCCAGGTCGAATGTACGGAGTTTTTGGTAAATATCATCCAGGTTGACAGCGTCATTGTGCCTGACTGCGGTATTTGGTTCGTCATCGGAAAAGCTCTTTTCAAATCCTACTGCGATGTTTGTTTGTTCGTCTTTACAGGCTTCGGTTAGTGGTTTGTGTCCGTGGCACGGTTATTTTACCTTTTGGTGAGACGTGTAATTTTCCTTTCTTTTCCTCCTGAAAAGCCAGATCTCATTGAGCTCGTAAGCAACCCTCGCCCTTCCATGTAGCGCCGCTTTGGATGCATCTTGGTTGGTTGAATGTACTTCCCGGTATTCCAGGAGCAGCAACTTTGATGGCTTTTTTGCAGTGTTGCCACCGGTCTTCCATACTTTTTCTTAAGAGATTTTTGATCAGATAGAATTTGCCGATCTTTTGCGATTAAAGCCATCTATGGTCGAAATTTCTCACAGCATTGTCTTCTTCTTCTTGCTCAAAGAAGTTCACGCTCTGAAGACGAGGCAGCACGTCGACATCTCGTATCAGATCGAAAAACCACTGAAAGAGGGAGTTCACAACTTTGTATTTTTATCAAAAGTGGCGCTCGTCCACTGCAACAACAAAAACTAACTTCACCGTTTACAAATCATTAACAAAACAAGCGGCATGTCCTTCTTAACTGACAGCGGAGCAGATATTTCAGTTCTACCCAAGAAGTACGCCGATATTAAAACACCTGCCTCAAACTTCGTTAACAACTGAATATGCAAATGTTTTGTGTGAACTGTCTCTGCTGAACGCAGAAACTGTTCTTATTTATTAATTTGAGACAGTGTTTCTCAAACTCTTTGAGTACGCGACCCCTTTGTTAGTAAAATCATTTTGACGATCTCCACATTACAATGTGTCTGTTATTTAAAAAGCTACATACATTGGACCCCTTCCAAATCCGGTCTAATAACAAAAGATTTTACTTATTCGCGATGAAATTTTTTCCCGTGTTGCAAAAAAAAAATTGTAGCAGGCAGTAACACAGCGTTTTTTGAATTCTTAAGTGCGCATCAAAATTGTCATTTAATTTTATTCAACTGAGAGTAGTTATTTATCATTATTAAGTGTTTTGCTTTCTTGTTTACGAGTGATTATGGACACGATTCTCAAAAGACCGTTGCCGCCTTACACATCCGGTGCAAGTGGAAGTGGAGGAAGCAACGAAACAATGAAAAAAGTAGACCTTATGACGAAAATTATCTTAAATGTGGTTTCATAGTTATAAATAATAAGCCTCAATGTGTTATTTGTTGTGAAGTTTTATCTGCTGTAAGCATGAAACCATCAAAGCTTATGCGATATCTCTCAACTTAACATTCCAAAGAAGCAGATAAGCCGTTACAATTTTTCGAACAAAAATGGAAATCCCTTAACCAACAACAAAGTACCGTGATTCAGGTAAGAAAAATAAGTCTTATTTGAATGCCCTTTATTATTTGTGGATCAAAAATAATATTCGTTTTTGTTTGAACGTAATCGCGATCTAAATACATACATACGAGTATGTACATAGGTATAAGGATATGTACTAACCGGCTTAACTTCGCGAGAAATATACCTATGCTTTCTTTCATAGTTGATCTATTTTGCTGCATATGTAAATATGTTTTTGATTTACTGTTTTGCTTGCCTGATATATCATTTTTGTTTTAACAATTGTTTTAGTTATCGAGTGCCAATAAGAAAGCGTTGTTAGCAAGCTATCAAGTATCATACCGAGTCGCCAAAGCAGGGAAACCTCAAACAATTTCTAAGAATCTTATTTTGCTTGCGGCCCTGGATATGGTTGAATTTATTTTGGGCAAGCAGGATGCAGATAAGTTTTAAAATATACCACTTTCTGACAATACAATTGAGCGGAGAATAAGTGACATGCCCGCTGTCATTCGAAAACAATTAACCGAAAAATTAAAGAAGAGTCCACATCTTTGAACTGGATGAATCTACTGATGTTTCAGACTATGCACAGTTTGTGGTATTTGTTCGTTTTGAAGCAGAGGCAAACATTGAAGAAGAAATTTTATTTTGCAAAGCTCTTCCTGCTAATAGATACTACTGGCTAGTGTTTGTACGACATGTTTTTAGAAAGCTGTCGCGACTACGAGATTGATTGGACAAAAAGTTTCGCTATTTATAGCGATGGTGCTAAAGCTTTGACGAGCAAAAAGTGGATTCGTTGAAAAATTAAAATTAATAATGCCAAACGTTTCATGGACATACTGCTTTCTTCATCGACAAGTTCTTGCATCCAAGATTTTACCTTCTGATTTAAATGATGTGCTTAAATGTGATCAGAGTTGCGAACTCTATTAAAGGCAAGGCCCTGCAAAGTCGGCTGTTAAGCATCATATGTGATGAAATGCGTTCACTCCATCAAAATCTCCTTTATCACATAGACGTAAGATTGCTATTAAAAGGAATCACACAGCAGCACCCGAAGTGGATGGTATTGGTTCTTCTCCGCTGGCACTGAGACTGCTCAGGCTAAAACTCGCAGCAATGGCTTCACCCATTTCAGTTGAATAAATTTCAATGAATGCCCCATTTTCTTCACGAATGTAGTGTGGAATATCCAAATTGTCGTCACTATCCAAATCTTCACCCTCGCTGCCAGTCTCATCGTCGGTCTGAACTGAATTCATTAGATCCTCGATTTCGGCGTCTAACATTTTTGATAGATTGTATATCTTACGGTGTGACATGGCTAACAATAACATATAAAAATAATGCAAATTTCGAAGAAACAATACCGAAAAAGACAATCGAAAAAACTTCATCGCGCTGGCCCTGCCTTTCTAAAGGCGGGCTCAATGAATGGTCAAAATGACCTGAGTAAATGCACACCATAATCAAAATGCAATACACCATTCGAAGCGCCACAATTTTCTTACTCACCGATAATTTATTCAACACGATTCTATCAAAATTACTGGTACTATATATATCGAAAATTTAAAATCAGGTTCTGAACAAAATAATTATCATCAACTTCTTTCAGCAAATTTAAACTTTGAATTCAAATAACTGCCTAAAGAAGCCTGCTACAGAAATCGTCTCGTCTATAGGCGGCATGGGAGTGGAGTGTATAACACCATCCTTATTAAAAAATAGAAAATGGCAAATGTTGGGATTAATGCTCGATTGTCTGTAGGGATTTTAATTTCAATTTCAGGACTCTCATCAATACGACGAAATTAGCGAATCAGAAATTAGTCTTGCACGCAATCTATGGCGGTAGGCAGCAATGAGAAATCATGTCCTCATCGAGAGCACACAAATGCAGACATTCTCATAATGATTGTAATATAAAAAAAAATACCATCTTTAAAAATATCAATTACTTTTGATCAAAAACTTGTTTGTTTTTGGATTTATTAAAAGGTGGACATGGTAGTATTGTGATTTAAAGTATCGATATGATTATGGCATGTGTCTGTTATGCGGCTGTGGTTTCTCCCCCTTTAGTGAAATGACTGCCAGAGCTTGTTATTTTTCGAAGGAGCTTTTGGTATGTCCTTTGAACAAATGGTATCCTCGGTTGGATTGATTTTAGAATTTGATGAGTCTTCATCTTTGTTTGAGTATAAGCTACTATTAGTATTGTACGGTCAGCGATTCTGAACGCTTTGATGTAAAAATTTACTTATTTTTGTAGGAAAATTTACATCAAAAATGGGATTGGGGGTTGCGGATTCTGTGGGTCTTTCCGGGTGTGCTATTTTGTATTTATTTTTACAGCGAGAGGACAGATGACGCAGCGACAGGAGACGACGAATGAACAAAAAGCCAAGCGTGAACAGGAGAAAAAAGACACTCAAACTAAGCGTTGATTGCTTTTTATACAATTTAATTGGTATAAATTTTAACGAAAGTTAACAATCATTAAATACAATAAATATGGCGGCTCGATATTCGTAGGCGCCAAGTTTAAATATTAACAAAATTTAGTACTACTCTGGAATCGTAAATAATATTATTAATATATATGGAACAATTTTGAAAATGTAACAGTGCGGTGCCATATATATTATTCTTATGGACACTACAAGTCGTTTCGACTTCTAAATTATGGATGTCAGTGAGAAATATAAGTTCGGTTCCAATTGTGATATGGGGTTTGGCTTAAACCCATTAGACAGGTTGTATATTGCAGGATGGTTGTTGATGATATTCAGTACACATTCGGGGAACTTGTTTCGTCTTTCTTCTTTTGCTTTACACAGGTATATGCCTTTTATGAGATCGCATACTTCCTCAACATACATTGTGTCGGATCCATGTATAGCATGGAAGGAGTATGTAGATATAGACATTGTTTTTTTTTTTGAAAGAGGTATAAGGTGGAAAAGGGAATATTTTATTTAGATGTTATAGGAATTTCAATACTGAACACAATATTTGAATTATTATAATAAACTTATAAACGTAAAATTTCGTAAATTTGATCGTCAGAAGAGAGGTAAATTGATTGTTTCCGCAGAAGATCTCTTATTTCATCTCATTTACTCAATATCTGTATAAAAATAATATATAATTGAGCAAGAGTGACAGCTTTAGCTATGTTCACTAGATGATTATAGAGCAGATCAATATTGAATTTAATTCTGTGTTCCTATATATACTGGAGGTGTTTCAAGGTCTCTTGGTCTGTTTTAGTGCACTGTTTATGTTAACATTGTAAACGCTTAATAAAGTTTCTATTATGGTTTGCTGTTCAGTGATGTGGCGAATAATATTGTGTTGTCAAATCTTTCTATCATATTTTTATTAATCCCTATCTGTAAGTTGTCTTGATTTTCTAAAGCGTTTTGATTTCAATTCAGTTTTTTAAGTTCGTCATTAATTTCCATTGCATCATATGTGTTTATATTTACAATTATTGCTTTTATAACTGTACCTAATCCATCTTTTATACCTAGCTTTTGTTCTTTGAATTCAATGTGTGCTATGTTTATTGTATCGATATTCATTTGCTCATTTCTCGAAGCTTCTATTGATTTGCGAATTTTCTCAATACATACTTTGTACGTAATTATTTAAGTTTTCAATATGAATCACGTTTTTATATCTTTCTATTAACTTAGTTGGTCCTAAACGAAGAGTCAGTCAAGTCATGTATTTCTATGTTCTGCTCTTGGGTTGTCGCTAACATCAACAGTAATCTAAAATTATCTCTTCTTTTTATCTTGGCTTTGTGAGGTTTTTTTATAGCATAAGTTATAACTGTGACTCTATTCTTAGTTTTTACTATTTGTTTCTTAAGTTCTGGGGCCATTTTGTTTTATCTACACTCTTTGTGGTAAATCATTTCTCCTTCCTTAAGGTCATTGGGGTTTTCCGTATATTTGTTTCTTTGGTCTTAGTAACTATTTGTCTTTTATCTTGAAGTTTTTTTTTAATGGTTTGGAAAGTGTTTAGTTTTTGTAAGTAGTCATGTTGATTATTGTATGTCAATTTCTATTCGAAGTCGTAGGTGCGTCCGTAGAAAAGTTCGTATGGTGTGTGGCTTGTGGTGGAATGAATCGAGTTGTTGTATGTAATGATCATTTCATTGATTATGGTATGCCTTCATGGTCCTTTTCTTTATATTTATCTTGAATAATTCTATATACTTCTGTGAAGGTACGAGGGCGGGTCAATAAGTTCGTGACTTTTGGATTAAAACACAGATTTTTTGATAAAAAAATAATTTTATTTTTCAAAGTAGTCTCCCTTGAGCTCTATACACTTTGTCCAATGCTTCTCCAATTTTTTTATCCCTTCCATAAAAATGATTTGTCGAGGTCCTCAAAATAGGCCTTTGTTTGCAAGATGACTTCATCATTGGAGTCAAATCTTTTTCCACCAAGCCATTTCTTCAGGTTTGGGAACAAGAAGTAGTCGCTCGGAGCCAAATCTGGAGAATAGGGTGGATGAGGGAGCAATTCATAGCCCAATTCATGGATTTTTGCCATTTTTGCCATTTTTGCCACGATTGCGTTTGTGGTCGACTGTGAGCAAACGCGGCACCCATCTTGCGGAAAGCTTTCTCATGACCAAGTGATAATTCAAAATTGAAACCACTGAGCCATGCGAGATCCCTACGGCTTCCACAATCTCTCGCACTTTCAATCTTCGGTCGGCCAACACCATATCGTGAATTTTTTCGATTGTTTCGGGTGTAGAGACCTCAACTGGGCGTCCAGGACGTTCGGCATCTTCAGTGCTTGTACGGCCACAACGAAATTCAGTAAACCACTTTTTTACCATTGAAATCGATGGTGCAGAATCCCCATAGTATTTTTCAAGCTTAGCCTTGGTCTCGGTAATGGTTTTTTTTCGCAAGAAATAATGCTTAATAAGCACACGAAATTCACTTTTTTCCATTTTCTCCTCAAATTAGTGAGTAGTCTGATAAAAATAGCTGTCAAACACAAACTAACTGACGCAGCAAGTTTAAATTTTGACAGGAGCAGTGTTGCTGTTTCAGTAAAGAGGTCAGAAATTCAAAAAGTCACGGACTTATTGACCCGCCCTCGTACTACAACGAGGAATATAAGTTACTATCACCTGTATATGAAGCTTTTAAGTTAGATAAGAAACTTAATTGCTCAAATTGCACCCTGTTTACGATCGACAAGACAAACAAATTTCGAGAACAAGCTCTGTTGATTAAACTACGAGCTAATAACACCTCCACCACTTCTTCCTAATTTGGAAAGTTAACTGTCCCTTCTGTAAAATTTGAAGAGTTGGTGAAAAGTGTCTAAACGCCGAAGTTCACCGAAGTACGTCATAAAGAACACCTAATCGAGACTTTGCTGACACCCACATTAAAAATGGCAGCCTTGACAGACCCTGACATGTGACAATAATGAACACAAATACTCCATTTGTAGGTTTATTTTAATAGGACTAGTTAAATTTTCCATAAGAAAAATCAATAAGGATTTCTGTGGAGTTAAAAGAGCGAGGAACTAAGATCTTTAATGTTTTTTTAAGTCTTGCATGTTTATTGAATTATCGATATGTTTTCTGTTTTTTACTCCGTTTATATATGTAAATTGTTACGTTTTCTTATATTTATTATATGTAGGTATAAAATTATGTTTTTATTTTACATATTGTTCCCTTTAGTTCTTACTAAAATGCGAGGATAAGGCTTACCTCGAAAAAAAACGCGTCTTATATGCTACCTCTTTGAGTGACGTGGAAAAGAATAATAAAGTTATTTACATACAGCACTACATTAAAATATGTGCACATCTGTATATATGCATGCACAGAACTCTAACATATTAGCTAAAAACTCAGTATTTTCATGCGTCAACAGCCCTACTTTCGAGTCAATTAAGTTACATCATAAAGATACGCTCACCTCTACCATTGCATATTGCTCATTATATCGTATTTAGTTCAGGGCAAGTGCGACAAAACCGGTTTTTTACTTTGTTTGCACTTTTCAGGTCACTCATCAACTCACTCAATATGCTATTTTTACTCCATTCAGAAGGAGTGAACTAATGTTCTTCTCTCGCGAGAAACGATCGATCGCCACCTAGGCGGCTGGAGACAGAAATAAAAAAATTTCCTTGATAATACTACTAAAAGTTTCATATACAATGCTATCACTTATGTTGATAGCATTCTTTACTTTCTTTTTATTTTAATTTTAATTTTTTCTTCTTTTTTTTGAGTTTCACTTTTGGGACTTTATAGGTTTGCATTGGCAGAACCGTCACAACCGAGTACTGATCATCGAATCTGCAGTTTTTATCTCTTCTCGCTTGCTCAACACCTCCTCACTGACCATACAGAGATCCCGTTTTTTGCATGTACAGCATTTTATTTGTCATATGATGATTCTATTCTTGATTGCCTTGTCTCGCACAGCATCCACATTTCAGGTTGTTCACCCTAGCGCGTTTTTAAACCAAAAATGTTCTACGTTTTTTTGTTCTCGGACCACAGTGTTATTCTCGATGCACGAATCAAAGAGGAGTGGGTGTGTGAGAAGGATTATCAGAAGGAAAATACATAGTAATCGACGCGATCTTTGTTTGGGTTTTTATCCGTGAAATTGTCCTTGCTGATCATTTTAGGAGATGGCGCTGGCGGCAATATGTGGTTTGGTTTACGTATAATCTATTTTCTAGGTAGACCAAACAAAATACGCACTACACACGCATATTGTCCAAAGCGGTTTTTGGACTTTAAACTTTTCTAACAAAATTGAAAAAAAAAATACGACAGCAAAGAATACACAATTCCGCCAAAATTTTCAATCAAAAAAGAAGGTTTATTTTGCTGTTGATTCAGCTTAGATTCTCTTCGCTGACGACGCAGTTATACTTATTGATAACGTCGAAAATTTACAAAACGCCTTACATTCATGGAGAAACGGGTTTAAAATAAGTCGTTCTAAGACGGAGCATTTGACGTGCACATTTGCGCATCCGTTGCGACCTGTTCCGGATATAATGTTAGACGGAATAGTTCTTCCGAAAAGCACTATCTTTAAGTACTAAGGATCAATCGTTAACATGGAAGCGAAATGTGACGACGAAGTAAACCACAGAGTGAGTGTGGGATGGATGAAATGGTGGGAAAATTCGGGAATCTTTTGCGACCGTAAATTTCCGCTTAAATGAAAGGGGAAACTCTACACCACGGTTGTTAGACCAGCTCTTACATACGGTTCTCAGTGCTGGACAATGTACGAAGCATTTAAAAACAAAATGATGGCAGCGGAAATGAAAATGTTAAGGATGTCTAAGTGGAGTCACTAAACGCGATTGTATTAGATCTACGCGTATAAGAGGAAGTCTACATATAAAGAATTCGGTAACCGAACAGCTTGAGGCGAATAGAATAAGTTGGTATTGCCACGTTCAAAGAAGATCTGCGGAAAATCCGTTTAAAAAGGCACTATCAACTACGGTCACTCCAACTGTAAGAAAACGAGGTCGGAAAAGAATTCGTGGATTTCTCAGATAGAAAATGCGCAACAACGCCTGGGGCTAACCCCTGAAGCGATCCAGGACCGAGCATTATGTAGACGCGTTCTGCGGTCTGCGACATTAGCCAACCCCATAAGTGGAGCAGCAGCGATGCAGCAAAAATGGGAAACTCGTTACGCATAAGTTCGTATAACGAGGAAAGGGTTAATAAAAGGATAAGAAGAAGAAGAAGAAGAAGACATACAGCTTAGATTCCACAATATTCAAACATAGAAAATTCATAGAAAAAAAGTGATTACAATCTTAGATAAATAGAATTATAGCAATTAATTGAACAAAATAAGTTAGAAAATTAATTATTCGAATATAAAGCATCAACATACTGCCCGCCTTGAAGGGTCGAACGGGAAAAGAGGCACTTCAACAACCTGGTAAAGGAGCCAGCCGATGAATCGGTCTTTTTAAGACAGTTCCTTTGACTCTCACATCTGCCACACGAATCTTTCCATCTGCACTAGGTATAAGTCTTTCGATTCTTCCGAGGAGCCATTGCTGAGGCGGCAAATTATCGTCGCCGATTAATATCACTGTACCCAAGATAGCATTCTCGAAAGCCGTTTTCCACTTTGTCCGCTGTTGTAACTCTAACAGGTATTCTTTGGACCATCTCTTCCAGAAGTGTCGCTTTATGTGCGTTATGCGACGCCATCGCTTTAAAGGAGATATACTCGCATCTTCTGGGATAGTGGGCTCCGGTATCGAATTCAGGGCGCTAATAATCAAAAGATGGCCTGGAGTTTAGGCTTGTTCATCATTTGGATCTGGCCCTAGGACAAAGTGGGCGAGAATTCATTATTGCTTCTATCTCTGCGACTAAAGTCGAAAAATCTTCGTAAGTTAGAAATGATTGCTTTACAGTTCTGTAGACATGGGATTTTGCCGACTTAACCGCCGCTACCCATAGGCCACCGATATGTGACGCGCGAGGAGGTATATGTATAAATTTGATCCTATGGAAAGTGCATCAGGATGAGATGATCTTCTCCTTCTGTTCATGTAAGACCAAAGTATATAGCTCCTTAAGCTCAGTCAGAGCTCGATAGATCCGAAACGACTTTTTAGTGAGGCGCCTTCGTCGCAAAACAAATAAACATGCAAATAGACAACAAGATTATATACAAATAGGGAATTTTTAGGTAGCAGAATAGGACATTTTATACTATAGGGTATGTTCGCATTCAGCAAACGCCCACCCACTCGTAAGAACTGTATACAGTGTTCATCATCAAGGAAAGGATTGAGGTTGCTGATGACACTTTTTGGGCTTATCGTCTTTTTCTCCCTTAGATTTTCAATTTCATCCTGGAAATGAGTTTGCTGGATATTCCAGATAATTCTAAGAAGGGATTCTTCAAATTCTTCTGCTGTTAGGCCTGATGATTTAGAACTTACGGGGGGGGGGGGGGGGGGGGGGGGTAAGAAAACTGATTACCCGACTTTGCTTAAAGCCACCTTATAAATCGAATCACATATCCAAAAATACGAATCACCTTTTGATAGCTGCTAAATCGTACAAAATGTTGAGAAAATTCATCAGAAACTATCTTTGCCAACAAAACTACAGAATTGTTGGGTCCTAAATTTAATACCGATGTCGTTTTCTTTTGTTTTGGCCATTTTTCGATAGATGAGTATAGAAATGACAGACCGTTAAGCCACATGCTTTCCATTAGTTCAGAAACATTTGATCCCCGAGATACCATATCCGCTGGATTTGACTTTCAATTTACATGCCTCCATTTCGCAACTGGCAATTCAGACTGTATCTTTGAAACTCTATTGGCAACGAATAGTTCCCAAGATGAAGGCTAAGCAGAAATCCCGCGCAGCACAATCTCTGAATCTATACAAAGAAAAATTTCTTCAAAGTTTTCATTTAGATTCGGTAAGATCCTTTGCACCAAGTCGACCAGCAGTACAGCTGCACACAACTCTAATCGCAGCAGTGAATTAGTTTTGATAGGAGCTACTTTCGACTTGGCACTTAATGAATTACATGTGACATTTCCAAACTTATTGTCGGTCCGTAGATACACAGCGAAACCATACGCACGAATCGATGCATCTGCAAAACCATGCAGCACGACCTTAACATTTGATCGACACGAGTACTGAATATCCCTAGGCACCTTTATTGTATCCAACTGCGCTATATCTCTACGATATTCCTCCCACTGCGAGTGTATTTTTAATCCAGAGATCTTGCAGAATGATTTTTCCCTTTACAACTACTGGGTTGATTAAACCTAAGGGATCAAATATCTGTGCGAGTTCTGACAGTATTTACCTTTTCGTGATGGGTTTTTGAAAAATCTATAGCTGGAGTGATGTATCGACAATTGTCTTCTGAAGGATTTCATACGATACCTAAAGTCTTTATGACGTCTTTATCATTGATACGCAACGCATCACTAACCTGCTCGGTACCAGAAATCCTGTCCAACACTCTAGGGTCATTACTGCAACACTTTCTCAAATCAAATCCAGCAGTCTGAAGGATGTGCTTGGGCTCGCTATAAATCTTGTAAATGGACTCCAATGGATCTGCTCCTGTGATCATGTCATCCATATTTGTATTTGTATTTATTGAATATGAAATTGCTTATCACAGTAAGATAAATCTTATAAAATAGTGAAAGCCTTAAAATTAAGTTTACAAATTGAACATAATAAAATAAACATAAGGATAACAAACGAAATTAGTTGAACAACAAGAAATATTTAAATGAAAAACATAAAAAAAAAAAAAACAATAAGAAAAGAAAACAAGATTCAAATAACAAACATGTGAATTTAAAAAAAGACGATTAATTAAGAATTTAATCGAAACAAAGCAAATAATAAATAAATACCAACAATTTAAATTGAATATGCTAATTAATTATACTCACTGGCCAAGTACCTCAAAAGTAAATTTCTAAATCTTTTTGTATTTCTGACTCCTCTTAGTTCACGGGGCAGGGAGTACCATAGGCGAGTGGCATGAACGAAGAACTGCCGCAACGATGCCAGACTAGAATGTGGAGTTGGCATTAAGGTCAGAGTTCTTTGCGACCGAGAAAAAACTAATCTGGTATAGAGATACTCAGGTTGATGTGTCTGTATGATGTCATGCAGGCAAGATAAGGATCGAAGCACTAGCAGGTTATCGAACGAGCAGCCGACAATACACTTTGAATAAACTGATACGTGATCATAATTTCGGAGTCCATAGATATACCGAGCAATATTGTTGTATACAACGTTAAGCTTCCTTTTAGAAATTGAGTCAACTTTGCCATAGACCTCACACCCATACAGCAAAATTGGCAATACGAGCGTTTTCGCCAGCATAGTTCTTATAGCTGTAGGTGTAAACATCTGAGTCGACCAAAGCATACGAAGCCCTCCATAAACCTTGACAATAGCGGAGTTTATATGGTCAGTCCATGTTAGGAAGTCGTTAAAAATAAGTCCGAGATTTCTTACAGTGTGAACAAAGGTGGAAAGGTAGATAGGTTCTGTGTTTTTCTATGAATCACGAGAGCTTTCGATTTTGTCGGATTTAAACATATAAAATTACGTTGAGCCCAGAGAAAAATATTGTCCATTTCTTCATTCATCAAAGCGACAACTTGATCTAAGATATTGATATTTCGACTCAAAGCCAATTGGACATCATCCACATACATGTGGGTCAGACACCGTTGGGCAATTTGTGACAAGTCATTGATGTACATAGAAAAAAGGACAGTTCCATGTATTGATCCTTGAGGAACTCCATTCGATACCCTAACAAAGCTCGAAGTTTTATTGTTGACCACAACACATTGCTGCCTATCTAATAGGTAGGAATAAATAAGCTTCGCCGATTCTTTGGAGAAATTATACATGGTCTGAAGTTTTTGGCAAAGAAGAACATGGTTAACAGTATCGAACGCTTTTGAAAAATCTAAGAGAATTAGAAAAGTAACATACTAACAACAACTTCCTAATGTCATCGACGACTGACAATAATGCTGTTTTGCAGCTGTGTTTGGGACGGAAACCGGACTGACAACTGCTAACTAGCTTATGTATGGACAAATATGCTTGCATTTGCTTCAAAATCATTTTTTCCAACACTTTACTTGAAAGCGGGAGAATCGCTATGGGTCTATAATTGTCATTACCTTCTTTGGGTATTGGGATAACTTTTGCCCTCTTCCATTCACGTGGATAGTCAGAGGCTGTTATTATGCTGTTAAAAATGTGGGTAATGGAAGGAAGAATGTAAGGAAGGAGATTTTTTATGAACCGGGAATCAACACCATCGATGCCGGTAGCGTTTGACTTAATTGATAGAACCGCTTCGACAATCTCTTGATCACTGATACATACGAAACCGAAAGATTCATTGGAGATGGAGTTGTCTTAAGGATCAAATGTATTATACTCATTTTCATTGTGAAAAAAGGATGGTTTTGTGATGAATTTAGCGCTTAAGAGTTCACAGTCAATGTAATCTCTTTCCAATTCCAAGTTCCTTAACAGTTTACCATTTGGTTTTTTTGGAACAACTTTCGTTTAACCTATTTTCATAGTAAAGCGTCTTTGCGGACCTTATGTCAAGCACCACTTTGTTCCGCAAACGGCAGTATTCTCGATATAGCGGTTCGACTCTATATCGTTTCCATAGTCTATAGGCTGTATTACGTTGCAGCATCAGCTTCTTAATTTCGCTGCTGAGCAAGGCTGGCGACGTTCTACGGATAACTTTTGTTTTAAGTGGGATATGTTTATTAAATAGGTATCTGATCTGTTCTTGAAAAAAACACAACTTTATCGTTAACAGACTGCATGCACCTCATACTATTCCAATCAGTACACTGAATGTCATACAGCAACTCACCGTAGTTCGCATTCTTAAAAGTCTTCAACGAAGTGTCTTCAGAAACGGAGGAACCAACTACCATGCAAGCAGCTTAGGGCATGTCAGTTAACCCATAACTTCCAGAGGCTATCCAACCCAGCAAAGTCTTCTGGAAAATAGGTAGCCGGAGACCAAGTCTAATCTGCCCAACTCAAAGGAGATGGAAAAGGCTATCGGCACCGATTAAGAGGTATATGTGACTCGGAATATTAAAATAAGGATCAGCCAGATATAGGATGGTGGGAATTTTCCAATCGGAAATATCCATTTTTGTTTCAGATTGAATATTAGTGATTGATTTAGAACCAACAGGAACAGTTCAAAATCAGAAATTCGTCATATGCAATTAGTTTCTGTCTTATAGTGTATGACAGAATTTGACTTCCCTATTCCGAAAACAAATGTATGGGTTTTAACTTTATGCAACCCAAGTTCTTGAACCATATCTTCGGTTATAAAGTTCAATTGTGATTTAATCGGTTGTGGTTGAAATCGACCACATTTGTCTCTTATGTAGACTATAGCAGTTGCTAAAATAACATTTGCTTTGCCATGTTCCCCTGTATTTGCAGCAATAGTACTGGTACAACTGATGCTTGTGTTTGCCACTGCGTCTCTATCTGAAGCCTTTTCAGTTACTTGGTGGACAGTAAATCTGTGAAGCAATCGATGATGTGGATATGAACAAATAGTTCACTTTCGCGAATTGCACCTTCTTACTGAGTGACCTTTCCCCAAACAATTTATGCAAAGAACTCGTCTCTTAACATCTAGGAAACATTCGGAGACTGGCAACTGGTTTAAATCTGGACACTCAACTATAGCATGACTACCCGACTGACAGAATTCACACAACTTTATAATTTCTCTTTGTACTGCGCAAGTTGTAGACTTTCTCATAGTTGTTGTGAGCAGCTTCCAGTGATTTCTTAAGTTGTCCACACAGAATATCCAGCTTATCGGACTTTGGCAGCGTTTGAATATCCGAGTGATTTAAGGCATTAAGCTTGCAGAGAATTCGGTAGGTTGATCGATCATGGCATGGCCGAACAATGCTTCATAGGGTGAAAGTCCAATAGCTGAATGGACAGCAGAGCGCTATGTAAAATCAATGGCGGGAAGTTGTTCTATTCTTCGGTACAGAGATCTTCAGAACCCGATGTGCGCACAACGGGTCTGCAGTATCCAGATTTTCATCACCCACATCAAAGTTTCAACCATCGAAAACAAAATTGAATGCGAATTTATATGTAAGTGTTCTGCTGGCCTTTCTTTTAGAAATTACACACATCATAAGGGCATAACCCATTTGCTTACGTTTTTTAATTTTCAACTTTTGCCTTCTTCTCCTTTTTCCAAAAAAAGGGGGAAGACAACGTAATGAGAACAATTTACAGGTATATATCTAAAGAAAATGAATTTAATAATACATAGTGATACTTCCTAATACTCGTACTAAGTTAAATCTAGATTACTTACTTTTACTTACTTTAGGTGGCGCTACAGTCCGGGGTGGACCTGGGCCTCAGTCAACAAGCTTCTCCAGCCAGCTCGATCCCTGGCTAACTGCCTCCAGTTTCGCACGCTAGGTTGGCTGAGGTCCTCTTCCACTTGCGTGCGCCACCTGAATCTTGGCCTTCCTCTACTGCGCTGTCTCTCGGGACCGGATTCGAAGACTTTTCGGACCGGAGCATTGGTGCACACGACCCAGCCATCTCAGTCTTCGGATCTTCACTCTTCTGGCTAGGTCCATGTCGCTGTACAGTCCATACAGTTCGTCGTTGTATCTCCTCCTCCACTCACCGTCAATGCAGACGGGACCGAAGATCGCCCAAAGAATTTTTCTCTCGAAGCAACCAAGAACACCCTCATCCATTTTTGATAATGTCCATGCCTCTGCGCCATAGAGCAGGACCGGGATTATTAAAGTCTTATAAAGGGTGACTTTTGTTGTCCGAGAGAGGGCTTTGCTACTCAATTGCCTTCTCAACCCAAAGAAACACCTGTTAGCAAGAGTTATTCTTCGCTTGATCTCAGCGCTGGTGTCGTTGTCTGTATTTATAGCGGAGGCTAGGTAGAGAAAGTCCTTAACTACCTCAAAGTTATATCTGTCGAGGGTGACGTTCTGCCCGAGACGTCGGTGTTGGTTGTCCTTTTTGCTTGACAGCATATACTTGGTCTTGCCCTCATTGACCGTTAAACCCATTTTCGCCGCTTCCGTTTCAATACTCGCGAAAGAGCCACTGCCATCACGCTGCTTTCTCCCGAGCATGTCAATATCGTCGGCGTATGCGAGTAGTTGGACGGACTTTTAAAAGATAGTGCTTCTTGTGTTTGGTCGTGAGTTTTGCACTATTCTTTCAAGTACGATGTTGAAAAATCGCGAGATCTTTACCGACCTTGATGAAAAAGCGTGCATTCTCCATCGTCATCCTGCACAGACGGACGAGTTAGGCAGGGATGCCAAAACTAGACATTGCTCTGTATAGCTCGTCTCTATAGATGCTGTCATACGCGGCCTTAAAATCGATGAATAGGTGGTGGGTATCGATCTGAAGCTCATGGGTCTTCGCCAAGATCTGCCGTAGTGTGAATATCTGGTCGATGGTGGACTTTCCTGGCCTGAAGCCACACTGATATGGATCTATCAGGTTGTTGACGAACGGCTTCAGACGTTCACACAATACGGCGGATAAGATCTTTTATGCGATGTTAAGGAGACTGATGCCTCTGTAGTTGGCGCAGTTCAGAGGGTCTCCTTTCTTAAAAAATGGACAAACAATGCTGAGGTTCCATTCATCGGGCATACTTTCGTCCGACCATATTTTACAGATGAGTTGGTGAATGCTCCTTACCAAGTCATCGCCCGCCGCTTTGAAGAGCTCGGCATTCAGGCCATCCGCTCCAGCAGCTTTGTTGGACTTGAGCTTCGATATGGCTATCTTCACTTCATCCAGGTCGGGTGGACGGAATTGGTGGTCATCATCGTCCAGGTTGAAAAGTTGATTCTGCCTGACAGCGGTATTTGGTCCGTCATCGCCGTTATACAGTCTGCAGAAATGATCTTTCCAAATCCTCAGCATCGACTGCGATTCTACTATGATGTTCCCGTGTTCATCTCTACAGGCTGCGGTTCGGGGTTTGTTTCCGCGGCATGTTATTTTTACCTTTTGGTAAAACTTCCGAACCTCATTCCTGGAGCAGCATCTCTCAATTTCCTCGATTTTGCGCTTCTCATGCTCTTTCTTCTTCCTCCTGACAAGCCGGTGCTCGTCTCTCCTCTTCGCTCATAGAGCTCATGAGTAGCTCTGGTCTTTCTTAGCAGCGCCCCGTTATATGCATCTTGGTTTGCTGTATGTGCTTGCCGGCATTCATCATCGAACCAGGGGTTTCGTTGTGGTGGACGAGTGAAACCCAGCATATCCGAAGTGGCATCTCTGATGGCGTTTTGGCAGTGTTTCCAATGGTCTTCGATGCTTGATTCTGGCGGCATTGGACCTCTTAAGAGATTAAGAGGCACTCGATCGGAAAAGGACTTGGCGATCTCTTGCGATTGTAGCCGTCTGACGTCGAATTTTCTCACAGCATTAGTTTGTCTTGGCGTAGTTTGGGATATCCGCAACCGTGCCTTGGCTACAACTAGGTAGTGGTCCGAGTCGATGTTGGCTCCTCGGAATGTACGGACATCCATAATACTGGAGGAGTGTCTTGCGTCGATCACAATGTGATCAATCTGGTTGACTGTTGATTGATCAGGAGTTCTCCAAGTCCCCTTGTGTATGTCGAGATGTGGGAACCGCGTGCTAGCCACGACAATGTTTCGCCCCGCCGCAAAGTCGATTAGCCTGAATCCGTTGTCGGAGGTGGTGTTGTGCAGGCTATATTTTCCGATTATTCAACCAAAGATATCCTCTCTTCCTAGCTTTGCATTAAAATCACCGAGGACAATTTTAATGTCATAGCTAGGGCATTGCTCGTAGGTCTTGTTAAGGAGCTCATAGAAGGCATCCTTCGTGTCGCCATCTTTCTCCTCTGTGGGGGCATGCGCGCATATAAGGCTAATGTTGGCGAATTTAGCCTCGATGCGAATTGCTACGAGGCGCTCGCTCACATGCCGGAATCTGAGGACTTTTTGTCTTAGTCTGCCTCCGACAACAAATCCGCATCCAAATAAACTCTGCTTTTGCCGTCGATAGCTATTGCCGTAGTAGATGTCGCAGTTTTTCATCTTCTTTTTGTCCAGCCCATCCCATCGCATTTCTTGGATGGCGGTTATGTCTGCTTTGCAGCAGTCTAGGGCCTCCGCTAGTTGCTCAGCTGCACGTGGTCTATTAAGGGATCTAACATTCCACGTGCATATCCGAAGCTCATTGTCTTTGATCGTTTGCGTGGGTTGTCAACAGTAGATCCGTCCATATCCGAGGCTTGTTGATGCTTCGTAACTTCTTGTTTTTTTAAATGGCTGGGCAGTTACCCTGGCGGCACAACCCCCAACCTGGAGGACCAGTTCCATTTTGAGGGCCCCTAGGACGAGGGGTCGGTTACACCGAAGCCAGTAACCCGTTCCGGGATGTGAGCGCTGCCGTTGGCCCTTATAGGGCTCGTCCGCCACCATCTCTTTTCCAATACCCTGACTAAGTCCTGGAATCCTTTCCGGGATAAGGTCTTGTTTTGTCACTAATCCTGGTTAATGGCGCAGGAAACTCGCCATTTACCCCCTTCACTTCGTAATCTCCAGTGAGATTCCCAGATGGCGCCACGGGGAGGCGTGAAGTAGGACTTATTAGCAGAGCTGCAAGATGTTCGACTGCAGAGGCTCATTCTCGTCATTTAAGGAACCAGCACCTGTCGGAAGATACTACTTCTACGAGGCCTTATACTAATTGTTGCCATCCCTTAAAAATGGTTACCTCTTGTTAATCTTTGATGTGCTCATGTAACAGTAATTCCTGAAGCTAATAAAATAGTTTTATATAATAAATTAATTAAGGATTAAATGGGGAAAGTCCTATAGGAGGTCAAACAGCTCCTAATTTAATAGTCGGAGATAAACTTCTATGAAAAAAAGCTTAGAAAAAGGATGAAAAATATAATGCTTCTGATAAAATAAATAAAATTATTCCTGATCGTAAACCTGTTGTTACTGAATTAGTGTGAAGTATTTCTTTCTATAATAAACCACTAAACTTATTATTTTTTACAAACTCTTAACAATAAATATAATTTCATCTTCCATAATTTAATATTCAAGCAGTAGCTAATAATAAAGCTACATCTCCTACTCGATTTATTAAAGCAGTGAATATATAGTTATAAGAAATATTAATGCTAATAAAAAAAATCCATTAATAAAAACATCTCTTTTTATATATTATTTTCTATAATAAATAATTAAAGAAGAAATTAATAAAACAAAAGATATACATAATAAACTAATTCAATCAAAAAGTTATAACAATACGCATTGGATTTAAAGAAACTACTTCCCATTCCAAAAAAATTTAATTTGAAATAAAATAAATAGAAAAAATAAATAAATTTATTCTAAAAAAAATAATAAAATAAAATTAATTAAACAAATTGACAAATATTTCAAAATTTAAAATGAATAAATTCATATCATCGATACCAGAAATCAATATTTTAATTAAACTATTTAAATTATAATCATAATAAACTTATTGCAGATTTTAATACTAATAAATTTAAAGGAAATTAATGCAAAAATAATACTGAATATTCTCGATTAAACCCTATTCTAAAGGAATAAATCCCCGAATATACCTTACCATGTTGTCTATATGAATATAAATACAAATTATAAGCAGCACTAAAAAATGATAAAAAAATTAATATAAATATAGTTAAGCAAGATCACATAACAGTTCTATTTAATAATCTAATTTCTCATAACAAATTGAAAGTAGGAGGGGCTATATTAGCAGAACACAATAAAAATCATTGCAAAGTCATTGAAGGTATAAAATTAAGTAACCCTTTATTAATTAATAAACTTCGCTGACCTAATCGTTTATATGTAATATTAGCTAAACAAAATAATCCAGATGAACATAAACCGTGAGCAATTATTAAAGTATAAGATCCACAAATACCTCAATTAGTTTTTGTTATTAAGCCTCTTAAAACAATACCTATATGAGCAACAGAAGAATAAGCAATTAATGATTTCAAATCACTTTGACGTAAACAAATTAATCTCACCAAAACTCCTCCTACTAATCTAATATTAACAAAAATAAAATTATATTTTAAACCTAATAATTGTGAAAAAAAAAATTCGTAATAATCCATACCCCCCTTATTTTAATATAATACCAGCTAAAATTATTGATCCACAAACTGGAGCTTCAACTTTAGGTAATCATAAATAAACTAAAAACATAGGTACTCGTAACTTAACTAAAAAAGAACTAATTAATAAAATATATAAAATAAAATAATTAAAACTATAATTATTTAATAAATAAACATTTATTGTATTTAAATTATTATATAAATAAAAAATAGAAATCAATATAGGTAAAGGAACTAAAACAAATAAAATATAAATAAATAAATTCTTCTAAAAGTTAATAATAACAATAATAGTAATAACAAAACACTTAATAAAAATAAATTCTTATTATTATTATATTTATTAATTGAATCACTAGCTATTAAGCTATTATTCCATTAGAAAGTAAATCTATCCCTAAAAAATAAGAAATTGGTATTAAATAATTAGAAAAAAAAATTGTTAAAATAAAAAAAAAAATATTATTATACAAAATATATTTTGAACCATTCAAAATATGTTTTTTATAAAACAAATCGGACTTAATAAAATTAATATCAATAAAACTTTTAACATTGTAAAATTCTAAAAGATTGAAAATAATCATTTCCATATATTCGAATTATAGAAACTAAAATAGATAGCCCTTAAACACCCTCACATATTATAAAAGTTATAAATACTATACTAAAATATCTTTCGTAATTTAATATATTTAAATACATAAATAACATATAAAATAAAGATAATACAATATATTCTAAACTCAAAAGCATAGATCATAAACGTTTACTATTAGAAACAAAAATAAAAATACCTATTATTATTATTAAAAAAGGTAATTAGTTTTTATAGTTTAATAAAAATATTGGTCTTGTAAATCAAAATTAAGAAACTATTCTTTCTAAACATCAAGAAAAAAGAAATACCTGCAAATTAATATTTTCATTAAACTATTTCTTGATATTATACGACTTATATTATACAGAATAACTTTAACTGTCAGGTTTATTTTTCTACAAATAAATCACCCTCTTAGAATAGGTCTAATATTATTAATCCAAACAAATTTAATTTGTTTGATAATAGGATAAATAACTAAAAGCTTTTGATTTTCTTATATTTTATTTTTAATTTTTGTAGGAGGAATATTAATTTTATTTATTTACATTACATCCTTAGCTTCAAATGAAATATTTTCTTTATCAATAAAAATAACTTTAATTTTTACAACATTACTAATAATTATATTAATTTATTTATTAATAACAGATAAAATACGAGGGCGGGTCAATAAGTCCGTGACTTTTGGATTAAAACACAGATTTTTTGATAAAAAAAATAATTTTATTTTTCAACGTAGTCTCCCTTGAGCTCTATACACTTTGTCCAACGCTTCTCCAATTTTTTTATCCCTTCCAAAAAAAATGATTTGTCGAGGTCCTCAAAATAGGCCTTTGTTTGCGAGATGACTTCATCATTGGAGTCAAATCTTTTTCCACCAAGCCATTTCTTCAGGTTTGGGAACAAGAAGTAGTCGCTCGGAGCCAAATCTGGAGAATAGGGTGGATGAGGGAGCAATTCATAGCCCAATTCATGGATTTTTGCCATGGCAACTGCACATGCGTTTGTGGTCGACTGTGAGCAAACGCGGCACCCATCTTGCGGAAAGCTTTCTCATGCCCAAGTGATCATTCAAAATTGAAACCACTGAGCTATGCGAGATCCCTACGGCTTCCACAATCTCTCGCACTTTCAATCTTCGGTCGGCCAACACCATATCGTGAATTTTTTCGATTGTTTCGGGTGTAGAGACCTCAACTGGGCGTCCAGGACGTTCGGCATCTTCAGTGCTTGTACGGCCACAACGAAATTCAGTAAACCACTTTTTTAGCATTGAAATCGATGGTGCAGAGTCCCCATAGTATTTATCAAGCTTAGCTTTGGTCTCGGTAATGGTTTTTTTTCGCAAGAAATAATGCTTAATAAGCACACGAAATTCACTTTTTTCCATTTTCTCCTCAAATTAGTGAGTAGTCTGATAAAAATAGCTGTCAAACACAAACTAACTGACGCAGCAAGTTTAAATTTTGACAGGAGTCAACTGACAGATGCCTGTTGACAGGAGCAGTGTTACTGTTTCAGTAAAGAGGTCAGAAATTCAAAAAGTCACGGACTTATTGACCCGCCCTCGTAGAATGCATCCTTTCAACACGAGCATTACTGCTTGTTTGCTGAAGTGATGTCATGTGAAGATCAATATTAAATTGTTTGCAAAAGTCCTGAAAGATGTTCGATGTGAATTCTGACCCTTGGTCACTCACAAATTTTCGAGGGATACCGTGTAAGCTAAAAAAATGTTTAATTTGTTTGATTATTACATTAACTATTTCGGGTTTGCAAAGTAAATGCTGCGCCAAATTTCGAAAATTTATCGATTATAATGAGAATACTTTTGTGGTTAATACTGTGTTCGTCTTTATGTACAATACCTAAAAGTTTTATGGGTGTTTCGGTTTTTTCAAAAGCTATTGCAGTAGTACTACTCAAATCCCTACATCTCCCCATTAAAGTACATTGTTTGTTTTTTTTTATATGCATTTTTATTTAATTCAATTTAATAAATCTTAAATGCTATACAAGAAACGCTTAAAGATTAGCTTAATTCACTTAAAATTATCTTATTCTAACTTACTGGCCCCATGCGAACACTCTAAGTTAAACCTAACAATTCAATTTTGTCTTTCGACTAACCGTATAGATCTTTATTTTATTATTTTTTATTCTTTTTACATTAGAAATAATTAAATTTAAGAAAACATATTTTTTTAAATTTAAAAACTTAGTGTATTTAAATTTTTTGTTATAAAATAAAACTTAAGACTGAAGACTAAGAACTACCTAAATAAATCTTAATCTACTTAACCTACTTAAACTATCTTATTATATAAGTATTATTTCTTAGATATTTTTTTTTTGGTGTGGTTTGTATAACCACTTTTTTCAATCTCTATTATTGTTTTTTTTTTTGTAATGTTTTAAATTTTTATTTTTTTTTATTTTATTTTATTTTATTTTTTTTTTCCTTAAACCTACCTTAACCCTACACCTATGTAAGCCGGCCATGTTTAAAAAAATAGGCAGACCCACTCTGCTCCCTAACGAAGCTATCAAGTATTGGAGGAATTCGACAATGGAGTTTCCCCTTCTGCTGCAAGCCGCAAGCCACCAAAATTGTTGGTGCTGCCGAGCAACATCCCTCATGTCGCGACTCCCTACCGCCCTACTAAATCGGAGACGCTCCGCACTGCCGTGTGCGACGTCTCTGTCGTAGTTGAGTCGCCTGTCCGCAGTTGTTCGAGCGACGTGGAAGATTTACGGCACCGCTTATCTGTCCTGGATCAGACCTTTCATATCGAGGTAGAGAAACGGTTCTGGAGGAATAAAGCCGTCAAAGCGAACTCTCTCATGATACAAATAATTAGGATAGTAAGCCCTGGAGATCAGATTGTTCGACGAGGTCATTGCTCTTGCAATGTGCCTTCGAGTCAACTTAATAACAAAATTGTCCACTCGTATTAGGTTAGCCCTATTGTACAAGACCTCATTAGGATAGAATTTTATGTACTCAGACTCTGGTTCTGTAAAAGCGAAGACAAGCCCTAAGGCAAGCGCTCTCAAACACCCGAATCTTTTGCAAAAGACTTGCTCTCACGTTGAACCACACGGGACAACCAAATGTAAGCATAGGCCGAATAGGGGCCATGTAGCAGATCACCTTTACCCTCGCATAGAGTTGTCTGATATAAAACAGTCTCTTTGTAAGGGCAAAAGCACCTCTAGCTCTGGCCAGAGCAGCATCTATATGTTTGTTAAAATACAGATATTGATCTAGCCAGATCCCAAGGTATCTGACTACACTTCGACAAACAAGTCAGGCAGGCACCCGTGCACTGTTTCTTGGCTTTGTTCCATTGGATATCAGAAACCAGTTTAGACGCGGTATGAATGACATCATGTCCCGCCTTGAAACCGAATTGATTATCCGGAACTATATTTCTGTCCTCAACCCATTTAGTCAGGACTCTATTGATGACTTTTTGGAAAACCTTACTGATGTTTGGAAGGAGACTAATCGACCGGAGATTCGCCGGATTATAGGTGTCTTTATCCCTTCTGGGGATGGGATGTACCACCGCAGTTTTCTAATGCGCTGGATAATGTGCATTATTCATTGCACTGTTAAAGAGGGTGGTATGAATGTCCACCGCTTCTAGTGGGAGATGTCGAAGCACAATGTTCGGTATTCCATCGGTTCCCACTGATTTCTTACTTCTTATTGTGTCGAAGATGGTTTGAAGCTCTTCCTTCGAAATGAACGGGAGTTGTTCCCTTTCATTGGCGATGTCATTATTTGCCATATTCTCGTCACTGAACTGGGTGAAACCCGAGTTCTCGATTCGCCAATTCACTATTTCATTTCGAAGGTAAAAATTGTGCACAAGGACTCGATTTTCCAGGTCGTGGTTGGGAGCAATTCCAGTCTCAGAAATCGAAAAAGTGTCTCGAGCTCTGAGATGAATAGGGTGGATTGACTAGCCTTAGATGCATAAACTGACACCATGTATAACCGCTTTCCACTACGGAGAGGGATATACATGATGCATGCTTCTAGCACCTGAAACCTACGTACTACACGACTGTATATTCTTTTAAAACGTATACATTTTCTTACGAAGATTGCAACGCCTCCTCCTTGTATGGAGTTGGGTCGATTTCTTCGCATGATTTTATACCTTCTGTGCCTCATTTTGTGTCTTTTGGTTAGCTTAGTTTCGCTAACCAAAAGCACATCAGGGGCTTGGTCTTTAAGCAACTTAAAAAGTGTGTCTCTTCGCTCAATCCTAATCAGTGAATTAACATTCACTGCAAGGACCTTCAGGGTTCGGGACTGAGCTGCACCAGGAAGAACGGTAGCTTCCGTTTCTCCCTTTTGGCTCTGGCTGTGGTGAAGGGCTTGACCCCCACGAATTTAAGACCGTCGCACTCTTTCTCTTTGAGCAGTGCAAGGAGCTCCTCCGGATTAGTAGACGGTTCTAACCCCCTCAGCAGCATAGTTTGCAGCTTTTCCCCCTTCGGGGTGAAGGAGAAGAACTCCGTCGTCGAATCCCTTAACAAATTCTTTATTTTATTATAGCGCTCCACTGTATTACAGTGGATCGCATGCCTATCTACACTAAGCCTCTTAATGAAAAAATTGGAGCCTATGGCCGACTTACACAGATCAATTGTCTCTTTGAGTTCCATCTTGTATGTGTTGATAGGTGGAACCCTTTGTTTCTGCTTCTGCTGCTGTTGTTGTTGTTGTTGCTGCTGCTGTTGTTGTTTTTGTTGTTGCTGCTGCTGCTGCTGTTGTTGTTTTTGCTGCTTTTGTTTCTGAAGCTGCTGCTGTTGTTGTTTTTGCTGCTTTTGTTTCTGAAGCTGCTGTTGTTTTTGTTTTTGTTTCAGCTGCTGCTGTTGTTGCTGTATATTCTGGTGAGGTTGATTTTTTTGTTTTGACTGTGCTTGTTCTGCTTTTCGTATTTTTTGTTGTTGTATAGTATGACTCTGTTGTTTTTGTTGTTTATTCTCGCTTGTTTTTGATTTTAATTGCGAGGTCAAGAGCTGTTCATGTTGCTCTTTCTCTATTCGTGCCATCTGTTTGGCTTTAATCGACTGCACTCTTTCTATTAGCTCTTTGATGCTGTCGTTAAGAGCTTGAGCTTCCTCCTCTTCATCCTCTGACTCGGAAGCCGCCAGAATTGCGAAGGCATTTTCTCCACCCATATAGTGGCCTTCCCCACCATCAGACACGTATGGGTAAACGTCGTCGTCTGACTCAGCTGCTGCCCTTGTTGAAGTTGTTGTCGCCTCTTCCCTTACTTTACCAGGCAGCTTTTCGGTAGAAGTATAAAGGGAAGGGCGCTTTACGAGGTTTGGAGTTGGCCTTAGCTTTCTCCTCCTCTTTGTTGTAGCTGCTGTTGTTGCTGTGTTTTTTAATGGCTTTACGGCCTGATCATCGGACAACATCCCACCTGATGATCCCGCTATAAGAATAGCGGACCGTTCACTCCCGCTCATCGTACGATCACGTTCTTTTGTCATTAATTTATTATTATTTTTTTTTTTTAAGTTATAAAAATTAAAAAAAACTGATTTTATTTTTTGGGGAATCGAACCCACAAAAATTAAAAAAAAACTGATTTTATTTTTTGGGGAATCGAACCCACGACCCCTGCTTTATCGGTTCACCACATTTCATTCATTTTCATTTTAAATGCATTTTTATTAATTTAAATCCAGAAATTCTTACAAGCTATACAAAAAAACGCTTAAAAATTAGCTTAAATAACTTAGAAAACTATCTTATTCTAACTTACTGGCCCCATGCGGACACTCTTAGTTAAACATAATCTTAATCTACATGTCTTTCGACGTTCCTTACAGTACTCTTTTTATTATTGCATTAATTTAAAAACTAAAACTAAGAAAATAAATTGTATTAAGCAAAAAACTTAGTAAATGGACATTTTTTTTTTTTGTTTTTCTCTTAATATAAAACTTACAGACAATTAAAAAAAAATAAATAAATCTTGAGCCTACTTAACCTACTTAAGCTAACTTATTGTATTGTTTAAGTACTATTTCGTTTTTTTTTTGTGTGGATCATCTCTGTTGTTTTTTAATTTTTTTTTGTTTTTTTTTTATTTTATTTATTTATTTTTTTTTTTTCAGTTTTTATATTTTTTTTATTTTTTTATTGTTTTTTTGTTTTTATAATTTTTGTTCTTAAATCTACCTTAATCCGATCCTAAATCTATGTAAGCCGGCCATGACTAACTAATAGGCAGACCCGCTCTGCTTCCTAACGAAGCTATCTAATATTGGAGAGATTCGACAATGGAGCTTCCCCTTCTTCTGCAAGCCACCAAAATTTTTGGTGCTGCCGAGCAACATCCCTCATGTCGCGACTCCCTACCGCCCTACTAAACCGGAGACGCTCCGCACTGCCGTGTGCGACGTCTCTGTCGTAGTTGAGTCGCCTGTCCGCAATTGTTCGAGCGACGTGGAAGATTAACGGCACCGCCAATCTATCCTGGATCAGACCTTGTTTGTCGAGGTAGAGGAACGCTTCTGGAGGAATAAAGCCGTTAAAGCGAACTCTCTCGTGATACATATAATTGGGGTAGTAAGCCCCAGATATCAGGTTGTTCGACGAGGTCATTGCTCTTGCAATGTGCCTTCGAATCAACTTAATAACAAAATTGTCCACTCGTATTAGGTTCGCCCTATTGTACAAGACCTCATTAGGATAGAATTTTATGTACTCCGACTCTGGTGTTCTGTACAAGCGAAGACAAGCCATAAGGCAACCCCTTTCAAACACCCGAATCTTTTCCAAAAGACTTGCTCTCACGTTGAACCACACGGGACAACCAAAGGTAAGCATAGGCCGAATAAGGGCCATGTAGCAGATCACCTATACCCTCGCATCGAGTTGCCTGCTATAAAACAGTCTCTTTGTAAGGGCAAAAGCACCTTTGGCTCTGGCCAGAGCAACATCTATATGTTTGTTAAAATACAGATATTGATCTAGCCAGATCCCAAGGTATCTGACTACATTTCGACAAACAAGTGGCTGCCCGTGTTGTCCCACGATCTGAAACTTTCGCCAATTCTTTCTGGTATCCGCAGAGGCCCCAGACAAAGGCGTCCTAAACAGAATGGTTTCCGACTTCTGAAAGTTGATCTTCAACTTCCAGTCGTCGCAATATTGTTAAATTTTATCGAAGTCACGTTGCAAAAGAATGTTTATAACCTCAATCTTTGGACCTGATCTGTACGCGATTAAGTCGTCTGCGTACGCTATGGCATGGTGAAGTGAACCTATCAGATCGCTTGTGTAAATGTTGAAAAGGATTGGCGAATTGACCGCACCTTGTTGCAGACCGTTTTTAATGTTGAATGTACCAGTAGAAGTCACATCGCCATTTTTCACGATGAACTGTCTATCTGTGAGCATATTGAAAAGAATATACAGCAGTGGTTTACTGATGCCCAGTCTGTCCAACTTGTAGAAAAGTCCCTCTAACCATACGGTATCGAAAGCCTTCTCCAAGTCAATCAGGCAGGCACCCGTGCACTGTTTCTTGGCTTTGTTCCATTGGACGTCAGAAACCAGTTTAGACGCGGCATGAATAACGTCATGCCCTGCCTTGAAACCGAATTGATTATCCGGAACTATATTTTTGTCCTCAACCCACTTAGTCAGGACTCTATTGATGACTTTTTCGAAAACCTTACTGATGTTTGGAAGGAGACTGATCGACCGGAGATTTGCCGGATTGGAGGTGTCTTTATCCCTTTTGGGGATGGGATGTACCACCGCAGTTTTCCAATGCGCTGGATAATGTGCATCATTCATTGCATTGTTAAACAGGGTGGTATAAATGTCCACCGCTTCTAGTGGGAGATGTCGAAGCACAATGTTCGGTATTCCATCGGTTCCCACTGATTTCTTACTTCTAATTGTGTCAAAGATCGTTTGAAGCTCTTCGAAATGAACGGGGGTTGCTCCCTTTCATTGGCGATGACATTATTTGCCATATTCTCGTCACTGAACTGGGTGAAACCCGAGTTTGCTCCGCCATGTACGTACCCATTACGACTGAAGGTGCGTTAGGCTCGGCAGCAGCGCGTATATTTGATCTTCCCGCGTAGCTTGCTCGGTAATTTGACGTTGCAGCTGAGCCATTTGCCCCGGATAGAGATAGCTAGCATGTCATTTGCCGGTTCCGGTGCTCTAGGCGCTAGGGCCTGAGAAGCAACCTTCGCTTGCTGTGCCGTATTTCCCCTTCCTGCCGCCATTTGGGCGTAGGTAACCTGGGGAGTAACGGCTGGTGTTTGTGGTAGAACAGGTGGACGCTTAACTTCCACCTTTTGCTGTCGAGCCAGATTTACTCTTTTTATGTATTGGAACTTAGGATAACCCCGATAGTTTGCAGTGTGTCCCGTGTTCTTACATAAAACACAAGAGAGTTGGCTTTTTTCTGACGCTCCATCCCTACCTAGAGCGCATTCTTCAGACTTGTGGTTCTTACCGCACTTAACGCATCAAGGCTGCATTTTGCAGTTCGACGCGGCGTGCCCGAACCTTCGGCAACGAACACATTGCAAAATGTTTTCGTGCCTTTTTACTTTTTCCCAGTAAACCACCTGGTAGTCTAGGACATTGATACTCCTTAGACTATCCAGACGGCTTTCGGGACTGAGCTGCACCAGGAAGAACGGTAGCTTCCGTTTCTCCCTTTTGGCTCTGGCTGTTACAAATGGCTTAACCCCCATGAATTTGAGACCGTCGCACTCTGCTTCTGCTGTTGTTATTGCTGCTGCTGCTGTTGTTGCTGCTGCTGCTGTTGTTGATGCTGCTGCTGTGGCTGTTTATGTTTCTGCTGTTGTTGTTGCTGTTGCTTTTTTTGGGGTTGTTTTTGCTGCTGCTGTTGTTGTTGTTTGTTTTGGTGTTCTTGGATTTTTTGTTTTGCCTGTGGTTGCTTTTTCTCCAGAGCTTGTACCGGTTTATGTATTTTTTGTTGTTGTGGAGTACTGATCAACTGTTGCTGAGAGGTCAGAAGTAGTTGTTACTCCTTCTCCCTCCTTGCCATTTGCTTAGCTTTAATGCTCAGTACTTTGTTTTGCAGCTCTTTGATGCTGTTATTTAGAGCTGCAACCTCCTCGTCTTCGTCCTCTGACTCTGAAGCCGCCAGAGATGCGAAGGTATTGTTACCCATATAGTGGCCTTCTCCACCATCAGACACGTATGGGTAATTGTCATGGTCAGATTCAGCTACCGCCCTTTTTGACGTTGTTGGCGCCTCTTCCCTTGCTCCACCCGGCAGCTTTTCGGTTGAGGTTGAAAGAGAAGGGCGCTTTACCAGATTCGGAGTTGGCTTAAGCTTCCTCCTCCTCTTTATTCTTATTTCTAATGTTGCTGCTGTTGTTTCTGGTGGGCTGGTTTAACGGCCTCATCTTCAGATGACATCATGCCACCTTCTGATCCCGCTATTGGCATAGCGGACCGCTCACTGCCACTCATCGTTCGATTGAACCTTGTTTACTATAATAATTAGTCTTTTTAAACATTTTAAAAATAAAAATGAACTTGGGTTTTCTGGGACTCGAGCCCACGACCCTTGCTTTGTCAGTTCAGTGCCACTAACATCAGGCTACCGAATAACTCGAAAAATTGTCTGTAATTTTTACACTAAATGTTTACACTAAATTAACTCTTCCGCACAAGAAGCCGAAACACGTCTGTTCTCCGTGGAGATCAATGAACGACTGACGGTTCACCACCACTACCGTCAGGCCACTTAACACTTGCAAAGTTTGTCTCTTCCGCGATATTTGAAAATTTTTAATACACTTTTTTACTTAAAAAGAGAAGCCGAAACACATCCTTTCTCTGCGGAGATCAATGAACGACTGACGGTTCACCACCACTTCCACAGGGCTACCGAAGCACTTGCCAAAATTGTATTTAATTATGTTTTAGTTAACTAGTCTTTTTTTTTTATTCACTTAAAGAAAAACCGAATCACATATTAATACCACGGAGGTCTATGGACGACTGATTGAAGTACGAGTACATTGTCGAATTATTATTATTATTCATTTTTCCCATAATTATTTTTTTTTAAATTAATTTTAATGAAGATTTAATTACATCTCCCCCCTATTTTTTCAATGTTGCTTTCAGCTGATGTGTACATGTGAATCCCTCTACTGACATGTCCTTGTAAAAAAAAGAGTTTCTGCGTTAAGTTCGACCGCCTTCAAGTTGAATCTAATAAGACCTTGGTACACCTTTTAACTTTTCTATTATTGCTCCTGGTACCCAGATTTTGGAATCCTTCTTCCCCATTTTTTCATTTTTTATGAATTCGTTTTTGATGTGTGCTGTTTTATCATAATACTTTGTACTCATTCTCTTATTTACACCCACAACTGACACAATGGTATTGTTAAGGTCGGTGGGTTTGCTATCAATTATAATATCACATGGTTGAGTAGTTTATTGGAGAACTTCTATATTCTAATAGCGCCAACCACAGACTGTTTTCCGACTCCTTGCATTTTAATTCAAAGTTTTATGAAACCTGCACTTACTTCTCAGCAAACCTGTTCGATATTGGATATCTTGAACTTGTTGTGTAAAAAGTCGGAAATGCTTCTACCTTACTTACCTTAAATGGCGCTACAGTCCGGGGTGGACCTGGGCCTCTTAGCCTTAAGAAACAGCGGTTGGCAAGAGTTATTCCTCGCCCGATCTCAGCGCTGGTGTCGTTGTCTGTATTTATAGCGGAGCCTAGGCTGACAAAGTCCTTAACTACCTTAAAGTTGTATCTGTTTAGGGTAACGTTCTGCCGAGACGTCGGTGTTGGTTGTCCGTTTTGCTTGACAGCATATGCTTGGTCTTGCCCTCATTGATCGCTAAGCCCATTTTCGCCCCTTCGTCTCAATACTCGCGAAAGCGCCACTGACAAGCGGTTGCTAACTTTAAAATTGAAGGTATTGAGCGGCAACGAACAGAACTCTTCAAGTTCTGCTTAATATTTTCCAGAATAAACTAAAACCCTTCTTTGTTTAATCTAAAGAAGCTTACGAATCTGAGAATAGAAATACGAGTACATAAACATAATAAAAACTGTTCTAAGGTGACCATTATCTATAGGTACGTACTTGGTATTATGGGAAACGCCTACATATACATAAGTCGCCTATTATTATATGTGTATTTTTTTTTATCTGGACACAATACTGTGGGCAAAAATCCCTTCAATTACTATTTCCCATCTTATACTCCAACCCATTCCTGTTTGGTTGTTGCATCGAAAATAATCCTAAGGTTCAAAAAAACGTAGAACGTTTTGTTTTGGAAGCTCGCAAGGGTGAACGACCTTAGATGTGGGTACTGTGAGAGACAAAGAAATCCGCAATAGAATCATATGACAACAAAATGCAGGACCTACAAAAATAAAAACGAAATTGATCTTTTGGCAAGAGCGGAGTTGTTAAGCGAGCTAGTGGAGATAGCAACAGGAGATTCGTTTAGAAGTGTTCGGTGGTGAAGGTTCCAACATTCTGATATTAACGAGTCGTAAAAATAAAAAAAAGTTAAAACTAACGAAACTTAATGGAACTAGTGCAGTGAAAGAAAAATTAAATAATAAAAAACAAGTAAAAGTTAATACCAAGAAATCGAACAAGAACAAAAAGAAAACAAAGATAAAGTCTGAAAGAAAATCGTTTATGGAAAAAAAAACAAAACAAAAAAAAGTGAGTGGGGTAGGACCACCTCCTGGCCAAGAATTCAACTCAGAATTAAAAGTTAAAGTCAACTGAGTTAAGAAATCGTCCTACAAGAAAGCTAGGACCTATATCCCGCTTTCGTATTTGATCCGACCACCATCCAGTGCCTCACGGTCCAGCCAGAATAACATATAGTGTACATCCAGTCTGGCTATCAGCAAGTACCGTCACCTAGCCAAAACCTCAACCAAAATTCTCAAAAAAGAAGAAAAAATTGTCTCGAAGTACCGCAGGAAAATAACCGCAATCAACCGGTCTTCAGTGAGCCGCTACAAGGACAACAATGGAATGAGAATCTACACCCTTTCTCCCTTCCTACCCCACCTATTTTACCCTAGCAAGAATCTACACTGGTTTTAATTGTCATTTAAATTTTTTTTACCAGAATATGCTTTCTTCTTAAATTTTTCTTTTTTTCAATAGTACTAGCATCTCATAGTTATAATAAACAAACGAAAAAATTAACCAAATAAAAAACACTACAGTCCAACAATTAAGTTCAAATCGTCCAACGAAGGAGTGCACTTCCTCTCTGCGAAATTTTGTCACAAATCGGTGAGTACCTTAACATTTTATATGGTAGATACACTTAACAAACACGTTATGCGCTACGAGCAGTATTTAAGGAAGAAGCATACAGCTAAAGTAACACAGTAGCACAATGTCATTAAATTAATAAATAATAACATTCATGAAAAACTGTGTTAACGATAAGATACATGCCAATCTAAAAAAAAAAATTGAACCAAAGTCTTTATAGTTATCTTTATTCTTGTACATACTTGTATACTCTTCGCTATATCATGCCTACTGTAAAGCATTGTTCATGTTTTTGTTTTAACGAGTATAAAGCCTTAGACTTCCTTCACTTATACATACAAATTTATATACCTTTATATATATAAATTGTTTTTTTTTTTAGGTTTTAGTTTCAGTACAATATATAAATAAGCGTAAGATTGAATTGTGGTAGTCCTTGCCCCCACCCCCGTACCCTCTAGACTTTATTCTATTATTATATTATTTTATTTAAATAAAATTATTGAATTGAATTTTATATAAAATGCATCTTTTGGTCCTTAATAATTTGTTGTTACAGCATGCACCGGCTTTTGGGAAGTGATTTAAATTTTTTTTTGGGAAGCTCATCCATTTTTTTTTTCAGGGATCCGTTCTTCGCTTTAAAATGGAGATGTAAGGTTTAGATCTATAGGGCGAAAGAAATGAGAATCGCAAGGATTGCGAAAGATGACGAAGTAAGAAGCTAACAAATGTACCGAAAGGGGTAGTTACTAATACACCTAGGGATTCAGTAGCTGCAAAGGTGTGTCGTACTAGCTCATATCTCTTTTGTTTGCGACAGATGTAGGATATAGGAAATTTAGTTCCAGGGGATTGCAGGATCGGGATAATTGACGGAGTAAGATAATTCGTCGAGAATTTTCTAATGAACAATTTGGGTCCTAATTGTAAACCATTTGAGCTCAAATTCCATCTGGAGCCAGGCATGGGAAGAAATGTAACTGCGGTTAGTCAATGTTGGTGGCAAGATCCCCCCTATTCCGGTGAGCGAAAGAAGGAGCTTAAGCAAACATGCCTGCCGCAAACAACTGATCAACCCCCTTCTACTTCTTGCCCGGACTAGCCTTTCTGGTTGCCTGTACCTGGAGGTCATATGGGTAAGTGTATGGTAGTTGGGAGGGTCCTTAAGGAGTGTGTTTTTTTTTGGGAGTCCAGACCTGGACTCCGATCTTTTGTACCAAAGGACCCTGGGTAGAAGTACATAACATCGGGGCACACCCCATTTTATTATAATTGCCCAGTTCACATGATAGTTTATAACAATTATAGATCGCAACTGTGTTTGTAAATTATAATAAATAATTAAATAATAACCGTTACAGGTTGGCGCCCACCGTGGGGCCCGAATTGTCCTTATCCTTAAGCTTACGGACAGTGGGTGTTCGATTTGTTTGGTTAATTTTTTTGAACTCTTTTTTCCAAGTTGTTCAGGTTAAGATTTTTTTTAAGACTCGGAAGTATTTAAGGTAGTGATCTAGTTGTCCGCTACATACAGCACATTTGCTTTTCTAAGACTGTTGCTGCTAGGGATCCCTTAGATCCAATATCCTGGATGGGTGTCTTATCCTTGTCTTATACCTAATATAATTGTTTAGGTATAATATTTGCAGGCGATTTTTAAATTCCACACAACTTTCTTAATCTCTCAGTAACAGATAGTCCGGTAAACTAACTTCGTTGGCACATTTAAGTCCGTTGCTAAGCAGATTTGAGAGTTTAAGATGAGGAAAAAAAATAGCCCTGAGAATTTGTTAATGATGACCAGTAAGACACTGAAGTCTATTAGTTTTTCCATTTGTTGCACCAATTAAAATTTAATCAAATTCTGGCAGTAATTGTTGAATGAAATATATACGAGTACTTACAAACTGATACTAATCCATTTACACAGCAAAGAGAGTTGACGATTTTTTTTGTATATCTTCAGTTTATCTACACGTCCAAAAGTCCGCAAGCCCAGACCCTTTCCTCTTTCTCGCCTTATTTTTAGAAGATAATTTTGATAAACTATACAATTACGAGTAATATCTAGCAATTGTTACCGGTTGTCGCTCAAGTCTACCTGTTGTTAAGTCCATTGGTCTACCTCATTTATCTTTTAGATTAATCATCTTTTAAATGAATTACTGAGTTCAATGATTTAAAGATTAGTAAGAATAATTTTGAAATTTTGTTTTGGAAAACTTTAGTCGTTAATTTAGTTTAAATACCTGAAGTGTTTTTTGCAACCTACCTAACTTAGATAGGAATTAATATGTCAGATCACTCGAAGCCCTCAGATCGTCTATTACGTCCCAAAACAGGGAAACGGGAAGATCGTCTAAACTTGTCCTTGGAGTCAGTTGGTCCCTTGCAGAAACTCAATAAAAACATCAATAGCTTACAGTCAGTGCCCAAGGCGTCAACTTCGCAAAGTGCCCGCAAATCATTGGCGGAAGGCAATGGCATTAATCAATCCATAACGAATCCACTAATCCCGACGGGGAGCAGCTTGCACAATATGTGCAGGAAGTTGTAAATGCTACAGAAGGATTAAGCAGAGTAGATGATCTCCATGTTTTGAGGGAGGAGCTGGAAATAACCTTTCACATCAGTAGCTTATTTTTAACCCAAACCCCTACCAACCGTTCACTTGAATCAGATATGCGCGCAAATCCGATTTAGAATGTGAACCTGCAAGCCAACGCGAACATATTTCCATCACAAGTTCCACTACCTATTCCAAAGCCCACACATGGACGGAGTTTCAATAATTTTATTGCCCAATTTGGCAATTTAATTTTTGCAAATACCTCTCCTCCACTTCCCTCAAGTCGAACTTCCAACCCTTCATCAACGACAGTAAGGAATTATAATTTCCACAAGTGGGGAATCGGATTTTATAACCAAGCAATGCCAGTTGACTACGACATCCAAAGCCCAATAAAGAAATCGTAGAAATAATCAAGCAGAACGAACGTACACGCATAGCGGAGCTGTTAATCACCTTTCACACTTCCAGTCTGCCAGAGATGGTGTATGTCTGCCGTACTATCAAAAAATATCTTAATGATCATAACACTTCGAGGTTATGCTAACAATCAGTTCCACAAGCACGCCGGATTATTGGTGAATTAGAGGTCAATCCAAATCTGTTTTCTTCGCAGACTGACTTTCACTTAGAGTCGGTTAAGTCGCGAAAAAATCCCTCTTCGCTAGTCTGCTGGAACTGCAAAGTGGCTGGACATACATTTTATGAATGCGAGAGTCCCCAAAGGAATCTATTTTGCTAACGGTGTGGAAAGGAAAACACCACCACTCCTAAATGTCCTAAATGGTCGGTAAACTACCGAAGGGGCAAGTTTCCGACCGAGGGATCTGTCCCACCAACCATGAGCCCGACATACCATTGATTTCACCAAACTTACCTGACTTATCTGACCCTTTACCAGATTTTCCACAAAACAATCTGCCATTAACAATTTTACAGCGTGACGTCCATATTTCCGTAAATGAAACAGAAGTACATTCTTTTCCTGAGCGATGTTTCAAAACACTCCATGAAAGACAGCAAGAATACTATGCTGCTCGAAGAAGAATTCACGAACTCGAAATCGGAGAGAATACCCCGTCTTAGATAAAAATTTAAAAGTTACCATTTTTGGCAAACAAATTTAGGACTATTAGATAGTGGAGCTGGTTAGTTAGTTGCTTAGGACAGGAAGAAATTGATATGCTGCAAAAAGCGTCGATTCGTTTCAAAAATTTCAAGAATATTGTCAGAACTGCTGATGGACACCACCAAGAAGTCATCGGAAAACTTATAACTGACGTTCAATAAAAAGGCCAATCAAAACATTAACGTTCTACATTGTCCCATATCTAAGGCAATCACTGTACTTGGGTGTAGACTTTTGGAAACAGTTCCACATCCCACCACAGATAGTATTAAGTTTGTCATAAGATATTCCTAACAGAGAAATTTATGAAACTGCATTGGAATTGACTAGCGCGGAATCAACTAAATTAAACAAAGTCATCTCACGATTTCCCTCATTTACCTCTGCAGGCCTAGGAAAAACTAACCTCGAAGTACAGCGGCATTACCCCGTTTCGCCAGCGTTACAGACTATTCTATATGCGGAATTGGATCGTATGTTTGAATTGGGCGTTATCGAGAAAAGTACCAGTGCATGGAGTACGCCAGTCGTGTTCATACGCAAGCCGGGAAAAAATCGTTTACGCCTGGACTTTCGCAAGGTAAACCAAGTTACCAAGAAGGATGAGTATCCACTCCCCCTTCTACATAGAAGGGCTGCTAAGTCGTCTTTCAGATACACGTTTTATAACAAGTGTAGATGTGAGGTTTATGGCAGATATTGCAGGAAGAGAAGTTAAGGGAGAAGACCGCATTCACTGTTCCGGGAAGGCCGCTGAATGCCATTCGGCTTGTGCAATACCTCAGGTCATGTGCCGGTTGATGGACAAGGTAGTGCCCCATGCCTTGAGGGAGGAAGTTTTTGCTTATGTTGGCCATTTCCAGAAGCTTTGAAGAGTGTATTAATACGAGTATCTTGACTGCTGTAGCAGAAAAGTTAAACATATTATATTAACAATAAATATTTAACAATAAAAATAACCAAATCCAAATTCTGTATCAAGGATCTAAAATGTTTAGGCTATGTAGAGTGGAACCGATGTCTAAAGATTGACCCCGAAAAAGTGGCGTCAATTAGCGATTTTCCTATTCCGAAAACACGTCGACAGGTACGTCGTTTTGTAGGAATGGCTGGATGGTATGGGAAATTTATTAACGATATCAGCCCCCATCACTAATACTTTAAAACAAGGGGTGGGATTCACCTTTTCAGATGATTCTATTACGGCCTTCAATACAACTAAGCAAATGTTGATATCCGCCTCGATCCTCGATCGATCCACGAAACCGAAATTGGGTGCGTGTTATGCCAAGCAGATGAAATGGTGATCGAGAGGCCGATATTTTATTATTCCCACAAACTTAACAGAGCCCAAAAGAATTATGGCGTCACCGAGCGAGAGTGTCTAGCAGCAGTACGTGGAGGGTCACAAATTTAAGATTATAACTGACCATCCAAGTCTACGATGGCTGATGACTAAAAAGGATTTGGATGGTAGGTTAGCTCGTTGTAGCCTTAAGCAACATTGAATATCGAAAAGGATCACTGAATGTTGTACCGGATGCTCTATCCAGAATACATTCGGTGAACACCATTGATCCCAAGAGTCCAATATCGAAGCCGTCGTTCGATGTGTTAAACCTAGATCTCACGGGTTCTAGTTTCCAATCTCGGGAATACCAGGAGATCACAAGAACAATAGAAAATAATAAAGACGAGCTGCCCGACCTGGTTGTATCGAATAATTTCGTTTATAAAAAGGTCAAACACAGCACAGAACATCCGCTGCAGGATGATTGGAAGCTTTGGGTTTCTTCGGATCTCACGAATCGTTAATTATCCTTGGCTCATCGACCACCTAGCTCCTCCCATGGTGGCATTACTAAAACACTCTACAGATAACGGGAGCAATATTATTGGCCAAACATGGCCTCTCAGGTAAAGTCTTGGAGAATTTGATGATTGTAAAGTGAATAAGACCCCAAACTCTAACTTACGACCACCTATGTGCAAGGCTCTCGAGGTTCAGCGTCCATTCCAACAAATCTATCTAGATTTTCTTGGTCCCTACCCTAGGTCCAAATTTGGAAATACTACTATTTTAATAGCCCTAGATCAACTAACAAAATTTGTATTCTTACATCCTTTACGAACTGCGCCCAGCCAGGCAACAATTCAGTTTCTGCAAAACCAAATATTCCTTGGGGTACCTAAGAGTTTCCTTACAATGGTAAACAATTTACCAGCAAAGACTTTGCAAAATTCCTTGAATCATTTGGCATACGACACATACGCGCCGCTGCCTATTCGCCGCAGGCTAATGCCAATAAGCTGGTAAACAGGTCGATATTGGCCTTGATACGATCGTATTTGACAGGCGATCAAAGCCGCCTAAAAAATCAAAGAATGAAATTGGAATACCTGCACAACCCAACGAAAACTTAAAAAGTTTATTTAACCGACTCTGTCACACTATTGACTGTAAGCCGCCGCCTTTAAAAAACATATTCCGATCCATCAGAAAGCGCAATTATCGATTATTTTGAAATTAGCCAACTCTCACGAGCGAAACGCCGTTCTGATGTCAGCAGCAAACTACCGCAAACAAAATGCAACTGAACTACGTCTACACGATCTTGGTATCGATTCGGGGAACAGCTGTTATCTCAATGAGAGTCTACCACGAAAAACCATATTTCTCTTGAGCAGCGCATTTGCGCTCAAGCGGAAAAAACAAGTGTTTGCCGTGTACACGAGATATGGGTGTGCCTATGTCAAGAAGACAGCGGATGGGATAAGCCTTCCAATCGAATGCACCGATGATTTGCTTACTGGTGCAGCGACACAACAACTATGAAATTCGTACTTTTATAATTTAAGTAAGACTACTCAATATTTTCTATTCCTATCCTTCTTCTCTTCTCTTTACCTACTCAAATCTTGGCCCGTTGCTTGTTATTTTGAATGCACTTTTTATTTGTTTTTTTATGGCTGCATCTGCTTAAGGTGAACAATACATTGTGAATGAAAGGTCAACGTACACTATGTTAAATGTTCTTGCTCAGTCTCAAAAGGGGTTAAAGGTATGCTATTTAAATGCACGTAGTCTAAATGACGAAAAATAGGATTATATAAAATATTTGTTTTCTTGTTTCTGCATTGATGTTATTTGTGTAACTGAAATCTGTTTCAAGCCAAAAATATCAGACTTGTCGTATAAAATACCATGAAATGACAGAGTAACTAATACCACCGGAGGCGGAGTTGCAATATATTGTAAATCCAACATGCATAATACTGGAGGAGTGTCTCGCGTCGATCGCAATGTGATCAATCTGGTTGACTGTTGATTGATCAGGAGTTCTCCAAGTCCCCTTGTTTAAGTCGAGATGTGGGAACCGCGTGCTTGCTACGACAATGTTTCGCCCTGCCGAAAAGTCGATTAGCTTGAATCCGTTATCTGAAGTGGTGTTTTGCAGGCTATATTTTCCGATTGTTCAACCAAAGATATTCTCTCTTCCTAGCTTTGCATTTAAATCACCGAGGACAATTTTAATGTCATAGCTAAAGCATTGCTCGTAGGTCTTGTTAAGGAGCTCGTAGAAGGCATCCTTGGTGTCGTCATCCTCCCTCTGTGGTGGCATGCGCGCATATAATTCTTATGTTGGCGAATTTAGCCTTGATGCGGATTGCTACGAGGCGCTCGCTCACATGTCGGAAGCTGAAGACTTCTTGTCTTAGTCTGCCTCCGACAACAAATCCGCATCCAAATAAGCGCTGCTTTTGCCGTCGATAGCAATTGCCGTAGTAGATATCGCAGTTTTTCATCTTCTCTTTGTCCGGCCCATCCCATCGCATTTCTTCAATGGCGGTTATGTCTGCTTTGCCTTGTTTTGCAAGGGCCTACGCTAGTTGCTCGGCTGCACGTGGTCTATTAAGGGATCTAACATTCCACGTGCATATCCGAAGCTCATTGTCTTAAATTGTTTGCATGGGTTGTCAACAGTATATCTGTCCATATCCGAGGCTTGTTGATGCTTCGTAACTTATCCTTTTTTTAAATAGCCGGGCAGTTACCCCGGCGGCACAACCCCCAACCAGGAGGACCAGTTCCATTTTTAATGCCCCTAGGACGAGGGGTCGGTTACACCGAAGCCAGTAACCCGTTCCGGGATGTGAGCGCTGCTGTTGGCCCATATAGGGCTCGTCCGCCACCATTTCTTTTCCAAGACCCTGACTACGTTATGGAAATCCTTTTCGGCCTGATCTCCAAATATATCGGAGTAGACCGGATAAGGTCTTGTTTTGTTTTTTTCCGACACTAATCATGGTTTATTGCGCAGGAAACTCGCCATTTGCCCCCTTCACTTCGCAATCTCTAGTGAGATTCCCAGATGGCGCCACGGGGAGGCGTGAAGTAGGACTTATTAGCAGAACTGCAAGATGTTCGGCTGCAGAGGCTCATTCTTCTCATTTAAGGGACCAGCACCTGTCGGAAGATGCTACTTCTACGAGGCCTTATACTAATCGTTGCCATCCTGAAGAAGATAATCGGAACATGTAAAAATGTAAACACACTTAAATCTGTTTATACAAATAAAAACCAGTTAAAGCTTATACCATCTGCTAAAGGAAATATATTTATAAATGACTGGTTATCTGGTGACTTGAAACATAAACTTAAAAAAGCAAAAACCTCAAAAAAACAATTTAATTATGATTTTCTCTGTGTTCGACATAGAAAATTAATGATGAGACGATCAACTGAAACTAAGGTCATACACATCAAAATCTTGAAAATCTTAAACTTTTATAAATACGTATTTTAAATCCTTTAATAAAAATGTTATGTAAAGTAAATGACATTTGTGATCCAAGTAGTGCTCATGATTATAATGAAACATTTGTTAGTACCAGTTTATGTAATTCAGTCATTGACTTAACAATTGGACATCAAAACATAAGAAGCATGAGAATGAATTTTGATAACTTTTGTGCTCACTTATATAACTGCTTTTCGAACTTGCCTCAAATTATTCTTGGGTAATCTGAGTATTTGATAAACAAGTTTCTAACTTTTCTTTTCTGGGTTACCTTGCTTATCCAAATTGTAATGAAACTTATTCATAGGGCTGCACGGTGGTGAACTCAAAGTACACTCCAGTCATCGAAAGTGCAGATTGTGTAACTATGAAATTAAACCTAGGTATGGCTTTTGTTTGTGTATATAGACTACAGTTTGCCCCCATTCAAATATTTCTTAAAGATTTAGAACGTATATTGTGCTCTGTCAACTGTAGGAATATTTGCCTTGTAGGTGACATATATTAAACCTAGGTATGCCCCCATTCAAATATTTCTTAAAGATTTGAAACGTATATTGTGCCTTGTCAACTGTAGGAATTTTGGCTTTGTAGGTGACATATATTAATATCTTTCGACTACCTAAGAAATGTGATGAATATATGCTGCTCAAGTCCTCGCTAAGTTTTCAAGCGCTCATAAACTTACCAACTAGGTTTGATCAAAAATTCAGATCATGCATCGACCATTTATTTCTTAAGTCCAATGCTCTCACCAATATACAACCATATATTTTGGAACTCAATATTACTGCCCACTACTTAATTGGTGCTGTATTTAAAGATGCCTTGCAATAGGATTGTTGCGTCAATAGCTCTTTACACGCTGCAGATAATTGCGTGACAATGTGTCTCAAATCAATTTTTTTCAATTAATTCATTGTCTGCAATTAGTAAGTTAGAAAGTTGGGATTGTGTCTATAGATCGGAAAACCCATCCGTCGCATTTTCATTTTTTTTTGAAAAAAATTGAACAATACATTAATGAATGAACAATTTAAAAAAACAGAACAGATTCAAAAAAATTAAACCCTAGATTAACGATATGATCTGCTCAAAGTTTGAAGAAAAGAATAAATTCTATGCAAAAAATAAGAGCAAAATAAATCAACTTATAATTAAACAGGTATACAGAGGTATCCAAGTTAATGTACTCGTATGTAATCTCTTATATAAGCAAAAAGTTTAATATTATACCAATAAATTTGTGATAATCGGCATGGTCCAATAGGGCAGTGGCGTTTTGGTAACGACATATTAGGCAAGAAAAAAAAAGAGCCAGAGTTAAAGTACATTAAATTTGGCAATAAAATCGTCAACGACAATGTAAATATAACAAATGGCTTAAAAGATTTCTTCAAAAATGTTGCCGAAAATTTTAAACCAGGTATATCCGTCGAACTCAATAGCAGCAATATAAATTTCTTAACCGACGAATAGAGTCAACTCATCTTCTATTATGGGCCCATTAACAATCTAGAGCTACCTAATACTATCAATAGCTTGAAAGCTAAGAAATCTATTGGAGTAGATGGCATTAGTAATGTGATAATTAAGAAGGTAAAGCTCCAGCGCGCTATATTCGAAAAAGGCGATAGAAGTAACCCTAATAACTACAGGCCAATAAGCCTACTCTCGGTGTTTTTTTTTTTAAAATCTTCGAAAAAGTCCTAATAACTAAAATGTTTAGCTTTCTTGAAAAGACTAGTTTCTTTAATAAGCTACAATTTGGTTTTATGAAAGGCAAGTGTACTGAAGATGCAATTGTAGTATTCTTGAAGCGAATTTGTAATGCCTTAGATAGGGACCGGAAAGCAGCAGAAATTTTGCTTGACCCTGTAACGGTAATTAATTTTTAAATGGTGAATTATACCCCACACATTAACGATCTATAATTATTATATATTCTATATCTATGAACTGAGCAATTATAATAAAGGGAAACGTGCCTCGATGTTATGCACTTCTACCCAGGGTCCTTTGATTCACATTGAAATAACAACAGTTCGGAGACCATGTCTGGGCTTCAAAACAAAAAAGGACTCTTCCAACTACCATTTACTTACCCATGTGACCTCCAGGCACAGGCGACCAGAGAGGCCAGTCCGGGCAAGAAGTAGAAGGGGGTTAATCAGTTGGTTGTGGCAGGCATGCTTTCTTTAGCTCCGTCTTTCGCTCGCCGGAATGGGGGGGATTTTGCTACCAATATTGCATTTATTTTTCCATGCTTGGCTCCAGATGGAATTCGAGCAAAAATGGTTAGAAATGGGGACCCGAACTTTTCCTAAGATATCTTCGACCTATCATCTTCCTCAGCCCTACATCAAGATTCTACTTATCAGCTAAATTTCTATAATGTTTCTTCGCAAAGCAAAAGAGATGTGAGCTAGGTGTTATGCTCAACCACGGAACAAAGCTCCCCTAAGTGTCTAACATACATAGATTAGCCATGACACACCTTGGTAACTATTAGATCCGTAGGTATATTAGTAACTACCCCTATGTGGCATTTAAATACTTTTTTTTCACCTCATCATCTTACATCCGTATGTTAAGGCCCATAGCCCTGATAAAGAAAAGAATGCTTTCCCAAAAAAAATTCAATTTTAAAATCTTGCTAGCAGCAGGCGCAGGTTATAACCACAGTCTTTTTTAAGACCCAATAGACGAACACAAAGAGAATAGGTGGATCTATTGTACAATTCAATTCTAACATTTTTATTTAATTCAAACAGAAAAAAAATGTTTAAGAAACAGACTTGGGGTTGGGGGAGAACAAGGACTACCGTACTTAAATCTTACATTCGTATAAGTATAATTAATATAACAATACAATTAAAATAAAAAATGTATCTACATATCTATATGTAATTAATACAAGTACATTTACCCTAGTTATCAGTGGATTTACATATATATGTATGTGAAAGAAGTGGATAGTAATAAATCAAACAAATCTTTTTTTTCTTTTATGTTAGTTAGGTACAGTTATATGTAAGTTATATAAAAAATAGGAATTGTACTCACCGTTTTTGAACCAAATTACTCAGGGAGGAAGTGCATTTCTTCGCTGGACGATTCGAACTGTTTGACTCTCGTTTCATACTTTGATCGTTGTTACAACCTTTTACTATCTGCGGATATCCTTGCTAAGAAAAATAGGTGGGGTTGGGGAAGGGAGACATGGGGTATATTCTCGTGCTTCAGTTGTCCATGTAACGGCTCGTTCCTGATCGGCAGAATGTGTTGATTTCCTGGTAAACTGGATTTTTCCTTTCTGTGTGGTATTTCACCAATATTTAGTTATAGACGCTTCGTTATAGATGTTGATGAGTTTCGACGGTGGCCGCCACTGTTGATTGTTGGCTTGAATGATATCACATATGAAAGCGGCACAATAGTCTTTAACTGTTTTTTTTTGTTTATTTTACTTTTCTTTTTAATTTTAGATTGCTGTTCTGGAGAATACACTTCTTCTGGAGAATACACTGGTCTTCTTTCCTAGGGGGGGTTATCACAGCGGTGAACAATTTTTTTACGCTTATTATAAAAGTATTTTTTTCCCCTTTTTTCTTTTGAATTTTAGGTTTCTGTACTAGGGATTCACTATCTCTATAATTTGGGTGGATTTCCTCGCTAGGAGAGATACGAGGGCGGGTCAATAAGTCCGTGACTTTTGGATTAAAACACAGATTTTTTGATAAACAAATAATTTTATTTTTCAACGTAGTCTCCCTTGAGCTCTATACACTTTGTCCAACGCTTCTCCATTTTTTTTATCCCTTCCATAAAAATGATTTGCCGAGGTCCTCAAAATAGGCCTTTGTTTGCGAGATGACTTCATCATTGGAGTCAAATCTTTTTCCACCAAGCCATTTCTTCAGGTTTGAAGAAGTTTCAAGAAGTAGTCGCTCGGAGCCAAATCTGGAGAAAAGGGTGGATGAGGGAGCAATTCATAGCCCAATTCATGGATTTTTGCCATGGCAACTGCACATGTGTGCACCCTTGCATTGTCTTGGTGGAAAAGAACTTTTTTTTTGGCCAAATGAGGTCGTTTTTTTTTCAAATCGTCATTGAATCGGTCCAATAAGTTGGCATAATATTCCCCATTGATTGTTCTTCCCTTTTCAAGGTAGTCAATGTGGATTATCCCGCGTGCATCCCAAAAAACAGTCGCCATAACTTTATTGGCTGACAAACCCACCTTGGCCTTCTTTGGCGCCGATTCACCCTTAGAAACCCACTGTTTTGACTGTTGTTTGTTCTCTGGTGTGTTGTGATGGATCCATGTTTCGTCCACGGTTACAAAACGGCGCAAAAACTCTTCCATATTGACCCGCCCTCGTACTACAACGAGGAATATAAGTTACTATCACCTGTATATGAAGCTTTTAAGTTAGATAAGAAACTTAATTGCTCAAATTGCACCCTGTTTATGATCGACAAGACAAACAAATTTCGAGAACAAGCTCTGTTGATTAAACTACGAGCTAATAACACCTCCACCACTTCTTCCTAATTTGGAAAGTTAACTGTCCCTTCTGTAAAATTTGAAGAGTTGGTGAAAAGTGTCTAAACGCCGAAGTTCACCGAAGTACGTCATAAAGAACACCTAATCGAGACTTTGCTGACACCCACATTAAAAATGGCAGCCTTGACAGACCCTGACATGTGACAATAATGAACACAAATACTCCATTTGTAGGTTTATTTTAATAGGACTAGTTAAATTTTCCATAAGAAAAATCAATAAGGATTTCTGTGGAGTTAAAAGAGCGAGGAACTAAGATCTTTAATGTTTTTTTAAGTCTTGCATGTTTATTGAATTATCGATATGTTTTCCGTTTTTTACTCCGTTTATATATGTAAATTGTTACGTTTTCTTATATTTATTATATGTAGGTATAAAATTATGTTTTTATTTTACATATTGTTCCCTTTAGTTCTTACTAAAATGCGAGGATAAGGCTTACCTCGAAAAAAACGCGTCTTATATGCTACCTCTTTGGGTGACGTGGAAAAGAATAATAAAGTTATTTACATACAGCACTACATTAAAATATGTGCACATCTGTATATATGCATGCACAGAACTCTAACATATTAGCTAAAAACTCAGTATTTTCATGCGTCAACAGCCCTACTTTCGAGTCAATTAAGTTACATCATAAAGATACGCTCACCTCTACCATTGCATATTGCTCATTATATCGTATTTAGTTCAGGGCAAGTGCGACAAAACCGGTTTTTTACTTTGTTTGCACTTTTCAGGTCACTCATCAACTCACTCAATATGCTATTTTTACTCCATTCAGAAGGAGTGAACTAATGTTCTTCTCTCGCGAGAAACGATCGATCGCCACCTAGGCGGCTGGAGACAGAAATAAAAAAATTTCCTTGATAATACTACTAAAAGTTTTATATACAATGCTATCACTTATGTTGATAGCATTCTTTACTTTCTTTTTATTTTAATTTTAATTTTTTCTTCTTTTTTTTGAGTTTCACTTTTGGGACTTTATAGGTTTGCATTGGCAGAACCGTCACAACCGAGTACTGATCATCGAATCTGCAGTTTTTATCTCTTCTCGCTTGCTCAACACCTCCTCACTGACCATACAGAGATCCCGTTTTTTGCATGTACAGCATTTTATTTGTCATATGATGATTCTATTCTTGATTGCCTTGTCTCGCACAGCATCCACATTTCAGGTTGTTCACCCTAGCGCGTTTTTAAACCAAAAATGTTCTACGTTTTTTTTGTTCTTGGACCACAGTGTTATTCTCGATGCACGAATCAAAGAGGAGTGGGTGTGTGAGAAGGATTATCAGAAGGAAAATACATAGTAATCGACGCGATCTTTGTTTGGGTTTTTATCCGTGAAATTGTCCTTGCTGATCATTTTAGGAGATGGCGCTGGCGGCAATATGTGGTTTGGTTTACGTATAATCTATTTTCTAGGTAGACCAAAAAAAATACGCACTACACACGCATATTGTCCAAAGCGGTTTTTGGACTTTAAACTTTTCTAACTAAATTGAAAAAAAAAATACAGCAGCAAAGAATACACAATTCCGCCAAAATTTTCAATCAAAAAAGAAGGTTTATTTTGCTGTTGATTCAGCTTAGATTCTCTTCGCTGACGACGCAGTTATACTTATTGATAACGTCGAAAATTTACAAAACGCCTTACATTCATGGAGAAACGGGTTTAAAATAAGTCGTTCTAAGACGGAGCATTTGACGTGCACATTTGCGCATCCGTTGCGACCTGTTCCGGATATAATGTTAGACGGAATAGTTCTTCCGAAAAGCACTATCTTTAAGTACTAAGGATCAATCGTTAACATGGAAGCGAAATGTGACGACGAAGTAAACCACAGAGTGAGTGTGGGATGGATGAAATGGTGGGAAAATTCGGGAATCTTTTGCGACCGTAAATTTCCGCTTAAATGAAAGGGGAAACTCTACACCACGGTTGTTAGACCAGCTCTTGCATACGGTTCTCAGTGCTGGACAATGTACGAAGCATTTAAAAACAAAATGATGGCAGCGGAAATGAAAATGTTAAGGATGTCTAAGTGGAGTCACTAAACGCGATTGTATTAGATCTACGCGTATAAGAGGAAGTCTACATATAAAGAATTCGGTAACCGAACAGCTTGAGGCGAATAGAATAAGTTGGTATTGCCACGTTCAAAGAAGATCTGCGGAAAATCCGGTTAAAAAGGCACTATCAACTACGGTCACTCCAACTGTAAGAAAACGAGGTCGGAAAAGAATTCGTGGATTTCTCAGATAGAAAATGCGCAACAACGCCTGGGGCTAACCCCTGAAGCGATCCAAGACCGAGCATTATGTAGACGCGTTCTGCGGTCTGCGACATTAGCCAACCCCATAAGTGGAGCAGCAGCGATGCAGCGAAAATGGGAAACTCGTTACGCATAAGTTCGTATAACGAGGAAAGGGTTAATAAAAGGATAAGAAGAAGAAGAAGAAGACATACAGCTTAGATTCCACAATATTCAAACATAGAAAATTCATAGAAAAAAAGTGATTACAATCTTAGATAAATAGAATTATAGCAATTAATTGAACAAAATAAGTTAGAAAATTAATTATTCGAATATAAAGCATCAACATACTGCCCGCCTTGAAGGGTCGAACGGGAAAAGAGGCACTTCAACAACCTGGTAAAGGAGCCAGCCGATGAATCGGTCTTTTTAAGACAGTTCCTTTGACTCTCACATCTGCCACACGAATCTTTCCATCTGCACTTGGTATAAGTCTTTCGATTCTTCCGAGGAGCCATTGCTGAGGCGGCAAATTATCGTCGCCGATTAATACCACTGTACCCAAGATAGCATTCTCGAAAGCCGTTTTCCACTTTGTCCGCTGTTGTAACTCTAACAGGTATTCTTTGGACCATCTCTTCCAGAAGTGTCGCTTTATGTGCGTTATGCGACGCCATCGCTTCAAAGGAGATATACTCGCATCTTCTGGGATAGTGGGCTCCGGTATCGAATTCAGGGCGCTAATAATCAAAAGATGGCCTGGAGTTTAGGCTTGTTCATCATTTGGATCTGGCCCTAGGACGCAAAGTGGGCGAGACTTCATTATTGCTTCTATCTCTGCGACTAAAGTCGAAAAATCTTCGTAAGTTAGAAATGATTGCTTTACAGTTCTGTAGGCATGGGATTTTGCCGACTTAACCGCCGCTACCCATAGGCCACCGATATGTGACGCGAGTTACGTTACACTAGTTACGTTACACTCAACCAAGTCATGCACCCTAAATTCTCTTTCATAGAAATTGTCAATGTTGCACTTTTTATTCATTCAAAATTATCCCACGATGTAGATTGTCAACATCGCATCATTTTACAAAATGTTTAATTTCAAATTTGCATACTATGTTATATGTTATATCCAATTACAATTATTTTCTCACAGTCTTATAGAAACGTAAGCAGAATTATTGTATAAATATCATAGGAAAAATAAATGTTTTTGCTTTTTGGTCGAACCTCTGAAGGAACAAGTTGTTTTTTTTTCTGTCCGGGTACCTCCCAAACGTAATTGGCGCAGTCGACGGAGTGTGAACGGTTTATTGATATTAAAACAGTTTAAGTTATCGACGGTTTATCGATATTGAAAAGTTAAGTTATCGACGGTTTATCGATATTAAAACAGTTTAAGTTATCGACGGTTTATCGATATTGAAAAGTTAAGTTATCGACGGTTTATCGATATTGAAAAGTTAAGTTATCGACGGTTTATCGACATTAAAAAAGTGAAACTATATCGGCGGTTTACCGATACTAAGAAGCTACTGTCAACCAAACCAATATCAAGACCAGACACAACAGAACCAGAGCGGACTATCAGGACAGGATAGGCAAAGAAAGGAAGAAAGAATAATGCACATGTAAGTCTAGAAGTAGTAGTTCTCAAAATCCTTTTCTTTAAATGCCCAAAATTCCCAGAAAGCCACTTAATTTAAGACCCCAGTTATTCGCAAATAAGTTATCTTATAATTCTAGTTTAAGTGATAGTGATTCTGAATCTGATTCGGGTTTAAATTCTATTAAAATGGCACAAAATAGTGAACAAAGTGTTCCCTCCGCAAGTTTATCCGCTAACCCTGCTAGTGCACCGAATTTTGACGTTTTTCTCGCCTTACGAGTACCGGATGCAATTAAGGATTTGCCAAATTTCGATGGCAATCCACGTCTTTTGTTCGAATTCATAACGAACGTTGAAGAAATTTTATCGTTGATTCCTCAAATAGATGGCACTACTCATGGCAAGATTATACTTAGAGCCATACGAAATAAAATTACTGGCCCTGCCAACATAATACTTAATATGTACGGCACACCCCTTATCTGGAATGCAATAAGAACGAATCTAGTTTTGCATTACTCAGATAAGCGAAACGAAACATCCCTTATTCGAGACCTCCACGGTCTACGTCAAGGATCACAGTCGATCGAACAATTTTACAGCAAAATTATCGAAATCTTCGCAACAATTGGAAACCATGTGGCCGTCCATGAATCAAACAAGGACGTTATCAAAGCTAAAAACGATTTGTACTCGGAAATGTGCCTCAATTCGTTTTTAATTGGCCTCCGTGAACCGTTTGGTTCAACAATAAGAGCAATGAAACCAATTTCCCTTCCGGATGCGTTCTCTTACTGCATTAAAGAACAAAACATATTTTACGCTAAAGCCGAAACACAAAACAAATCTGTTCAGGGACAAACTCGATTAAATCCTTCCTTAGGAACTAAAATTTTTTCATCAAACATTCAAATTCCACAACAACCTAGTCTACATAGACCAATTCTCCAGCAAATTAGAATGCCTTTCCAACATTCTTTTGGTCAACAACCACCAATCCCCTTTCAACAAAATTTTCAACGACAACCCAATACGCCCTTTCAAAATACATTTCCTTTCCAACAAAGTCTTCAACGACCAGCCTTTGTTTCACATCAACAAAACCATCAAAAACCACCAGTGATTTCCCATCAAACAATTAGTCAACAGCAACCCCAAATAAACTCTACACCGAGAAATTTACCACCACCAGAACCCATGGTCCTAGGATCTGGTAATACCAGACAAACAGTTGGAACTCAAAGGAATTTCAATCAATTTAGAACTCAGTTCAGATCGGTCAACAACATCTATGAATTGGAACAGCCAGGAACATCTCAAGCTACAAACAACTTTATTGCATACCAACCCGAACAAGACATATCTTATCAGCCTCAACTAGATCAGTATTATCAGCAATTCTACAACCTAGAAGCAGACCAACACCAACACTACAATCCAGAAGCAGAATATTATCAGCAAACACAAGAAAACTGCAACCTTCCAACAGAAGCCTCATCACACGAGATTGACGAAACAAATTTTCAATTGAATGCCTCGACAATCAAATCGGATACCTAGATGTTAACAAACATGGCTCAGTACTTCCCTATATAACGATATTATCCCCTTCCGCTTCTCCTCTTAAATTTCTTATCGATACAGGTGCCTCAACTTCATTTATTAATCCCGAGTTGATACATCCCGAAGATATGGTTAAAATAAAACCAATTACTATCAAAACGGTTCTAAATTCCCACAGTCTCGATAAAGAAGTAACCCTTCCAACCTTTCGTGAATTTAACGTATCTGGCAAATTAAAATTTTTAGTATTTCGTTTTCACCACTACTTTGATGGATTAATTGGACTGGATGCATTATCTTCTTTAGGAGCCTCAGTTGATCTCTCTAATAATCTTCTCATTACTAAAAATGCCAGAATTCCACTTGAATTAAAACCGAATATAATGTCTGAGAAATTCACTATTTCTGCGAATTCAAAAACGATTGTAAAATTACCAGTCGACGTCAAAGATGGAGATATTCTACTTACCAATACGCACCTAACACCCAACCTATATATTCCCGAAGGAATATACCTGGCAAAACAGTGGTACAGCCATTTGGTTGTAATAAATACATCCAATAGTAATCAAATACTCTTTCTCGAACATCCCCTTAAAACTTCCATATACAACGCAAATGACTTCTCTGAATTAAATTCGTTTGACCTTTCCACTAATAACTCAGACACTGATTCTATCCATTCCGATGATATCACAAAACTCATTAGAACTTCTCATCTTAATCTAGAAGAGAAAAAAGCTGTAGTCAAAATTTGTAGAGAATACGATGATATATTTCTTAAAGAGGGGCAGAAACTCTCATTTACAAACAAAATAAAACATCAAATCAAAACCACTGATGACACCCCAATTTACAGCAAATCATACAGATACCCCCAGATTCATAAAGAAGAGGTACAAATTCAAATTAAAAAACTGTTAGAGCAAGGTATAATTCAACCTAGCTACTCGCCCTGGAGTTCTCCAATTTGGATTGTTCCAAAGAAAAGAGATGCCTCCGGCAAAACTAAATGGCGTCTAGTAATAGACTACAGAAAACTCAATGAGAAAACTATAAGTGACAAATATCCAATTCCAAACATAAACGATGTATTAGACAAATTGGGAAAAAGTATGTACTTTACAACACTTGATCTGGCCAATGGATTCCATCAAATTGAAATGAATCCTGCAGACATTAAAAAGACAGCATTCACCGTAGATGGCGGACATTACGAGTATGTTCGAATGCCTTTCGGATTAAAGAACGCACCATCAACTTTTCAACGGGTGATGGACAATGTCCTACAAGATCTTCAAGGCACAATTTGTCTAGTTTATATTGACGACATTATAGTTTTCTCCACATCGTTACAAGAACATTGTGAAAATCTCAAAAAAGTATTCAACAAATTAAGGGAAGCAAATTTTAAAATTCAGCTGGACAAAGCCGAGTTTCTTCACAAGGAAGTGGCCTTTCTAGGACACATTGTGACAAGCGAAGGTGTTAAACCTAACCCAGAAAAAATTCGTGCAATCCAAAATTTCCCTATCCCGCAAACTCAAAGAGATATTAAATCTTTTCTAGGCCTCCTAGGTTACTACCGAAAATTCGTCAAGGATTTTGCCAAACTAACTAAGCCCTTAACAGCTTGTTTGAAAAAAGGTAGTTCAGTAAAATTGACTGACGATTACATTCGTTCATTTGAATTGAGTAAGCAATTACTTATCAATGATCCCATCTTGCAATATCCCGATTTTCAGAAACCCTTTATCCTTACCACCGATGCAAGTAATTTTGCATTAGGAGCAATACTATCGCAAGGATCAATCGGAAGCGATAAGCCCATTTGCTATGCAAGTCGGACTCTCACTACAACTGAAGTAAACTATTCAACCATTGAAAAAGAACTTCTCGCAATCGTGTGGGCTACAAAGTACTTCAGACCTTATTTATTTGGTCGTAAATTCACTATCGTCACCGATCACAAGCCACTACAGTATCTATTCAGTCTCAAGGACCCAAACTCAAAATTAATAAGATGGCGACTTAAAATTGAAGAGTTTGATTACCAAATCGTACACAAAAAAGGTTCATTAAACTCTAACGCAGACGCCTTAAGTCGAATAAAAATTGAAAGCCCCAAACTCAAAACAGAAATAAACCTAAACGAAAATGTAGACAGTAGTAATGTCTCAACCTGTCACTCAGCTGCAGAAAATGCAAACGACCATATTTATATATCCGAGCGTCCTCTCAATGAATTTAATATTCAGTTAATTCTCTCTAGAACAGATACAGAAAAACCAATGTTATCCCAGGTGCCTTTTAGAAATAAACTACGACGCACAATTTTTAAACCCATATTCACTGAAGAAACCATTATAGATATTTTTAAAAAATTTTTACCAGCAAAAAAACTATGCGCAATTTTAACAGATGACGAAACTTTCAAGATTGTCCAGAACACGTATTCCAAGTTCTTTTCAAATAGTAGAATTTTTAAGGTCATTCGCTGTACAGAAATTTTAGAAGACATTACCGACAGTGATACTCAAGACAAACTTATTACAGATTACCACACCAACAATAATCACAGAGGTATTAATGAAACCCTACTCCATTTAAAACGAAGTTACTATTTTCCATTCTTGAAAAATAAAATCATAGGAATCGTTAATAATTGTGAAAAATGTCAGACTATGAAATATGATAGAAGTCCACCCAAAATTAAACACGAAATTCCTGAAACCCCTTCTAAACCACTTGATATCATTCACATTGATGTGTATACCATAAACAACAAGAAAATCTTAACAATATTAGACAAATTTTCAAAATTCCTAGCTGGATATACTCTTTTAACTCAGAACAGTCTCAGCGTAATTAAATGCCTTAAGCATTACTTTAGCCTTCACGGCGTACCCAAGAAACTTATATCTGACCAAGGTTCAGAATTTACGTCCACAATATTCAATGATTTTTGCAGGCAGTACAACATAGAACTTCACACAACATCTTTTCAGCAAACTAGCAGTAATTCTCCTGTGGAACGTGTACACTCTACTCTCACAGAAATTTACAGGCTAATATATAGCAAAAATAAAATAAGAGACCACGAAGAAATTCTAAATGAATCTATCCTCACTTATAATAATTCTATTCACTCTGCTACCAAACATACCCCATATGAAATATTTTATGGTAGAACTCATAAATTTGATAAAGAGATACAGTTTAGCAACCAACATGAATACCTAAAAAAACTTAATGAATATAAAGAAAAAATTTACCCAATCATTAAAGATAAGTTAGAGAAATTAGCATTAGGAAACATAACAAAACTAAACAAAAACAGGACAGAACCAATAGATTTAAGAGAAGACACAATTATATTTAGAAAAGAAAATAGAAGAAATAAACTTACACCTAGATTTAGCAAGCATCAAATTAGAACAAATAAGAAAGTCACTATAATTACTAAACAAAATAAAAAATTGCATAAAAGTAAAATTAAAAACAAACGTAAATTTCAGACTATTAATACTTACGACCATAACACTACTGACCAATGCTCAAAAACTAGAAGTACATGACCTATCAAATAACAATGGAATACTGACGATGAAACTTGGCAAAGCTAAAATTATTACAAATTTTGATAATTTAATACATGTTGTCAGGCTTTCGGAATACCAAACAAATATTGACAAGATTAGCAATTCACTTTTAACCTTTAGAAAAATCAATGACTTTAAAGACTCTATAACTATTCTTGATATAAAAATTAAAGAACTACAGCATAAACTTGACAGCGTTTCTCCAAATATCCGAACACGACGAGGACTTATAAACGGACTTGGTACGATAATTAAAACGATTTCAGGTAACATGGACGCAGACGACGCACTTAAACTAAACAAACAAATCGACGACCTTAACAGAGAAAGCAAAACAAATTCGGAAAACATAGACAGAATTACAGCGGTGAACATTCGGATGCAACACAGGTTTCAAAATTTAACAAACCAAATCAATAAACAACAAGAAATTATTGGAAATTACTTAAACTACTCCCGTTTAGAACTGAATAACAGAATCCAATCAGACGAAATAGCCTTCAGACTCACTCAATACTTAAACCAGATAAACTATAATATCGATCTTTTAAATAACCACCTATCTAGTATATCGGAATCTTTAATATTGGCAAAGTTAAACATTATTCCAAAACAAATTTTGCACCCTGAGGAACTCGAAAAAATTCTTTATCAATTACAGAACAAATCCTTAGAAATCAAATCAGATACACACATTTACGAATTACTTGGTCTACAGGCATACTATAATGGCACTAACATAATTTTCAATATTTTAATCCCTCAAATATCCACAGAAACCTATCCATTTTTTCATATTATTCCCCTTCCAATTAACAAAACTAAAACAATTATCACCCAACCTTATGTCCTCTTTAACCCCGAGAACCCTATTTACCTAGACAACAAATGTACATTAATCGAAAAAATTTTCTTTTGCCATATTCCATCCCGAGTCCCGAGGAAAATAGAAAGTTGCGTTACCAACCTAATTAAACAAAAACCAGCAACTTGTAACCTGAAAGAAGAACTACATGACATAAACGAAATCTGGCAACCGGAACCAAACTATATTCTATTGGTGAACACTCCGTATACAACCATCAAGTCATCATGTGAACCTCCAGAACTCACTACAAGAGGCACAGTCCTACTCTACTTCAAGAATTGTACCATCAGCATCAATAACATCAACTACCAAAGTCTCGACAGTGTCTATTTTGACGAAGTCCACATCTTCCCTACCACAGTCATGAACAGAAACACCACCACTCTAATCGAAGCACCCAAACTACAAAAATTAGAAGACTTCAAGAACGACAACATAAGAATCATGGTCTCCAAGCAAAGACACATCGTTAGAGTCAACATCATCAGCAACTGCATCTTACTACTAATGGTCGGCTTGGCAGTAACTCTTATCTATTTCATCCGAAGAAGACAGGATGTTCCGCAACCTAAAGCTATATCCCTACAACTTCCGCCACCACACATGATCGCTCCAACCATCGGAAATCCAGAATTCCTATGGCCGTCGCTCCATTCTTAAGGGGGAGGAGTTACGTTACACTAGTTACGTTACACTCAACCAAGTCATGCACCCTAAATTCTCTTTCATAGAAATTGTCAATGTTGCACTTTTTATTCATTCAAAATTATCCCACGATGTAGATTGTCAACATCGCATCATTTTACAAAATGTTTAATTTCAAATTTGCATACTATGTTATATGTTATATCCAATTACAATTATTTTCTCACAGTCTTATAGAAACGTAAGCAGAATTATTGTATAAATATCATAGGAAAAATAAATGTTTTTGCTTTTTGGTCGAACCTCTGAAGGAACAAGTTGTTTTTTTTTCTGTCCGGGTACCTCCCAAACGTAATTCGCGCGAGGAGGTATATGTATAAATTTGATCCTATGGAAAGTGCATCAGGATGAGATGATCTTCTCCTTCTGTTCATGTAAGACCAAAGTATATAGCTCCTTAAGCTCAGTCAGAGCTCGATAGATCCGAAACGACTTTTTAGTGAGGCGCCTTCGTCGCAAAACAAATAAACATGCAAATAGACAACAAGATTATATACAAATAGGGAATTTTTAGGTAGCAGAATAGGACATTTTATACTATAGGGTATGTTCGCATTCAGCAAACGCCCACCCACTCGTAAGAACTGTATACAGTGTTCATCATCAAGGAAAGGATTGAGGTTGCTGATGACACTTTTTGGGCTTATCGTCTTTTTCTCCCTTAGATTTTCAATTTCATCCTGGAAATGAGTTTGCTGGATATTCCAGATAATTCTAAGAAGGGATTCTTCAAATTCTTCTGCTGTTAGGCCTGATGATTTAGAACTTACGGGGGGGGGGGGGTAAGAAAACTGATTACCCGACTTTGCTTAAAGCCACCTTATAAATCGAATCACATATCCAAAAATACGAATCACCTTTTGATAGCTGCTAAATCGTACAAAATGTTGAGAAAATTCATCAGAAACTATCTTTGCCAACAAAACTACAGAATTGTTGGGTCCTAAATTTAATACCGATGTCGTTTTCTTTTGTTTTGGCCATTTTTCGATAGATGAGTATAGAAATGACAGACCGTTAAGCCACATGCTTTCCATTAGTTCAGAAACATTTGATCCCCGAGATACCATATCCGCTGGATTTGACTTTCAATTTACATGCCTCCATTTCGCAACTGGCAATTCAGACTGTATCTTTGAAACTCTATTGGCAACGAATAGTTCCCAAGATGAAGGCTAAGCAGAAATCCCGCGCAGCACAATCTCTGAATCTATACAAAGAAAAATTTCTTCAAAGTTTTCATTTAGATTCGGTAAGATCCTTTGCACCAAGTCGACCAGCAGTACAGCTGCACACAACTCTAATCGCAGCAGTGAATTAGTTTTGATAGGAGCTACTTTCGACTTGGCACTTAATGAATTACATGTGACATTTCCAAACTTATTGTCGGTCCGTAGATACACAGCGAAACCATACGCACGAATCGATGCATCTGCAAAACCATGCAGCACGACCTTAACATTTGATCGACACGAGTACTGAATATCCCTAGGCACCTTTATTGTATCCAACTGCGCTATATCTCTACGATATTCCTCCCACTGCGAGTGTATTTTTAATCCAGAGATCTTGCAGAATGATTTTTCCCTTTACAACTACTGGGTTGATTAAACCTAAGGGATCAAATATCTGTGCGAGTTCTGACAGTATTTACCTTTTCGTGATGGGTTTTTGAAAAATCTATAGCTGGAGTGATGTATCGACAATTGTCTTCTGAAAGATTTCATACGATACCTAAAGTCTTTATGACGTCTTTATCATTGATACGCAACGCATCACTAACCTGCTCGGTACCAGAAATCCTGTCCAACACTCTAGGGTCATTACTGCAACACTTTCTCAAATCAAATCCAGCAGTCTGAAGGATGTGCTTGGGCTCGCTATAAATCTTGTAAATGGACTCCAATGGATCTGCTCCTGTGATCATGTCATCCATATTTGTATTTGTATTTATTGAATATGAAATTGCTTATCACAGTAAGATAAATCTTATAAAATAGTGAAAGCCTTAAAATTAAGTTTACAAATTGAACATAATAAAATAAACATAAGGATAACAAACGAAATTAGTTGAACAACAAGAAATATTTAAATGAAAAACATAAAAAAAAAAAAAACAATAAGAAAAGAAAACAAGATTCAAATAACAAACATGTGAATTTAAAAAAAGACGATTAATTAAGAATTTAATCGAAACAAAGCAAATAATAAATAAATACCAACAATTTAAATTGAATATGCTAATTAATTATACTCACTGGCCAAGTACCTCAAAAGTAAATTTCTAAATCTTTTTGTATTTCTGACTCCTCTTAGTTCACGGGGCAGGGAGTACCATAGGCGAGTGGCATGAACGAAGAACTGCCGCAACGATGCCAGACTAGAATGTGGAGTTGGCATTAAGGTCAGAGTTCTTTGCGACCGAGAAAAAACTAATCTGGTATAGAGATACTCAGGTTGATGTGTCTGTATGATGTCATGCAGGCAAGATAAGGATCGAAGCACTAGCAGGTTATCGAACGAGCAGCCGACAATACACTTTGAATAAACTGATACGTGATCATAATTTCGGAGTCCATAGATATACCGAGCAATATTGTTGTATACAACGTTAAGCTTCCTTTTAGAAATTGAGTCAACTTTGCCATAGACCTCACACCCATACAGCAAAATTGGCAATACGAGCGTTTTCGCCAGCATAGTTCTTATAGCTGTAGGTGTAAACATCTGAGTCGACCAAAGCATACGAAGCCCTCCATAAACCTTGACAATAGCGGAGTTTATATGGTCAGTCCATGTTAGGAAGTCGTTAAAAATAAGTCCGAGATTTCTTACAGTGTGAACAAAGGTGGAAAGGTAGATAGGTTCTGTGTTTTTCTATGAATCACGAGAGCTTTCGATTTTGTCGGATTTAAACATATAAAATTACGTTGAGCCCAGAGAAAAATATTGTCCATTTCTTCATTCATCAAAGCGACAACTTGATCTAAGATATTGATATTTCGACTCAAAGCCAATTGGACATCATCCACATACATGTGGGTCAGACACCGTTGGGCAATTTGTGACAAGTCATTGATGTACATAGAAAAAAGGACAGTTCCATGTATTGATCCTTGAGGAACTCCATTCGATACCCTAACAAAGCTCGAAGTTTTATTGTTGACCACAACACATTGCTGCCTATCTAATAGGTAGGAATAAATAAGCTTCGCCGATTCTTTGGAGAAATTATACATGGTCTGAAGTTTTTGGCAAAGAAGAACATGGTTAACAGTATCGAACGCTTTTGAAAAATCTAAGAGAATTAGAAAAGTAACATACTAACAACAACTTCCTAATGTCATCGACGACTGACAATAATGCTGTTTTGCAGCTGTGTTTGGGACGGAAACCGGACTGACAACTGCTAACTAGCTTATGTATGGACAAATATGCTTGCATTTGCTTCAAAATCATTTTTTCCAACACTTTACTTGAAAGCGGGAGAATCGCTATGGGTCTATAATTGTCATTACCTTCTTTGGGTATTGGGATAACTTTTGCCCTCTTCCATTCACGTGGATAGTCAGAGGCTGTTATTATGCTGTTAAAAATGTGGGTAATGGAAGGAAGAATGTAAGGAAGGAGATTTTTTATGAACCGGGAATCAACACCATCGATGCCGGTAGCGTTTGACTTAATTGATAGAACCGCTTCGACAATCTCTTGATCACTGATACATACGAAACCGAAAGATTCATTGGAGATGGAGTTGTCTTAAGGATCAAATGTATTATACTCATTTTCATTGTGAAAAAAGGATGGTTTTGTGATGAATTTAGCGCTTAAGAGTTCACAGTCAATGTAATCTCTTTCCAATTCCAAGTTCCTTAACAGTTTACCATTTGGTTTTTTTGGAACAACTTTAGTTTAACCTATTTTCATAGTAAAGCGTCTTTGCGGACCTTATGTCAAGCACCACTTTGTTCCGCAAACGGCAGTATTCTCGATATAGCGGTTCGACTCTATATCGTTTCCATAGTCTATAGGCTGTATTACGTTGCAGCATCAGCTTCTTAATTTCGCTGCTGAGCAAGGCTGGCGACGTTCTACGGATAACTTTTGTTTTAAGTGGGATATGTTTATTAAATAGGTATCTGATCTGTTCTTGAAAAAAACACAACTTTATCGTTAACAGACTGCATGCACCTCATACTATTCCAATCAGTACACTGAATGTCATACAGCAACTCACCGTAGTTCGCATTCTTAAAAGTCTTCAACGAAGTGTCTTCAGAAACGGAGGAACCAACTACCATGCAAGCAGCTTAGGGCATGTCAGTTAACCCATAACTTCCAGAGGCTATCCAACCCAGCAAAGTCTTCTGGAAAATAGGTAGCCGGAGACCAAGTCTAATCTGCCCAACTCAAAGGAGATGGAAAAGGCTATCGGCACCGATTAAGAGGTATATGTGACTCGGAATATTAAAATAAGGATCAGCCAGATATAGGATGGTGGGAATTTTCCAATCGGAAATATCCATTTTTTGTTTCAGATTGAATATTAGTGATTGATTTAGAACCAACAGGAACAGTTCAAAATCAGAAATTCGTCATATGCAATTAGTTTCTGTCTTATAGTGTATGACAGAATTTGACTTCCCTATTCCGAAAACAAATGTATGGGTTTTAACTTTATGCAACCCAAGTTCTTGAACCATATCTTCGGTTATAAAGTTCAATTGTGATGTAATCGGTTGTGGTTGAAATCGACCACATTTGTCTCTTATGTAGACTATAGCAGTTGCTAAAATAACATTTGCTTTGCCATGTTCCCCTGTATTTGCAGCAATAGTACTGGTACAACTGATGCTTGTGTTTGCCACTGCGTCTCTATCTGAAGCCTTTTCAGTTACTTGGTGGACAGTAAATCTGTGAAGCAATCGATGATGTGGATATGAACAAATAGTTCACTTTCGCGAATTGCACCTTCTTACTGAGTGACCTTTCCCCAAACAATTTATGCAAAGAACTCGTCTCTTAACATCTAGGAAACATTCGGAGACTGGCAACTGGTTTAAATCTGGACACTCAACTATAGCATGACTACCCGACTGACAGAATTCACACAACTTTATAAATTCTCTTTGTACTGCGCAAGTTGTAGACTTTCTCATAGTTGTTGTGAGCAGCTTCCAGTGATTTCTTAAGTTGTCCACACAGAATATCCAGCTTATCGGACTTTGGCAGCGTTTGAATATCCGAGTGATTTAAGGCATTAAGCTTGCAGAGAATTCGGTAGGTTGATCGATCATGGCATGGCCGAACAATGCTTCATAGGGTGAAAGTCCAATAGCTGAATGGACAGCAGAGCGCTATGTAAAACCAATGGCGGGAAGTTGTTCTATTCTTCGGTACAGAGATCTTCAGAACCCGATGTGCGCACAACGGGTCTGCAGTATCCAGATTTTCATCACCCACATCAAAGTTTCAACCATCGAAAACAAAATTGAATGCGAATTTATATGTAAGTGTTCTGCTGGCCTTTCTTTTAGAAATTACACACATCATAAGGGCATAACCCATTCGCTTACGTTTTTTAATTTTCAACTTTTGCCTTCTTCTCCTTTTTCCAAAAAAAGGGGAAAGACAACGTAATGAGAACAATGTACAGGTATATATCTAAAGAAAATGAATTTAATAATACATAGTGATACTTCCTAATACTCGTACTAAGTTAAATCTAGATTACTTACTTTTACTTACTTTAGGTGGCGCTACAGTCCGGGGTGGACCTGGGCCTCAGTCAACAAGCTTCTCCAGCCAGCTCGATCCCTGGCTAACTGCCTCCAGTTTCGCACGCTAGGTTGGCTGAGGTCCTCTTCCACTTGCGTGCGCCACCTGAATCTTGGCCTTCCTCTACTGCGCTGTCCCTCGGGACCGGATTCGAAGACTTTTCGGACCGGAGCATTGGTGCACACGACCCAGCCATCTCAGTCTTCGGATCTTCACTCTTCTGGCTAGGTCCATGTCGCTGTACAGTCCATACAGTTCGTCGTTGTATCTCCTCCTCCACTCACCGTCAATGCTGACGGGACCGAAGATCGCCCAAAGAATTTTTCTCTCGAAGCAACCAAGCACACCCTCATCCATTTTTGATAATGTCCATGCCTCTGCGCCATAGAGCAGGACCGGGATTATTAAAGTCTTATAAAGGGTGACTTTTGTTGTCCGAGAGAGGGCTTTGCTACTCAATTGCCTTCTCAACCCAAAGAAACACCTGTTAGCAAGAGTTATTCTTCGCTTGATCTCAGCGCTGGTGTCGTTGTCTGTATTTATAGCGGAGGCTAGGTAGAGAAAGTCCTTAACTACCTCAAAGTTATATCTGTCGAGGGTGACGTTCTGCCCGAGACGTCGGTGTTGGTTGTCCTTTTTGCTTGACAGCATATACTTGGTCTTGCCCTCATTGACCGTTAAACCCATTTTCGCCGCTTCCGTTTCAATACTCGCGAAAGAGCCACTGCCATCACGCTGCTTTCTCCCGAGCATGTCAATATCGTCGGCGTATGCGAGTAGTTGGACGGACTTTTAAAAGATAGTGCTTCTTGTGTTTGGTCGTGAGTTTTGCACTATTCTTTCAAGTACGATGTTGAAAAATCGCGAGATCTTTACCGACCTTGATGAAAAAGCGTGCATTCTCCATCGTCATCCTGCACAGACGGACGAGTTTGGCAGGGATGCCAAAACTAGACATTGCTCTGTATAGCTCGTCTCTATAGATGCTGTCATACGCGGCCTTAAAATCGATGAATAGGTGGTGGGTATCGATCTGAAGCTCATGGGTCTTCGCCAAGATCTGCCGTAGTGTGAATATCTGGTCGATGGTGGACTTTCCTGGCCTGAAGCCACACTGATATGGATCTATCAGGTTGTTGACGAACGGCTTCAGACGTTCACACAATACGGCGGATAAGATCTTATATGCGATGTTAAGGAGACTGATGCCTCTGTAGTTGGCGCAGTTCAGAGGGTCTCCTTTCTTAAAAATTGGACAAACAATGCTGAGGTTCCATTCATCGGGCATACTTTCGTCCGACCATATTTTACAGATGAGTTGGTGAATGCTCCTTACCAAGTCATCGCCTGCCGCCTTGAAGAGCTCGGCAGTCAGGCCATCCGCTCCAGCAGCTTTGTTGGACTTAAGCTTCGATATGGCTATCTTCACTTCATCCAGGCCGGGTGGACGGAATTGTTGGTCATCATCGTCCAGGTTGAAAGGTTGATTCTGCCTGACAGCGGTATTTGGTCCGTCATCGCCGTTATACAGTCTGCAGAAATGATCTTTCCAGATCCTCAGCATCGACTGCGATTCTACTATGATGTTCCCTTGTTCATCTCTACAGGCTGCGGTTCGGGGTTTGTTTCCGCGGCATGTTATTTTTACCTTTTGGTAAAACTTCCGAACCTCATTCCTGGAGCAGCATCTCTCAATTTCCTCGATTTTGCGCTTCTCATGCTCTTTCTTCTTCCTCCTGACAAGCCGGTGCTCGTCTCTCCTCTTCGCTCATAGAGCTCATGAGTAGCTCTGGTCTTTCTTAGCAGCGCCCTGTTATATGCATCTTGGTTTGCTGTATGTGCTTGCCGGCATTCATCATCGAACCAGGGGTTTCGTTGTGGTGGACGAGTGAAACCCAGCATATCCGAAGTGGCATCTCTGATGGCGTTTTGGCAGTGTTTCCAATGGTCTTCGATGCTTGATTTTGGTGGCATTGGACCTCTTAAGAGATTAAGAGGCACTCGATCGGAAAAGGACTTGGCGATCTCTTGCGATTGTAGCCGTCTGACGTCGAATTTTCTCACAGCATTAGTTTGTCTTGGCGTAGTTTGGGATATCCGCAACCGTACCTTGGCCACAACTAGGTAGTGGTCCGAGTCGATGTTGGCTCCTCGGAATGTACGGACATCCATAATACTGGAGGAGTGTCTTGCGTCGATCACAATGTGATCAATCTGGTTGACTGTTGATTGATCAGGAGTTCTCCAAGTCCCCTTGTGTATGTCGAGATGTGGGAACCGCGTGCTAGCCACGACAATGTTTCGCCCCGCCGCAAAGTCGATTAGCCTGAATCCGTTATCGGAGGTGGTGTTGTGCAGGCTATATTTTCCGATTATTCAACCAAAGATATCCTCTCTTCCTAGCTTTGCATTAAAATCACCGAGGACAATTTTAATGTCATAGCTAGGGCATTGCTCGTAGGTCTTGTTAAGGAGCTCATAGAAGGCATCCTTCGTGTCGCCATCTTTCTCCTCTGTGGGGGCATGCGCGCATATAAGGCTAATGTTGGCGAATTTAGCCTCGATGCGAATTGCTACGAGGCGCTCGCTCACATGCCGGAATCCGAGGACTTCTTGTCTTAGTCTGCCTCCGACAACAAATCCGCATCCAAATAAACTCTGCTTTTGCCGTCGATAGCTATTGCCGTAGTAGATGTCGCAGTTTTTCATCTTCTTTTTGTCCAGCCCATCCCATCGCATTTCTTGGATGGCGGTTATGTCTGCTTTGCAGCAGTCTAGGGCCTCCGCTAGTTGCTCAGCTGCACGTGGTCTATTAAGGGATCTAACATTCCACGTGCATATCCGAAGCTCATTGTCTTTGATCGTTTGCGTGGGTTGTCAACAGTAGATCCGTCCATATCCGAGGCTTGTTGATGCTTCGTAACTTCTTGTTTTTTTAAATGGCTGGGCAGTTACCCTGGCGGCACAACCCCCAACCTGGAGGACCAGTTCCATTTTGAGGGCCCCTAGGACGAGGGGTCGGTTACACCGAAGCCAGTAACCCGTTCCGGGATGTGAGCGCTGCCGTTGGCCCTTATAGGGCTCGTCCGCCACCATCTCTTTTCCAATACCCTGACTAAGTCCTGGAATCCTTTCCGGCCTGAGCTCCAAATATGTCGGAGTAGCCGGGATAAGGTCTTGTTTTGTCACTAATCCTGGTTAATGGCGCAGGAAACTCGCCATTTACCCCCTTCACTTCGTAATCTCCAGTGAGATTCCCAGATGGCGCCACGGGGAGGCGTGAAGTAGGACTTATTAGCAGAGCTGCAAGATGTTCGACTGCAGAGGCTCATTCTCGTCATTTAAGGAACCAGCACCTGTCGGAAGATACTACTTCTACGAGGCCTTATACTAATTGTTGCCATCCCTTAAAAATGGTTACATCTTGTTAATCTTTGATGTGCTCATGTAACAGTAATTCCTGAAGCTAATAAAATAGTTTTATATAATAAATTAATTAAGGATTAAATGGGGAAAGTCCTATAGGAGGTCAAACAGCTCCTAATTTAATAGTCGGAGATAAACTTCTATGAAAAAAAGCTTAGAAAAAGGATGAAAAATATAATGCTTCTGATAAAATAAATAAAATTATTCCTGATCGTAAACCTGTTGTTACTGAATTAGTGTGAAGTATTTCTTTCTATAATAAACCACTAAACTTATTATTTTTTACAAACTCTTAACAATAAATATAATTTCATCTTCCATAATTTAATATTCAAGCAGTAGCTAATAATAAAGCTACATCTCCTACTCGATTTATTAAAGCAGTGAATATATAGTTATAAGAAATATTAATGCTAATAAAAAAAATCCATTAATAAAAACATCTCTTTTTATATATTATTTTCTATAATAAATAATTAAAGAAGAAATTAATAAAACAAAAGATATACATAATAAACTAATTCAATCAAAAAGTTATAACAATACGCATTGGATTTAAAGAAACTACTTCCCATTCCAAAAAAATTTAATTTGAAATAAAATAAATAGAAAAAATAAATAAATTTATTCTAAAAAAATAATAAAATAAAATTAATTAAACACATTGACAAATATTTCAAAATTTAAAATGAATAAATTCATATCATCGATACCAGAAATCAATATTTTAATTAAACTATTTAAATTATAATCATAATAAACTTATTGCAGATTTTAATACTAATAAATTTAAAGGAAATTAATGCAAAAATAATACTGAATATTCTCGATTAAACCCTATTCTAAAGGAATAAATCCCCGAATATACCTTACCATGTTGTCTATATGAATATAAATACAAATTATAAGCAGCACTAAAAAATGATAAAAAAATTAATATAAATATAGTTAAGCAAGATCACATAACAGTTCTATTTAATAATCTAATTTCTCATAACAAATTGAAAGTAGGAGGGGCTATATTAGCAGAACACAATAAAAATCATTGCAAAGTCATTGAAGGTATAAAATTAAGTAACCCTTTATTAATTAATAAACTTCGCTGACCTAATCGTTTATATGTAATATTAGCTAAACAAAATAATCCAGATGAACATAAACCGTGAGCAATTATTAAAGTATAAGATCCACAAATACCTCAATTAGTTTTTGTTATTAAGCCTCTTAAAACAATACCTATATGAGCAACAGAAGAATAAGCAATTAATGATTTCAAATCACTTTGACGTAAACAAATTAATCTCACCAAAACTCCTCCTACTAATCTAATATTAACAAAAATAAAATTATATTTTAAACCTAATAATTGTGAAAAAAAAAATTCGTAATAATCCATACCCCCCTTATTTTAATATAATACCAGCTAAAATTATTGATCCACAAACTGGAGCTTCAACTTTAGGTAATCATAAATAAACTAAAAACATAGGTACTCGTAACTTAACTAAAAAAGAACTAATTAATAAAATATATAAAATAAAATAATTAAAACTATAATTATTTAATAAATAAACATTTATTGTATTTAAATTATTATATAAATAAAAAATAGAAATCAATATAGGTAAAGGAACTAAAACAAATAAAATATAAATAAATAAATTCTTCTAAAAGTTAATAATAACAATAATAGTAATAACAAAACACTTAATAAAAATAAATTCTTATAATTATTATATTTATTAATTGAATCACTAGCTATTAAGCTATTATTCCATTAGAAAGTAAATCTATCCCTAAAAAATAAGAAATTGGTATTAAATAATTAGAAAAAAAAATTGTTAAAATAAAAAAAAAAATATTATTATACAAAATATATTTTGAACCATTCAAAATATGTTTTTTATAAAACAAATCGGACTTAATAAAATTAATATCAATAAAACTTTTAACATTGTAAAATTCTAAAAGATTGAAAATAATCATTTCCATATATTCGAATTATAGAAACTAAAATAGATAGCCCTTAAACACCCTCACATATTATAAAAGTTATAAATACTATACTAAAATATCTTTCGTAATTTAATATATTTAAATACATAAATAACATATAAAATAAAGATAATACAATATATTCTAAACTCAAAAGCATAGATCATAAACGTTTACTATTAGAAACAAAAATAAAAATACCTATTATTATTATTAAAAAAGGTAATTAGTTTTTATAGTTTAATAAAAATATTGGTCTTGTAAATCAAAATTAAGAAACTATTCTTTCTAAACATCAAGAAAAAAGAAATACCTGCAAATTAATATTTTCATTAAACTATTTCTTGATATTATACGACTTATATTATACAGAATAACTTTAACTGTCAGGTTTATTTTTCTACAAATAAATCACCCTCTTAGAATAGGTCTAATATTATTAATCCAAACAAATTTAATTTGTTTGATAATAGGATAAATAACTAAAAGCTTTTGATTTTCTTATATTTTATTTTTAATTTTTGTAGGAGGAATATTAATTTTATTTATTTACATTACATCCTTAGCTTCAAATGAAATATTTTCTCTATCAATAAAAATAACTTTAATTTTTACAACATTACTAATAATTATATTAATTTATTTATTAATAACAGATAAAATACGAGGGCGGGTCAATAAGTCCGTGACTTTTGGATTAAAACACAGATTTTTTGATAAAAAAAATAATTTTATTTTTCAACGTAGTCTCCCTTGAGCTCTATACACTTTGTCCAACGCTTCTCCAATTTTTTTATCCCTTCCAAAAAAAATGATTTGTCGAGGTCCTCAAAATAGGCCTTTGTTTGCGAGATGACTTCATCATTGGAGTCAAATCTTTTTCCACCAAGCCATTTCTTCAGGTTTGGGAACAAGAAGTAGTCGCTCGGAGCCAAATCTGGAGAATAGGGTGGATGAGGGAGCAATTCATAGCCCAATTCATGGATTTTTGCCATGGCAACTGCACATGCGTTTGTGGTCGACTGTGAGCAAACGCGGCACCCATCTTGCGGAAAGCTTTCTCATGCCCAAGTGATCATTCAAAATTGAAACCACTGAGCTATGCGAGATCCCTACGGCTTCCACAATCTCTCGCACTTTCAATCTTCGGTCGGCCAACACCATATCGTGAATTTTTTCGATTGTTTCGGGTGTAGAGACCTCAACTGGGCGTCCAGGACGTTCGGCATCTTCAGTGCTTGTACGGCCACAACGAAATTCAGTAAACCACTTTTTTAGCATTGAAATCGATGGTGCAGAGTCCCCATAGTATTTATCAAGCTTAGCTTTGGTCTCGGTAATGGTTTTTTTTCGCAAGAAATAATGCTTAATAAGCACACGAAATTCACTTTTTTCCATTTTCTCCTCAAATTAGTGAGTAGTCTGATAAAAATAGCTGTCAAACACAAACTAACTGACGCAGCAAGTTTAAATTTTGACAGGAGTCAACTGACAGATGCCTGTTGACAGGAGCAGTGTTACTGTTTCAGTAAAGAGGTCAGAAATTCAAAAAGTCACGGACTTATTGACCCGCCCTCGTAGAATGCATCCTTTCAACACGAGCATTACTGCTTGTTTGCTGAAGTGATGTCATGTGAAGATCAATATTAAATTGTTTGCAAAAGTCCTGAAAGATGTTCGATGTGAATTCTGACCCTTGGTCACTCACAAATTTTCGAGGGATACCGTGTAAGCTAAAAAAATGTTTAATTTGTTTGATTATTACATTAACTATTTCGGGTTTGCAAAGTAAATGCTGCGCCAAATTTCGAAAATTTATCGATTATAATGAGAATACTTTTGTGGTTAATACTGTGTTCGTCTTTATGTACAATACCTAAAAGTTTTATGGGTGTTTCGGTTTTTTCAAAAGCTATTGCAGTAGTACTACTCAAATCCCTACATCTCCCCATTAAAGTACATTGTTTGTTTTTTTTTATATGCATTTTTATTTAATTCAATTTAATAAATCTTAAATGCTATACAAGAAACGCTTAAAGATTAGCTTAATTCACTTAAAATTATCTTATTCTAACTTACTGGCCCCATGCGAACACTCTAAGTTAAACCTAACAATTCAATTTTGTCTTTCGACTAACCGTATAGATCTTTATTTTATTATTTTTTATTCTTTTTACATTAGAAATAATTAAATTTAAGAAAACATATTTTTTTAAATTTAAAAACTTAGTGTATTTAAATTTTTTGTTATAAAATAAAACTTAAGACTGAAGACTAAGAACTACCTAAATAAATCTTAATCTACTTAACCTACTTAAACTATCTTATTATATAAGTATTATTTCTTAGATATTTTTTTTTGGTGTGGTTTGTATAACCACTTTTTTCAATCTCTATTATTGTTTTTTTTTTTTAATGTTTTAAATTTTTATTTTTTTTTATTTTATTTTATTTTATTTTTTTTTTCCTTAAACCTACCTTAACCCTACCTACACCTATGTAAGCCGGCCATGTTTAAAAAAAATAGGCAGACCCACTCTGCTCCCTAACGAAGCTATCAAGTATTGGAGGAATTCGACAATGGAGTTTCCCCTTCTGCTGCAAGCCGCAAGCCACCAAAATTGTTGGTGCTGCCGAGCAACATCCCTCATGTCGGGACTCCCTACCGCCCTACTAAATCGGAGACGCTCCGCACTGCCGTGTGCGACGTCTCTGTCGTAGTTGAGTCGCCTGTCCGCAGTTGTTCGAGCGACGTGGAAGATTTACGGCACCGCTTATCTGTCCTGGATCAGACCTTTCATATCGAGGTAGAGAAACGACGAGGTCATTGCTCTTGCAATGTGCCTTCGAGTCAACTTAATAACAAAATTGTCCACTCGTATTAGGTTAGCCCTATTGTACAAGACCTCATTAGGATAGAATTTTATGTACTCAGACTCTGGTTCTGTATAAGCGAAGACAAGCCCTAAGGCAAGCGCTCTCAAACACCCGAATCTTTTGCAAAAGACTTGCTCTCACGTTGAACCACACGGGACAACCAAATGTAAGCATAGGCCGAATAGGGGCCATGTAGCAGATCACCTTTACCCTCGCATAGAGTTGTCTGCTATAAAACAGTCTCTTTGTAAGGGCAAAAGCACCTCTAGCTCTGGCCAGAGCAACATCTATATGTTTGTTAAAATACAGATATTGATCTAGCCAGATCCCAAGGTATCTGACTACACTTCGACAAACAAGTCAGGCAGGCACCCGTGCACTGTTTCTTGGCTTTGTTCCATTGGATATCAGAAACCAGTTTAGACGCGGTATGAATGACATCATGTCCCGCCTTGAAACCGAATTGATTATCCGGAACTATATTTCTGTCCTCAACCCATTTAGTCAGGACTCTATTGATGACTTTTTGGAAAACCTTACTGATGTTTGGAAGGAGACTAATCGACCGGAGATTCGACGGATTATAGGTGTCTTTATCCCTTCTGGGGATGGGATGTACCACCGCAGTTTTCTAATGCGCTGGATAATGTGCATTATTCATTGCACTGTTAAAGAGGGTGGTATGAATGTCCACCGCTTCTAGTGGGAGATGTCGAAGCACAATGTTCGGTATTCCATCGGTTCCCACTGATTTCTTACTTCTTATTGTGTCGAAGATGGTTTGAAGCTCTTCCTTCGAAATGAACGGGGGTTGTTCCCTTTCATTGGCGATGTCATTATTTGCCATATTCTCGTCACTGAACTGGGTGAAACCCGAGTTCTCGATTCGCCAATTCACTATTTCATTTCGAAGGTAAAAATTGTGCACAAGGACTCGATTTTCCAGGTCGTGGTTGGGAGCAATTCCAGTCTCAGAAATCGAAAAAGTGTCTCGAGCTCTGAGATGAATAGGGTGGATTGACTAGCCTTAGATGCATAAACTGACACCATGTATAACCGCTTTCCACTACGGAGAGGGATATACATGATGCATGCTTCTAGCACCTGAAACCTACGTACTACACGACTGTATATTCTTTTAAAACGTATACATTTTCTTACGAAGATTGCAACGCCTCCTCCTTGTATGGAGTTGGAGTTTCGCTAACCAAAAGCACATCAGGGGCTTGGTCTTTAAGCAACTTAAAAAGTGTGTCTCTTCGCTCAATCCTAATCAGTGAATTAACATTCACTGCAAGGACCTTCAGGCTTCGGGACTGAGCTGCACCAGGAAGAACGGTAGCTTCCGTTTCTCCCTTTTGGCTCTGGCTGTGGTGAAGGGCTTGACCCCCACGAATTTAAGACCGTCGCACTCTTTCTCTTTGAGCAGTGCAAGGAGCTCCTCCGGATTAGTAGACGGTTCTAACCCCCTCAGCAGCATAGTTTGCAGCTTTTCCCCCTTCGGGGTGAAGGAGAAGAACTCCGTCGTCGAATCCCTTAACAAATTCTTTATTTTATTATAGCGCTCCACTGTATTACAGTGGATCGCATGCCTATCTACACTAAGCCTCTTAATGAAAAAATTGGAGCCTATGGCCGACTTACACAGATCAATTGTCTCTTTGAGTTCCATCTTGTATGTGTTGATAGGTGGAACCCTTTGTTTCTGCTTCTGCTGCTGTTGTTGTTGTTGTTGCTGCTGCTGTTGTTGTTTTTGTTGTTGCTGCTGCTGCTGCTGTTGTTGTTTTTGCTGCTTTTGTTTCTGAAGCTGCTGCTGTTGTTGTTTTTGCTGCTTTTGTTTCTGAAGCTGCTGTTGTTTTTGTTTTTGTTTCAGCTGCTGCTGTTGTTGCTGTATATTCTGGTGAGGTTGATTTTTTTGTTTTGACTGTGCTTGTTCTGCTTTTCGTATTTTTTGTTGTTGTATAGTATGACTCTGTTGTTTTTGTTGTTTATTCTCGCTTGTTTTTGATTTTAATTGCGAGGTCAAGAGCTGTTCATGTTGCTCTTTCTCTATTCGTGCCATCTGTTTGGCTTTAATCGACTGCACTCTTTCTATTAGCTCTTTGATGCTGTCGTTAAGAGCTTGAGCTTCCTCCTCTTCATCCTCTGACTCGGAAGCCGCCAGAATTGCGAAGGCATTTTCTCCACCCATATAGTGGCCTTCCCCACCATCAGACACGTATGGGTAAACGTCGTCGTCTGACTCAGCTGCTGCCCTTGTTGAAGTTGTTGTCGCCTCTTCCCTTACTTTACCAGGCAGCTTTTCGGTAGAAGTATAAAGGGAAGGGCGCTTTACGAGGTTTGGAGTTGGCCTTAGCTTTCTCCTCCTCTTTGTTGTAGCTGCTGTTGTTGCTGTGTTTTTTAATGGCTTTACGGCCTGATCATCGGATAACAACATCCCACCTGATGATCCCGCTATAAGAATAGCGGACCGTTCACTCCCGCTCATCGTACGATCACGTTCTTTTGTCATTAATTTATTATTATTTTTTTTTTTTTAAGTTATAAAAATTAAAAAAAACTGATTTTATTTTTTGGGGAATCGAACCCACAAAAATTAAAAAAAAACTGATTTTATTTTTTGGGGAATCGAACCCACGACCCCTGCTTTATCGGTTCACCACATTTCATTCATTTTCATTTTAAATGCATTTTTATTAATTTAAATCCAGAAATTCTTACAAGCTATACAAAAAAACGCTTAAAAATTAGCTTAAATAACTTAGAAAACTATCTTATTCTAACATACTGGCCCCATGCGGACACTCTAAGTTAAACATAATCTTAATCTACATGTCTTTCGACGTTCCTTACAGTACTCTTTTTATTATTGCATTAATTTAAAAACTAAAACTAAGAAAATAAATTGTATTAAGCAAAAAACTTAGTAAATGGACATTTTTTTTTTTTGTTTTTCTCTTAATATAAAACTTACAGACAATTTTTTTTCAGTTTTTATATTTTTTTTATTTTTTTATTGTTTTTTTGTTTTTATAATTTTTGTTCTTAAATCTACCTTAATCCTACCTAAATCTATGTAAGCCGGCCATGACTAACTAATAGGCAGACCCGCTCTGCTTCCTAACGAAGCTATCTAATATTGGAGAGATTCGACAATGGAGCTTCCCCTTCTTCTGCAAGCCACCAAAATTTTTGGTGCTGCCGAGCAACATCCCTCATGTCGCGACTCCCTACCGCCCTACTAAACCGGAGACGCTCCGCACTGCCGTGTGCGACGTCTCTGTCGTAGTTGAGTCGCCTGTCCGCAATTGTTCGAGCGACGTGGAAGATTAACGGCACCGCCAATCTATCCTGGATCAGACCTTGTTTGTCGAGGTAGAGGAACGCTTCTGGAGGAATAAAGCCGTTAAAGCGAACACTCTCGTGATACATATAATTGGGGTAGTAAGCCCCAGATATCAGGTTGTTCGACGAGGTCATTGCTCTTGCAATGTGCCTTCGAATCAACTTAATAACAAAATTGTCCACTCGTATTAGGTTCGCCCTATTGTACAAGACCTCATTAGGATAGAATTTTATGTACTCAGACTCTGGTGTTCTGTACAAGCGAAGACAAGCCCTAAGGCAAGCCCTCTCAAACACCCGAATCTTTTCCAAAAGACTTGCTCTCACGTTGAACCACACGGGACAACCAAAGGTAAGCATAGGCCGAATAAGGGCCATGTAGCAGATCACCTTTACCCTCGCATCGAGTTGCCTGCTATAAAACAGTCTCTTTGTAAGGGCAAAAGCACCTTTGGCTCTGGCCAGAGCAACATCTATATGTTTGTTAAAATACAGATATTGATCTAGCCAGATCCCAAGGTATCTGACTACATTTCGACAAACAAGTGGCTGCCCGTGTTGTCCCACGATCTGAAACTTTCGCCAATTCTTTCTGGTATCCGCAGAGGCCCCAGACAAAGGCGTCCTAAACAGAATGGTTTCCGACTTCTGAAAGTTGATCTTCAACTTCCAGTCGTCGCAATATTGTTAAATTTTATCGAAGTCACGTTGCAAAAGAATGTTTATAACCTCAATCTTTGGACCTGATCTGTACGCGATTAAGTCGTCTGCGTACGCTATGGCATGGTGAAGTGAACCTATCAGATCGCTTGTGTAAATGTTGAAAAGGATTGGCGAATTGACCGCACCTTGTTGCAGACCGTTTTTAATGTTGAATGTACCAGTAGAAGTCACATCGCCATTTTTCACGATGAACTGTCTATCTGTGAGCATATTGAAAAGAATATACAGCAGTGGTTTACTGATGCCCAGTCTGTCCAACTTGTAGAAAAGTCCCTCTAACCATACGGTATCGAAAGCCTTCTCCAAGTCAATCAGGCAGGCACCCGTGCACTGTCAGAAACCAGTTTAGACGCGGCATGAATAACGTCATGCCCCGCCTTGAAACCGAATTGATTATCCGGAACTATATTTTTGTCCTCAACCCACTTAGTCAGGACTCTATTGATGACTTTTTCGAAAACCTTACTGATGTTTGGAAGGAGACTGATCGACCGGAGATTTGCCGGATTGGAGGTGTCTTTATCCCTTTTGGGGATGGGATGTACCACCGCAGTTTTCCAATGCGCTGGATAATGTGCATCATTCATTGCATTGTTAAACAGGGTGGTATAAATGTCCACCGCTTCTAGTGGGAGATGTCGAAGCACAATGTTCGGTATTCCATCGGTTCCCACTGATTTCTTACTTCTAATTGTGTCAAAGATCGTTTGAAGCTCTTCCTTCGAAATGAACGGGGGTTGCTCCCTTTCATTGGCGATGACATTATTTGCCATATTCTCGTCACTGAACTGGGTGAAACCCGAGTTTGCTCCGCCATGTACGTACCCATTACGACTGAAGGTGCGTTAGGCTCGGCAGCAGCGCGTATATTTGATCTTCCCGCGTAGCTTGCTCGGTAATTTGACGTTGCAGCTGAGCCATTTGCCCCTGGATAGAGATAGCTAGCATGTCATTTGCCGGTTCCGGTGCTCTAGGCGCTGGGGCCTGAGAAGCAACCTTCGCTTGCTGTGCCGTATTTCCCCTACCTGCAGCCATTTGGGCGTAGGTAACCTGGGGAGTAACGGCTGGTGTTTGTGGTAGAACAGGTGGACGCTTAACTTCCACCTTTTGCTGTCGAGCCAGATTTACTCTTTTTATGTATTGGAACTTAGGATAACCCCGATAGTTTGCAGTGTGTCCCGTGTTCTTACATAAAACACAAGAGAGTTGGCTTTTTTCTGACGCTCCATCCCTACCTAGAGCGCATTCTTCAGACTTGTGGTTCTTACCGCACTTAACGCATCAAGGCTGCATTTTGCAGTTCGACGCGGCGTGCCCGAACCTTCGGCAACGAACACATTGCAAAATGTTTTCGTGCCTTTTTACTTTTTCCCAGTAAACCACCTGGTAGTCTAGGACATTGATACTCCTTAGACTATCCAGACGGCTTTCGGGACTGAGCTGCACCAGGAAGAACGGTAGCTTCCGTTTCTCCCTTTTGGCTCTGGCTGTTACAAATGGCTTAACCCCCACGAATTTGAGACCGTCGCACTCTGCTTCTGCTGTTGTTATTGCTGCTGCTGCTGTTGTTGCTGCTGCTGCTGTTGTTGATGCTGCTGCTGTGGCTGTTTATGTTTCTGCTGTTGTTGTTGCTGTTGCTTTTTTTGGGGTTGTTTTTGCTGCTGCTGTTGTTGTTGTTTGTTTTGGTGTTCTTGGATTTTTTGTTTTGCCTGTGGTTGCTTTTTCTCCAGAGCTTGTACCGGTTTATGTATTTTTTGTTGTGGTGGAGTACTGTTCAACTGTTGCTGAGAGGTCAGAAGTAGTTGTTACTCCTTCTCCCTCCTTGCCATTTGCTTAGCTTTAATGCTCAGTACTTTGTTTTGCAGCTCTTTGATGCTGTTATTTAGAGCTGCAACCTCCTCGTCTTCGTCCTCTGACTCTGAAGCCGCCAGAGATGCGAAGGTATTGTTACCCATATAGTGGCCTTCTCCACCATCAGACACGTATGGGTAATTGTCATGGTCAGATTCAGCTACCGCCCTTTTTGACGTTGTTGGCGCCTCTTCCCTTGCTCCACCCAGCAGCTTTTCGGTTGAGGTTGAAAGAGAAGGGCGCTTTACCAGATTCGGAGTTGGCTTAAGCTTCCTCCTCCTCTTTATTCTTATTTCTAATGTTGCTGCTGTTGTTTCTGGTGGGCTGGTTTAACGGCCTCATCTTCAGATGACATCATGCCACCTTCTGATCCCGCTATTGGCATAGCGGACCGCTCACTGCCACTCATCGTTCGATTGAACCTTGTTTACTATAATAATTAGTCTTTTTAAACATTTTAAAAATAAAAATGAACTTGGGTTTTCTGGGACTCGAGCCTACGACCCTTGCTTTGTCAGTTCAGTGCCACTAACATCAGGCTACCGAATAACTCGAAAAATTGTCTGTAATTTTTACACTAAATGTTTACACTAAATTCACTCTTCCGCACAAGAAGCCGAAACACGTCTGTTCTCCGTGGAGATCAATGAACGACTGACGGTTCACCACCACTACCGTCAGGCCACTTAACACTTGCAAAGTTTGTCTCTTCCGCGATATTTGAAAATTTTTAATACACTTTTTTACTTAAAAAGAGAAGCCGAAACACATCCTTTCTCTGCGGAGATCAATGAACGACTGACGGTTCACCACCACTTCCACAGGGCTACCGAAGCACTTGCCAAAATTGTATTTAATTATGTTTTAGTTAACTAGTCTTTTTTTTTTATTCACTTAAAGAAAAACCGAATCACATATTAATACCACGGAGGTCTATGGACGACTGATTGAAGTACGAGTACATTGTCGGATTATTATTATTATTCATTTTTCCCATAATTATTTTTTTTAAAATAATTTTAATGAAGATTTAATTACATCTCCCCCCTATTTTTTCAATGTTGCTTTCAGCTGATGTGTACATGTGAATCCCTCTACTGACATGTCCTTGTAAAAAAAAGAGTTTCTGCGTTAAGTTCGACCGCCTTCAAGTTGAATCTAATAAGACCTTGGTACACCTTTTAACTTTTCTATTATTGCTCCTGGTACCCAGATTTTGGAATCCTTCTTCCCCATTTTTTCATTTTTTATGAATTCGTTCTTGATGTGTGCTGTTTTATCATAATACTTTGTACTCATTCTCTTATTTACACCCACAACTGACACAATGTTATTGTTAAGGTCGGTGGGTTTGCTATCAATTATAATATCACATGGTTGAGTAGTTTATTGGAGAACTTCTATATTCTAATAGCGCCAACCACAGACTGTTTTCCGACTCCTTGCATTTTAATTCAAAGTTTTATGAAACCTGCACTTACTTCTCAGCAAACCTGTTCGATATTGGATATCTTGAACTTGTTGTGTAAAAAGTCGGAAATGCTTCTACCTTACTTACCTTAAATGGCGCTACAGTCCGGGGTGGACCTGGGCCTCTTAGCCTTAAGAAACAGCGGTTGGCAAGAGTTATTCCTCGCCCGATCTCAGCGCTGGTGTCGTTGTCTGTATTTATAGCGGAGCCTAGGCTGACAAAGTCCTTAACTACCTTAAAGTTGTATCTGTTTAGGGTAACGTTCTGCCGAGACGTCGGTGTTGGTTGTCCGTTTTGCTTGACAGCATATGCTTGGTCTTGCCCTCATTGATCGCTAAGCCCATTTTCGCCCCTTCCGTCTCAATACTCGCGAAAGCGCCACTGACAAGCGGTTGCTAACTTTAAAATTGGAGGTATTGAGCGGCAACGAACAGAACTCTTCAAGTTCTGCTTAATATTTTCCAGAATAAACTAAAACCCTTCTTTGTTTAATCTAAAGAAGCTTACGAATCTGAGAATAGAAATACGAGTACATAAACATAATAAAAACTGTTCTAAGGTGACCATTATCTATAGGTACGTACTTGGTATTATGGGAAACGCCTACATATACATAAGTCGCCTATTATTATATGTGTATTTTTTTTTATCTGGACACAATACTGTGGGCAAAAATCCCTTCAATTACTATTTCCCATCTTATACTCCAACCCATTCCTGTTTGGTTGTTGCATCGAAAATAATCCTAAGGTTCAAAAAAACGTAGAACGTTTTGTTTTGGAAGCTCGCAAGGGTGAACGACCTTAGATGTGGGTACTGTGAGAGACAAAGAAATCCGCAATAGAATCATATGACAACAAAATGCAGGACCTACAAAAATAAAAACGAAATTGATCTTTTGGCAAGAGCGGAGTTGTTAAGCGAGCTAGTGGAGATAGCAACAGGAGATTCGTTTAGAAGTGTTCGGTGGTGAAGGTTCCAACATTCTGATATTAACGAGTCGTAAAAATAAAAAAAAGTTAAAACTAACGAAACTTAATGGAACTAGTGCAGTGAAAGAAAAATTAAATAATAAAAAACAAGTAAAAGTTAATACCAAGAAATCGAACAAGAACAAAAAGAAAACAAAGATAAAGTCTGAAAGAAAATCGTTTATGGAAAAAAAAACAAAACAAAAAAAAGTGAGTGGGGTAGGACCACCTCCTGGCCAAGAATTCAACTCAGAATTAAAAGTTAAAGTCAACTGAGTTAAGAAATCGTCCTACAAGAAAGCTAGGACCTATATCCCGCTTTCGTATTTGATCCGACCACCATCCAGTGCCTCACGGTCCAGCCAGAATAACATATAGTGTACATCCAGTCTGGCCATCAGCAAGTACCGTCACCTAGCCAAAACCTCAACCAAAATTCTCAAAAAAGAAGAAAAAATTGTCTCGAAGTACCGCAGGAAAATAACCGCAATCAACCGGTCTTCAGTGAGCCGCTACAAGGACAACAATGGAATGAGAATCTACACCCTTTCTCCCTTCCTACCCCACCTATTTTACCCTAGCAAGAATCTACACTGGTTTTAATTGTCATTTAAATTTTTTTTACCAGAATATGCTTTCTTCTTAAATTTTTCTTTTTTTCAATAGTACTAGCATCTCATAGTTATAATAAACAAACGAAAAAATTAACCAAATAAAAAACACTACAGTCCAACAATTAAGTTCAAATCGTCCAACGAAGGAGTGCACTTCCTCTCTGCGAAATTTTGTCACAAATCGGTGAGTACCTTAACATTTTATATGGTAGATACACTTAACAAACACGTTATGCGCTACGAGCAGTATTTAAGGAAGAAGCATACAGCTAAAGTAACACAGTAGCACAATGTCATTAAATTAATAAATAATAACATTCATGAAAAACTGTGTTAACGATAAGATACATGCCAATCTAAAAAAAAAAATTGAACCAAAGTCTTTATAGTTATCTTTATTCTTGTACATACTTGTATACTCTTCGCTATATCATGCCTACTGTAAAGCATTGTTCATGTTTTTGTTTTAACGAGTATAAAGCCTTAGACTTCCTTCACTTATACATACAAATTTATATACCTTTATATATATAAATTGTTTTTTTTTTTAGGTTTTAGTTTCAGTACAATATATAAATAAGCGTAAGATTGAATTGTGGTAGTCCTTGCCCCCACCCCCGTACCCTCTAGACTTTATTCTATTATTATATTATTTTATTTAAATAAAATTATTGAATTGAATTTTATATAAAATGCATCTTTTGGTCCTTAATAATTTGTTGTTACAGCATGCACCGGCTTTTGGGAAGTGATTTAAATTTTTTTTTGGGAAGCTCATCCATTTTTTTTTTCAGGGATCCGTTCTTCGCTTTAAAATGGAGATGTAAGGTTTAGATCTATAGGGCGAAAGAAATGAGAATCGCAAGGATTGCGAAAGATGACGAAGTAAGAAGCTAACAAATGTACCGAAAGGGGTAGTTACTAATACACCTAGGGATTCAGTAGCTGCAAAGGTGTGTCGTAGCTATCCTAGGCTAGGCACTAAGGGGAGGGTAGTTCCGGCTAAGAGCGTTACTACTAGCTCATATCTCTTTTGTTTGCGACAGATGTAGGATATAGGAAATTTAGTTCCAGGGGATTGCAGGATCGGGATAATTGACGGAGTAAGATAATTCGTCGAGAATTTTCTAATGAACAATTTGGGTCCTAATTGTAAACCATTTGAGCTCAAATTCCATCTGGAGCCAGGCATGGGAAGAAATGTAACTGCGGTTAGTCAATGTTGGTGGCAAGATCCCCCCTATTCCGGTGAGCGAAAGAAGGAGCTTAAGCAAACATGCCTGCCGCAAACAACTGATCAACCCCCTTCTACTTCTTGCCCGGACTAGCCTTTCTGGTTGCCTGTACCTGGAGGTCATATGGGTAAGTGTATGGTAGTTGGGAGGGTCCTTAAGGAGTGTGTTTTTTTTTGGGAGTCCAGACCTGGACTCCGATCTTTTGTACCAAAGGACCCTGGGTAGAAATACATAACATCGGGGCACACCCCATTTTATTATAATTGCCCAGTTCACATGATAGTTTATAACAATTATAGATCGCAACTGTGTTTGTAAATTATAATAAATAATTAAATAATAACCGTTACAGGTTGGCGCCCACCGTGGGGCCCGAATTGTCCTTATCCTTAAGCTTACGGACAGTGGGTGTTCGATTTGTTTGGTTAATTTTTTTGAACTCTTTTTTCCAAGTTGTTCAGGTTAAGATTTTTTTTAAGACTCGGAAGTATTTAAGGTAGTGATCTAGTTGTCCGCTACATACAGCACATTTGCTTTTCTAAGACTGTTGCTGCTAGGGATCCCTTAGATCCAATATCCTGGATGGGTGTCTTATCCTTGTCTTATACCTAATATAATTGTTTAGGTATAATATTTGCAGGCGATTTTTAAATTCCACACAACTTTCTTAATCTCTCAGTAACAGATAGTCCGGTAAACTAACTTCGTTGGCACATTTAAGTCCGTTGCTAAGTAGATTTGAGAGTTTAAGATGAGGAAAAAAAATAGCCCTGAGAATTTGTTAATGATGACCAGTAAGACACTGAAGTCTATTAGTTTTTCCATTTGTTGCACCAATTAAAATTTAATCAAATTCTGGCAGTAATTGTTGAATGAAATATATACGAGTACTTACAAACTGATACTAATCCATTTACACAGCAAAGAGAGTTGACGATTTTTTTTTGTATATCTTCAGTTTATCTACACGTCCAAAAGTCCGCAAGCCCAGACCCTTTCCTCTTTCTCGCCTTATTTTTAGAAGATAATTTTGATAAACTATACAATTACGAGTAATATCTAGCAATTGTTACCGGTTGTCGCTCAAGTCTACCTGTTGTTAAGTCCATTGGTCTACCTCATTTATCTTTTAGATTAATCATCTTTTAAATGAATTACTGAGTTCAATGATTTAAAGATTAGTAAGAATAATTTTGAAATTTTGTTTTGGAAAACTTTAGTCGTTAATTTAGTTTAAATACCTGAAGTGTTTTTTGCAACCTACCTAACTTAGATAGGAATTAATATGTCAGATCACTCGAAGCCCTCAGATCGTCTATTACGTCCCAAAACAGGGAAACGGGAAGATCGTCTAAACTTGTCCTTGGAGTCAGTTGGTCCCTTGCAGAAACTCAATAAAAACATCAATAGCTTACAGTCAGTGCCCAAGGCGTCAACTTCGCAAAGTGCCCGCAAATCATTGGCGGAAGGCAATGGCATTAATCAATCCATAACGAATCCACTAATCCCGACGGGGAGCAGCTTGCACAATATGTGCAGGAAGTTGTAAATGCTACAGAAGGATTAAGCAGAGTAGATGATCTCCATGTTTTGAGGGAGGAGCTGGAAATAACCTTTCACATCAGTAGCTTATTTTTAACCCAAACCCCTACCAACCGTTCACTTGAATCAGATATGCGCGCAAATCCGATTTAGAATGTGAACCTGCAAGCCAACGCGAACATATTTCCATCACAAGTTCCACTACCTATTCCAAAGCCCACACATGGACGGAGTTTCAATAATTTTATTGCCCAATTTGGCAATTTAATTTTTGCAAATACCTCTCCTCCACTTCCCTCAAGTCGAACTTCCAACCCTTCATCAACGACAGTAAGGAATTATAATTTCCACAAGTGGGGAATCGGATTTTATAACCAAGCAATGCCAGTTGACTACGACATCCAAAGCCCAATAAAGAAATCGTAGAAATAATCAAGCAGAACGAACGTACACGCATAGCGGAGCTGTTAATCACCTTTCACACTTCCAGTCTGCAAGAGATGGTGTATGTCTGCCGTACTATCAAAAAATATCTTAATGATCATAACACTTCGAGGTTATGCTAACAATCAGTTCCACAAGCACGCCGGATTATTGGTGAATTAGAGGTCAATCCAAATCTGTTTTCTTCGCAGACTGACTTTCACTTAGAGTCGGTTAAGTCGCGAAAAAATCCCTCTTCGCTAGTCTGCTGGAACTGCAAAGTGGCTGGACATACATTTTATGAATGCGAGAGTCCCCAAAGGAATCTATTTTGCTTACGGTGTGGAAAGGAAAACACCACCACTCCTAAATGTCCTAAATGGTCGGTAAACTACCGAAGGGGCAAGTTTCCGACCGAGGGATCTGTCCCACCAACCATGAGCCCGACATACCATTGATTTCACCAAACTTACCTGACTTATCTGACCCTTTACCAGATTTACCACAAAACAATCTGCCATTAACAATTTTACAGCGTGACGTCCATATTTCCGTAAATGAAACGGAAGTACATTCTTTTCCTGAGCGATGTTTCAAAACACTCCATGAAAGACAGCAAGAATACTATGCTGCTCGAAGAAGAATTCACGAACTCGAAATCGGAGAGAATACCCCGTCTTAGATAAAAATTTAAAAGTTACCATTTTTGGCAAACAAATTTAGGACTATTAGATAGTGGAGCTGGTTAGTTAGTTGCTTAGGACAGGAAGAAATTGATATGCTGCAAAAAGCGTCGATTCGTTTCAAAAATTTCAAGAATATTGTCAGAACTGCTGATGGACACCACCAAGAAGTCATCGGAAAACTTATAACTGACGTTCAATAAAAAGGCCAATCAAAACATTAACGTTCTACATTGTCCCATATCTAAGGCAATCACTGTACTTGGGTGTAGACTTTTGGAAACAGTTCCACATCCCACCACAGATAGTATTAAGTTTGTCATAAGATATTCCTAACAGAGAAATTTATGAAACTGCATTGGAATTGACTAGCGCGGAATCAACTAAATTAAACAAAGTCATCTCACGATTTCCCTCATTTACCTCTGCAGGCCTAGGAAAAACTAACCTCGAAGTACAGCGGCATTACCCCGTTTCGCCAGCGTTACAGACTATTCTATATGCGGAATTGGATCGTATGTTTGAATTGGGCGTTATCGAGAAAAGTACCAGTGCATGGAGTACGCCAGTCGTGTTCATACGCAAGCCGGGGAAAAATCGTTTACGCCTGGACTTTCGCAAGGTAAACCAAGTTACCAAGAAGGATGAGTATCCACTCCCCCTTCTACATAGAAGGGCTGCTAAGTCGTCTTTCAGATACACGTTTTATAACAAGTGTAGATGTGAGGTTTATGGCAGATATTGCAGGAAGAGAAGTTAAGGGAGAAGACCGCATTCACTGTTCCGGGAAGGCCGCTGAATGCCATTCGGCTTGTGCAATACCTCAGGTCATGTGCCGGTTGATGGACAAGGTAGTGCCCCATGCCTTGAGGGAGGAAGTTTTTGCTTATGTTGGCCATTTCCAGAAGCTTTGAAGAGTGTATTAATACGAGTATCTTGACTGCTGTAGCAGAAAAGTTAAACATATTATATTAACAATAAATATTTAACAATAAAAATAACCAAATCCAAATTCTGTACCAAGGATCTAAAATGTTTAGGCTATGTAGAGTGGAACCGATGTCTAAAGATTGACCCCGAAAAAGTGGCGTCAATTAGCGATTTTCCTATTCCGAAAACACGTCGACAGGTACGTCGTTTTGTAGGAATGGCTGGATGGTATGGGAAATTTATTAACGATATCAGCCCCCATCACTAATACTTTAAAACAAGGGGTGGGATTCACCTTTTCAGATGATTCTATTACGGCCTTCAATACAACTAAGCAAATGTTGATATCCGCCTCGATCCTCGATCGATCCACGCAACCGAAATTGGGTGCGTGTTATGCCAAGCAGATGAAATGGTGATCGAGAGGCCGATATTTTATTATTCCCACAAACTTAACAGAGCCCAAAAGAATTATGGCGTCACCGAGCGAGAGTGTCTAGCAGCAGTACGTGGAGGGTCACAAATTTAAGATTATAACTGACCATCCAAGTCTACGATGGCTGATGACTAAAAAGGATTTGGATGGTAGGTTAGCTCGTTGTAGCCTTAAGCAACATTGAATATCGAAAAGGATCACTGAATGTTGTACCGGATGCTCTATCCAGAATACATTCGGTGAACACCATTGATCCCAAGAGTCCAATATCGAAGCCGTCGTTCGATGTGTTAAACCTAGATCTCACGGGTTCTAGTTTCCAATCTCGGGAATACCAGGAGATCACAAGAACAATAGAAAATAATAAAGACGAGCTGCCCGACCTGGTTGTATCGAATAATTTCGTTTATAAAAAGGTCAAACACAGCACAGAACATCCGCTGCAGGATGATTGGAAGCTTTGGGTTTCTTCGGATCTCACGAATCGTTAATTATCCTTGGCTCATCGACCACCTAGCTCCTCCCATGGTGGCATTACTAAAACACTCTACAGATAACGGGAGCAATATTATTGGCCAAACATGGCCTCTCAGGTAAAGTCTTGGAGAATTTGATGATTGTAAAGTGAATAAGACCCCAAACTCTAACTTACGACCACCTATGTGCAAGGCTCTCGAGGTTCAGCGTCCATTCCAACAAATCTATCTAGATTTTCTTGGTCCCTACCCTAGGTCCAAATTTGGAAATACTACTATTTTAATAGCCCTAGATCAACTAACAAAATTTGTATTCTTACATCCTTTACGAACTGCGCCCAGCCAGGCAACAATTCAGTTTCTGCAAAACCAAATATTCCTTGGGGTACCTAAGAGTTTCCTTACAATGGTAAACAATTTACCAGCAAAGACTTTGCAAAATTCCTTGAATCATTTGGCATACGACACATACGCGCCGCTGCCTATTCGCCGCAGGCTAATGCCAATAAGCTGGTAAACAGGTCGATATTGGCCTTGATACGATCGTATTTGACAAGCGATCAAAGCCGCCTAAAAAATCAAAGAATGAAATTGGAATACCTGCACAACCCAACGAAAACTTAAAAAGTTTATTTAACCGACTCTGTCACACTATTGACTGTAAGCCGCCGCCTTTAAAAAACATATTCCGATCCATCAGAAAGCGCAATTATCGATTATTTTGAAATTCGCCAACTCTCACGAGCGAAACGCCGTTCTGATGTCAGCAGCAAACTACCGCAAACAAAATGCAACTGAACTACGTCTACACGATCTTGGTATCGATTCGGGGAACAGCTGTTATCTCAATGAGAGTCTACCACGAAAAACCATATTTCTCTTGAGCAGCGCATTTGCGCTCAAGCGGAAAAAACAAGTGTTTGCCGTGTACACGAGATATGGGTGTGCCTATGTCAAGAAGACAGCGGATGGGATAAGCCTTCCAATCGAATGCACCGATGATTTGCTTACTGGTGCAGCGACACAACAACTATGAAATTCGTACTTTTATAATTTAAGTAAGACTACTCAATATTTTCTATTCCTATCCTTCTTCTCTTCTCTTTACCTACTCAAATCTTGGCCCGTTGCTTGTTATTTTGAATGCACTTTTTATTTGTTTTTTATGGCTGCATCTGCTTAAGGTGAACAATACATTGTGAATGAAAGGTCAACGTACACTATGTTAAATGTTCTTGCTCAGTCTCAAAAGGGGTTAAAGGTATGCTATTTAAATGCACGTAGTCTAAATGACGAAAAATAGGATTATATAAAATATTTGTTTTCTTGTTCCTGCATTGATGTTATTTGTGTAACTGAAATCTGTTTCAAGCCAAAAATATCAGACTTGTCGTATAAAATACCATGAAATGACAGAGTAACTAATACCACCGGAGGCGGAGTTGCAATATATTGTAAATCCAACATGCATAATACTGGAGGAGTGTCTCGCGTCGATCGCAATGTGATCAATCTGGTTGACTGTTGATTGATCAGGAGTTCTCCAAGTCCCCTTGTTTAAGTCGAGATGTGGGAACCGCGTGCTTGCTACGACAATGTTTCGCCCTGCCGAAAAGTCGATTAGCTTGAATCCGTTATCTGAAGTGGCGTTTTGCAGGCTATATTTTCCGATTGTTCAACCAAAGATATCCTCTCTTCCTAGCTTTGCATTTAAATCACCGAGGACAATTTTAATGTCATAGCTAAAGCATTGCTCGTAGGTCTTGTTAAGGAGCTCGTAGAAGGCATCCTTGGTGTCGTCATCCTCCCTCTGTGGTGGCATGCGCGCATATAATTCTTATGTTGGCGAATTTAGCCTTGATGCGGATTGCTACGAGGCGCTCGCTCACATGTCGGAAGCTGAAGACTTCTTGTCTTAGTCTGCCTCCGACAACAAATCCGCATCCAAATAAGCGCTGCTTTTGCCGTCGATAGCAATTGCCGTAGTAGATATCGCAGTTTTTCATCTTCTCTTTGTCCGGCCCATCCCATCGCATTTCTTCAATGGCGGTTATGTCTGCTTTGCCTTGTTTTGCAAGGGCCTACGCTAGTTGCTCGGCTGCACGTGGTCTATTAAGGGATCTAACATTCCACGTGCATATCCGAAGCTCATTGTCTTAAATTGTTTGCATGGGTTGTCAACAGTATATCTGTCCATATCCGAGGCTTGTTGATGCTTCGTAACTTATCCTTTTTTTAAATAGCCGGGCAGTTACCCCGGCGGCACAACCCCCAACCAGGAGGACCAGTTCCATTTTTAATGCCCCTAGGACGAGGGGTCGGTTACACCGAAGCCAGTAACCCGTTCCGGGATGTGAGCGCTGCTGTTGGCCCATATAGGGCTCGTCCGCCACCATTTCTTTTCCAAGACCCTGACTACGTTATGGAAATCCTTTTCGGCCTGATCTCCAAATATATCGGAGTAGACCGGATAAGGTCTTGTTTTGTTTTTTTCCGACACTAATCATGGTTTATTGCGCAGGAAACTCGCCATTTGCCCCCTTCACTTCGCAATCTCTAGTGAGATTCCCAGATGGCGCCACGGGGAGGCGTGAAGTAGGACTTATTAGCAGAACTGCAAGATGTTCGGCTGCAGAGGCTCATTCTTCTCATTTAAGGGACCAGCACCTGTCGGAAGATGCTACTTCTACGAGGCCTTATACTAATCGTTGCCATCCTGAAGAAGATAATCGGAACATGTAAAAATGTAAACACACTTAAATCTGTTTATACAAATAAAAACCAGTTAAAGCTTATACCATCTGCTAAAGGAAATATATTTATAAATGACTGGTTATCTGGTGACTTGAAACATAAACTTAAAAAAGCAAAAACCTCAAAAAAACAATTTAATTATGATTTTCTCTGTGTTCGACATAGAAAATTAATGATGAGACGATCAACTGGAACTAAGGTCATACACATCAAAATCTTGAAAATCTTAAACTTTTATAAATACGTATTTTAAATCCTTTAATAAAAATATTATGTAAAGTAAATGACATTTGTGATCCAAGTAGTGCTCATGATTATAATGAAACATTTGTTAGTACCAGTTTATGTAATTCAGTCATTGACTTAACAATTGGACATCAAAACATAAGAAGCATGAGAATGAATTTTGATAACTTTTGTGCTCACTTATATAACTGCTTTTCGAACTTGCCTCAAATTATTCTTGGGTAATCTGAGTATTTGATAAACAAGTTTCTAACTTTTCTTTTCTGGGTTACCTTGCTTATCCAAATTGTAATGAAACTTATTCATAGGGCTGCACGGTGGTGAACTCAAAGTACACTCCAGTCATCGAAAGTGCAGATTGTGTAACTATGAAATTAAACCTAGGTATGACTTTTGTTTGTGTATATAGACTACAGTTTGCCCCCATTCAAATATTTCTTAAAGATTTAGAACGTATATTGTGCTCTGTCAACTGTAGGAATATTTGCCTTGTAGGTGACATATATTAAACCTAGGTATGCCCCCATTCAAATATTTCTTAAAGATTTGAAACGTATATTGTGCCTTGTCAACTGTAGGAATTTTGGCTTTGTAGGTGACATATATTAATATCTTTCGACTACCTAAGAAATGTGATGAATATATGCTGCTCAAGTCCTCGCTAAGTTTTCAAGCGCTCATAAACTTACCAACTAGGTTTGATCAAAAATTCAGATCATGCATCGACCATTTATTTCTTAAGTCCAATGCTCTCACCAATATACAACCATATATTTTGGAACTCAATATTACTGCCCACTACTTAATTGGTGCTGTATTTAAAGATGCCTTGCAATAGGATTGTTGCGTCAATAGCTCTTTACACGCTGCAGATAATTGCGTGACAATGTGTCTCAAATCAATTTTTTTCAATTAATTCATTGTCTGCAATTAGTAAGTTAGAAAGTTGGGATTGTGTCTATAGATCGGAAAACCCATCCGTCGCATTTTCATTTTTTTTTGAAAAAAATTGAACAATACATTAATGAATGAACAATTTAAAAAAACAGAACAGATTCAAAAAAATTAAACCCTGGATTAACGATATGATCTGCTCAAAGTTTGAAGAAAAGAATAAATTCTATGCAAAAAATAAGAGCAAAATAAATCAACTTATAATTAAACAGGTATACAGAGGTATCCAAGTTAATGTACTCGTATGTTATCTCTTATATAAGCAAAAAGTTTAATATTATACCAATAAATTTGCGATAATCGGCATGGTCCAATAGGGCAGTGGCGTTTTGGTAACGACATATTAGGCAAGAAAAAAAAAGAGCCAGAGTTAAAGTACATTAAATTTGGCAATAAAATCGTCAACGACAATGTAAATATAACAAATGGCTAAAAAGATTTCTTCAAAAATGTTGCCGAAAATTTTAAACCAGGTATATCCGTCGAACTCAATAGCAGCAATATAAATTTCTTAACCGACGAATAGAGTCAACTCATCTTCTATTATGGGCCCATTAACAATCTAGAGCTACCTAATACTATCAATAGCTTGAAAGCTAAGAAATCTATTGGAGTAGATGGCATTAGTAATGTGATAATTAAGAAGGTAAAGCTCCAGCGCGCTATATTCGAAAAAGGCGATAGAAGTAACCCTAATAACTACAGGCCAATAAGCCTACTCTCGGTGTTTTTTTTTTTAAAATCTTCGAAAAAGTCCTAATAACTAAAATGTTTAGCTTTCTTGAAAAGACTAGTTTCTTTAATAAGCTACAATTTGGTTTTATGAAAGGCAAGTGTACTGAAGATGCAATTGTAGTATTCTTGAAGCGAATTTGTAATGCCTTAGATAGGGACCGGAAAGCAGCAGAAATTTTGCTTGACCCTGTAACGGTAATTAATTTTTAAATGGTGAATTATACCCCACACATTAACGATCTATAATTATTATATATTCTATATCTATGAACTGAGCAATTATAATAAAGGGAAACGTGCCTCGATGTTATGCACTTCTACCCAGGGTCCTTTGATTCACATTGAAATAACAACAGTTCGGAGACCATGTCTGGGCTTCAAAACAAAAAAGGACTCTTCCAACTACCATTTACTTACCCATGTGACCTCCAGGCACAGGCGACCAGAGAGGCCAGTCCGGGCAAGAAGTAGAAGGGGGTTAATCAGTTGGTTGTGGCAGGCATGCTTTCTTTAGCTCCGTCTTTCGCTCGCCGGAATGGGGGGGATTTTGCTACCAATATTGCATTTATTTTTCCATGCTTGGCTCCAGATGGAATTCGAGCAAAAATGGTTAGAAATGGGGACCCGAACTTTTCCTAAGATATCTTCGACCTATCATCTTCCTCAGCCCTACATCAAGATTCTACTTATCAGCTAAATTTCTATAATGTTTCTTCGCAAAGCAAAAGAGATGTGAGCTAGGTGTTATGCTCAACCACGGAACAAAGCTCCCCTAAGTGTCTAACATACATAGATTAGCCATGACACACCTTGGTAACTATTAGATCCGTAGGTATATTAGTAACTACCCCTATGTGGCATTTAAATACTTTTTTTTCACCTCATCATCTTACATCCGTATGTTAAGGCCCATAGCCCTGATAAAGAAAAGAATGCTTTCCCAAAAAAAATTCAATTTTAAAATCTTGCTAGCAGCAGGCGCAGGTTATAACCACAGTCTTTTTTAAGACCCAATAGACGAACACAAAGAGAATAGGTGGATCTATTGTACAATTCAATTCTAACATTTTTATTTAATTCAAACAGAAAAAAAATGTTTAAGAAACAGACTTGGGGTTGGGGGAGAACAAGGACTACCGTACTTAAATCTTACATTCGTATAAGTATAATTAATATAACAATACAATTAAAATAAAAAATGTATCTACATATCTATATGTAATTAATACAAGTACATTTACCCTAGTTATCAGTGGATTTACATATATATGTATGTGAAAGAAGTGGATAGTAATAAATCAAACAAATCTTTTTTTTCTTTTATGTTAGTTAGGTACAGTTATATGTAAGTTATATAAAAAATAGGAATTGTACTCACCGTTTTTGAACCAAATTACTCAGGGAGGAAGTGCATTTCTTCGCTGGACGATTCGAACTGTTTGACTCTCGTTTCATACTTTGATCGTTGTTACAACCTTTTACTATCTGCGGATATCCTTGCTAAGAAAAATAGGTGGGGTTGGGGAAGGGAGACATGGGGTATATTCTCGTGCTTCAGTTGTCCATGTAACGGCTCGTTCCTGATCGGCAGAATGTGTTGATTTCCTGGTAAACTGGATTTTTCCTTTCTGTGTGGTATTTCACCAATATTTAGTTATAGACGCTTCGTTATAGATGTTGATGAGTTTCGACGGTGGCCGCCACTGTTGATTGTTGGCTTGAATGATATCACATATGAAAGCGGCACAATAGTCTTTAACTGTTTTTTTTTGTTTATTTTACTTTTCTTTTTAATTTTAGATTGCTGTTCTGGAGAATACACTTCTTCTGGAGAATACACTGGTCTTCTTTCCTAGGGGGGGTTATCACAGCGGTGAACAATTTTTTTACGCTTATTATAAAAGTATTTTTTTCCCCTTTTTTCTTTTGAATTTTAGGTTTCTGTACTAGGGATTCACTATCTCTATAATTTGGGTGGATTTCCTCGCTAGGAGAGATACGAGGGCGGGTCATTAAGTCCGTGACTTTTGGATTAAAACACAGATTTTTTGATAAACAAATAATTTTATTTTTCAACGTAGTCTCCCTTGAGCTCTATACACTTTGTCCAACGCTTCTCCATTTTTTTTATCCCTTCCATAAAAATGATTTGCCGAGGTCCTCAAAATAGGCCTTTGTTTGCGAGATGACTTCATCATTGGAGTCAAATCTTTTTCCACCAAGCCATTTCTTCAGGTTTGAAGAAGTTTCAAGAAGTAGTCGCTCGGAGCCAAATCTGGAGAAAAGGGTGGATGAGGGAGCAATTCATAGCCCAATTCATGGATTTTTGCCATGGCAACTGCACATGTGTGCACCCTTGCATTGTCTTGGTGGAAAAGAACTTTTTTTTTGGCCAAATGAGGTCGTTTTTTTTTTCAAATCGTCATTGAATCGGTCCAATAAGTTGGCATAATATTCCCCATTGATTGTTCTTCCCTTTTCAAGGTAGTCAATGTGGATTATCCCGCGTGCATCCCAAAAAACAGTCGCCATAACTTTATTGGCTGACAAACCCACCTTGGCCTTCTTTGGCGCCGATTCACCCTTAGAAACCCACTGTTTTGACTGTTGTTTGTTCTCTGGTGTGTTGTGATGGATCCATGTTTCGTCCACGGTTACAAAACGGCGCAAAAACTCTTCCATATTGACCCGCCCTCGTACTACAACGAGGAATATAAGTTACTATCACCTGTATATGAAGCTTTTAAGTTAGATAAGAAACTTAATTGCTCAAATTGCACCCTGTTTATGATCGACAAGACAAACAAATTTCGAGAACAAGCTCTGTTGATTAAACTACGAGCTAATAACACCTCCACCACTTCTTCCTAATTTGGAAAGTTAACTGTCCCTTCTGTAAAATTTGAAGAGTTGGTGAAAAGTGTCTAAACGCCGAAGTTCACCGAAGTACGTCATAAAGAACACCTAATCGAGACTTTGCTGACACCCACATTAAAAATGGCAGCCTTGACAGACCCTGACATGTGACAATAATGAACACAAATACTCCATTTGTAGGTTTATTTTAATAGGACTAGTTAAATTTTCCATAAGAAAAATCAATAAGGATTTCTGTGGAGTTAAAAGAGCGAGGAACTAAGATCTTTAATGTTTTTTTAAGTCTTGCATGTTTATTGAATTATCGATATGTTTTCCGTTTTTTACTCCGTTTATATATGTAAATTGTTACGTTTTCTTATATTTATTATATGTAGGTATAAAATTATGTTTTTATTTTACATATTGTTCCCTTTAGTTCTTACTAAAATGCGAGGATAAGGCTTACCTCGAAAAAAACGCGTCTTATATGCTACCTCTTTGGGTGACGTGGAAAAGAATAATAAAGTTATTTACATACAGCACTACATTAAAATATGTGCACATCTGTATATATGCATGCACAGAACTCTAACATATTAGCTAAAAACTCAGTATTTTCATGCGTCAACAGCCCTACTTTCGAGTCAATTAAGTTACATCATAAAGATACGCTCACCTCTACCATTGCATATTGCTCATTATATCGTATTTAGTTCAGGGCAAGTGCGACAAAACCGGTTTTTTACTTTGTTTGCACTTTTCAGGTCACTCATCAACTCACTCAATATGCTATTTTTACTCCATTCAGAAGGAGTGAACTAATGTTCTTCTCTCGCGAGAAACGATCGATCGCCACCTAGGCGGCTGGAGACAGAAATAAAAAAATTTCCTTGATAATACTACTAAAAGTTTTATATACAATGCTATCACTTATGTTGATAGCATTCTTTACTTTCTTTTTATTTTAATTTTAATTTTTTCTTCTTTTTTTTGAGTTTCACTTTTGGGACTTTATAGGTTTGCATTGGCAGAACCGTCACAACCGAGTACTGATCATCGAATCTGCAGTTTTTATCTCTTCTCGCTTGCTCAACACCTCCTCACTGACCATACAGAGATCCCGTTTTTTGCATGTACAGCATTTTATTTGTCATATGATGATTCTATTCTTGATTGCCTTGTCTCGCACAGCATCCACATTTCAGGTTGTTCACCCTAGCGCGTTTTTAAACCAAAAATGTTCTACGTTTTTTTTGTTCTTGGACCACAGTGTTATTCTCGATGCACGAATCAAAGAGGAGTGGGTGTGTGAGAAGGATTATCAGAAGGAAAATACATAGTAATCGACGCGATCTTTGTTTGGGTTTTTATCCGTGAAATTGTCCTTGCTGATCATTTTAGGAGATGGCGCTGGCGGCAATATGTGGTTTGGTTTACGTATAATCTATTTTCTAGGTAGACCAAAAAAAATACGCACTACACACGCATATTGTCCAAAGCGGTTTTTGGACTTTAAACTTTTCTAACTAAATTGAAAAAAAAAATACAGCAGCAAAGAATACACAATTCCGCCAAAATTTTCAATCAAAAAAGAAGGTTTATTTTGCTGTTGATTCAGCTTAGATTCTCTTCGCTGACGACGCAGTTATACTTATTGATAACGTCGAAAATTTACAAAACGCCTTACATTCATGGAGAAACGGGTTTAAAATAAGTCGTTCTAAGACGGAGCATTTGACGTGCACATTTGCGCATCCGTTGCGACCTGTTCCGGATATAATGTTAGACGGAATAGTTCTTCCGAAAAGCACTATCTTTAAGTACTAAGGATCAATCGTTAACATGGAAGCGAAATGTGACGACGAAGTAAACTACAGAGTGAGTGTGGGATGGATGAAATGGCGGGAAAATTCGGGAATCTTTTGCGACCGTAAATTTCCGCTTAAATGAAAGGGGAAACTCTACACCACGGTTGTTAGACCAGCTCTTACATACGGTTCTCAGTGCTGGACAATGTACGAAGCATTTAAAAACAAAATGATGGCAGCGGAAATGAAAATGTTAAGGATGTCTAAGTGGAGTCACTAAACGCGATTGTATTAGATCTACGCGTATAAGAGGAAGTCTACATATAAAGAATTCGGTAACCGAACAGCTTGAGGCGAATAGAATAAGTTGGTATTGCCACGTTCAAAGAAGATCTGCGGAAAATCCAGTTAAAAAGGCACTATCAACTACGGTCACTCCAACTGTAAGAAAACGAGGTCGGAAAAGAATTCGTGGATTTCTCAGACAGAAAATGCGCAACAACGCCTGGGGCTATCCCCTGAAGCGATCCAAGACCGAGCATTATGTAGACGCGTTCTGCGGTCTGCGACATTAGCCAACCCCATAAGTGGAGCAGCAGCGATGCAGCAAAAATGGGAAACTCGTTACGCATAAGTTCGTATAACGAGGAAAGGGTTAATAAAAGGATAAGAAGAAGAAGAAGAAGACATACAGCTTAGATTCCACAATATTCAAACATAGAAAATTCATAGAAAAAAAGTGATTACAATCTTAGATAAATAGAATTATAGCAATTAATTGAACAAAATAAGTTAGAAAATTAATTATTCGAATATAAAGCATCAACATACTGCCCGCCTTGAAGGGTCGAACGGGAAAAGAGGCACTTCAACAACCTGGTAAAAGAGCCAGCCGATGAATCGGTCTTTTTAAGACAGTTCCTTTGACTCTCACATCTGCCACACGAATCTTTCCATCTGCACTAGGTATAAGTCTTTCGATTCTTCCGAGGAGCCATTGCTGAGGCGGCAAATTATCGTCGCCGATTAATACCACTGTACCCAAGATAGCATTCTCGAAAGCCGTTTTCCACTTTGTCCGCTGTTGTAACTCTAACAGGTATTCTTTGGACCATCTCTTCCAGAAGTGTCGCTTTATGTGCGTTATGCGACGCCATCGCTTCAAAGGAGATATACTCGCATCTTCTGGGATAGTGGGCTCCGGTATCGAATTCAGGGCGCTAATAATCAAAAGATGGCCTGGAGTTTAGGCTTGTTCATCATTTGGATCTGGCCCTAGGACGCAAAGTGGGCGAGACTTCATTATTGCTTCTATCTCTGCGACTAAAGTCGAAAAATCTTCGTAAGTTAGACATGATTGCTTTACAGTTCTGTAGACATGGGATTTTGCCGACTTAACCGCCGCTACCCATAGGCCACCGATATGTGACGCGCGAGGAGGTATATGTATAAATTTGATCCTATGGAAAGTGCATCAGGATGAGATGATCTTCTCCTTCTGTTCATGTAAGACCAAAGTATATAGCTCCTTAAGCTCAGTCAGAGCTCGATAGATCCGAAACGACTTTTTAGTGAGACGCCTTCGTCGCAAAACAAATAAACATGCAAATAGACAACAAGATTATATACAAATAGGGAATTTTTAGGTAGCAGAATAGGACATTTTATACTATAGGGTATGTTCGCATTCAGCAAACGCCCACCCACTCGTAAGAACTGTATACAGTGTTCATCATCAAGGAAAGGATTGAGGTTGCTGATGACACTTTTTGGGCTTATCGTCTTTTTCTCCCTTAGATTTTCAATTTCATCCTGGAAATGAGTTTGCTGGATATTCCAGATAATTCTAAGAAGGGATTCTTCAAATTCTTCTGCTGTTAGGCCTGATGATTTAGAACTTACGGGGGGGTAAGAAAACTGATTACCCGACTTTGCTTAAAGCCACCTTATAAATCGAATCACATATCCAAAAATACGAATCACCTTTTGATAGCTGCTAAATCGTACAAAATGTTGAGAAAATTCATCAGAAACTATCTTTGCCAACAAAACTACAGAATTGTTGGGTCCTAAATTTAATACCGATGTCGTTTTCTTTTGTTTTGGCCATTTTTCGATAGATGAGTATAGAAATGACAGACCGTTAAGCCACATGCTTTCCATTAGTTCAGAAACATTTGATCCCCGAGATACCATATCCGCTGGATTTGACTTTCAATTTACATGCCTCCATTTCGCAACTGGCAATTCAGACTGTATCTTTGAAACTCTATTGGCAACGAATAGTTCCCAAGATGAAGGCTAAGCAGAAATCCCGCGCAGCACAATCTCTGAATCTATACAAAGAAAAATTTCTTCAAAGTTTTCATTTAGATTCGGTAAGATCCTTTGCACCAAGTCGACCAGCAGTACAGCTGCACACAACTCTAATCGCAGCAGTGAATTAGTTTTGATAGGAGCTACTTTCGACTTGGCACTTAATGAATTACATGTGACATTTCCAAACTTATTGTCGGTCCGTAGATACACAGCGAAACCATACGCACGAATCGATGCATCTGCAAAACCATGCAGCACGACCTTAACATTTGATCGACACGAGTACTGAATATCCCTAGGCACCTTTATTGTATCCAACTGCGCTATATCTCTACGATATTCCTCCCACTGCGAGTGTATTTTTAATCCAGAGATCTTGCAGAATGATTTTTCCCTTTACAACTACTGGGTTGATTAAACCTAAGGGATCAAATATCTGTGCGAGTTCTGACAGTATTTACCTTTTCGTGATGGGTTTTTGAAAAATCTATAGCTGGAGTGATGTATCGACAATTGTCTTCTGAAGGATTTCATACGATACCTAAAGTCTTTATGACGTCTTTATCATTGATACGCAACGCATCACTAACCTGCTCGGTACCAGAAATCCTGTCCAACACTCTAGGGTCATTACTGCAACACTTTCTCAAATCAAATCCAGCAGTCTGAAGGATGTGCTTGGGCTCGCTATAAATCTTGTAAATGGACTCCAATGGATCTGCTCCTGTGATCATGTCATCCATATTTGTATTTGTATTTATTGAATATGAAATTGCTTATCACAGTAAGATAAATCTTATAAAATAGTGAAAGCCTTAAAATTAAGTTTACAAATTGAACATAATAAAATAAACATAAGGATAACAAACGAAATTAGTTGAACAACAAGAAATATTTAAATGAAAAACATAAAAAAAAAAAAACAATAAGAAAAGAAAACAAGATTCAAATAACAAACATGTGAATTTAAAAAAAGACGATTAATTAAGAATTTAATCGAAACAAAGCAAATAATAAATAAATACCAACAATTTAAATTGAATATGCTAATTAATTATACTCACTGGCCAAGTACCTCAAAAGTAAATTTCTAAATCTTTTTGTATTTCTGACTCCTCTTAGTTCACGGGGCAGGGAGTACCATAGGCGAGTGGCATGAACGAAGAACTGCCGCTCCGATGCCAGACTAGAATGTGGAGTTGGCATTAAGGTCAGAGTTCTTTGCGACCGAGAAAAAACTAATCTGGTATAGAGATACTCAGGTTGATGTGTCTGTATGATGTCATGCAGGCAAGATAAGGATCGAAGCACTAGCAGGTTATCGAACGAGCAGCCGACAATACACTTTGAATAAACTGATACGTGATCATAATTTCGGAGTCCATAGATATACCGAGCAATATTGTTGTATACAACGTTAAGCTTCCTTCTAGAAATTGAGTCAACTTTGCCATAGACCTCACACCCATACAGCAAAATTGGCAATACGAGCGTTTTCGCCAGCATAGTTCTTATAGCTGTAGGTGTAAACATCTGAGTCGACCAAAGCATACGAAGCCCTCCATAAACCTTGACAATAGCGGAGTTTATATGGTCAGTCCATGTTAGGAAGTCGTTAAAAATAAGTCCGAGATTTCGTACAGTGTGAACAAAGGGGACGATTTCTTCACCAAGTTTTATCGGTGGAAAGGTAGATAGGTTCTGTGTTTTTCTATGAATCACGAGAGCTTTCGATTTGGTCGGATTTAAACATATAAAATTACGTTGAGCCCAGAGAAAAATATTGTCCATTTCTTCATTCATCAAAGCGACAACTTGATCTAAGACATTGATATTTCGACTCAAAGCCAAATGGACATCATCCGCATACATGTGGGTCAGACACCGTTGGGCAATTTGTGACAAGTCATTGATGTACATAGAAAAAAGGACAGTTCCATGTATTGATCCTTGAGGAGCTCCATTCGATACCCTAACAAAGCTCGAAGTTGTATTGTTGACCACAACACATTGCTGCCTATCTAATAGGTAGGAATAAATAAGCTTCGCCGATTCTTTGGAGAAATTATACATGGTCTGAAGTTTTTGGCAAAGAAGAACATGGTTAACAGTATCGAACGCTTTTGAAAAATCTAAGAGAATTAGAAAAGTAACATACTAACAACAACTTCCTAATGTCATCGACGACTGACAATAATGCTGTTTTGCAGCTGTGTTTGGGACGGAAACCGGACTGACAACTGCTAACTAGCTTATGTATGGACAAATATGCTTGCATTTGCTTCAAAATCACTTTTTCCAACACTTTACTTGAAAGCGGGAGAATCGCTATGGGTCTATAATCGTCATTACCTTCTTTGGGTATTGGGATAACTTTTGCCCTCTTCCATTCACGTGGATAGTCAGAGGCTGTTATTATGCTGTTAAAAATGTGGGTAATGGAAGGAAGAATGTAAGGAAGGAGATTTTTTATGAACCGGGAATCAACACCATCGATGCCGGTTGCGTTTGACTTAATTGATAGAACCGCTTCGACAATCTCTTGATCACTGATACATACGAAACCGAAAGATTCATTGGAGATGGAGTTGTCTTAAGGATCAAATGTATTATACTCATTTTCATTTGTGAAAAAGGATGGTTTTGTGACGAATTTAGCGCTTAAGAGTTCACAGTCAATGTAATCTCTTTTCCAATTCCAAGTTCCTTAACAGTTTACCATTTGGTTTTTTTGGAACAACTTTCGTTTAACCTATTTTCATAGTAAAGCGTCTTTGCGAACCTTATGTCAAGCACCACTTTGTTCCGCAAACGGCAGTATTCTCGATATAGCGGTTCGACTCTATATCGTTTCCATAGTCTATAGGCTGTATTACGTTGCAGCATCAGCTTCTTAATTTCGCTGCTGAGCAAGGCTGGCGACGTTCTACGGATAACTTTTGTTTTAAGTGGGATATGTTTATTAAATAGGTATCTGATCTGTTCTTGAAAAAAACACAACTTTATCGTTAACAGACTGCATGCACCTCATACTATTCCAATCAGTACACTGAATGTCATACAGCAACTCACCGTAGTTCGCATTCTTAAAAGTCTTCAACGAAGTGTCTTCAGAAACGGAGGAACCAACTACCATGCAAGCAGCTTAGGGCATGTCAGTTAACCCATAACTTCCAGAGGCTATCCAACCCAGCAAAGTCTTCTGGAAAATAGGTAGCCGGAGACCAAGTCTAATCTGCCCAACTCAAAGGAGATGGAAAAGGCTATCGGCACCGATTAAGAGGTATATGTGACTCGGAATATTAAAATAAGGATCAGCCAGATATAGGATGGTGGGAATTTTCCAATCGGAAATATCCATTTTTGTTTCAGATTGAATATTAGTGATTGATTTAGAACCAACAGGAACAGTTCAAAATCAGAAATTCGTCATATGCAATTAGTTTCTGTCTTATAGTGTATGACAGAATTTGACTTCCCTATTCCGAAAACAAATGTATGGGTTTTAACTTTATGCAACCCAAGTTCTTGAACCATATCTTCGGTTATAAAGTTCAATTGTGATGTAATCGGTTGTGGTTGAAATCGACCACATTTGTCTCTTATGTAGACTATAGCAGTTGCTAAAATAACATTTGCTTTGCCATGTTCCCCTGTATTTGCAGCAATAGTACTGGTACAACTGATGCTTGTGCTTACCACTGCACAGAAGCCTTTTCAGTTACTTGGTGGACAGTAAATCTGTGAAGCAATCGATGATGTGGATATGAACAAATAGTTCACTTTCGCGAATTGCACCTTCTTACTGAGTGACCTTTCCCCAAACAATTTATGCAAAGAACTCGTCTCTTAACATCTAGGAAACATTCGGAGACTGGCAACTGGTTTAAATCTGGACACTCAACTATAGCATGACTACCCGACTGACAGAATTCACACAACTTTATAATTTCTCTTTGTACTGCGCAAGTTGTAGACTTTCTCATAGTTGTTGTGAGCAGCTTCCAGTGATTTCTTAAGTTGTCCACACAGAATATCCAGCTTATCGGACTTTGGCAGCGTTTGAATATCCGAGTGATTTAAGGCATTAAGCTTGCAGAGAATTCGGTAGGTTGATCGATCATGGCATGGCCGAACAATGCTTCATAGGGTGAAAGTCCAATAGCTGAATGGACAGCAGAGCGCTATGTAAAATCAATGGCGGGAAGTTGTTCTATTCTTCGGTACAGAGATCTTCAGAACCCGATGTGCGCACAACGGGTCTGCAGTATCCAGATTTTCATCACCCACATCAAAGTTTCAACCATCGAAAACAAAATTGAATGCGAATTTATATGTAAGTGTTCTGCTGGCCTTTCTTTTAGAAATTACACACATCATAAGGGCATAACCCATTTGCTTACGTTTTTTAATTTTCAACTTTTGCCTTCTTCTCCTTTTTCCAAAAAAAGGGGGAAGACAACGTAATGAGAACAATTTACAGGTATATATCTAAAGAAAATGAATTTAATAATACATAGTGATACTTCCTAATACTCGTACTAAGTTAAATCTAGATTACTTACTTTTACTTACTTTAGGTGGCGCTACAGTCCGGGGTGGACCTGGGCCTCAGTCAACAAGCTTCTCCAGCCAGCTCGATCCCTGGCTAACTGCCTCCAGTTTCGCACGCTAGGTTGGCTGAGGTCCTCTTCCACTTGCGTGCGCCACCTGAATCTTGGCCTTCCTCTACTGCGCTGTCCCTCGGGACCGGATTCGAAGACTTTTCGGACCGGAGCATTGGTGCACACGACCCAGCCATCTCAGTCTTCGGATCTTCACTCTTCTGGCTAGGTCCATGTCGCTGTACAGTCCATACAGTTCGTCGTTGTATCTCCTCCTCCACTCACCGTCAATGCTGACGGGACCGAAGATCGCCCAAAGAATTTTTCTCTCGAAGCAACCAAGCACACCCTCATCCATTTTTGATAATGTCCATGCCTCTGCGCCATAGAGCAGGACCGGGATTATTAAAGTCTTATAAAGGGTGACTTTTGTTGTCCGAGAGAGGGCTTTGCTACTCAATTGCCTTCTCAACCCAAAGAAACACCTGTTAGCAAGAGTTATTCTTCGCTTGATCTCAGCGCTGGTGTCGTTGTCTGTATTTATAGCGGAGGCTAGGTAGAGAAAGTCCTTAACTACCTCAAAGTTATATCTGTCGAGGGTGACGTTCTGCCCGAGACGTCGGTGTTGGTTGTCCTTTTTGCTTGACAGCATATACTTGGTCTTGCCCTCATTGACCGTTAAACCCATTTTCGCCGCTTCCGTTTCAATACTCGCGAAAGAGCCACTGCCATCACGCTGCTTTCTCCCGAGCATGTCAATATCGTCGGCGTATGCGAGTAGTTGGACGGACTTTTAAAAGATAGTGCTTCTTGTGTTTGGTCGTGAGTTTTGCACTATTCTTTCAAGTACGATGTTGAAAAATCGCGAGATCTTTACCGACCTTGATGAAAAAGCGTGCATTCTCCATCGTCATCCTGCACAGACGGACGAGTTTGGCAGGGATGCCAAAACTAGACATTGCTCTGTATAGCTCGTCTCTATAGATGCTGTCATACGCGGCCTTAAAATCGATGAATAGGTGGTGTGTATCGATCTGAAGCTCATGGTTCTTCTCCAAAATCTGCCGCAGTGTGAATATCTGATCGATGGTGGACTTTCCTGGCCCGAAGCCACACTGATATGGACCTATCAGGTTGTTGACGAACGGCTTCAGGCGTTCACATAATACGGCAAATAAGATCTTGTATGCGATGTTTAGCAGACTGATGCCTCTGTAGTTGGCGCAGTTCAGATGGTCTCCTTTCTTGAGAATCAGATAAACAATGCTGAGGTTCCATTCATCGGGCATACTTTCGTCCGACCATATTTTACAGATGAGTTGGTGTATGCTCCTTACCAAGTCATCGCCTGCCGCTTTGAAGAGCTCGGCAGTCAGGCCATTCGCTCCAGCAGCTTTGTTGGATTTAAGCTTCGAGATGGCTATCTTCACTTCATCCAGGTCGGGTGGACGGAATTGTTGGTCATCATCGTCCAGGTTGAAAGGTTGATTCTGCCTGACAGCGGTATTTGGTCCGTCATCGCCGCTAAACAGTCTGCAGAAATGATCTTTCCAAATTCATCGACTGCGATTCTACTATGATGTTCCCTTGTTCATCTCTACAGGCTTCGGTTCGGGGTTTGTTTCCGCGGCATGTTATTTTTACCTTTTGGTAAAACTTCCGAACCTCATTCCTGGAGTAGCATCTTTCAATTTCCTTGATGGCGCGCTTCTCATGCTCCCTCTTCTTCCTCATGTGAAGCCAGTGTTCGTCTCTCCTCTTCCGCTCATAGAGCTCATGAGCAGCTGTGGTCTTTCTAAGCAGCGCCGCGTTATATGCATCTTGCTTTGCTGTATGTGCTTGCCGGCATTCATCATCGAACCAGGGGTTTCGTTGTGGTGGACGAGTGAAACCCAGCACATCAGAAGAGGCATCTCTGATGGCGTTTTGGCAGTGTTTCCAATGGTCTTCGATGCTTGATGCTGGCGGCATTGGACCTTTTCAGAGATTAAGAGACACTCGATCGGAAAAGGAATTGGTGATCTCTTGCGATTGTAGCCGTCTGACGTCGAATTTTCTCACAGCATTTGTTTGTATTGGCGTAGTTTGGGATATCCGTATATATATATAACCGTACCTTGGCTACAACAAGGTAATGGTCCGAGTCGATGTTGGCTCCTCGGAACGTACGGACATCCATAATACTGGAGGAGTGTCTTGCGTCGATCACAATATCATCAATCTGGTTGACTGTTGATTGATCAGGAGTTCTCCAAGTCCCCTTGTGTATGTCGAGATGTGGGAACCGCGCGCTAGCCACGACAATGTTTCGCCCCGCCGCAAAGTCGATTAGCCTGTATCCGTTATCGGAGGTGGTATTGTGCAGGCTATATTTTCCGATTGTTCCACCAAAGATACCCTCTCTTCCTAGCTTTGCATTGCCTCCGCTAATTGCTCGGCTGCACGTGGTCTATTAACGGATCTAACATTCCGCGTGCATATCCGAAGCTCATTGTCCTTAAATCGTTTGCGTGGGTTGTCAACTGTAGATCCGTCCATATCCGAGTCTTGTTGATGCTTCGTAACTTAATTCTTTTTAAATGGCCGACCAGTTACCCCGGCGGCACAACCCCCAACATGGAGGACCAGTTCCATTTTGAGTGCCCCTAGGACGAGCGGTCGGTTACACCGAAGCCAGTAACCTGTTCCGGGATGTGAGCGCTGCCGTTGGCCCTTATAGGGCTCGTCCGCCACCATCTCTTTTCCAAGACCCTGATTAAGTCCTGGAAATCCTTTCCGGCCTGAGCTCCAAATATGTCGGAGTAGCCGGGATAAGGTCTTGTTTTGTTTTTCCGACACTAATCCTGGTTAATGGCGCAGGAAACTCGCCATTTGCCCCTTTCACTTCGCAACCTCTAGTGAGATTCCCAGATGGCGCCACGGGGAGGCGTGAAGTAGGACTTATTAGCAGAGCTGCAAGATGTTCGGCTGCAGAGGCTCATTCTCGTCATTTATGGAACCAGCACCTGTCGGAAATTGCTAATTCTACGAGGCCTTATACTAATCGTTGCCATCTATTGGGACTTTATAGGTATGTATTGGCAGAACCGTCACAACCGAGTACTGATCATTGAATTTGCAGTTGTTACCTCTTCTCGGTTGCTCAACACCTCCTATCTGACCATACAGAGATTCCGTTTTTTGCATGTACCGCATTTTATTTACTAATGATGATTTTATTGTTGATTGCCTTATCTCTCACAGAATCCACATTTCGGGTTGTTCACCCGGCTTGTTTTTAAACCAAAAATGTTCTACATTTTTTTGCTCTTGGGCCATATTTTTATTCTCTATGCACGAACCAAAGAGGAGGGTGTGTGAGAAGGATTATCACAAGGAAAATGCATAGTAATCGGTGCGATCTTTGTTTGGGTTTTTATCCGTGAAATTGTCCTTGCTGATCATTTTAGGAGATGGCGCTGGCGGCAATATGTGGTTTGGTTAACATATAATCTATTTTCTATGCAGACCAAAAAAGAAATACGTACTACACACGCATATCATACACAAATACTTATATGCGACTTATGGATGCCCTGTAGGCACCTAGTCGTTTCCCACAACCAGAAAAACATTTGATCTTTTAAATCATAATTTATCAATTCGAAAACTCAGCAATGCTGGTTTGAGAGGTCATATATCTGAATGGTTTAAGTCATATTTATTTAATTTCAAACAAAGTGTTGTTGTTAATTGATGTATAAGCCAGGAAGAAGAATGTCCGAATACTGGAGTCCCACAGAGATACTTAGCTTTCCGGTTAACGGTCATTTAATTGGCTATGTTGATGACATAGCACTCTTATATGCAGACCTTTCTTTAACTGTCACTCGAGACCATTTTAACTCTGACCTAGATTTGCTCAGAACCTGGCTCAGTTACTATCAACTTGTGCTTAGGACAAGGTCTAAGGCGATGTTGTTCTTCTTATCCAAGTTGAATGCAGTCATTGAAGGTATTACTTTTCATGACTTTTCTTGCGACAAGGTAAATTGCACTAACAGCTGCAATCCTCCAAAGAAACCCCTACCACGGTGCTGCATGAGTTCTCCGATTCTGAAGGCGAGCCCAAGAGCTCATTCTCCAAGTCTGATCGTGAGGAAACTCTGTTTGTTTCGTCGTCGGTATCCATCTCCGACATAAAACTAGAGATGGATGCCGACGTCTTATTAGTCGCCCCGGACTGCTGGGAATCATCGCTATCCAACTTAGGGAAGGATATCGTTGCTCCAATGTCTGAGGCTAAGTTTGTGTGTTCAGTTAAATGAGGAGCCGGTTGCTTATCAGCATACAGCTCGTCCTTCTTGTAAACCCTTAGGAAGATGGACTCGAAGCCAAACCGAATCATGATTTTGGTCAGCGCTAGATGGTTTAGGGATTCCTTTTTGATCACAATTAACGCGAATCTCTAAGGGCCCTTTAGTTCCTCTAGTTTCGCGACCTTCCAGTCATGAGTCGGAAGGGTCGGGTTACTGAGCCTAATGATCTCCAGAATGTCTTCTGGGGAGGAGGGTTCAGCTGGGATCCAGGCGCGGGTTCTAGGTCTACTAGGGATATCCTCCTTTGCCACGACCTCGAGTCTTGCACTCGGCCAGGCCTCTCCTAGACCACCTATGGCTTTTTTATATAATGATCCAAGGACCGTTGGTCGACGCAAGCGATCAACTTGACCTGGCCTTGGTACCAGCCGCTTTTTATCTACAAAGCGTTTAAAGTATCTTCATAAGAAGTGGTAATGCTCTCATTAGAAGATATAGAATGTATCCGTTACGAAATGAAAATACAGTTGACGTTGCTAGAGTTTGTAAAGAGCAGAATCGACGTTTTTTAACTACTGTAGCACCATATATGTTTAATAAACTGCCGTCTGATATACGTAATCTTTTATCACATGGAAAGGAATCCTTTAAAAAATTAAAAGTATGGCTGCTTTCAAGGTTTGAAGTAGAGTCTCTTCTTCAAGTCATCTCTTAGCACTTTCTTCATTTTCCGTTTTCAGTCTTACTTTTATTGAATTGAATAGGCCTCTCTGTCCCATCAGGGTACAAATGGCTAAGGACGGCTCGTACTCCGTAGGGCGATGCATCTGTAGCAGGAACTAAAGGCAGTTTTGGGTTATAGTGTACTAGTACCATTTGAGATTGAATTTCTCCTTTGACTGTATTGAAAGCCACCTCGCCATCGGTAGTCCAAAAATTTCGAATTTTTCGGTAAAAGTTGATTCACTGGGTATAGAGTTTAACTAAAATTTTTTAGAAAACGCCCGTAATAGTTAACTAGACCGATAAAAGCATGGTCTTGTCTTTTGTCCTTCGGCGGTGGTGCCTTTTGAATTGCATCTATTTTAGATTTAATTCTATGGATACCCTCTTTATCGATCAAATAGCCGCAGTATTCAATTTGATCATTCATAAAAGTACTTTTTCTAAATTAATTTTGAGATTAAATTTTTGTAAACGCCTTAAAACTTCTTCTTAATTTGAAAGGTGGTTTTAGTCACTGGATCCCGTAATTTTAATATCGTCTAAAAATACTGTTACCACAGGAATATCTTGGAGAACCTACTCCATCAGCGTAATCCGCAATAAGAATAATCCACAATCAGCATGACCATCCGAATCCCATCCTCGTCGCCAATACTTTGTTGTGTATGTGGTAAAATAAAGAGTCACGGATTTCAACAACCGTTTATGTCAATTAAACTTTTAATTTAATATTTTAAACTTAACATTTGATAATAAAATTTCGGGGATCGAAATTAGTGTCCGGAAATAAAAAAGAAAGAGTGAGCGAAAGGGTTTCACTCTAGGAAATGACATATAAATTTTGTTTTATATCACTTTTGATGTAATGCCAAATTCACGATAAATGTATGTATATAACAGTTACACACTTGCAACTGGTTGTATTACACCACAAAGTATGTTATTCACCCTTATTCTGTAAGGCGTTCAACGCCAAAAAAAACAACAGTGTGAACTTGGTATTACGTAAGGCATTCAGCTCCAACCTAAACGACAATATGTCAATTTTCTCTTGTGGAACGAGTTTACATTTTTTCTTTCGTATTGCGTTAGACGTTTCTACGAAAACAACGTCTGTGAAAACGCCAAAATCTGTTTTTTTTTTTAACTTCTTTTCAGCAATAAAGAGGGCGAGGCTACAGGAGGAGGACCTTTAAAAAAAATTTTTTAAACGACTTGGAAGAAGCCATTATAAAGCTTCTGTCGTTGAACAGGGTTGTTAATCCAACAGGACACGCCGCAGGTGGATCATTTTATTCTGCGTTCCCGAAAGCTGCAGTCATCGCCTCATCGACTCCACTGAAATCTGCAAATTTGTCTTCATTTCCAACAGCACCAACCACAAATCCATCATCGTGTCCAGCTACCAATGCTACGCCTGCTGAAATTAATTATGAAATGACCGGGGTCGATGATGATCCAACACCGAAATTAACTGATTCAGCCGAACTGGAAATACCAAGGGTGGAAAATTGTGAAGATTTATTCTTTGAAAATGTGAGGACCAAAGCAAAAAAAAACAAAAGGAAAATGTTTTTCTAAAAATGCTACAAATACAAACTGAGGTCCTAGAAAAATTGTTTTCTGGCATAGATGAATCTTTAAAAGACATACAAAAAAATCTGCAAAACAATGTAACTTCGATTACTGCCATTGAAAACCATCTCAAAGATTGTGCGAGGCATCGGAAAAAAAATTTTACGTCCAAGAGGAGCATCTTAAGATACTAAAGCTGCAAATGGAGCGTGACGGATAGACAAAGGTTGTATTCAAATGATTTGAAACTTTCAGACTTGAAAATCCGTAAGAAGCAGATTGACATTGAAGAACGTAAATTGGAGCTTCTTAATACAAATAACAACACATAATTTGAATTTAATTTTAAAGTTTTATGAATCGTTTAAGTTTTTTTTATAGTTTACGTTATCGTTGCCTAAAAAATACAAGATTGAAATAAATATCTTAATAAAAAATGTTTTTTAAAATTCCATTGCGTATCTGTACGGCTGCTTGGTTATCGTTGGTATTTGATTGGTTATCCAAATTTGGGGTGCTTTCATTCGTAAGTTGAACTATAGTTTCAGGTGGATCCAAGTTGCAAACTACGCCAATATTGTGCAAAGTTGCGCATACATTTACAATTTGCATAGCTTTCTCTGGAGTATATTGCAATTGCCTTGCACCAAGGACACATCGGAACTGATTCTTAATTACTCCTATTGTTCTTTCGATGATGTTTCTAGTTCTGGAGTGTTTAGTGTTAAACATGCTTTCCCTACTGCCTTCTTTCGGGGGCTCTATAGGGAGTTATAAGAAAAGGCTCAAGTGGGTACCCAGCATGTCCTGCAAAAAAGTATTTTTATTTTAAATGTCTTATTAATCACGATCACATACCCAAAACCCAAGTATTTCTTTCTCCTCCGTCATAATTCCTTTTCAACAACCCTTGATACTCGCTAGCATTCCATACTAGTGAATCATGGCCAGCTCAAGCATGTCTGGCATCCACGAACCTTATAGCCACTCTATTATCACAGACCTTAAATATTCATATATGATATGAAAATATTTATACATATATGAATATACATGTATGTAGGTACATATGTAAACATATGTGTTTTTCGCTTACCACCATAACGTTAATACTAAAAAATCATTTCCTATTGTAATATCTATGTTGATCTGCTTTCTTAAGCGCAAAAATGAAATGAAACATGGCTGCCGTCGACCGACTCGATAACACCTGAAATTCCAGCTCGTTGAAAAAAATGCATTTTTGCTTTAGTTTTTCCTTGTTCTAACAGATCCATTTTTAACCATACCGGGCAAAGTTTTTCCTCGAGAATGTTTAACATTTCCTAAGAGTGGGCTGGCCTAGTGCTAAATTGAAGTCGTTTCCTTTTTGATAGCTTCATTCAGCGAAAAATCTAAGGGTAGCAGCTAGTTTTAAAATCGTTGGAATTGCTACAGAACGTTGCCGAGGAAAACTGTTTTCGATCAAACTTAAAACATACTTGAAGGCCTCTTTGTCCAGAAACAGAACCATTGTTAATTATTTTACATACTTTGATTCAAAAGGATTTCCTTCAGATCGAATCCTTCTCCTTTGCAGTACCAAATCTTTCTTTTTTTTTTCTTCCTCTTCATCGTTACTGCTGCTCCATGAAAAATAACTTGCTACAATATACATTTTCCTGTTTTTTTTTCTTATGTTTAAAACGAATTTTCAGAAACCAAATTATTTAATTTGTAAACAATTTTGATGTGTCAAATGTCAGGTGTTTTAGTGGATAATATTGTAGAATGTAAGAGCGAGAGAACCGCTGGCGTCTTAGTTACGGAATACCACTGAAAAAACGATACGACTCTAAGAACCACAATTGGCGTTTTAGTAAAACGTCTATCGGAATAAGGGTGATAATTACATGTCATCTCACGTATTTTATTAAAACCCAGAATTGGTTGGTTAAGTTGTATTTTATATCAATTGTACTTACTTATTGACTAATTAGATTCATTATAACTCACTATATTATACTTGTTTACCATGAAATATATTGAAATTGAAATTGGAACAGTTCACAAGATAGTTAATAATAATTATAGATCGTAACTGTGTGGTGAATTATAATAAATAATTAAATAACTACCCGTACAGTATCCGGAAGTTTCAAGGGATTTGAATAGTTCCAAATATGCCTTCGCACACGAACAAAATTTATTTCTTCATCTGAATTTATATCAGCAGGAAAAAATAAATCAAAAGACATTTCCATCTTTTATTTTTTAAAACAACTATTTCACAAAACCAAATTCCACTTTTAAATTGAATGATTTTGAAGCGGCGACTTGTGATTTTGACAATCTGACAGCAGCACAACTCAACTAAAAGTAGTTGTTAATCGTAATAACGATTTGCAGTTTGGTTGTCTCTTAAGTTGAATTGACTCGAAGAATCATAATAATCATACTAGGAGTGTAAGACAATTTTCGTTATACAATTCTCTCTTTGCCTTAATGGCATTGGGGTCTCTGTTGTGTATTTGAATAGGGTTCCTTATTGTGGGAAAATTTCGATGACTTCGCTATAAAATTGTTTTACTTCCTTGCTGAATGTTCTGAAGCTCTTATCTGCGTAATGTAATATTAGGTTGGCTTTAATTTGGGACCACTCTAATGGCGTTCCGCACATGTTGAGAACGTCGTTGGCAGGTACTTCAATTTTATTACGAATAGCTTATTGAATTGGGCAGTGAATTCACGAATAATGGAATTTAAAAGTTTTTTTCTTTAACAATTTGTTTATTTTAAGCCAGTTAAGATATCATGAATCTAGCTTACAGTAACATGAGTGTTGCCATGTTCTCTTATACCGTTGGTATTGAATTGTTCGATTCGAGAACTACCAGTAAACCGGTTGTTTTTAAACCGATACCAACATTCACGGCAACTTAATGATCTTACGTGATCATAGAATTCCACACAAACGTTACCTGTTACCGTGAGAAACTACATACTACAAACTAGTTCAAAATAATATTTGTGCAGGCAACATTAGGAATGGGAAAGGTAACATTTAACGTAGGAAGCAAACATAAGCAAACATAATGTGATTGGATTACGGCATGTGTCTGTAATGAGGTTGTGGTATTTCGTTTCGTAACTTGCGTATTACACGGTTGTTAGACCGGCACTTGTTCAATGAATGTCCATGGCGAAGGTAGATAAAACACAACGAACGTTCCTTCGTCTATTATCGACCGAAAGCGCGAGAAAATGCTTACAAGGGGAAAGACTACACACTGAATGACATTTGAGACAACCGTCATTTGTTTCCACAACGAATGGATCCTTGAGCTGTGTTTCGAGATTGCGCTGACCGGGTAGTAGTAAAACAGTATTCGAGACAAACCTAAACTGAAATGAGCCACGGATAACGATTATTTGACTTCAGCGCATATAAACCACGAATTACCCCTTCAGCGCCATCAGTGACATTTTCGTAAAAAAAATGTTTTCGAATTATTTGTTGAAGGAAGTTCCAAAAAACATTCCACAAATGATTACACACTTTTGTTGACCTGGAGCGTCCAACTTTTCTAGAACTTTCCAGAGAGGGCGTATCAAGGAGATCCAGAGGGCCTATTGATTGCTTGCTCCATCATTTCTGCTTTATGAGTTTTAGGAAGTCGATAAGTTTTTGATGGTTATAGGAGCTGAATTATTTGTATTTATCTCATGTTAAACTGCACTTGAAGCTGTAAAGACATCTTTTTTTAAGGGAAATACCAAAAGTTCCCGGAATTTATTTATTCAGAAAATTGAAAATACAAGTTTATTCATCTGAATCTATATTGTCCCCTTCAAAGTAATCCCCATCGACTGCAACACACTTATGCCAGCGCTTGATCCTATCCTCGAAACATTTTTTATATTCTGCTTTCGGTATGTCCATCAGTGCTTCCTGCGATTTTTCCATTACTTCCTCTCGGCTGCTGAAACGCGTGAATTCGGTGGCTGTTGGATGGTATTTGTTGCATTTTCGTCAAAAAATTACGAATAATGATGGAACTGTGCGACGGGGCGTATTATGATGCAAAATCCTCGAGTTTTCTGCCCACAATTCTGGTCTCTTTCGGCGAATCACTTCACGCAAACGTCTCATAACGCCCAAATAATACTCTTTGTTTACTGTCTGGCCTTCTGGCAAAAATTCATGATGCACTACACCGTTATAATCCATGAAAACCGTGAGCATTGCCTTCATTTTTGACTGAAAACGACGTGGTTTCTTTGGTCTTGGCTCATTTGGTGAACGCCATTCACTTGCCTGATGTCTGGATTGCGTGTCGTACTCATAAGCCCACGTCTCGTGTCCAGTAATGATTCTTTTGATCAATGTGGGATTGGATTCAGCCTCGCAAATCATCTCTTTTGCGACGTCAACACGGTTCCTTTTTTGCATGAGATTGAGGTCTTTTGGCACCAACTTTGCTGCTACACGACGGAAACCCAAATAATTTACCAAAATGTCTTGGACGGATCCATAGGTAATGTTCAAGTCCTCCGCTACCTCTCTGATGTCGTTTGCAGAGCACACAACAAGCGTACAAATAATTTCAGTCAAGCTTAAATTTCTTTCCGAAACTATCTCCTTAAAAAGATAACTGTTAAACATAGGTATTTTCATCTCTGTCTTTTTCTTTTGACTTTAATCGTTTACATTTCAAAATTCTTATCCGTTTGAAAATCGAACTTTTTTTCTGTAAATCTATTTCCTATTTTCGAATTGTGTAACTATTTTGACAGCGCCTTCCGAAATATAAATTTATTTATTCGATGCTTATGTTCAGGATAAATAATATGTTCGTAGGTCTCAATTTTGTTTAGACACATTAAGGGCAAAACGCAAGCCAAAATACTAAGTTTGATTTCTACGCTATGGTTGGGAAGAATTTAGGTGAAATTTACATTCCGTTGGACAGATAGATCCAGTTAGAGATTTCGATTAATTAAAAAAATATGAGATATAGGAATTAATTTGAAAAAGTAATAAAAAATGTTATAAATGGTTGCTTTCCTTGTCCAAAAAAAAAAACTTGAATGCAAAATGTGAACATTTTAAATGTATAAATAAAAAAAAAACAATAAAATAAATTATTATAACAGACATGATTTCTTCTTTCATTCTATAGTTGTTATTATAAGATAGTCCTAATAAGTATTTGCTAACTTAAACAAAACAAATAACAGTATATTGTTGATAACTCTAGAAATGTATTCACAAAAGTTGAATTTATTTCATAATCATAGTATGACAAAAATATTATTTATATTTTACATGTAGAAATAGAAGTAAGTTATGAGAATAATTTAATTTTTGGAGACCAAAAATACTTATTGAAGGAGGTGTCATACATATATTGAAATGTTATACAATAACTAAGTGCGTAACCTCCACTCAGAAATCAAGATGCTGCTAATTCACCACACTTGTCGTTTACAGAGCAAAAAACACGAGTTTGTTCTTTCAAGAGCAAGCAACATGGGTGCAAATAATTTCAGCCAAGCTTTAATCTCTTTCCGTCACTAACTTCTTATAAAGATTGTTTGGGAGAGACAGAGTTATGTTGTAAGCATACATACATCGTTAGTCTGGTTTTTGAAGTAAGTCTTTAAGTTTTTTGGAGTTAAGAAAACGATTGTCTGCAGTCAGCACAATAAAGACCTCTATAAATTGAAACAAAGAGTGCTTTTATTTAAAAGTATAAATACCTAACTGTATAAAAGGAGGATACTCTTTTGGGTATTCGTTATTAAAATTGGAATAAATGTTACAGTTTGCGGTTCAATTTTATTCATGTTAGAACTATTATTAGAATTACAATAATTGAAATATTTCCGTGCTTAAAACGGAGACATTGAAATTCATAATCAATAACCGCATAATAGGATTTGAGAAAGTCATTTCCCATGACTCCATCGAATTGAATATTGCACTTAGTATTCAACACATGAAACTTGTATTCGAACGATTTTTGTGGAAAGTTCAAAGAAAGATTTGAATATCCTGAACTTCGAAAGGATTGTTTTGACGGAAGAGAAACGTTTGAGTTAGAAGCATTTGAACTTCCGTACCCGAATGCTTACGATAGGAATTAGCAGATTCATATTAAGTCTGATTTACTCTATGATTAATATCAAAAAAATATTTTTATATCTATTAAGAGTGATTTCGTTTAGCATTTCTAATTTCCCGTGTAGAATTTTATTTTCGTTTTCATCTCCGATTGAAATTGAATTTTGTTGCGTTGCATTAATTCTTATCTATAAGCAGGTTTAAATACGAGAAATATATAGTGTATTCTTGTGTTTGCTCGTGTGTTTTGCACTATTGTTTCACGTACGATGTTGGAAAAATCACATGACAGCTCATTGCCTTTTCGAAGTTCTTTCTGGAAATCAAAGGTCTCAGTGAGATCTTTACCGAACTTGATGGAGCAGGTGAATTCTCCATCGTTGTCCTGCATAGACGGACGAGTTTGGCAGGGATGCCGAAACTAGATATTGCTCTGTATAGCTCGTCTCTAAAGATGCTGTCATGACCGCCCTTAAAATCGATGAATAGGTAGTGTGTATCGATCTGAAGCTCGTGGCTCTTCTCCAAGATCTGCCGAAGTATGAATATTTGGTTGATGGTGGACTTTCCTGGCCTGAAGCCACACTGATATGGACCTATAAGGTTGTTGACGAACGGCCTCAGGCGTGCACAAAATACGGCAAATAAGATCTTGTATGCGATGTTTAGGAGACTGATGCCTCTGTAATTGGCGCAGTTCAGAGGGTCTCCTTTCTTGAGAATCGGACAAACAATTCTAAGGTTCCATTCATCGGGCATAATTTTGTCCGACCATATTTTACAAATGAGTTGGTGTATGCTCCTTACCAAGGCATCGCCTGCCGCTTTGAAGAGCTCGGCAGTCAGGCCGTCCGCTCCAGCAGCTTTGTTAGACTTATGCTTCGATACATCTATCTTCACTTTGTACAGGTGGAGGGAAGTGTTGGTCATCATCGTCCAGGTTGAAATGTTGACTCTGCCTGACAGCGGTATTTGGTTTGTCATCGCCGTGATGGAGTCTACAGAAATGGTCTTTCCAAATCCTCAGCATCGACTGCGATTCTATTACGATGTTCCCTTGTTCATATCTACAGGCTTCGGTTCGGGGCTTGTTTCCATGGCATGTTACTTTTACCTTTTGGTAAAACTTCTGAACCTCATTCCTGGAGTAGCATCTCTCAATTTCCTCGATGGCGTGCCTCTCATGCTCTTTCTCCTTCCTCCTGAGAAGCCGGTGTTCTTCTCTCCTCTTCTCATAGAGCTCGTGAGCAGCTCTGGTCTTTTTCTGCAGTGCCGCATTACATGCCTTTTGCTTAGCTGCATGTGCTTGCTTCATTATCGAACCAGGGGTTTCGTTGTGGTGGACGAGTGAAACCCAGCACATCAGAAGTTCCATCTCTGATGACGTTTTGGGAGTGTTTCCAATGATCTTCGATGCTTGATGCTGGCGGTATTGGACCTCTTAGGAGATAAAGAGACACTCGATCGGAAAAGTACTTGGAGATCTCTCTCGATTGTAGCCGTCTGATTTTGAAACTCCTCACAGCATTAGTTTGTTATTTTGGCGTAGTTTGGGATATCCGCAACCATACCTTGGCTACAACAAGGTAATGGTTCAAGTCGATGTTGCGTCCATCGCAATGTGATCAATCTGGTTGACTGTTTATTGATCAGGAGTTCTCCAAGTCCCCTTGTGTATGTCGAGATGTGGGAACCGCGTGCTAGCCACGACAATGTTTCGCCCCGCAGCAAAGTTGATTAACCTGAATCCGTTATCGGAGGTGGTGTCGTGCAGGCTATATTATTCGATCGTTCCACTGAAGATACCCTGTCTGCCTAGCTTTGTATTCAAATCACCGAGGACAGTTTTAATGTCATATCTAGGACATAACTCGTAGGTCTTCTAAAGTAGTTCATAGAAGGTATCCTTGTTATCGTCATCTTTCTCCTCTGTGGAGGCATGCGCGCATATAAGGCTAATGTTGGCGAATTTAGCCTTGATGGGGATTGCTACGAGGCGCTCGCTTACATGCCGGATGTTCAGGACTTTTTGCCTTAGCTTTATTAGCTTTATGATTTTCCCAGATAGAGTAAGAGGCCAGTTTTTATTTGCTTTCGCTTTAATAGTTTTGAATGTGTCATAGTATTAGTGTGTGTTATATGAAAACAAATTATGAGTGAGTATATATATACAAAAACTAACAATCCTTCCTTTAAAACTGACATTTCTTACTTTACTTTATGGGTTTAATCCTAACAAACGAGTGAATTCTTGATGTTTGATTTTCTTTAAACTCTTAGTAAATAAATCAGCTGTCATTTTATCGGTTGGTACAAACTTCGGCATTAGGATCCCTTTCTCGAAAAAACTACGAATGTAATGGGCCTGGATGTCGATATGCGGCGTCCTGTTATGAAACACGGGAGGAAAAATGCGAACCCAGAGTAGGATTTGCGAATCCCCTGTTTAGTGTTGCCACCCCAGTCAGCATCTACGAAGCCCTTCAGTTTTTCACCATTTTGAAAATATTTAAGTTTAAAATTAATGGTAGAGTGCAGGTACCTTAATATATACTTTGCGGCATTCAAATGCTCCACATGCGGATCTGTATTAAATTGCGGCAGTTTTTTGACGGAGTGCAATATGTCCAGCCTAGACCAAACACTCAAATACGTCAAAGACCCAATCAGCGACTGGTATTGCTTCTGATTCACTTTCTTGCATTTAGTGCAGTCATCACATTTATAAAATTTAGTCCCCGGCTCCAGAGGGGTTGCCCAGCTTCTGCATTCTTGCATTCCAAAATCCTCAAATAAATTTGGAATCAACTGTTGTTGTGAAATTTGAATTCCATTCGAGGTTTTTGTCACTTCCATTCCCAGGAAATAGTCAATTGATCCCCTGTTCCTTCCTGACTGTTTCAGGCCGTATAATGCCTTCCTCAATTTGCACACCTTAGTTTTATTTCCTTCATCTTCAAAACACTTGGGCTGGTACATGTAAACCTTCTCTTGGAGATTCCCATTCAGGTATGCCGATGATACGTCCATTTGATGCACGAATAAGTTATACTCTGCCGCAAGTATCAAAATCAATCGAATCGACGAGTACCTTACCACAGGTGAAAAAATATCGGCGTAGTCAACTCCGTCATTTTCATTTTTCATTTTTAATGCATTTTTATTTCAAATATTCAATGACTCTTACATGCTAGACAAAAAAATGCTTAAAAATTAGCTTAAATAACTTAAAATAAAACAATCTTATTCTAACTTACTGGTCCCATGCGGGCACTCTAAGTTCAACATTACACTTAATCTATGTCTTTCAACGTAACGTACAGAAGTTTGCTTACTATAATGTATTAAATATAATTATTCAAAAAACTTAGTGAATGGACTTTTTTTTATTGAATATATGATAAAACTTACAACTAAATTTAAAAACTAATTTAAAAACTACCTATATATTTCTTTTAAACCTACTCGTAGTAGGTTATACTTATACTAACTTATTATTTTTTTTTCTTTTTTAAAACTAACTTAACTCTACCTAAACGTATGTAAGCCGGCCACGGCTAAAAGATGAAAAAATTAGGCTGACCGACTCTGCTCCCTAATGGAGCTACCCTGCACTAGAGGAATTCGACGATGGAGCTTCCCCTTCTTCTGCCAAAATTGTTGGTGCTGCCGAGCTACATCCCTCACGTCGCGACTCCCTACCGCCCTACTAAACCGGAGACGCTCCGCACTGCCGTGTGCGACGTCTCTCTCGTAGTTGAGTCGCCTGTCCGCAGCTGTTCGAGGGCCGTGGAAGATTAACGGCACCGCTAATCTATCCTGGATCAGTCCTATTTTGTCGGGGTAGAGGAACGCTTCTGGAGGAATAAAGCCGTCAAAGCGAACTCTCTCGTGATACATATTATTGGGGTAGTAAGCCCCAGAGATCAGGTTATTCGACGAGGTCATTGCTCTTGCAATGTGCCTTCGAATCGACTTAATAACAAAATTGTCCACTCTTATTAGGTTTGCCCTATTGTACAAGACCTCGTTAGGATAGAATCTTATGTACTGAGACTCTGGTGTTCTGTACAAGCGAAGACAAGCCCTAAGGCAAGCCCTCTCAAACACCCGAATCTTTTCCAAAAGACTTGCTCTCACGTTGAACCACACGGGACAACCAAATGTAAGCATAGGCCCAATAAGGGCCATGTAGCGGATCACCTTTACCCTCGCATCGAGTTGCCTGCTATAAAACAGTCTCTTTGTAAGGGCAAAAGCACCTTTGGCTCTGGCCAGAGCAACATCTATATGTTTGTTAAAATACAGATATTGATCTAGCCAGATCCCAAGGTATCTGACTACATTTCGACAAACAAGTGGTTGCCCGTGTTGTCCAACGATCTGAAACTTACGCCAATTCTTTCTGGTATCCGCAGAGGCCCCAGACAAAGGCGTCCTAAACAGAATGGTTTCCGACTTCTGAAAGTTGATCTTCAACTTCCAGTCGTCGCAATATTGTTTAATTTTATCGAAGTCACGTTGCAAAAGAATGTTTATAACCTCAATCTTTGGACGTGATCAGTACGGGATTAAGTCGTCTGCGTACGCTATGGCATGGTGAAGTGAACCTATCAGTTCGCTTGTGTAAATGTTGAAAAGGATTGGCGAATTGACCGCACCTTGTTGCAGACCGTTTTTAATGTTGAATGTACCAGTAGAAGTCACATCGCCATTTTTCACGATGAACTGTCTATCTGTGAGCATATTGAAAAGAATATACAGCAGTGGTTTACTAATGCCCAGTCTGTCCAACTTGTAGAAGAGTCCCTCTAACCATACGGTATCGAAAGCCTTCTCCAAGTCAATCAGGCAGGCACCAGTGCACTGTTTCTTGGCTTTGTTCCATTGGACATCAGAAACCAGTTTAGACGCGGCATGAATAACATCATGCCCCGCCTTGAAACCGAATTGATTATCCGGAACTATATTTCTGTCCTCAACCCACTTTGTCAGGACTCTATTGATAACTTTTTCGAAAACCTTACTGATATTTGGAAGGAGACTGATCGACCGGAGATTCGCCGGATTGGAGGTGTCTTCATCCCTTTTGGGGATGGGATGTACCACCGCAGTTTTCCAATGAGCTGGATAATGTGCATTATTCATTGCATTGTTAAACAGGGTGGTATAAATGTCAACCGCTGCCGCCATTTGGGCGTAGGTAACCTAGGGAGTAACGGCTGGTGTTTGTGGTAGAACAAGTGGACGCTTAACTTCCACCTTTTGCTGTCGAGCCAGATTTACTCTTTTTATGTATTGGAACTTGGGACAACCCCGATAGTTTGCGGTGTGTCCCGTGTTCTTACATAAAACACAAGAGAGTTGGCTTTTTTCTGACACTCCATCCCTACCTAGAGCGCATTCTTCAGACTTGTGGTTCTTACCGCACTTAACGCATCGAGGCTGCATTTCGCAGTTCGACGCGGCGTGCCCGAACCTTTGGCAGCGAATACATTGCAAAATGTTTTCGTGCCTTTTTACTTTTTCCCAGTGAACCACCTGGTATTCTAGGACATTGATACTCCTTAGACTATCCAGACGGCTTTCGGGACTGAGCTGCACCAGGAAGAACGGTAGCTTCCGTTTCTCCCTTTTGGCTCTGGCTGTGACGAACGGCTTAACCCCCACGAATTTAAGACCGTCGCACTCTTTCTCTTTGAGCAGTGCAAGGAGCTCCTCCGGATAAGTAGGTTCTAAACCCCTCAGCAGCATAGTTTGCAGCTTTTCCCCCTTCAGGGTGAAGTAAAAGAACTCCGTCGTCGAATCCCTTAACAGGTTTTTAATTTTATTATAGCGCACCACTGTATTACAGTGGATCGCCTGCCTATCTACACTAAGCCTCTTAACAAAAAAGTTTGAGCCAAGGGCCGACTTACATAATTCGATCGTGTCCTTGAGTTCCATCTTGAACGTACGAGTATTTATGGGTGAAACCCTTTGTTTTTGCTGCTGCTGCGGTTTTTGTTGCTGTTGTTTCTGCTGTTGCTGCTGTTGTTGTTTCTGTTGCTGCTGTTGTTGTCGTTTCTGCTACTGCTGTTGTTGTTGTTTCTGCTGCTGCTGTTGTTGTTGTTGTTCTTGCTTGTTTTAATTTGCTTGCATGTGTTTTTTTGGCTCTGCCTTAGGCTGCTGCTTTTTATTTGGGCTTTCTTGATGTTCCCGTGGCTTTGTCTGTTCGACATCTTGCTGCTGCTGTTGGGCAGGCTGGCTTTCTCTCTCCCTTTTTGCCATTTGTTTTTTCTTAATGGCAAGAACTCTTCGCTGCAGCTCTTTAATGCTGTTGTTTAGAGCATTGACTTCGTCATCTTCGTCTTCTGACTCCGAGGCTGCAAGCGATGCGAACGTATTGTCGCCGCCCATGTAGTGGCCTTCACCACCGTCTGACACATATGGAAAGTCGTCATTGTCTGCAACTTCCCTCTTTCTACTTTCTTCTGCTGCCCTTGCCGATGTTGTTGGAACCTCTTCCTTCGCTCTACCGGGCAGCTTTTCGGTAGACGTTGAAAGGGAAGGGCGCTTTACCAGGTTAGGAGTTGGTTTTGCTTTCCTCCTCCGTTTGGTTATTGCCACTGGATGTGCCGCTATTACGGCTTGGTCATCGGATGACATTACGTCATCTACCGGTCCCGCTATTGGAATAGCGGACCGCTCTTTTTGGCTCATCGTCCGATCGTACGAGTACTTTGGTTGTTTGGTCTTGTCTCTGTTTTAATTTTAAAAATAAAAACTTTACTAAATGTTTTCGGGAATCGAACCCACGACCCCTGATTTAATCGTTCGACGGCACTACCACCTGGGCTACCGAAACACTTGTCACTATTTGCTCTAATTGTTTATTTCAAATTTTACTATTTTTGTTTTTACTTTTACGAGTAGCCGAAACACGTTGATTTCTCGTGGAGGTCTATGAACGACTGTAGTCAACGCCGTATTTCAGGTTGCATCCTTCAGCCACCAGCCGTGCTTTATGACAAACTGCATGTCCATTTTTTTCATACTTGACATTGAAAACCCACTTTGATTTAATGGGACTACGATTTTCGGGTACATCCACTATTTCCCATGTCTCATTCTTAACAAGAGACTTGTATTCCGCCACCATTGCCGCCTTCCACTTGTTTGCATCTGGTCCTTGAAGTGCTTCTTCAACAGTGATTGGATTTGTTGACCGGTCTCTTTGATTGCTTTGCATAAAACTAAAGTAATTTACGGGTGTGCGGTCGCGCAATTTTCTGGATGATCCCATACAACCATCATCGGAAACAGCTCCAGTTTCACAGCAGCTATATTTTTATTGGACGGATTGACATCAGCACTACCTAACGCCACAACCACATCTGACTGCACGATTGATGACTCAGACTCATTCTTTTCTTCTCCATCAACAAAAGTAGGTTCTTCGTACTTGCCGGCATCAAAAAAAATCTTCTTTGTCTGAAGAATGTGGATCGTCTTCTGGTGTTGCTGTAGTGTCGGTGTTGGAATTCATTTATACTCCCGAATGATCATCAAATGATACTTTTGAAGAACTATTCACATGTTCAGAGCGCAGAAATCTCACATCTCTTGCTATTATAACAGTCCTTTTAGTTTTGTCGTAAGGACGATATGCCTTTGATTCTTCTGCATACCCAACCATATAGCACTCATTGCCCTTCGCTGAAAATTTAAATCTTTATGGCATTTAGTCCAAAATAATACCCTTCCTGCCAAAAACCTGTAAATGGGAAGCATTAGGTTTTCTACCGCACCATGCTTTATATGGTGTTAAATCATGCAACACTTTCGTTGGGGACCGATTTCGCAGAAATATAGCAGTATTTACAGCCTCAGCCCACAGAAATTCAGGCATACATGCATCTATTATCATGCATCGTCCCATCTCTACCAATGTCCGATAAACCCTCTCAGCGATCCCATTTTGTTGTGGCGTGTACGGAACAGTAAGTTGTCTGCGGATGCCCTGTTGCTTTCGGAAGTCGATAAATTCTTTATTAATATACTCCCCACCATTATCTGATCGTTAAATCTTCACCTTTTTACCTGTTTCCAATTCAACCGCTGCTTTAAAAATTTTAAAGGTTCGTTAAACCTCACTCTTGTTTTTTATAAAATAGACGAATATTCTTCGACTAAAATCGTCTACAAATGTTACAAAGAATCTTGCCCCACTAAGAGATGACGTTTTCATGGGCCCGCAGACGTCGCTATGTACAATTTCTAAATTCCACTGCTCGACTTGTCTTAGAGCTTGGGAAAGGGTAGAGCAACGCAATCAAAATCTTTCTTCACATTCATTTAGTGGACCATACCTTTTGCATATAATACCTCTAAACTTTTTATATTTAAATGGCCAAAGCGTCTATGCCACTCACGAACATTATCATTTGTTGCGGCTAAACACAATTTATTTTTTATCAATTTATAAATAAACAAATCTCGTCTTATTTTCAATTGCATGACTTTTATGCCACTATTTGATCTTACGAATGCACTGTCTTTATTAAATTCCACGATGCAATTGCTCTCCGCTATTTAAGTCACCAATAAATGATTTGTTTGCAGCTGCGAAACATATAGAACATTATGCAAACGAATCCTACTGGTCTCGGTTTCTAATAAAACTTGCCGATGCCTTCAGAAGAAATGTATTTGTTTCCCGCTAACTGAATGTCTTCCCGATGTACTTTCAAATGAGCGAAAAGAGATATGTCACAACACATGTGACAAGTTAAACTACTATCCAGAATCCAAACAGAACTATTTAGTTGAGAGTAATGACTTTCCCTGGATAGATTCAGCAATGCACAATTTATATAATGCTTCGGAGTACTATTATTTCGACATGAAGCGACATAATGTCCTCTCTTTTGGCACTTGTAGCACTTGTCTTTTGCTTTGTTTTCTGCTGTCTCGTGGTAATACGATGATGAGTACTTATTTTCACTTTGTATTCGTTTTTCTTCTTCGAATAATTTAGTCTTCAGTGCCGTTGTGCTTGCCAAACTATATCTCGATTCGATGGCTATAATAAAATTTTTGGTAAGCTTGAAAGGAGAATAGTTGCAAGCAGTTCATCATTTAATTTTATTTTTAGCTCTCCGAATTGTTCTGAAAAATAGTAAAACTTGTTTCGATGCTCACTCATGGATGTTTCTTCGCACATTTTAAGATTTATTAGTGACTTGAAAATCGTGACTTTTCGTGATGGTCCACTTAGGTTATGCAGTTCTGAAGGTCTGCTCCATGCGTCGTTTGATGTTGTGGCATTTTTAATGTGAAGGAGTTAACTGAGCTTTACGGGTAATAGCAGTGTTGCTAACGCTTTTTCATTCTGAGATCTCCAAATTGCTAATTCAGCAGGATTAGTTGGTTGCTGTTTTATACCGCATACGTTATCCCGCAGACTGCAGTGCACTAGAATTTTCCATCCATCGTTATTGGTATCATCTAGCTTATCTATCTGATATAGCCCGGAACTCATCCTTATGGTTTAATAAACGACTTCTTTCTTTAGGAAAAAAAACAACTTTTTTTTTTGTCAAAATAAACCTGGGCCCATAACCACTGTTGGGACAAACCAAAAATAAAACAGCAGAGATATTACCTTTATGATTTTGCCAGATAGAGTTAGAGGACAGTTTTTATTTGCTTTCGCTTTTATTGTTTTAAATGTGTCATAGTATTAGTGTTTGTTATATGAAAACAAATTATGAGTAAATATATACGTACAAAAACTAACAACAAGATTGGTGAATGTATTCAAGAGAACGTCGTAATGAACGTGAATATATCCAAATTGTAAAATCTAGTTTGGAATTAGAAAACCAAGAGAGAAAATCGAAGAAAGCGGCCTCGAAACAGGAAATAACCCAGATGCAAGATGTAATTTATTAGACAGGTGAGGAAAAATTAGAAGCAGAAACAGCAAAGGCACTGAAAAGTTAAAGACCTGTTAAAAGAAAAAAAGCGGCTTCATCACCAGAAGCCGGTAGCGGATCCAGGGTAGAGTTTTGGAGGTTCAAACCCTCCCCGAGAAATTCAAATTATTTACTTTTTCTTAGGATTTTCCTCATATATCATTTGTCGCAATTATTTTCCCGGAGAATATATTATAACCATAATTAGATTCTCATTACTAACGCTATAAGAAGCTAATCATGTGTAAGGCATGTCAGGCAGCTCCGATTAATTCCTCCGCAATAATAAAAAGTATGTAATGTAAATATTTTGTTAAAATGAATATTTAAAAACAAAACTCTTCAAAAAAAATTTTCTGGATCCGCCCCTGCCAGACGCCGTAATTTCCCCAAAATTTCTTACGCAAAAGGACTCAATTAGTAACCTACCGCACAAAAGGCAAATACCACCACCATCCATAAACATAGTTGGAATATCTTATCGCGAAAACTCAAGCGATCTTGAGGACCGCATTGACTAAGGATTATAAAGTTGTTGCCCTTCAAAATAACGTCTGGAAGATCAATGTCCAAGACTAAACAGAATACTTAAAAACTCCCTTAATACTGAAAACAAACAGGGATATAGATACGAAAATAAAAGTCAAAGGCCTATCAGAGTTATGGCTAGGGGCCTTCCCACATGCGACAAAGAAGAAATTATCCAAGACATGCGCAATAAAAGCTTTAAAATTACTGATGCAGTTGATACAGTAAAAAAAGGAAAGGCACTTGGTAACCAAGGGGAAATACAATTCGTCAAAAAAAGAATCTCACTGTTCATGCTTACATTCATTCCTCATACGATTATGATTACGATTGAGGCAACTAGTAAGGCTTCAAAATTGATCCCCCAGTGCAAGAAATGTCAAGCGTTTAACCATACTGAAGGTTTTTGCTCTTGAGAACCAAGATGTATAAATTGCGCTGGAAACAATCTTACTTAAGATTGCAAATCATCTAAAAATACCACCCCTAAATATTTAAACTGCATCGGACAGCATCTTGCAAATTACTCTGGTTGTGAGGTAGCCCAAGAACTTCAAAATATGAGACATTTAAATGGAAAAAAGTAACATACCCGAAATCAGGCTATGAAAACACCAAACCATGTAGAAATTTCGAAAAATAATGCTACTGCCAAAACTTATAGTTCCGTAGTAAAAGAATCCGCACATACATCCACGCGAAAATAAATAAAAAACTAAATAAAGAAAACCCTAGCGAAGCCGAAAACGTAAATGGGGTACTCAGTGATATTTTAAAAAAACATTGAGCTTCTGAACAAGAGATTGGATAATTAAAATGAAACAAATATAAAAAAAAGCAGCAAAACAGTACAATCGCAGAACTCAGGCAGGAGCAGCAGCGACACACAGCGGAACTACGCATATTAAACGGAACAAATTTCGTCAAAGAAGTTTTTCAATGTTCTACACCCAAGGAGACTGACCCAGCAGGCCATACAATAGTTCTTGCAGACCCACATGTTGTCCACAAAGAGGGAACCGAATGAAAAAGACGGACTCTCGAGCACCTTTTCAAATCCAGCAATCTAATTCATTTAGCAACTCGCGCATGGTTTTCACACCACCATTTGATAGTCAGACAACACATTGGCGAGACTACCAGGCACAATTTGACATTGTCGCTGAAGCAAATGAATGGAATTCTAAAGAAAAGGCCCAAATATTAGGAACTTTACTTCGGGGAGAAAGTGTAGCTGTACTTACCAACTTGGATCCCACTGACCATGTTGATTACGATATGCTTTCTTCAGCTCCACAGCTAAGGTTTACTAGTCATGAAAAACACATTTCTCACGCCTCTTTTCGTTTCAGACAGCAACGTCTAAAAGAAGATCTTGGTTCTAACGCCAATGACAGCGACTTCACGAATTGTATTTGAAGTTTGGCAACTTGAAGCCCATTAAGATCTAATAAAAAAAAGAAACGTTTACCGGCAAAACTGGCAGAGATATCGGGACCCTCTTTACAGACATGTGGTATTAAATATTAATCAGATCATTGCCCTAGGAATATCACAGGCTCGCAATAAAAAGTGGAACAGAAATCTGAACTCATTAGAAAAAAATGTTAGACCTTTATGGAACATTATGAAGGTAATAAAAAATAGAAAAAGTCAGTTACCATTTTTAAAAGATACTGTTAGCACCTATATTTCGTATGTTGACAAAACAAATGCCCTTCCACTGAACTTTGGGAGAAACAGCAACATCTCTAGATTTATTGGTGACGCTAATACAGATAATATTGTGAACACCACAGTTCAAGAGTATTTCTTAAATAGAAGCGCACCAATATCTTCTATAAATTTCGCATCACAGAAAGATATTCAATTTATAGTCAATGATTTTAAAACAAGAAAAGCAGGTGGTATTGACTGCTGACTTAATATCTATAGAAAGCAGTTGCCCAAATCTGGAACAAAACATTTTACTTTCCTCAGTAATGCCTGCCTGAAGACAGGGTATTTTCCAGATGTTTGGAAAAAATACACACAAAGAGAACAAATCACACAAAGGATATCCTTCGTCGTTTCGACGAACACACCTGTAAGAAAAAATTATTTCCCATAATCGCAGGAAAGCGTACGTCCGTTCACTGGTAGAAACCACCGCCATGTGGTGTTGTAGGAGGGGAGAATTGAAAAGTATGCATAGTTTTAGAGGAATCATAGAAAAATAGAGAGGTGTTCGTCGAACCGACGAAGGATAGCCCCACAGGGTTAATTTTATCAAAGCAATATATGTCTAGTACTCGTTCTTATATAAGTCATCGACATCATGAAAAAATAGGTCTGGCAGCAATATTGCCATCCGCGTTAGCTCGGCTAAATATGGTGCATACAGTTTCTGCTTGCTGATGATGTAGTACTGTTCGCGAATACTTCCGAAACCCTTCGATACGAAAATAGAAAGGGGTCTACATTTCGGTAAGTTTGCAATGGCGGCCAATTTAAGCGCCATTGATGCAAATATTGAACAGGGCATTACAGATTGGGTATAAACTATTCCATTGGACAAAGCTCGTCTGAAAGGTCTATAACAGGGGAATCCCTCAAGTGGGAGTCATGTCGCTTAATACAATGCCATACGGAGATGAGGTGCTCATAATAGTGCGGGAAAATACTTAAATATTTTAAGTGAGATTTTGGAGGTTGCCCTGAAGACGACCAGCACTTGGGTATAAATCTGAAAAAAAAAAACTGAATTGGAATCTTAACGTAGTGTAGAACCTGCTACGCTTCACTGGCTATATACGGTGGCGGTGAGACCCATAATTACATATGGCGCACTCGTATGGTGAAAAGCAACAGATAAAAAACAACATTTACAGAAAATTAGCGGCAGTTCAAAGAACGGGTTCCTTGGCCATTACAGGTGCACTCCGTACCTGCCCTACGGCAGAATTGGATACCTTTCTGCACCTAACACGGCTTGATTTACAGATCTAAAATCTTGCTGGCAACAGAGCGATACGTCTCACTAATTTTGGTCAATTCGGGAGCAGTATTTTCCGACACGGCTGCCAGGCAATCCAATTTTAACGGAGGAAACTCCTTTCTTATTCGACTTCGACATTTCTTATGATATACTATATCCGGAGAGGGAGGATTGAAAAAAGGGCAATAATCAGGTCAAATGAATTCGAAATTTTTACAGATGGTCCTAAAACGAAGGGAGGATCCGGTTCTGGTATCTTCACAGAAGACCCAGAACTACTGGACGCAAACAGTGTCTTCCAATCAGACAGCCAGACCGTCCTCAGGGCGGGTGAGCCAGTGCAGATGAGATCGGTATCCGGAAGAGATATCGCTATCTACATCGATAGCGAGGCCACTCTTAAAGCAATGGAATCGACCAACATGAACTCTGATACAGTCAGTGGCTGTAGCACAATGCTCAAAGCATTATGCATTCGCGAATACCTAGAGGAGAAGCGGCCTAAGTGTACGGGAAATTCGCATAAAAATCCCCCTGGCTGGAATAGTTTTCTCCCACGCTTTTTTGGAGGCCGAGGTATGTGACCACCACCATCATCGGCATACATTTTTTGAAACAACATATCATAGTTATCGACCTTGTGGTAAAAAACCTGAAATAAGGAAATATGGAGATATCAAAAATATAATTACGTCTTAATTGTAAATTTTATTTTTATTTTATTTTATTAAATCCAAAAACTTGCAGTGTGAAGGTAAAACGTGAAAAATATGCAAATGTTGAATATATATTGGCAATAACGGATACGATTCGTACAATACTGGTCACAACCGCGCAGAGTATGAAAATCAAGAAGAAAGCCCACAGCCTCTGTGATTTGAATTAGGAGCAGCATATACTGGCACAAAAATTAATCGGAGAAGATTTTGACACACATTTTGTAATAGATAACGAAAAACAGAAATCAAAACCTGTCTTAGTGAAAACAACATTTCTTTCGAAAAAAACATGTTTAAGGCTGAATTGCTTTATATTGTCAAATGACCTGAATCGAGCTTGATGTACATGTAGAAGGTACACGGATTAGCTCAGTTGGGAAAACAGAAAATATCGGTTCGCTCTGCGAACTAAGTCCGTATAGTGTCAATATGGACTGCTGTAACAAATTGTAAAATGAAATATATTTATTTAACTTCCTGAGTTAAAGCTCTAGAGAAAATCAACAATAAAACATTGGCTATATTTAGGTCACTTAATTAAAGGGCCGAGAAAGCAACAAAGGAGACTGTTATTACTTTTTGGGCCGAAAAAAGCAGAAGCAGTGGGTTTTCTTTGGATGAGTTTGCTCTATTTCTAATTATGTATCATATGCAGTTTATATTGTTTAAAACAATATTTCATCAAAACGGGGAGTTAGCAATCATACAGTAATCGCATTTAGAGATTCGTTGCGATGGGTGAGATGAAAACATCCTATCCTACCTATTGTACAGATTGTTATTGTAAACAGTACAGTGATATTTCTAACTGTCTGATAGGAAAGTTCTTGCATTCACATGGAAAATCGAATATAAAAATTTTGTGCTATCTTTGCATAAGGTCTGTGTGTAAGCCTAAAGATATCGCAAAATCTTTCATTTTTGATGAATTTCTCTATCAGAAATTTGGGTCAGAATTATCTGAATTACTCAAGGAATAGCAAACATTTTAATGCATTAAGAAGTCAGCTAGTTAATTATCATTTGGTGATAAATTTTACATTTCCTTAAAAAATATATAATATGGGATATAATATGGAAATATATAATATGGATGGGATACTTCAGGATGTAGAGTAGTGAAATAGTAGTGGGAAACATAATATAAAGTAGAATTACTGACATATTTTCATATTCTACGTCGAGAGCAATAATGTCCTCGCCCAATATTAGTTGGAAAAAATAAAACGAGAGGACCAAAATAAAATTTGTCTAACTATACCATATGTATTGAAATTAATAACTAACAAATTGAGAAGCTTCTCAATATGGCTGAAAGTTTTGTCGTTTTTAACGTAACACTCTTTTCACGATTTCTGGTCCCGTTTGCATTGATGGTCTCTGCAGGACAAAAGATAGCAGCAGCCCTACTATATCTGTTCCATGATATTGACCTGGTTAAAAAAGTATTCATCTTTTTCCTGAGATAGCTAGGTCTTAAGAGCAAGAGACCACTACCACCTTGGAGTGTGCAAAATGTCTGCCAAACCATCCCAATTTATTTTTTTACTGTTTAATTTCTGATCAGTACCCATCCGAAGTCAAAAATTTGGTTAATTCCATACTCGTATATAATAGGCTCTAGCTTTTTATTTAAAATAGGTATTGAAGTGGTTGATACTTTTGGGTAATATTTGTGCATTTCATATTACAAACAAAACCGAACTGTATTAATTAGGAACAAAATGGCGATGATCTGAATTTTCTAAAAAAATTTTTCCGTAATTTTACGATTTTTAACTGGACTCTGCATCAATCCAGTTGCACATTAAGGATTAATTTTTTTAGGAATAAGGTATGAACCCTGCTGATCCCATGAAATAACTATCATTGTCTTAGAATGATATCTTCTATGAAAACAAAAATTGTGAATATTGGTAATGTTGAAAAATACTTAACTTAGACTCTCCATGTGGAGGAAAAAATTAAAATCTAATATTTTTAGTATTATGGATGGCAACGATTAGTATAAGGCCTCGTAGAAGTAGCATCTTCCGACAGGTGCTGGTTCCTTAAATGACGAAAATGAGCCTCTGCAGCCGAACATCTTGCAGCTCTGCTAATAAGTCCTACTTCACGCCTCCCCGTGGCGCCATCTGGGAATCTCACTAGAGGTTGCGAAGTGAAGAGGGCAAATGGCGAGTTTCCTGCGCCATTAACCAGGATTAGTGTCGGAAAAACAAAACAAGACCTTATCCGGGCTACTCCGACATATTTGGAGCTCAGGCCGGAAAGGATTTCCAGGACTAAGTAAGGGTCTTGGAAAAGAGATGGTGGCGGACGAGCCCTATAAGGGCCAACGGCAGCGCTCACATCCCGGAACGGGTTACTAGCTTCGGTGTAACCGACCCCTCGTCCTAGGGGCACTCAAAATGGAATTGGTCCTCCAGGTTGGGGGTTGTGCCGCCGGGGTAACTGCCCGGCCATTTAAAAAAACAAGAAGTTACGAAGCATCAACAAGCCTCGGATATGGACGGATCTACTGTTGACAACCCACGTAAACGATTTAAGGACAATGAGCTTCGGATATGCACGTGGAATGTTAGATCCCTTAATAGACCACGTGCAGCCGAGCAACTAGCGGAGGCCCTAGACTGCTGCAAAGCAGACATAACCGCCATCCAAGAAATGCGATGGGATGGGCCGGACAAAAAGAAGATGAAAAACTGCGACATCTACTACGGCAATTGCTATTGACGACAAAAGCAGCGCTTATTTGGATGCGGATTTGTTGTCGGAGGCAGACTAAGACAAGAAGTCCTCAGCTTCCGGCATGTGAGCGAGCGCCTCGTAAAAATCCGCATTAAAGATAACTTCGCCAACACTAGCCACATATGCGCGCATGCCCCCACAGAGGAGAAAGGTGACGACACCAAGGATGCCTTCTATGAACTACTTTAGAAGACCTACGACTAATGTCCTAGATATGACATTAAAACTGTCCTCGGTGATTTTAATGCAAAGCTAGGAAGAGAGTGTATCTTTGGTGGAATAAAAAATATAGCCTGCACAACACCACCTCCGATAACGGATTCAGGCTAGTCGACTTTGCGGCGGGGCGAAACATTGTCGTGGCTAGCACGCGGTTCCCACATCTCGACATACACAAGGGGACTTGGAGAACTCCTGATCAATCAACAGTCAACCAGATTGATCACATTGCGATCGATGCAAGACACACCTCCAGCATTATGGATGTCCGTACGTTCCGAGGAGCCAACATCGATTTGGACCATTATCTTGTTGTAGCCAAGGTACGGTTGCGGATATCCCAAACTACGCCAAGACAAACTAATGCTGTGAGAAAATTCGACGTCAGACGGCTATAATCGCAAGAGATCGCCAAGTCCTTTTCCGATCGAGTGTCTCTTAATCTCTTAAGAGGTCCAATACCGCCAGCATCAAGCATCGAAGACCATTGGAAACACTGCTTAAACGCCATCAGAGATGCCGCTTCTGATGTGCTGGGTTTCACTCGTCCACCACAACGAAACCCCTGGTTCGATGATGAATGCCGGCAAGCACATACAGCAAACCAAGATGCATATAACGGGGCGCTGCTTAGAAAGACCAGAGCTACTCATGAGCTCTATGAGCGAAGAGGAGAGACGAGCACCGGCTTGTCAGGAGGAAGAAGAAAGAGTATCAGAAGCGCGCGATCGAGGAAATTGAGAGATGCTACTCCAGGAATGAGGTTCGGAAGTTTTACCAAAAGGTAAAAATAACATGCCGCGGAAACAAACACCGAACCGAAGCCTGTAGAGATGAACAAGGGAAAATCGTAGTAGAATCGCAGTCGATGCTGAGAATTTGGAAAGATCATTTCTGCAGACTGTATAACGGCGATGACGGACCAAATACCGCTGTCAGGCAGAATCAACCTTTCAACCTGGACGATGATGACCAACAATTCCGTCCACCCGGCCTGGATGAAGTGAAGATAGCCATATCGAAGCTTAAGTCCAACAAAGCTGCTGGAGCGGATGGCCTGACTGCCGAGCTCTTCAAGGCGGCAGGCGATGACTTGGTAAGGAGCATACACCAACTTATCTGTAAAATATGGTCGGACGAAAGTATGCCCGATGAATGGAACCTCAGCATTGTTTATCTGATTCTCAAAAAAGGATACCCTCTGAACTGCGCCAACTACAGAGGCATCAGTCTCCTTAACATCGCATATAAGACCTTATCCGCCGTATTGTGTGAACGCCTGAAGCCGTTCGTCAACAACCTGATAGGTCCATATCAGTGTGGCTTCAGGCCAGGAAAGTCCACCATCGACCAGATATTCACACTACGGCAGATCTTGGAGAAGACCCATGAGCTTCAGATCGATACCCACCACCTATTCATCTATTTTAAGGCCGCGTATGACAGCATCTGTAGGGACGAGCTATATAGAGCAATTTCTAGTTTTGGCATCCTTGCCAAACTCGTTCGTCTGTGGAGGATGACGATGGAGAATGCACGTTGCTCCATCAAGGTCGGTAAAGATCTCACCGAGACCTTTGATGTCCAGAAAGGATTTAGACAAGGCGATGCGCTGTCATGCGATTTTTTCAACATCGTACTTGAAAGAATAGTGCAAAACTCACGAGCAAACACAAGTGGCACTATCTTTCAAAAGTCTGTCCAATTACTCGCATACGCCGACGATATTGACATAATCGGGAGAAAGTAGCGTGGTGTCAGTGGCGCTTTCGCGAATATTGAGACGGAAGCGGCGAAAATGGGTTAAGCGGTCAATGAGGGCAAGACCAAGTATATGCTGTCAAGCAAAAAGGACAACCAACACCGACGTCTCGGACAGAACGTTACCCTCGACAGATATAACTTTGAGTTAGTTAAGGACTTTGTCTACCTAGGCTCCGCTATAAATACAGACAACGACACCAGCGCTGAGATTAAGCGAAGAATAACTCTTGCTAACAGGTGTTTCTTTGGGTTAAGAAGGCAATTGAGTAGCAAAGCCCTCTCTCGGACAACAAAAGTCACCCTTTATAAGACTTTAATAATCCCGGTCCTGCTCTATGGCGCAGAGGCATGGACATTATCAAAAATGGATGAGGGTGTTCTTGGTTGCTTCGAGAGAAAAATTCTTCGGGCGATCTTCGGTCCCGTCTGCATTGACGGTGAGTGGAGGAGGAGATACAATGACGAACTGTATGGACTGTACAGCGACATGGACCTAGCCAGAAGAGTGAAGATCCAAAGACTGAGATGGCTGGGTCATGTAGAGCGCATGGACACCAATGCTCCGGTCCGAAAAGTCTTCGAATCCGCCCCCGAGGGACAGCGCTGTAGAGGAAGGCCAAGACTCAGATGGCTTACGCAAGTGGAAGAGGACCTCAGCCAACTTAGCGTGCGAAACTGGAGGCAGCTAGCCAGGGATCGAGCTGGCTGGAGAAGCTGCGCCGCCTTAAGTAAGTATTTTAAGTATATATAGTCTTCTTTAATCATGCCCATTTATAAAATGGGTTCTTAATTTAATAGGGTCATTATAAATGTAACTTCATAAAAATAATAATAATCCCAAAGCTTGCTTGCTGTCGTGTGGGCTTAAAAAATATAGATGAAATAAGTGTGACAACCAAGATTATTAAACTACTCCCTCATTGTACCGTTTATGTTGTGTTACGTGAGTGTTGTTACTATTTAATTTCTGTCTATCATTAACGATGTACGCATATTCTGCCATTTTTAGATAATAATTAAGTTTTTAATTGGTATTTTGAAAGTAGAAGATTGAACTAGAATATCTATTCGAGATCATTATGGCTCAAAGCGGCGAGCGAGATAAGTGATATTGATCAAATTCTTCTATAGTATTTTAGTTAAGCGTACAGGCATTACATCTATCAATGATGTTTGTAAATATTATTACAAGAAGTATGTATGTATGTAGTTAAATTTTATACGCTATTTGGTACAGAATATTGCATTCTTTCAAAAAACCATAAGAAGAATTTCCCAACATCATAAAGGGAAGTAACCTTATCATTCTGCCAAGAACATGAATAAAAGAACCTTATCCCATCATCGTCTTGTCCCCATCTCAAATATTAAATTAAAAGTGCGACATATTCAATCTTAGAAAATTTTTAAGTAAAAGTTTGAAACGAAAAATACATAATTTATTGATATGGTTTTTTAATAAATATCTAAATTTGAAAATTTTGTCTTTTTTTACCTTTTCTTCATAAGTTGACATAATTCTAATAGTTTAAATAAGTTATAAAACTTCTGGAAATTATCAAATTCATAAATTACTTTCATAATTCTGTAAAAGTACTACACTTTCCTAGAGAAGTGAAAATAACAGAATGGCACTAAGTGAACATGATTAACGAAAATCTAGACTATATATACAAAAAATATCAGATTTTTATCTGATGGTCACCTTTTTGTTCCTAATTATTGCGGTTCAGTTGTATTTTATAATATGAAATACTCAAACATTACCCTATCAAATAAGGTATCTACTGTTCAATACCTATTCTAAGTTAAAAGCTAGATCCTATTATATACAAGTCCAAATTTTTGACTTCGGATGGGTACTGATCAGATATTATACAATAAATGAAATAGATTCTGGTAATTTAGCGTTTTTGCCTCTTATTATCGGTCCTTATCAAATTCCAAATACTTTTGCAGGTTTTGTGTCGTGCAAGTCTTGTTTTCTGGTTGTGCTACCAGGAATGATCTCTTTTCCTACCTTCGCATTGAAATCATTTAAGACGGTTTTAACATTATATAGGGTCATTCATTTCGTATTTTCAAGTTGGTAACGCTGGCATTTGACACCTGCCAAACTCAGCTGTCGTTTGAAGTACCATAATATTAGTCAAATTTTTGCCATTTATACTAATGGATCGCTTACAAATTAAACAAAGCGTTAAAATTGTTTAAACTCACATACTACAAAGGTGGTGATCCAAAAGTAGCCACTTTTCGCGCATTACGCGATGATTATGGTCGTCATAATCGACCGACTACGCAAGCAATCGGTACAATTGTGAAGAAATTTGTCAAAAATATTGCTGCTGTAAGTGCAAGTGTTGCTGATGATCCGAATTTATCGATTCCCCGGTGTTCGCAGCAATTGAACGTGTCCTAAACCTCACTTTGGCGTGATTATGACTTGGACGATATTTGGTTCCAACATAACACACAGCATAACCAATTATGGCCTTATTGCGTAAGAAGTTTCCTGGTAGCGTAATTTCACGTTTTGGCGACAACAAATGGCCACCAAGATCAAGTGATGAGCTTGAGCTTTTTCGATCTGATAGAGTCGGTCGCGTCGGAGGTGGGAGTTCAAGTATCATAGTTTTAAACTTGGTTTTGTTGTTTCGATGGACTCTTTTAAATATATGGTCCAAACACGAGTTTAAACGGGTAGGCTGATCCAACAAAGAATCAAAACCAAATAAAGACAGAGTTGTCAGAAAGTAATCAACGTCAGAAGAAGCAGACATTAAGTAAATGTTAAAATCGCCAAGTAGAATGGTATTTTTACAAATTTGGGACTCCAAGAACCCATAAAACTCTTCATAAATGTCCGTCCTACTTATTTAACAAACCTGTCTTTAATCGTTCTATAAGAAATTTAAGTGTCGTTCCCTTCCGTTTCAATACTTAAACTCAAGCCGTTTATTTTTCATTCATGCTGTCAAACTATGGAATTCATTACCACCGCGAATCAAACTCATTTCTAACCGTGCAATTTTCAAAAGTGTAGTCCTTCTCAACAAACAAAAAATATAGTCACAGAATGTAGCATATATCCTGACGCGCAGTTCGGTTTCAGACCTTATCATAGTACCTCCCACCAGGTTCCTCGAATATACAATTTTGTCAAAAAAAAACACCAACAGGGAAAATCAACCAGGTTTTGGAATATGTACAATTTTTCTTCGTTTCCTTGGTCAAATTTCGTACAATTTCTTTACGTCTGATTTTCCAAATTTTCACCATTTGTGAAGTTGCTGTGTTTGCAGATGATACAAATTTGCTCTCACTATTGAGATTAATCTTCGTAATGGGATGGGAGTAATAGAAAACTATTACAATAGGTGGAAAAATAAGCTGAACGGTGGAAAATGCAAGCTATCTTTTTTACCCGGAAAAGAAAACCTTGCTATTTTCCGAACAGCCAACTGCAATTGCATGTTGTAAACTTAGATATATTGTATATCTTAACAGCAATCTAACCTTCCATGAACATATTTCGAGAACCGTACCAAAGGTCAATACAGCAATAAAGATATTATATATATTATAAATAGAAAATCTGCTCTCTCTAAGGAAAACAAAGTGATCATACACAAAGTAATTTTCCAATCGTTACTTCTTTATTAGTCCCCGGTGTGGGGAAATAGTGCGCAGTGACACATTAAAAAACTTTAAGTGCATAAAATAAGCTACTCAAAATGATGCTAACCTTCCATGGCACCATCCTCCTTCAAATCTTCATACACGAGCGAATATTGAATTGTTAACGGTAAGAATTAAAAAACGTACGTGCAATTTTAAAAATAAATGTGCTTACGCTAATAATCAGTTAATTAAAGGTTTATCGACATAAAATTTGCTTGTATAATATGTTCAAAATATATTGGAATGTTTATTCCTATTGTAATTTATCCCTATATTTATTTATTTTATATGACAGTTTATATGTTGTATATATGTAGATTTGTATTTATTTATTTATTAAAATAATATATATATTTTTTGTAATTATTTATTTATTGATTAAAGTTTCATGTTATTTATTTATTTATTTTTTCTGTTAAATTTATTTATTTATTTGTTGAGTCAATATTTATTATTGTTAACTATATATTTTTATTTTATTTATTTATTTATCATTTTGTTATCATGTACATAAATATATTTCTTTTTCTACTTTTGGATCTGTATACCAATTTACTTATTTATATACTCATATGCTTGGATATTTATTTACTAATATTATACCTTTTTTTTTATTTATATTAATAATATTATCTTTATTTTTATTTATTTATTATTATTATTTTTTTTTATACTTAGATTGGAGGTTTCTGTCGTATTTTCCTCCAAATTTAATTAAATTTTTTTTTGATTGTAACCAATACTTCACAAAACAGAAAAACAAAAATTTTTCAGTAGAAAGATATAAAAAATATCATATCCCTGTAATGTAAAATGTGTGGTAACTATCCTTTGTAAAAATTTATATACGAAGTAAAGATCTTTCTATATATTATTTATTCACTGTCAACAGCTCCGCAGATTCTGTAGAGAAAAAACGTCAAGGTCGATCCTAACGATACAGTTAGGACCACCTGGACATAATTACGGAAGCTCGGTCGGGAAAAAATTGTGTGACTGCCTTATTCTCCAGATCTATCACCTTCAAATTTCCATGTGTTGGCTTTTGAGTTATATTTTTCGTTAAAACCAAATCACTTTTACTGATTGCATTAAGAAGTTGCCTGATAGGTGTGTTGTCTAATGAAGGAAATTACATTGACGACTAAATTTTCAGTTTTGTAACAAATTAATTAACATTTAATTGACATTCAAATATCGTGCAATGCCTATATTAGAACCTGATATTTGAACTGAAGTAACAGTCTTATCATGTTTGTTTAATATAGTTATAATACTAGCTGATCCGACGGACTTCGACCCATCCAATAAATGGCGAAAATGAAATTGGATCAAGTACTAGTTTCATTGAATCCTATTCGCTTTATTAAAACAAGAATAGAACAATGATTGTATTCAATTTAAGGCTTCAAGATACATGATATTTTTTGTTTTCTGCTCCGGAGAGTAAATGAAAAGTGAGGTGTCCCAACTCGAAAACACGCCACATATAGCTGGCCGTGTGAAAAGCATGACATTTTCAGATTTATGCCGCATACTTCCAGCGCTGCCCTTGTGAATTGTTTATGGTCATCGCAAATGCAAGTTTCACTGGGAAATGAATGCGTTTGACTGGAACGGTAAATTGGTTGAAGTCAAGGGAATTCGCGTAGTTAGGCATTCTTTTTCCTTGAACGGCCCTTTCAAAATCCTTGCCACTATCACGTTGTTCATTAGATTCGTCGCAATCAGTCGGGTTCCATTGCACAGTTTCGGAGCATTTAGATTTCGTAGAATAATGATGACAGAACCACCGTTAAGATGCAAATGTTAAGTCGGCATACAAGAAAATCCAAGGAATTTAGAAATTCCACTGGATAATTGACAACTTCGTCTCATTTTCGACGTGATCGAACGCAATCCTCACGAAATTTGATTTATTTAAATCATTCATTCAATTCACGATTCAATACGTCAATACATTTGATGATTTGGCGCTGGCATATGAATTTCAGTCAATACTTTGCCACTCATAACCAAACATAAATCTTCAATCAGCAATAACGCTTCATTGTAGATGTCCCGACTCGAAGTCGATGCAAAATGTCTTCTGCGATGTCATCTTTGTACGTATCCCATAACTGACGTGAGTTTGAAGGCTGACATGATCAAAGCGAAAAGTGTACGAACTTAATTGGCAGGCGAAGAAGCTATTGCGTCGTCTAGCGTTTGATTCCAGTGATTGTCGTATTCAAGCAATTGTAACATACTTTTCGAAAAATAGCGCACACCATACTCAAATAGAGTTTAACCGCGCACATTAACCAAAAGCAACCGAAGGTAAAATCAATCGTCGTTCTTTGGATGGATTGTGTAAATTTGTCCAAATGCATCAGTTGGAAGCACACCTGGATATCCATCTACTGATTGGCCTTGCTTTCTGCGTAACAATAACGATGCATTCCATGTGTAATATCGAGGCATCTTCGAGTTTCCAGATTGAGTTTCCGAAATTAAAGCACGTGGGTGATCGGGATGCAATAACTGCGTAATATCTGGCAATTTTAGATTGCAAGTAAACGTGAAAAACAAATCCGGTCGTCCATAATGCGCACGTAAGTCATAGCGTCCTGAGAGTACTCGTGCATGTATCTCAGTCTGCCAATGTTCGTCGATGGCAAAATTGTTAGTCGTCCAACATCTGAAATATCTGATGACCGCATCTCTCAAGTGAATATATTCTTCAGATCGCAACTAATTCTGATTAAATCGATTGTAATTGAGTCGTTCTGTCTCAAACTTAACGTACTCGTACACATCAACTGCATGTTGTTGAAACAATCGGCGATATGTCAGTAGGTGGTTGTCAATATCTTGGCGAATCATCATTCGATATCCGTTTACGTTCATTGAACTGTACTTTTTATTTGTCTCGTCCCCCAAAAATTTATAATTTATAAGTGTTTTTGGTTTGTTCTAACCATTGGCCGGATTTATCATGTTGTATCTCGAATGATATCCGTCTTCACCACGGCAGAACATAAGCCATGATATATATCACTAGCTGTAGGTACATTGTATTGTCGTTCATGAGTTCCTGTTGGTCGTTTGTTCGCTTTTATGACAGTGCTGTGATCATCGGATGGCATCTGTTCCAACGAAGTCGTAAACAGTTTTATGAGCTCATTGTGTTCGTGTAACATTTGCTGCAATTGCTGGACTATTTCTCTTTTCGTTGTATTCACGATAGCACAACGCCGTTTTACTTCATCATGTGAATCTTTAAGAAAGTATATATGGAGATATTTGTGTTCTTGATCTGGACTTAATTTCTTTACTTTTCTTATGTTCGTGTTTCGAAACGGAATACGGCCAAATCGGCTATTTTTTTCCATTTGGCCTTATTTCCCCTTCAAAAGCGTAATAGAGTCATTTGGTGGCTAAACCATGCGGAGAAAAGGGTTCAATACTGTAAGCGAGCGAAGCGAGCCACCGCCCTCAAACTTGAATAGAACGAAATTTCTGTTGTGGGCGGCTCGTCTCGCTCGCTAAATGGGTTTCACCCTTTTTTCCACAGGGTTAAGACGCTCACGCGACTTCGTCGCTCCGTTAAGGGAATGTCAACAACTGTCAGGCAGGTGCCTCCATGCGCTGTTGCCGTTGGAGGCAAACTTTTTATTTTTTGTATTTTGTTGAGAAAATAGCAAGATAGCAAGATATCGTGATGTATCGTATATTATGTGTGGTGTGTTAATGTATTTTGTAGTATTAGTGTTGGCGTATTAGCATTCATCGCTAATGTTGGTGAAATTACCTTGAGTGTTTGATTGTAATTTCGTTCATTTACAATTTCATCACCAAACGACGTCATTTGAAAACAATAGTTGTACATTTTGATGTGTTGCAGAAATGGTTCGAATTAGGTGATTCAACGTAAAGCAGCGAGCGCAATGGCTCTGATAGTGGAATCAATTCTGGTAATTTCACCTTGTCGCTCGCTCAACACAATCCAGACGGTTCTTTCTCAAATAAACATTATTGCAATGCTTACGACATCAACTGATGGGGCGCACTGTATTAAATGTTTGGTTCATATCGAAAGGCTGCACGTTCAATGTTTACCGAAAGAATTTGTTGTTATCGACGTTATCGTTCAAGTCGCAGGTTGTAACCTTGCTTTATCAATTTGCCGACCACGAACATCTCTTCTTTTTAATCGTTTTTGCTCACTGTAATTTTCATAGAGCTCTTCTGACTTCGAGCACGATTTCCAATCATTCTGATTCGAGCTGATTCCCTTTAAATACCACGGTCCTCTTCCGTTCGACATGCTGCGACATTTCGGTTCGCGTTGCAATCTGAAAACGCTGACCAATGTAACCATGACCTCTTCTTGGCATCGTAAAAAATATCGAATGGTAAATAGTCACCACTTTGTTTAAATCGCACTTAAATAATTTACCTTTGTAATAGCCAAAGTGGAGAAAGCAAACGAACGAAAAAGAAACAGTTGAAATTTGGAAATCAACTGGAAAAATAAAACGAATCGATTACCGATCTATTTCAATGGAAATTGGGTTTAGTTTTCGCCGACAAACAAAAATAATGAACTCTCTTTTTTGTGATCGAAATATCAATATCACTCAGAAATTGATAATCCACAGATTTCACTCGAAAAATCAGTGAATAATAATAAAAATATCTTCAGAAAGAACAAACAAAATGATGAGCTGTCAAACGGAATGATCGCCTAGTGCGCTACTTTTTCTACAGTAATGTGCACCGACAGCGCCACCTGTTGAGAATTTTCCGACTTTTCTTTCTTCCTAAACATTCGCTTGGCAATTACGAACGACCAAAAGAAGTATCCAATTTGGTCCAGTCCTTTTCAAGTTTTAAGCATCCGAACAAACCACGATCCATTTTTATGTATGTATATTGATTGATATTATTATTATAGAAAAGTTATTAACTTAAAATGAATAGTGCCTCGACCGGTAAAGTTGCTCGAAGATACGGAGGATAATATATTGCATTATCAAAATATTATGGCTTTAATTAAAAACAATAGAGGACGCATAGACAGATCTCAAAAAGCATCAAGATAAGTTAAATGATTTTCTTGATGATCCAAATTAAAGAGCTTTTAATTAATAATTGTTTGACTGTGAATCGAAGTATCTCGTTAGACAATCAAAAAGTGTAATCTTGCTCGGTCGGCTTCCTTATAGTCTGAAGGCAAAAACAGAATTCAATCGTAAATCGTAGAACAGCTTGTAAGTCGCGATCTTTTCTAGGGACATTATCTCATGCTACACAATAACTTTCTCTTTCGTTACAACAAATTCAGTTTTCTATGTTTTCTGTGACTATACAGAGTGGTCATGCTTCAGTGATCTCCTTCTTGGATCCATCCATCGAAAATCAAATTCAACGGCGGCTCAGAAATTTCGACATTTGAAATCGTTTTTTGATATAAACCTGCAAATTTCACTTCAATTCATTTTCTAATGGCAATTATTTTCTGACACAGCATATGAACTTATATGTAAAAGCTCTTTACGCTATTTACCATTCATAAATCGTCGCGATTATATACTACTTCTAAGACTTTATTATAATCAAGAGAAAGCAAGGATGAGCTTATGAAGTTGGATCTCGATATAATTGTACCATTCAGAAGTTAATTAGTTTTTTACAAAGTCTCTGTGATGCATTAGAAGTATGTCAATCGCTTAACCGTTCAGTTTTACCGTTCGTGTTAAAAATTCAACAAAAATTTTAACCAACGTGGCTGAAGCATCTTACGGCTGAACAAGTTACCCAATGTGTAATGATGAACAAAAAAAATTTTTTAAATCAATATTATTCAAAATTGTGAGATGATGTGCCCAATTGGTTTTTTGTATTAATGCGCATATCAATTCTGAATCGAACACAAAAAACCGCATGGCTTTATATATACTAGTTTTTGAGAAAATTGAAAATTACTAAAACTATTTTCAACAAGACGTTTTTTTTTTGGTATTTATGGTGATCTCACTTTGAGGATTAATATTGATGATAGGGTCATCTTTGTAAGTAAAGTACAACAAATCATTTAGCGTGACCCGGAATGCACCACAAGGAGGTAGATTTGTATTGCATTCCGCGTCCTATTCAGTCAGTTTGTGCGTAAGTTAGGTGTTAGTTAAGAGTAGTCAATTAAATGTTCAATGTACTCGTATATATTAAAAAGGTATGTAAGTTTCTTCAATGAAGTCATCGTCCGTACTGGTGACAATGTCGAGTTCGTTGAGTTCGTCGATGATGGTGAAGAGCCGAGGTTGTTTTGGTGGTAAAATACCTTCTAAGTGCTCATTGTGAACGGTCGGACCGTCGAAGTCCTTCAGTTGCACACCCACAGTTTCTTTGCCTTTGACAAAACCTGGGTACACTTTTTTTACGTCAATTAAAAATTCCGTGATTTGGGAGCTCATGTCGTCCTTATAATTTTTTCAAGGCAGTATTTCCGGTAAAAGAAAAGTGCCATATATTGGTGAAGGTGCTGCGTTGTATTGCGGCATAAAATTAATTTTTTCAGAAGCTTGTTCTGATTCTCAAGATCATTTATAGTATTGGTTGCATCGGTCTAGTCAACATATTCGCCTTTGTTGTGATTTGTAATTTCATGAGTCGTAGAAGTAGGGAACATTATCTCAATACATATGTATTGGCGTGCGCTGTCGGTACAAATACGACTGCTGTTGGGGTTAACGTATTTGTGCATATAAGGCCACAAGTCTTCTTTACTTTTGGAGTTCACTTTAAAGAAGCGTCCGACCTTTTCTTCTTTACAAAATAACCCCAACACTACGATTTTCATTTGTTCGGTTACACGGCCTCTGTGGTATTTCCTTTTTGTAAGAAAGGTCTCGTTAACATCGACGTGAGATGCTATTATTTCGGCTGTTTCACAACAATAGTTATAGTAATCTATTATACTAGATTCACTAGGCTCACTTTTATTGTCGTGATGGCGCCAAGCGATTATATGCTAATTTTAAAATAATAACATATATACATGTAATAATGTTTTTAAAAGATCCTTAGGTTGTAACTTAAGGTTTAATTAATTTGCCTGAAAACAGTGTTCACAGCCATTTTGATAACAAAAGCGATAATTATTGCAAGCACCTCGCGAATCTCTAGCCGACATTGAGGTCCATTGAAAAATGTACCTATAGATGTGTCGATTGTATTTCTACAATTTTCAGCATCGCCACATCCAACCGAACTTTACACTTCTACACTTTTCTACCTTCATAAGTAAGTTTCAATACAGTGGGGGAATGGATGTTTTAGTGGGAATTAAACCAGATTCTTCTAAAAATTCAATGCCTCTTTCGTTGGTCGACACCAAATCTCCGAATGACCAAAACACTGAGAAGTTATTTAGTTTAGGATGGATTAGAGGGTGCTTAGCCATCATTGCTTATTCACAAAAAATATCACTTGATTCGCACTACGGTTGAACACAGAGTGATCTTTGTGAATATCAATAACTACATGCCTTATCACAAAAAGAAATAACGGTATAAAACCCAAGCGTTTGTTTGGTTATATTTTCGCATAATTATCAAGTGCATTACATATTACATACGTACAGACATAGATATTTCGCAAAGTAAATAATTTACTGCAACATTGGAACATGTGAATTTTCCATAATGCGAATTAGTAAAGCTTTGTTATTAATGGGAACTTAGTAATTTTGTGATGAGTACTGTGGATGAAGAGTATTGATGGCATAGGCGCCTGCCTGACGAAAAGCACATACTCCGAGCGGAGCAACGAAGTTGCGTGAGCGGGACCTGCCGCCTGCGGAAAGAGAGTTGAAAGCCCTTAATCCCGCGAACTCTTAATTAAGAAAACTATTGATATAGGCGTCTGCGAGATGTTTCAATAATACTCATTAACTTATTCAAAGGAAGACTACGTATATAAATGCCAAAAAACAAAACTAAAGTAGTAATTTCAATTTCAATTTGCTCAGAAACTAGAGGACATAAAGCCATGCGGTTTTTTGTGTTCGATTCAGAATTAATACGCGCATTGAATAAAAAAAACCAATTTAGCACATTATTTCACAATTTTGAGTAATATTGCTAAACAATTTTTTTTTTTTAATTTTTTACCAAGAATTTGAGTTTGAATGTGAATTATTCAAAAACTATTCACACCAGTAATTTGATGTAAATTTTGTATTAAAGAACAAGTTTCGGGCTTTCATATTCTTTTTAATAATTTTATTCCCATCTTAAATCATTTTTTTCTAAAATTGCACCTAACTCCTAAACGGAACGAGGACCCCCCTCTCATAGTAAAAAATGCTAGTTTTTAACTCCTCTACAAAATACCGTTATCAATTCTTGGCGCCAAAGTTATCGTTATCGTTGTGTCCGAAAGAGCTTAAATAAAAAACAAAAGTTACAAGGCAGCAAATTTATCTATCTGCTGTGAACAATTTTCGGCACAAGCATCTGTCTATTGTTCCACCTACTTATAACTTAGAGAGGTTTGCTCCCTCTTCCAGAGCCCCCCGCAGCTTAATTCACCAGGAATTATGTTGGAGTCTTTATGCTCTGGTTTTGGCCTTGGCGAAGAAAACCTACTCAGAGCACGTCATCCAGACCAGTTTCTTTTATGAAATCCTTGAATTTGTTGTTTTCCCAGATGCACTGGAGATTCTGTGGAATCATTGCAGAATCTGCAGAGACCTTCATTTGATATCCCTCGTTACCAATAATGCCACATGGCCTGGTATCCAGCAGACAGATATTCTGTTTTTCTTGCCCACTTTGAGACTTTATAGACATTTCCATACAAGTTTGGATTTAATGACTAAGGTGTCCAGTGCGTTGAAAGCTGTTTGACTATCGTCAGTTCTCGAGCCGGCTGTACACCACTTTATCGTGTGGTTGCTCAGTCCATAGATAGTGGATTCATCGCTCCATTCTTTCTTGTTGCTGAACTTCGTTAAGAAATTGTTTTCAAGCTTGTATTTCTTAATGCTGTCATCTCTTGGAACAGCCGAAAGTGGAAGTTTTCCAAGTAGTGCATCATATTTTTTCGAACTAATGCATTTCCCCTTTCCAGTTCCTTCTTTTGCTATTCTTAGAATGGTTTTATTCGCCCTCTCAGAGACAATGAGGTGTAGGGGAGTTAATTCCAATAGCACCTCCATTGCAGCAGTGGCGTTTGTACGCATGGCGCCGGTGATGCATAGGCATGCCAGTCTTTGCACCTTGTTGAGAGATTCTCTCATTGTGACAAGGCTGGTTCATTTTGCCCATGCTACTGCACCATATGTGATCATTTGTCTCACAATAGCTATATACATCCGTCGCAGAATGTTAGGGGTACAGCCCCACGACTTCCCCGCTAGGCTCTTATATATCAAAAGAGCACGGGCTGCTTTTCTAGCAGTTTCCTCAGTGTGGTTCTTCCAGAGTACTGGCCGCCCTGTATGCATGTTGATGATGGTGCAGAGGGGACATACTTAGTGTTTCCTCTCTCAGGTAATTATCCACAGCCTTCTCTATTGATTTCAGAAGAAACGAAGTTAGGCTGATTGGTACGATTTTGGCTCTGTCGGGTCTATTTCCCTACCTTCGGTATGAACACAACCTTTGCCCGTCTCCATTTTAGTGGTATGTATCCTAATGCAATGCTACTCTTCATTAATTTTACCAGGTGTGGTAGTAATGCGTTTTGCCCTTTCTGTAGTCGAACTGGCGTTATACCATCCACACCTGGGGACTTGAAGGGCAGAAGGAACGTACTGCCCATTCCAGCCTTCCCCCAGAACAGATAACTGATGCGATTTCCCAGTCATCCTTCATAGGTCGAGCTAAAATTGTTCTGTTCCCAAAGCCAGTATTAGGTGAGTTCGCTGGAAAATGAGTTAGTAGAAGTAGCAGTGCCCTCTCATCACCATTTTCCGTGTAGCTGCCGTCTGGTTTCTTAAGCGAGGTTGACACTCCTTCCGACTTAGCCCGGGCTCTGTGTAGCCTTGCTGCCGTAGGGGTGCTTGAGATTGTCTTGCAGAATCTCTTGAAGCTATTTCTTTTAGTTATTATTATTTCTTTATTGTAGGTGGTAAGAGCCGTTTGATACCTTCGCCAATCTCCATACGGCATATCTTTCCTGCTATTTCCCCCTGTAAGGGGGCAGCTTAGTTCAAACGCATTTGTGATGGTGTGAATGACGTTTTACACTGCGTCAGCGCCAGAAAGTGAGCTGGAGGTTTTCTTGTTTCAAGTCGCCCTAGATTATATTCTAGAGCTTTCTGATAGGTTTCGCAGTTGGTTTTCCTGGGATTCTTTACTGGATTTCTCATGATACTTGTATGTCGGACAATGACGGTTCACAAGGTACTTTCTAGTTCTTTATAGTTTTGCTTACACTCGAACTGCCAAGCGTAAGGTCAAGAACTTCTTCCCTAATTCGATTCACAAAAGTGGGGGTATTTTCTACATTGTAAATGTCAAGGGACGAACTTATGATAAATTGTAATATGTACTCACCACTGTTGTTGGTGTCGGTGCTACCCCATATGATGTTGTGGGCGTTTGCGTCACACCCTATAAGCAGCGGCATGCGGATCCTATTGGCGTGCTCCACAAGTCGTTGCATCTCATCTGATAACATGGGCTCATCTGCTGGACAGTACACAGATGCGATGATGATGGTGCGGTTAACTCCTTCAATGTCCAGAGTAACCTGTATCGGCACCAAGTCTCGCGTCGGGTATTCTGAAAGTAGAGTAAATTTTATTTTATTTCTTATTAGAATGCATGCTCTCAGTTTTTCGGCCCGAGTGTCCTAAATTACCTGTGCATCCTTACTTTTCAATCCTTTGACTTGTCCTTTCAGTATCCAAGGATCCTGAATTAAGACCAGTCTTGAGAGGTAAACATTCTAGCTATCACAGCAGAAGCCGCTATAGCATGATGAATGTTTACCTGTGCTGCCTTAATTTTTCTGGACCCCGAGCTTATTGCTCTCTATATCCCGTTATAGGTCGATTACCGCTGTGTCCAAATCCCCTGCTGAGTGTGAGCTCTCAGAGATGGACATAAACTCGGTCTCCTGTACAATCGATCCGTCAGAGACCGTTGGTGCTGTAGTCTACGGTACAGATACTTGCTCTGTCAGAGTCTATGTGCCCTGCGAGGACGGAGTTGAAACTTCCGGTGTCTGCGAGGTGTTCTCTGCGTCGATGGACTCCTGATCAGTACCTGCCCGGTTCTCTCGTTCGACTATGAAGTACATTCCTCACCTTTGTATTCTGGCCTTCATTGTGCGCCTTCAGTAGTACCAAGGATGTTTTGGACTCCTGGTTCGCACTTCTAGGTAGGAAGATGGTCACAGAATGCGCCGCCGCAGCGTAGCTGCGACCGACCATGGTGGCATTCGCTTACACATACATGCACTTGGCCCTCGGTGCACCTTCTTCCACCCTTTGTTTTTTGGCAACGTTTCTAGGGGGTGTGATGGCAGTGTTCCCCCTTTTCTCCGCGGTCATTCCTTTTGCTTCGGACTTGGCTCAAGCATCCAACATTGAGAACAAATTCCGTACCAACTGTGAAGAAGTTGATAGCTCATTATGTTCTATTTCTCAGGGCAGTGATTTCTAAATTTTCGGTAACGTAACTGAACACAAATTTTCGACATGTCAACAAATGCACATCCCCGTTTCCATGGCCAAGTTAGTGAGTTGCCTTTTTTTTCTTCATAAACAATTGACCGACCCTAAGCTACCTCACGATAAAAAAAAAACCCAATTTAATGATAACTCGATTTATTAGCTTCTTCACGATTGGTATACAATAAACATGGTAAAAATTGTATTCTCAGTTGAACTCCTTAGGCGGCTGGAAATGTATTTCCTTACATAGTGGCTTGAAGTATCCCGACTTACCTTATCACCTTCTTTGAATTCCCCGAATGACATCATATTCAGCAATTAATATTGCAACGCCAAACATTCTTCCCTAATTCGCTTCAAAACTTTTGTAATTGTACTTTTAATACAAATATAACTAATGAAATTTAAATTTACTTGTTGTGTTTCGTAATGACAAAAAGTTTTCACGATTCTCCCAATAAAATATGAAATCCCTTTTTGAAGTTATTGACCTCGGTTACAGAAACACCTTTTCCAATGTCGATAGGTTAGGTTAGGTTAGGTGGAAAAGTGTGTGCCATAAGATAAGGACACTGGACACCAAAACGGGCCCATCGCGATCCCCTGTGGGTCCAATTAAAACCAACTCCAATTTGCAAAAAATCTAAACTGTCTCCCTATTAAAACACCTTATATCCCTTCAAAAGCCAAGAATGCTTTTGAAATCCGTGCCGTCTATTTCCTCTAATTTTTCAAAGAAATATTTTCCCAAGAATTTGATACTGCCTTACATTCACACAGTATGTGTGTTATGTCCACAACCACTTGCAGATCCCCGCTGAATCTACAAGTGTCTGTAATGATCAGTTTTAGTCTCTTTGCGTATTTCAGCAGTAGACAGTGTCCTGTTAGTATTCCCATTACCGTCCTAAGCTTATCCCTATTCAGCTTAATAAGCTTCCTAGATTTTTTACCGTCGAGAAGTGGTCATAGAGCCTTTGATACCCTACGTCCTTCCAGATTCGACCACCTTATGTTGGCAACCTCTATGGTCTTTTCTTCAGTAGTGCCCCTTACCGTGCAGAGGGGTGGTTTGACATCAGCATCCTCACTATTGTCGAGTAGCCCTCCTCTTTTTGCAAGCTCGTCTGCTTGTTCATTTTCTTCTATACCGCAGTGTCCTGGCACTCAGCACGGTCTCACCCGAATCTGAATGCATAATGTTTTGAGCATTGTGCGACAGCCCCTGACTGTATCAGAGTTGATATTGGTTGACTCCATTGCCTTAAGAGCGGCCTGGCTGGCAATGTAGGTAGCGATATCTCTTACCTCTATTAGAAAACACTACTAGTGTCCGGGTCCTCCGAAGTGTCCGGGTCCTCCGAGAAGATACCGAAACCTGTTCCTCCCTCTGTCTTCGAGCCATCTGTGAAAACTGCAACTTCGCTTGGTCCTATCACTACATTTTCTTGCCAGTCCTTCCTCTCCGGATATATTATATCATACGGAATATCGAAATCGATTAAGGAAGGAATTTCATCCTATTCTATTAGCCTGGTAGTACCTCTTCCAGAATTGTGCCGTGTCCGAAGCTACTGCTTTTGAAAAGACCCAGATCAGTGAGTCGATTCGCACTGTTGCAAGCAAGTTGTTTTATCTGTAAATTAAGCGGTATTAGTTGCAGACGGATGTCCAATGCTTCTGTAGGGGTAGCACGGAGCGTACCTGTAATGGCTATGGAAGCCGTTCTCTGAACCGCCGATAATTTTCCAGAGGCCGTTTTCTTAGTCGTTGCTTTCCACTATGCAAGTGCGCCATATGTCAGTATGGGTCTCACCACTACCGTGTACAGGGTGAGTTTTTTAACTTGAGACATCCAAATTACTCGAAAAACACGCGATATCGCGAAAAATGTTTCAGACAAAAGTCGCAAGGTTCTGAAGAGAACATAAGATGGTGACCACGAGTTCGACCTTGAGCCCCATTTTCAAGGTCAAACGAAGGTTACTTTTGATTTTTCACCCTGTATAGCCAGTTCTTTTGGATATGAAAAGAGCATTATATGCATTTTTGATTTTTTCCGGTACGCTGAGATATTCCAATTCAGTTTCTTGCCCAGAATCAACCCAAGATACTTCGCACTATCCGAGTGGGACAGATCTACCCCCCTGAGAATTGGGAATGTGAATTGCGGTATCTTGTACTTTCTGGGAAAAGAACCAGTTCCGTTTTGGAGGAATTGACATTGAAACCATAGCTGAATGCCAAAGTGCTGATCATTTTCAAGGCAAGCTCCATGATCTCACCTAAAGTGTTTAAGTATTTTCCCTAAGCTATTATAAGCACGTCATCCGCGTATGCCGTTTGTATTAAGCATTTTGAGAATGTCATTTAATACCAGTACCCAAAGGAGTGGAGATATGACTCCCCCTTGAGGTGTTACCTTGGTCACTGACATTCTAGCCGAGCTTTGTCCAATGGAACAGTTTATTACCCTACCTGCAAGCATGTTGCAGTCCCAATTTGTTATCCCTTGTTCTATGTTTGCATCTACTTAAGCACCTTTGATGGCACTGAACTTCACGTTATTGAAGCCCCCTTCTATATCTAGGAAGGTCGCCATCGCACTTCTTTCAATTTTCACCACCACCTCATGTAGGACGGTTTCCACGGATTTGCCCTTCATGTAGGCATGCTGTGACCCGGTCAAAAAACCGTTACTGCATCTCCATCTCCAGTAAACGCTCCAGAGTTTTAAGCATAAAAAATGACAGACTTATTGGTCCGAAGTTTTTTGCTGTTATGTGACCTTGCTTATATAAAAAAAAAAACCACCTTAACTTACTCCATGCTTTTGGAATATAACCTGTTTTTAAACTGTGCCTCAGAATTTCCATAATTTTTTTTGCTACCTCCGGTGCTTTCTGCAGTATAATAGGTAGAATACTAACCGGGCCGGGGGATTTATTTGGTTTAAAGGAATGAACTGCCCACCGTATTTTTTCCTTGTAAATAAGAACACCAATCTCCCCTTCGGAGAGAGAAAGATTGATGTACTCAGTGTACCGTGGCGAGCCGGAGTCAGCTGATAATGTGGATCCAGGGAAATGGGTTTCCACAAACGTTACCAGGACTTCCTGGCTGCTTTCAGCCCGCGTTCCGTCGTTTTTTCTGAGTAAGCTAAAGACGCTCGCTTCTTTTGAAAGCATTTTGCGTAACCTCAAAACTTCGTCTGCTTCCATAATAGATTCGCAGTACCCCTGCTATGACGCCCTTTTCGATTTCCTAACCAGGTACCTGAATTGCCTCTTGCAATCATAGTACTCATTCCACGTACTATCACATTTGAAAGCTTCGCTCTATTTGAGAGTGGCCTTACCTCCGTTTTTTTAAGACCTATTTCGCTATTCAACCATTTCGACAAGCTTCCTCGAACGCCATCATTAGTACCCTATTTAGATTTCCTACCGCCATATCGAAGTTGTCAATATCATCGCAGGTTATTGATTGGGTCACTAGATGTGTGTTATACTTGACCCAATCAGTTTTCCTGGGATTCCGTTGAAAACTACATGCCCTATTCTGGAAGTTCACCTTGAAGCGTGCCTGTTTTTCACCACAAAAGTGGGTGAATTCCCCCTATTGCAAATAGTGAGGTTGGATAATAAAATAAAATCAAACAAACACTCACCTCTTGTGCTGGTGTCTCCGCTTCCCCATTTTCTGTGATGAGCGTTCATGTCACAGCCCACCACCAGCATCCGGTCTTTCTGCCTCGCTAAGCCCTTTAACTTCTCTTAGATGACTACGTCAGAGACGTAGGGTGGAAAGGCCGAGGTCAGACAAAGTGGTTTGCCACACTCCCTCTCTCAAATTGCCGTCGTCAGATCACCTGAGTTGAAATTATTCAAAAGAAATGCCTTTATTTACTTTTTGATAAGGATGCAAGTCCTAATCTTACCTTCTGCCCTGAAGAACGAGACATATTTGTTTAGCCTGAGATCCTGGATCACTTTGCTCTCTTTCATCCAGATTGTTGTATGAGTATGGCTGTGACGTCCTATCTGGCGATATACTCCACTAGACAGGCCGTCACTGCCTTACTGTGGTGCAGGTTTATCTGCAGCACTTCCATCATCTTTGGGGGGTAACTCCTCATCTTTACCCTTGGTCGATGGCTTGACCATCAACTAGCACATACTGTATCTTGCCATACCTTCGGATTTTTCGAGGTATGGTAGGCTATCCCCGTTCAGGGACAACAGAATATGCTGTCCACACTGCCGCCTAGGCCCCGTCTTAAGGACTCTCCATGTATCGGCTTTTAGCTACCGATTTTGCATATGGAGCAGTCCTAGGTGCTTCTCGGGGTACGTGTGGGGACACGGAACCTATCTCAAGCCATCGGCAGAGTGTACTTAGCCAACTCTGCCTCCGTGTTCTTTCGAACTCCTCACCATCGCTAGCCAGAAGCTCAGCTTCTTCCAATGCCCTTGCCAGGAGGCAGGTGGAAGAAGTCGATATTACGCCTTCACTCACCTCTAACTCTTCCTGCTTTTTTTTAAGATAATTGTTTTTTTGTTTTCAATTTTTTTCCATTAGTTTTGTTGCCACGAGTAAGGCCAGAGATAAAGATCAGCCCAGGCAGCGGCGCCATACCTGGGTAAGGCTTTGTATAACAAGCCCACGACAAGGCGCCCGAGAGAGCTCGTTCGCGGTTGGTTTTGCCCCCAATCTTGCATCCTTCGGCACGGTTTGCTTTCTGCTCACACCACCACTGGAATCAGGTCCGGCAGTTCTTAGTTCACCACTCCTCAACCGACCGTGGTCAGTTGAGTCATTGCAGCCTAAGCCTCCGCACCGCCGTCATTGAAGATGACGCTCACTACAAGGTGCCTGCCGCGCGGAAGTTCCAGGGCCGATAAATAGTGGAATTGCTTTCTTCATTTGTTCCCGAGGAACATATATAAGTTATAGAGCATGTCTACAGGACAAACTTAAAATGTAAGTAAGTATAGGGGCAGGACGATTATTGATAGATTTGATTTCAGCTTAAGCTGGCGCTTCAGTCCGGTCGTCTCCAGCCAGTTTGATCCTCAGCGAGTTGCCTTCAGTTTCGCACGCTAAGTTCGCTGGGCTGCATGCGCCATCTCAGTTTCGGTCTTCCTCTACTGTGATGTCCCTCAAGGACGGTTACGAAGACTTTTCGGACCGGACCCTTCCTGCCCACAGACTCCACATGATTAAGACATCTCAGTCGTTGGAACTTCACTCTTCTGGGTAAGTCCATGTACAGTCCGCACAGTTCGTCATTGTACGTCCTCTTCCACTCACCGTTAATGCAGACGGGACCGAAGATTTTGAGTGAATTTTTCTCTCAAATGAAAAAAGAGCACCCCAATCAATTTTTGATAATGTCCATGCCTCTGCGCCATAGAGCAGGACTGGGATTATTAAAGTTTTATATAGGGTAACTTTTGTTGTCCGAGAGAGGGCTTTGCTAGTCAATTGCCTTCTTAGCCCAAAGAAGCAGCGATTGGCAAGAGTTATTTTTATTTTGATCTGAGCGTTGGTGTCGTTGTCTGAATTTATAGCGGAGCCTAGGTAGACAAAGTCCTTAACTACCTCAAAATTATACCTGTCGAAGGTGACGTTCTGATTTCTGAGACAGGGATTTCGTTGTGGTGGTCGAGTGAAAACCAGCGCATCAGTACGAGTACCAATGCTAGCTTTTTGGTAGCGTTGCCGCTGGTCTTCAATTCTTGATGCTGGCGGCATTGAACCTCTTAGGATATTAAGAAAGACTCGATGGGAAAAGGATTTGGCGATCTCTTGCGATTGTAGGCGTCTGACATCTAAATTCCTCAAAGCATAAGCTTGTCTTAGCGTTCCGTATCTTGGCTAAAACAAGGTGTGTAAATCTGCAATGTGTAAACCTGTTTTCTACTAATTAAACACCAATATCTTAAAGTAACTAGTAAGTAAAGCACTTCTTTATTTGTAAGCTCTGAATGGTTCGACCTCTAACACACAACTGACTCCCACGCATCATGGCACTAGTTCCCGCACACGATCGCTATCTTGCTACTCAGTCTCTCTCTCTCGCTGAACCGGTCTCCTCATCCCTCCTACGTTTTTCAGCTTCAAGGTCAATCGGGAATCGCTGCCTTCGGCATGTGCTTCTGCCACTTCTGGTGTTGGTTGTACAGTAGTTGTGATCAGCGAATTTCTGTTTGGTCCTGTCGAAATCTCGGTACCTGCAAGATGTAAAGAAGACATACTAGGCCCCAATTCTAATTGAGGAGTAGGAATCTTTTCAACATGGCTTATATTACGTCTGAATACTTTGTTTTCAGCTTTTACCGTCACCTCACTTTTCCCCCGGTCTACCACTTTAAATTCAGTTGGATCAAAGTTGGTGGTTAGCTTGCTTGGAAATGCTACGTTTACTAACACCTTATCCACTACCCTGATTTCTGAAGGTTTAGCTCCCCGTTCCTTATCTTTCCTTTCCTTTCCCTTATATTTGTTTATTGCATCGCGATCTTTGGCTTCCAAGTCAAGCATTGGTTCTTCTATGTCTTGTATCGGAGGGATTTTGTCCCGGACCAGGCGATTGTAAATAAGCTCCGAAGGAGCTTTCCCTGTTGTACCGTGTGGGGTCACATTATACATCATGACGAACTTTTGTATTTCATCTTTGTAGTCCATTGCCGTGAGCTATTTTTAAGCGTTTTTAAATTGAGCGGTTCACATTTTCCACCTCTCTGTTTGCTTGTGGCCAATACGGGGGTGACATTATGAGCTCGATGTTATTCTCGTTGCAGTAGCTTCTAAACTCTTCGCTGATAAACTGCCGCCCATTGTCCGCCGTGATCACCTTGGGATACGAAAGTCTCCAAAATATCTCTTTCAAAAAGTTTATCACACCTCTAGATGTAATCCTCCTTAAAAACTTAAGTTCTTGATATCTGGAGTAACAGTCAACTACCACCAGGATATAATCATGGTTGGGCAGCGGCCCCAATAAATCCATCGCCAAATTGCTCCACGGTCTATCTGGGAACGCATGCATATCCATGGGCACTGGCTGGACAGGTTTTGATACGAGTAGGCAATCCCTACAGTTTTTGACAAACTGCTCGATATCCCTGTCTACCAATGGCCACCACACTTTTGAACGGACTCTTCTCTTCATTACCGTTTCCACAGGGTGGTCTTCGTGAGCAAGCTCCAAGACCCGTGACCGCAATGTTACCGGTATGACAATCCTAGTTCTCTTAACAAGATATTACCCATAGTACAAAGTTCCAGTCGAAAAGGAAAATAATTGGTCGGCGTGCTCGAGTCCCATGTATGCTTGCAGTCTTAACACCCACCTTTCAATACGGGCTGGTGTCCTTGATGTTGGTTTAAAAATAGCCTCCAGCAGTTTGTGATCTGTCACCAGCTCAAATTCTGTTCACGCCTAATAATACGAAAACTTTTCAACCACCCACACTAAGGCGAGGCCCTCTTTCTCCGTTGAAGAATACCTCCTTTCCACTTCGGATAACCTTTTGCTGGCAAATGATATTAGCTTTGGAATTTCGGTTTCAAATTGGATGAGAACTACACCTAATGCTACCGGACTCGCATCTGCTATTAGCCGCGTGCGGTTTCTGAGGTCAAAATACGAAAGGGTGGACCATTGTGCCAGCATTTTTTTCAGATGTTGAAATGATTGTTGTTGTGCTTCCGCCCACTTAAACTTGACATCTTTCTTTATGAGGGCTCTGAGTGGCTCTGTAATATCAGCTAAATCAGCAAAGAATTTTCCCAAATAAGTCACCAATCCTAGAAAACTCCTAGTTTCTTCTTTACTTTCCGGCGAACGAAATTTTAGTACGGCCTTTATCTTTTTTGGGTCTGGGTTTATCCCTTCAGTGGATAAGATATGCCCCAATAACTTAAGTTTCTGGACTTTCCACATACACTTCTCTTTGTTAAGGGTTACATCGGCTTGCTTAAATATGTCTTATACCCTCTTCAACCCCTCATCATGTTCTTTTTCGTCGCACTCGGAAACAATCACATCATCTAAATAATTAAAAACGTTTTCGCAAGGGGCTAAAAGGTTCTCCATTACTTTTTGGAATGTTTCCGGGGCCGAATTAATCCCAAATAGTAATCTCTTATACCTAAACTTTATGAATTATAAACGTAGTTATGTATCTACTATCTTCGTCCAGTTCCAGCTGGTGTTACGCATTCTTTAAGTCCAGTTTAAAAAGTATTTTGCGCCTTTTAACTTAGTCATCACAGCTTCAATTGCGGGATGGGGAAAATTTCGCGTTGTATGGACACATTCGCTCGTCGCATGTCGATACAAATCCGGGTCTCTCCATCACTTTTAAACGCTACTACAATTGGCGAAATCCAAGAACTCGGTCCAGATAGAGGCTCGATGATATCCTGTTCGATTGCCTCATTTAGTTTTACTTCGACCTTCTCTTCTAAGGCCGCTGGAACACGGGGTAGTGGCTGCTGAACTGGTTTAATCGATTTATCAATAGATAGCTCAATTTTAATCCCTTTTATTTTCGGGAACGGTTTCGCATCTTCGAGGTAGTTCACGTCCAGCCCCAGTTCCAAAACTTGTAACTTGATTGCTGTATCTCGCCCCAACAAAGATTGTCTTCCATTCTCAATCACGTAGAATGAAGAAATCTGTTGGGCTCCGTTTCCAACGCATATCGGAGCTTCAAACACCACCTTAACTTTAAGTAGTTGGTGTTGGTGTTTCATATCGGGTGTTCCACATAACTGCATTATTACTTTGTAGTTCCTGCCAATCGGATTCGCCAAGAAGGTAGAATCGTGACCCTGAGTCGATGACCATCTGTATCTGATGCCCTCCGATATGACAATTTATGATTCCACCGGCACTATCCTCGTCCCCCTCTACAACTTATCCTAAACTTGTTTAAATTCTCCCCTTGTTCTGGTCTCAATGATCGAAATAGATGACGTTCGAAAGTAGAATTTCTTTGTGGTGAGAAATATTGGCCAAACTCGTTGACTAGCACTTCGAACACGTCGACCTCTTTTCCCTCCACTGGCTCAACTAGAGCACCCGGTATGTTAAATGCTACCTCTTGGAGTTGTGGCCCCCTAAATGCAAAAGCTTATTTTTCCTCTTCACATTGTCTTTTATTTCCTCTGCCGCCAAATAGAGTGAGAATGAACTGTATCACTTCTCCCATTCTGATCTTACTATCGCCTTATCGATCACTTCACATAAAAATGGTTTGATTTCGCTCATGGTTAATGCCCTTATTTTTCTTTACCGATTTTTTCTAACTCTTTAGCACAATTCAATGCGACCACCTTCTCCAGCGAGACTGTTTACCTTCACAATTGACGGTTCTTCTGTTTTGCACAATTCAATGTGTCTTTACCGGCTTCTACTCTTTTTTTTTTGTTTGCTGCACAATTTAATGTACCTTCGTCAAACTTCCAGTTTAATGGAATATAAAATACCATTAACAGTTTAGTGTTACTCCACAATTTCTTCGCCAAACCAAATGTCAAAATTAAAACAAAACAAAAAAAAAACAACTACACAATTCTTACTTATCAAACACTTGCAACATACGGTATATGTATACATATGCATGTGTATGTATCTACATATGCGATTATTTATTAATTATACACATACATACATATATATATATACAAATAAATGTATCTTATTCCGCCGCATACTTATTTTGCATTTCTATGAAAACAAAAAAATATATATATTTTTTATTTTTTTTTTACCTCGTCGCCAATGTGTAAACCTGCAATGTGTAAACTTGTGTTCTACTAATTAAACACTAATATCTTAAAGTAACTAGTAAGTAAAGCACTTCTTTATTTGTAAGCTGTGAATGGTTCGGCCTCACACAACTGACTCCCACGCATCATGGCACTAGTTCCCACACACGATCGCTCTTTTCCTACTCAGTCTCTCTCTCTCCACACAAGGTAATGATCCGAGTCGATGTTGGCTCCTTGGAACGTTCGGACATCTATAATACTGGAGGAGTGTCTTGCGTCGATCGCAATGTGGTAAGTCTGGTTGAGGATTGATAAATCAGGAGTTCTCAAGCGCCCTTTTGAATATTGAGTTCTTAGAAGTCAAGTGCTAGGTGAGACAATGTGTCGCACCGCCGGAAAGTCGATTAGCCTGAATCTCTCATCGGAGTTGATGTCGCGTAGGCTATATTTTCTGAAGGAACTTTGGTAGTTGCCATCTCTTCCTTGTTTTGCATTAAAATCGACGGGGACAATTTTAAAGTCATAGCTAGGCATTGCTCGTAGGTCTTGTTCAAGAGCTCATCTTTCACTCTGTGGGGACGTGCGCGCTTATAAGGCTAATGTTGGAAAATTTAGCCTTGATACGGTTTGCTACGAGGCGTTCGTCTATATTTTTTCCCAAGTCTGCCTGCAACAAGAAACCCGCATCCAAATAGACGCTGCATTTGCAGTCGCATTTCTTCTCTAATATATGCTTCGCAATAATCCAGGACCTTTGCTAGTTGTTCGGCTGTATGTGGCCTATTAAAGGACCTAACCCTCCACGTGCATATCCAAAGCTTATTGTCCTTAATTCATTTACATAAGTTGTCAATAGTAGATCCGTCTGTATACCCCGGTGGCACAGCCCCCAACCCCGAGGGCCAGTTCAATTTCTAACACTCTTAAGACCGCACTGCCGTTGGTTCACAAAGGGCTCATTCGCTGCCATCTCTTTTTCAAGACCCTGACTTAGTCTCGGAAATTCTTGCCGGCCTGAGCTCCAAATATATCGGAGTAGCCCGAATAAGGTCTCATTTGCACCGGGATTTGTTTTTTTCAACCGTTGATTCCATCTGGGGAATTCATCCTCTCTCCCGTTTATTGCGCTGCTATTTTTGTCTGCTGGTCAGCATTGGCGCTTATAAGTTTAGCAAGTGGGGTCCGTACTGGCAGCGACAAGTACCTGACGGTTACAACGTGAGGGTATAATAAGTGCAACTGATGTGTAGAAAACAGTTGAAACACTGGATATCGCTAGGTTGACAGCTTTCTACAGCACCCCACCTTCATATAACTTCATTATTGATGAATACCATCAATAAAATTACATGCATTTCTTACAATGTTCACTCTGTGTATATCAAAGTGGAGGTCGGAATTGCGGAATATATTTGCATTTAGCTTGTTGGAACGTAAAAATCCAATGGAATTGGCTTTTAAAAATCATTTCTTTTCTTTCTAGGGACGTTATTTTTCAGATTCGTGACCATAAATTCAGTTTCCAATATTTTCTGTGACACCAAGGATTGGTCTAACTCCATATATATATAGGTATAAAGATTAATGCATGTGTTGATATATTTTTAAGAATACTTTAAAAAACATTGTTCAATATTTTTCCACAATTGTTGCCTAATTGGAAAAAGTCAAGCTCCCTTTATTGCGGAATATTAACATATTTTATCAAAATGACTGCTTAAGCTAACTTGGCAGTAGGTCATCTTGTCAACGGAATGTTGCAATACATTTTCATATCTTGTTGAGGTAAGCAGTTCTGGACAACCAATCTCGCTGACGGTTAATTGATTATGAGTTCTCAAAGTCTTATTGTGAATATCGAGATGTGGGAACCGTCCTAGGAAGCGGGGTTGGTTAGACTGAAAGCCAGTAACCCGTTCTGGAATGTGAGTGCTGCCACTGGTCCATTAAGGGCTCTTCCGCTATCCTTTTGCAATACCCTGACTAAGTCTCGGAAATCGTTACCGGCCTGAGCTCCAAATATGTCGGAGCAGACACTGGATATCGCCAGATTGACATCTCTCCCTAGACTACCAGGTGGTTCACTGGGAAAAATTAAAAAGGAGCGAAGGCGTTATACAATGCATTCGCTGCCAGAGGTTCGGGCACGCCGCGTCGAACTGCCAAATGCAGCCTCGATGCGTGAAGTGCGCAAAGAACCACAGTTCCGAAGAGTGTGCTCTGGGTAGGGACGGAGCATCCGATAGGACGCAGCTCTCGTGCGTGTTATGTGGGAACGTGGGACACACCGCAAACTATCGGGGTTGTCCTAAGTTCGCCGACATTAAAAAAGCAAAACTGGCTCGGCAGCAGAAGGTGGAGGTCAAACGTTCACCTGTTAGGTTTCAAACACCAGCCGTCACGTCCCAAATTTCCTACGCCCAAATGGCGTCAGGTAGGGGGGCTACGGCACAGCAAGCGGCTGTTGCTTCTCCGGCGCCAATGCTGAGAACAACAGAAGCTGCACCTAACATGCTTGCCATCTTGCTCGCAATCCAAGGGCAGATGGCTCAGCTGCAACAGCAGGTGCAAGAACAGGCCAAGCGGGTGGACCAGATCTACGCACTGCTGCCGGGCCTAACGCAACACATGTCGTAATGGGTACGCACATGGTGGAGCAAACTTTGAAGGTCCTTGCGGTGAATGTTAATTCACTGATCAGGATCGAACGAAGAGCCGCGATGTTTAAATTGCTACAAGACCAAACTCCTGATGTGCTTTTCGCTAGCGAAACCAAGCTAACCGATAAGCACAAGCTGGAGTACAATAATTATATTGTTAGAAGAAGAAACCGGCCCAGATCCAAACGTGGAGGTGGTGTCGCGATCTTCATTAAAGAAGGTATAAAATTTCACAGAGTGTACAAGAGAGTGCTAATCAGGTTCCGGGTGTTGGAGGCAGTCGTCATTTACATCCCGCTCCGCAGTGGAAAGCGGCTGTACTTGGCCTCTGTTTATGCATCTGGGGCTTCACAATCCACCTTATTCATTACAGAGCTCGACACACTTTTTCGACTTCTGAGGCTGGAATCGGGGGAGAATTATTTTACAATCGGCGGGGACTTCAACGCTAGACACAGAGATTGGGGAAATAATTTGCCAAATACTAGAGGGAACCTACTACTCGATTGGTGGGGTCAGCACGATGCCATGTATAGACTCGGTCTTAAAGCGACGGATAACCCGTCGTTTCCCAGAGGCGGGTCTTATTTGGATCTATTACTGTACGACGAACGTATACGACTGACAGGTATGAATTTACAAACGCTTAACTGTCTGCGCACATTCGTGTATGACAGCGACCATTGCGGTTTTAGCACCGAAATCACAGTTCCCAACGAAATTGCGGAATTGGAGGAGTTTGTCCAAAGATACTCTTACAACTACAGTAAGACTCGATGGACATGCTTCTCCGCAACCTTGACAAGAGCACTCTCCTCGAACACGCTCCACCCACCGTCCAATAGGAATTCATCAAACGAGGAGATCGATAAGTACCTTAAACGAATGGACCAGACACTAAAACAAACTATGGACACTACAATACCGCGGTATAAACAAACGACTAACGAAGATCTGTTCCGCAATCCTACTATTGACGCACTGCACCGACAGAAAAGTAGACTTCTGACAAGACTGAAAAACTTATACAGACAGTTTACAGACAGACAAGACCCAGAGATTAGGACACTGAAGTCGTCGATTAAAAATATTCAAATGTTAATCAAAGAGAATTACAGAATTGCTGTAAGTTTGTATTGGAACAACAAGGTTCGGGCTGTAAACACCAGCAACCCGAATATATTCCCGCAAATAAATAAACTATTTCGGAGAAAAAATCAAAATGACCTTCAGTGTCTTAAAATAGCCCGGACAACAGACAACGAACGGTTACTAACAATAGCAGGCATTGATACAAATGAGGCCGCTGATGATGACGACTTCTTTGTGATCGAGGATCCACAGGAGAAGGTTGAGGCCATAGGGGCGACTTTCCAGGAAGTATACAAGGCCAATGATATCATTGGCCCTAATTATGACCTGGACAATCGCGTCTTGGTGCACAACTTCTATATTCGAAATGAAGTAGAGAACTGGCGAACCGAGGGCTCTGGTTGCACCCGGTTCAGCGATGAAAATATGGCAAATAATGTCATTGCCAGAGAAGGTGACCTACCCCCGTTCATTTCGAAGGAAGAACTCCATGAGATCCTCGACACAATCAGAAATAAGAAATCAGTGGGGACCGATGGAATTCCGAACATCGTGCTTCGACATCTTCCTCTAGAAGCGGTGGACATTTATACCACCCTGTTTAATAATGCAATGAATAATGCACATTATCCAGCGCATTGGAAAACGGCGGTGGTTCAACCTATCCCCAAAAAGGGAAAGGATATATCCAATCCAGCGAATCTTCGGTCGATAAGTCTCCTTCCGAATATCAGTAAGGTGTTCGAAAAAGTAATCAATAGAGCTCTGACTAGGTGGGTTGAGGACAAACATATAGTTCCGGATAATCAATTCGGTTTTAAGGCAGGACATGCTATCTCACATGCCGCGTCTAAACTGGTGTCCGATATCCAATGGAATAAAGCCAAAAAACAGTGTACTGGTGCCTGCCTAGTTGACTTGGAGAAGGCTTTCGACACTGTATGGTTAGAAGGTCTTTTCTACAAGCTGGCTAGTCTGGGGATCAGTAAACCACTCTTGTACATTCTTTATAATATGCTAACCAACAGACAGTTCACCGTGAAAAATGGTGATGTGACTTCTGTTGCAATATTTCAAATTAAAAATGGTCTTCAGCAAGGCGCGGTCAATTCGCCGATCCTATTCAACATTTATACAAGCGACTTGATAGGTTCACTTCCCCATACTATTGCGTACGCAGACGACTTGATAGCGTACAGAACAGGTCCAAAAATCGAGGTCATTAATAGTCTCTTACAGCGTGACTTCGATAAGATAAGACGATTTTGCGATGACTGGAAGTTGAAAATCAACTTTCAGAAGTCGGAAACCATTCTCTTTAGGACGCCGTTGTCTGGAGCCTCTAGGGATACCAGAAAAAATTGGCGAAAGTTCTCGATCATTGGACAACACGGACAGCCTCTTGCCTGTCGAAATGTAGTCAGATACCTTGGGATTTGGCTAGATCAGTTTCTGTATTTTAACAAAAATGTAGATGCTGCTCTGGCCAGAGCTAAAGGCGCTTTTGCCCTCACAAGGAGACTGTTTTATAGCAGCCAACTCGATGCGAGGGTAAAGATAATCTGCTACATGGCCCTTATCAGGGCCATGCTGGTATTTGGGTGTCCCGTGTGGTTCAATGTACGAGCAAGCTTAATGGAAAAGATTCGGGTGTTTGAGAGGGCTTGCCTTAGGGCTTGTCTTCGCTTGTACAGAACACCAGAGTCGGAGTACAAAAATTTGTATCCTAACGAGGTCCTTTACAACCTAATACGAGTGGACAACTTCGTAATTAAGCTGACTCGAAGGCACATTGCAAGAGCAATGACCTCGACGAATAACCTGATATCAGGGGCGTACTACCCCAATCACCTTTATCATGAGAGTGTGCGCTCTAACGGCTTCGTTCCACCGGAAGCATTCCTCTACCTTGATCAGATAGGGTTGATCCAGGATAGATCAGCAGTCCCGTTAATCTTCCATGTCGCTCGGACAGCTGGGGACAGGCGACTCAAATACAACAGAGACGTCGCACACGGCAGGGTAGATCGTCTCAGGTTCAGTAGGGCGGTGGGGAATCGCGATAAAAGGGATGTCGTTCGGCAGCACCAGCATTTCTGGTGGTTGAATGATGGGGAAGATGTTTCGTCGTCGTTTCCGTCAATTACGGACCAGCCTCACTATTTGCTTTGTAAATAGCGATGGCCAGCTTACATAGGTTTAGGTTAGCATTTAAGTAATATATATATATATTAGTATATACGAAGGTATATACTAATGTATGTATATAATTGTGCATAATGTCTATATGTGTGTATGTACGTATTGTATGTAGGTTAGGTAGATTAAGGTTTATTTTAAGTTAGATAATAAGTTTTTATAAGAATAAAAAAATATGTCCATACGCTAAGTTTTTTATCAAAAAAATTTTTTCTTAGCCTTAAGTTTAGAAAATAAGTAATCCTAAATAAAATGTAAATAAAGTCGAAAGATATAGATATAAGAATTTAGAGTAGCTTAGAGTGCCTGTGTAGGGCCAGTAAGTTAGTATAAGATTGTTTAGTAATTTTAAGCTAGCATTTAAGCATTTTTTGTTAGTATGTAAGGATTCATGATTAAGAAAATAAAATGCATTTAAAACTAAAAAACTAGATTGACATCTCTCAGTTACTACCCTATTTCTACAGCGCCCAACCGTCATCAATTAGACACCGAAAGATTAAAAATTCTTTGTGCGAAAAAAAATTAAATGGGTGCTTCGTTTGCATATCCATAAGTTAACTTTTGGTACTATGAAGAGTTCTCTTTTTTATTGCACGTAAACGATGAATGTGCAGTCTCGGCGAATATAAATATTTCAGAGTTAAGAAAAATAATTAGCATCCGTATATATGTATATGTTATATATTTATGTTTATATTATATTATATTATACTACATTGTGTATAATTAATCACTTTTGCAGATTTTGTGCAATAATTCCCCATAAACATAGCCAGGATTTGGAAGGATGATATATTTTTATATCTTTTTTTTGGAAACATAAGTGAGATGTGGATAAAGAGATATTTACAGTACGGCAAACGAGTCTTTGGAAATTATAAAGAGATTTTCGAAAAAAAACCGGTTGTGTCAAACGCAGTAGCCTTTTGTGAATATTTAAACACAGAACTCAAATCTTTAAAAATAGGAGAAGAGCTTTGGCGACTTTAACCCTAAATGGCTATGCTTGACTTAGTTGAAAGTGAAATTATTTGTGAAGTAAGTGATCGCTGCGATGAACCTGAAGAAGATACTAGCATTCCTGTAAAATCTGGTTTATTAAAGGAAGCCATGCAGGACATTTTTTACTAAAAATTATGCTTATGTTTACAACGTTTTTTTTCTATTTACACTATATAGGTATAAAAAGATGTTTGTAATCGCATGTTTCCTTCGTTTGCGAAGTATGTCCTAAATGATGTTCGAATTGTTGGTCTCTGTTGATTTTGGGTAGAAAGAAATATAGCTTAAATTTCGCTTATACCATAAATTTTTTCCGATAAGATAATTGTGTAGTACCATGGTATATGAAACCAATAGTACTATCACTTTGGCAAATCGATGGTGCTGCCTCTATCGTCGCGAGATGATACTAGGCCAAAGAGGACTAAAAATATTACGCTCTCTTTATTAAATTTAATGGACATCCACATACAAATTTTCCAAAGTTCTACTCTAAAATTAAACCAATTGAATTCGAATATGCTATTTCTTTCTCCTTCATCTTGCCAAATACGAGTGCAAAGTGAGTTAATTTGTTGCAATACGAGTGTATCAACGGCCGATTGAGCAATCGGATTTCATATCTCAATCTCAGTGCTGCAAAGCCATTTGCTAAGAAAGATTGTATATATAACTTGTTTCATATTTCACTCAAATTCTAATTTTATTTTCGTATTTGTTTGTTTATTCACTCAAAGTACTAAAATTCGAGACTGAGTGAATAATGAAGCAAGGTGTTTAACTTCATGTTGATGTATAATCTGTGATGTTCCCAGGCCATTCCTTTTCCCATATAATCTTCGTTCACATACAGCATACACTCTTCTTCAACTCAATAATTGCAAATAACAGTTTTTTGAGCACTTTTTTTGTGTGTGATTTCATCCCTCATTTTCAACCATTTCATTTCATTTAATATGCATTTTTATTCAACTCCATTCAATAACTCTTACATGCTATACAAAAAAACGCTTAAAAATTAGCTTAATTAACTTAAAATTATCTTATTCTAACTTACTGGCCCCATGCGGACACTCTAAGTTAAACCTAACAATTAAAATTTGTCTTTCGACGTTTAGTACATTTCATTTTTAAATTATATTGTATTAATTGCAATTAAAACTAAGAAAATAATTTTATAACAAAAACTTAGTAAACTAACTTTTTTTTTTTTTTTTTTCATCTTTTAAAACTTAAAACTAAAACTTATTAACTACCTTTACATTATTCTTAATCTACTTAGGCTACTTAAGCTACTTAAAATTATCTTATCCTTAAGGTATTATATTTTTTTTGTGGGAAGAAGTTACCCGAAGGTTACCCATCTCTTTGTTTTTGTTGTTTTATTTTTTTTTTGTATTTTTGTTTTTTGTATATATATGTATACAATATATATATATATATACATTTTTTATTTTTATTTTTTTTATTTTTTTTTATTTTTTTTTTATTTTATTTTTTTTTTTTTTTTCCCCTTAAAACTATCTTAATCCTACCTAAATCTATGTAAGGCAGCCACGGCTAGAAAATTAGGCTGCCGACCCTGCTCCTTAACGAAGCTAACTAGTGCTAGAGGAATTCGACGACGTAGATTCCGCTCCTTCAACAAGCCACCAAAATTGTTGGTGCTGCTGAGCAACATCCCTCATGTCGCGATTCCCTACCGCTCTACTGAACCGGAGACGCTCCGCACTGCCGTGTGCGACGTCTCTATCGTAGTTAAGTCGCCTCTCCGCAGCTGTTCGAGCGACATGGAAGATTAACGGCACCGCTAATCTATCCTGGATCAGACCTTTCATGTCGAGATAGAGGAACGCTTCTGGAGGAATAAAGCCGTCAAAGCGAACTCTCTCGTGATACATATAATTGGGGTAGTAAGCCCCAGAGATCAGGTTATTCGACGAGGTCATTGCTCTTGCAATGTCAACTTAATAACAAAATTGTCCACTCTTATTAGGTTAGCCCTATTGTACAAGACCTCATTGCGATAGAATTTTATGTACTCAGACTCTGGTGTTCTGTATAGGCGAAGACAAGCCCTAAGGCAAGCCCTCTCAAACACCCGAATCTTTTCCAAAAGACTTGCTCTCACGTTGAACCACACGGGACAACCAAATACAAGCATAGGCCGGATAAGGGCCATGTAGCAGATCACCTTTACCCTCGCATCGAGTTGCCTGTTATAAAACAGTCTCTTTGTAAGGGCAAAAGCACCTTTAGCTCTGGCCAGAGCAACATCTATATGTTTGTTAAAATATAGATATTGATCTAGCCAGATCCCAAGATATCTGACTACATTTCGACAAGCAAGTGGTTGTCCGTGTTGTCCAACGATCTGAAACTTTCGCCAATTCTTTCTGGTATCCGCAGAGGCCCCAGACAAAGGCGTCCTAAAAAGAATGGTTTCCGACTTCTGAAAGTTGATCTTCAACTTCCAGTCGTCGCAATATTGTTTAATTTTATCGAAGTCACGTTGCAAAAGAATGTTTATAACCTCAATCTTTGGACCTGATCTGTACGCGATTAAGTCGTCTGCGTACGCTATGGCATGGGGAAGTGAACCTATCAGATCGCTTGTGTAAATGTTGAAAAGGATTGGCGAGTTGACCGCACCTTGTTGCAGACCGTTTTTAATGTTGAATGTACCAGTAGAAGTCACATCGCCATTTTTCACGATGAACTGTCTATCTGTGAGCATATTGAAAAGAATATACAGCAGTGGTTTACTAATGCCCAGTCTGTCCAACTTGTAGAAGAGTCCCTCTAACCATACGGTATCGAAAGCCTTCTCCAAGTCAATCAGGCAGGCACCAGTGCACTGTTTCTTGGCTTTGTTCCATTGGACATCAGAAACCAGTTTAGACGCGGCATGAATAACATCATGCCCCGCCTTGAAACCGAATTGATTATCCGGAACTATATTTCTGTCCTCAACCCATTTAGTCAGGACTCTATTGATGACTTTTTCGAAAACCTTACTGATGTTTGGAAGGAGACTGATCGACCGGAGATTCGCCGGATTGGAGGTGTCTTTATCCCTTTTGGGGATGGGATGTACCACCGCCATTTTCCAATGCGCTGGATAATGTGCATTATTCATTGCATTGTTAAACAGGGTGGTATAAATGTCCACCGCTTCTAGTGGGAGATGTCGAAGCACAATGTTCGGTATTCCATCGGTTCCCACTGATTTCTTACTTCTAATTGTGTCGAAGATCGTGTGAAGGTCTTCCTTCGAAATAAACGGGGGTTGTTCCCTTTCATTGGCGATGACATTATTTGCCATATTCTCGTCACTGAACTGGGTGAAACCCGAGTTCTCGATTCGCCAATTCACTATTTCATTTCGAAGGTAGAAATTGTGGGCAAGGACTCGATTTTCCAGGTCGTGGTTGGGACCAATGATGTCATTTGTCTTGTACACTTCCTGAAAAGTTGCTCCTATAGCCTCTACCTTCTCCTGCGGATCTTCGATCACAAAGAAATTGTCATCATCAACAGCCTCATTTGGATCTATGCCTGCTGTTGAAAGTATGCGTTCGTTGTCAGTCGTTCGGGCGATTTTTAGACATGAAAGTTCGTCTTGATCTTTCCTCCGAAATATTTTATTTATTTGCGGGAACATATTCGGGTTGCTGGTATTTACAGCCCGAATTTTGTTGTTCCAATACAAACTTACAGAAGCCCTGTAATTTTCTTTAATTAATGTTTGGAGGTTTTTGATCGACGACTTCAATGTCATAATCTCCGGGCTATGTCTGTCTGTAAACTGTCTGTACAAGGTCTTCAGTCTGGACAGTAGTCTACTTTTATGTCGATGCAGTGCATCTATAGTTGAATTTCATTTTCAACCATTGTTTTGTTAAAGTGCAGTGGGAGTTGGTCATTTTTATTGTGAATTTTCAATTGTGTTTTTGTTCTTTGCTTTTGGTCAGTGCTTCTTGGTTTGTTGTTCATCGAATAAAATTTATTATACATTTGTATTTTCATATTTCTTATATATTATAGTTATTTAGCATTACAGAATGGCGATTATGATTATGATACGAAAACGGATATTATATACGGGTTTTCGGACTTTGGGGAGCTGAGAAGACACACGACTGTTGCTTCAAAGGTTACGGTATTCACACTGAGAGGATAAAATATGAATTGGAAGCAAACCGTATCGTATTATAAAGGATGCCCAAAGGGTGAGGCTATCGCCGAGATATTGACATTAACAATAACCAAAACATTAGAATGTGGATTTGAAGTTATTGCTGTATGCTGTGACCAAGGCAGTTATAATAGAAAAGCATATTTGAAATTTTGGACCAGGTAATATTTTTTTTAATATGATAACCCGCATTTAATCAAAAGCGTGCGAAATTGCTTGTAAAAAAATAATATTCGAATAGCTGATGATATCGTTTCGGCGATGGCGATGGCGCGATAGTTAGCTCATTGGACTATCACGCAGTCTGGGTTGGATTCCTGGCTGGGTCACAAACAATTTTTCAAATCGCCATCACCCTTTCGGCGGGCAATGGTAAACTCCCGAAAGTAAAATTGCCTGCGAAAAAGCTTCTAAGGAGTGCCGTTCGGATTCGGCGATAGACCGTAGGCCCCGCTCAGATGTGACAAAAATGACAACATGAGCAACACAAATGAGTGTCAAGAAGCTAGGCCAGGGCCCATACCGGGCTGCCAGCGCCACAGTGTTTTTTTTTTGTTTATGAACTGTTTGAAGAGGATTCCAAAAACATCTTTCAAGTATACTTCAAACTAACGAAGAGTCATATAAATCCAAAGAGTTTTGAAAAATTATCAGTCAAACTAGCTGCACAGGTTTTCAGTGCTAACGTAGCTGCTGAAATTTTCAACGCTATCACAGCAAATTGTTTTGACACCGACACAGTTAAAAAAATCGCTGCCTCAATGGTACATTTTGCTATTAAGATGAATAATCTTTTTGACAACTTAAATAGCTACACTCTTAACACAACCAGCCCTGATCGTCGACCTGTTTCGGCATATAGTGAAACTCTACAGTCTATTAAAGCTGCTAGGGAGTGGATCTCATTATGGGAGTCTACTGGTAAGATGAAAAAGCCACATTGCTTCGGTGGACTAATACAAACTTTACTGGCCATAGAATTAATATGGGAAAAACTCAAAAATGACCAGCAGTTTCTTCTCCTTGCATATCTTAATACCGATGTTGCAGAAAATTTATTTTCAATGACTCGATCAAAGAGGGGAAAATACGAACGGAAGCCCTTAGATTTATTAGAAATTCAAAACAAATAATTTTTAAAAACCTGAAATCGTCAGGGAATTCAGGCTACGAAGATTCTGGAGCTGAATCGTTGACACTTGAAGAAGACTGCGATGATCTAAAGTGTGATGACAAGAAAAAATTCCATATTGAAGCTACTGTTGAAGATCATATCATGAGGGAAGATAATCTGAACAATATCGAGTATCATGTTGGCTGTAATGATGAGGTTGATGATGAAACCAATAAAACGGAAATGATTATATCTAAAGGATGTTCAGAAAAGCTGCAAGCAGCGGCACTTACGATTTATGCCGGCTTTGCAGCTTTTAAGTAAGATAAGAAACTTAATTGCTTAAATTGCATAACAAATGAGAGCAAAAAATGTTACTTGGGCAGGAACAAAAATTTAATGATCTCTTATGAAAAGTTCCGATCGGAGTAAATCCCTGAGATCCGATTCGGAGCAAAAAAAAATTTGATTTTGAAAATATTTTTCCGATTAAAATGAAGTGAGTATTTTTAACTATACTCGTAAAAAGAAATGAAATAAAGCGAGCCTCTGAACTCTCAATATACCTGTTTCTCTAATATTAATGTTTTACTATTTTATAATTGGTCCACAAAGCTACTCGTAGTATAATTTTAAAAAAATTTCAAGAACCTTTGAATTCAGATTCATTTTTGCCTGTTTAAAAGCCTCTCAGCCGTTTGAAATGAATTCGGCAAAAAACAAAAGACCCTGCACAAGAGTAATAATGCGAGCAGCACAAATGGGTCTGTGAAGCTAGATGGACCCCGGCCTGCACCGGGCTGAGGCACCAATAATTTTTTTTTTGTTATAATCTATTGAATGAAATGTACTCATTTCATTTCATTTCTGACTCCTACTAATTGTTGCTTAGAAAGAATTTAAAGTTGTTTTATAATTTCTGATAAGTTGAATAAGAAAATTATACTATTTTAGATCAAACTTAGTGACCTTTGTTTTCATTAATAGCTCATTTTCCTACAAAAAATTGAAAGGAGCGAAAAATTTTGCGAGAAATGTTTTTTGTTCCGGGGCGGAGCAGTCTATTACTCGGAGTAAATGAATTGCTATATATCTATTTTAAGCCCTGTAAATCACCCAAAGCGTGGGAGAGAAAGAAAACAATGTACTCATGTTTGCTATTGAGTGACCGAGTATTGTACAGTACCTGGTCTTTTGTGGTGTGTTACACTACTTCACTACACACTTAGTAGAAAAATGACACTGAATAGTGTACACTGAAGTATTGCACTCGTTTACAAATAATTGTAATTAAAAAAAATTTTAAAATAAAAATAAGTGGACAGGATGATATAGGGTCAAATCCACATTTAAATGGAAAATTTTTTTCTCGGTCACTGTATCTTTTTTTTTTTTTGATAGAATAGTAGTTAAGAGTATTACTACAATTGATATAATAATGATGATTAAAGATATAATAGTAATAGAAAAAATTATTTATACTATTATATTTATAGACCTTATGATTGGAAGTCAAATTAATAAGAATGTTGTTCCAATTAAAACATGAAGACCATGAAATCCTGTTGCTATAGAACAAGTTGATCCATATGTCTGCAATTGTAAATGGAACTTCAATATATTCATTAGCTTGTAAAATTGTAAATTAAATTCCTAATAATACTGTAAAGAATAATCTTTGGGTAGTTTAAAAATGGTTACTTACTTACTTTAGGTGGCGCTACAGTCCGGGGTGGATCTGGGCCTCAGTCAACAAGCTTCTCCAGCCAGCTCGATCCCTGGCTAACTGCCTCCAGTTTCGCACTCTAAGTTGGCTGGGGTCCTCTTCCACTTGCGTGCGCCACCTGAGTTTTGGCCTTCCTCTACTGCGCTGTCCCTCGGGACCGGATTCGAAGACTTCTCAGACCGGAGCATTGGTGGACACGACCCAGCCATTTCAGTCTTCGGATCTTCACTCTTCTGGCTAGGTCCATGTCGCTGTACAGTCCATACAGTTCGTCGTTGTATCTCCTCCTCCACTCACCGTCAATGCAGACGGGACCGAAGATCGCCCGAAGAATTTTTCTCTCGAAGCAACCAAGAACACCCTCATCCATTTTTGATAATGTCCATGCCTCTGCGCCATAGAGCAGGACCGGGATTATTAAAGTCTTATAAAGGGTGACTTTTCTTGTCCGATAGAGGGCTTTGCTACTCAATTGCCTTCTTAACCCAAAGAAACAGCGGTTGGCAAGAGTTATTCTTCGCTTGATCTCAGCGCTGGTGTCATTGTCTGTATTTATAGCGGAGCCTAGGTAGGCAAAGTCCTTAACTACCTCAAAGTTATATCTGTCGAGGGTGACGTTCTGTCCGAGACGTCGGTGTTGGTTGTCCTTTTTGCTTGACAGCATATACTTGGTCTTGCCCTCATTGACCGCTAAACCCATTTTCGCCGCTTCCGTCTCAATACTCGCGAAAGCGCCACTGACATCACGCTGCTTTCTCCCGATTATATCAATATCGTCGGCGTATGCGAGTAATTGGACGGACTTTTGAAAGATAGTGCCTCTTGTGTTTGCTCGTGAGTTTTGCACTATTCTTTCAAGTACGATGTTGAAAAAATCGCATGACAGCGCATCGCCTTGTCTAAATCCTTTCTGGACATCAAAGGTCTCGGTGAGATCTTTACCGACCTTGATGGAGCAACGTACATTCTCCATCGTCATCAGGGATGCCAAAACTAGACATTGCTCTATATAGCTCGTCTCTATAGATGCTGTCATACGCGGCCTTAAAATCGATGAATAGGTGGTGGGTATCGATCTGAAGCTCATGGGTCTTCGCCAAGATCTGCCGTAGTGTGAATATCTGGTCAATGGTGGACTTTCCTGGCCTGAAGCCACACTGATATGGATCTATCAGGTTGTTGACGAACGGCTTCAGACGTTCACACAATACGGCGGATAAGATCTTATATGCGATGTTAAGGAGACTGATGCCTCTGTAGTTGGCGCAGTTCAGAGGGTCTCCTTTCTTAAAAATTGGACAAACAATGCTGAGGTTCCATTCATCGGGCATACTTTCGTCCGACCATATTTTACAGATGAGTTTGTGAATGCTCCTTACCAAGTCATCGCCCGCCGCTTTGAAGAGCTCGGCATTCAGGCCATCCGCTCCAGCAGCTTTGTTGGACTTGAGCTTCGATATGGCTATCTTCACTTCATCCAGGTCGGGTGGACGGAATTGGTGGTCATCATCGTCCAGGTTGAAAAGTTGATTCTGCCTGACAGCGGTATTTGGTCCGTCATCGCCGTTATACAGTCTGCAGAAATGATCTTTCCAAATCCTCAGCATCGACTGCGATTCTACTACGATGTTCCCTTGTTCATCTCTACAGGCTTCGGTTCGGGGTTTGTTTCCGCGGCATGTTATTTTTACCTTTTGGTAAAACTTCCGAACCTCATTCCTGGAGCAGCATCTCTCAATTTCCTCGATTTTGCGCTTCTCATGCTCTTTCTTCTTCCTCCTGAGAATCCGGTGCTCGTCTCCCCTCTTCCGCTCATAGAGCTCATAAGCAGCTCTGGTCTTTCTAAGCAGCGCCACGTTATATGCATCTTGCTTAGCTGCATGTGCTTGCTGGCATTCATCATCGAACCAGGGGTTTCGTTGTGGTGGACGAGTGAAACCCAGCATATCCGAAGTGGCATCTCTGATGGCGTTTTGGCAGTGTTTCCAATGGTCTTCGATGCTTGATTCTGGCGGCATTGGACCTCTTAAGAGATTAAGAGGCACTCGATCGGAAAAGGACTTGGCGATCTCTTGCGATTGTAGCCGTCTGACGTCGAATTTTCTCACAGCATTAGTTTGTCTTGGCGTAGTTTGGGATATCCGCAACCGTACCTTGGCTACAACTAGGTAGTGGTCCGAGTCGATGTTGGCTCCTCGGAATGAACGGACATCCATAATACTGGAGGAGTGTCTTGCGTCGATCACAATGTGATCAATCTGGTTGACTGTTGATTGATCAGGAGTTCTCCAAGTCCCCTTGTGTATGTCGAGATGTGGGAACCGCGTGCTAGCCACGACAATGTTTCGCCCCGCCGCAAAGTCGATTAGCCTGAATCCGTTATCGGAGGTGGTGTTGTGCAGGCTATATTTTCCGATTATTCAACCAAAGATATCCTCTCTTCCTAGCTTTGCATTAAAGTCGCCGAGGACAATTTTAATGTCATAGCTAGGGCATTGCTCGTAGGTCTTGTTAAGGAGCTCATAGAAGGCATCCTTCGTGTCGCCATCTTTCTCCTCTGTGGGGGCATGCGCGCATATAAGGCTAATGTTGGCGAATTTAGCCTCGATGCGAATTGCTACGAGGCGCTCGCTCACATGCCGGAATCTGAGGACTTCTTGTCTTAGTCTGCCTCCGACAACAAATCCGCATCCAAATAAACTCTGCTTTTGCCGTCGATAGCTATTGCCGTAGTAGATGTCGCAGTTTTTCATCTTCTTTTTGTCCAGCCCATCCCATCGCATTTCTTGGATGGCGGTTATGTCTGCTTTGCAGCAGTCTAGGGCCTCCGCTAGTTGCTCAGCTGCACGTGTATTAAGGGATCTAACATTCCACGTGCATATCCGAAGCTCATTGTCTTTGATCGTTTGCGTGGGTTGTCAACAGTAGATCCGTCCATATCCGAGGCTTGTTGATGCTTCGTAACTTCTTGTTTTTTTAAATGGCTGGGCAGTTACCCTGGCGGCACAACCCCCAACCTGGAGGACCAGTTCCATTTTGAGGGCCCCTAGGACGAGGGGTCGGTTACACCGAAGCCAGTAACCCGTTCCGGGATGTGAGCGCTGCCGTTGGCCCTTATAGGGCTCGTCCGCCACCATCTCTTTTCCAATACCCTGACTAAGTCCTGGAATCCTTTCCGGCCTGAGCTCCAAATATGTCGGAGTAGCCGGGATAAGGTCTTGTTTTGTCACTAATCCTGGTTAATGGCGCAGGAAACTCGCCATTTACCCCCTTCACTTCGTAATCTCCAGTGAGATTCCCAGATGGCGCCACGGGGAGGCGTGAAGTAGGACTTATTAGCAGAGCTGCAAGATGTTCGACTGCAGAGGCTCATTCTCGTCATTTAAGGAACCAGCACCTGTCGGAAGATACTACTTCTACGAGGCCTTATACTAATTGTTGCCATCCCTTAAAAATGGTTACCTCTTGTTAATCTTTGATGTGCTCATGTAACAGTAATTCCTGAAGCTAATAAAATAGTTTTATATAATAAATTAATTAAGGATTAAATGGGGAAAGTCCTATAGGAGGTCAAACAGCTCCTAATTTAATAGTCGGAGATAAACTTCTATGAAAAAAAGCTTAGAAAAAGGATGAAAAATATAATGCTTCTGATAAAATAAATAAAATTATTCCTGTTATTCCTGTTATTCCTAAACCTGTTGTTACTGAATTAGTGTGAAGTATTTCTTTCTATAATAAACCACTAAACTTATTATTTTTTACAAACTCTTAACAATAAATATAATTTCATCTTCCATAATTTAATATTCAAGCAGTAGCTAATAATAAAGCTACATCTCCTACTCGATTTATTAAAGCAGTGAATATATAGTTATAAGAAATATTAATGCTAATAAAAAAAATCGATTAATAAAAACATCTCTTTTTATATATTCTTTTCTATAATAAATAATTAAAGAAGAAATTAATAAAACAAAAGATATAAATAATAAACTAATTCAATCAAAAAGTTATAACAATACGCATTGGATTTAAAGAAACTACTTCCCATTCCAAAAAAATTTAATTTGAAATAAAATAAATAGAAAAAATAAATAAATTTATTCCAAAAAAAATAATAAAATAAAATTAATTAAACAAATTGACAAATATTTCAAAATTTAAAATGAATAAATTCATATCATCGATACCAGAAATCAATATTTTAATTAAACTATTTAAATTATAATCATAATAAACTTATTGCAGATTTTAATACTAATAAATTTAAAGGAAATTAATGCAAAAATAATACTGAATATTCTCGATTAAACCCTATTCTAAAGGAATAAATCCCCGAATATACCTTACCATGTTGTCTATATGAATATAAATACAAATTATAAGCAGCACTAAAAAATGATAAAAAAATTAATATAAATATAGTTAATCAAGATCACATAACAGTTCTTTTTAGTAATCTAATTTCTCCTAACAAATTGAAAGTAGGAGGGGCTATATTAGCAGAACACAATAAAAATCATCGCAAAGTCATTGAAGGTATAAAATTAAGTAACCCTTTATTAATTAATAAACTTCGCTGACCTAATCGTTTATATGTAATATTAGCTAAATAAAATAATCCAGATGAACATAAACCATGAGCAATTATTAAAGTATAAGATCCACAAATACCTCAATTAGTTTTTGTTATTAAGCCTCTTAAAACAATACCTATATGAGCAACAGAAGAATAAGCAATTAATGATTTCAAATCACTTTGACGTAAACAAATTAATCTCACCAAAACTCCTCCTACTAATCTAATATTAACAAAAATAAAATTATATTTTAAACCTAATAATTGTGAAAAAAAAAATTCGTAATAATCCATACCCCCCTTATTTTAATATAATACCAGCTAAAATTATTGATCCACAAACTGGAGCTTCAACTTTAGGTAATCATAAATGAACTAAAAACATAGGTACTCGTAACTTAACTAAAACAGAACTAATTAATAAAATATATAAAATAAAATAATTAAAACTATAATTATTTAATAAATAAACATTTATTGTATTTAAATTATTATATAAATAAAAAATAGAAATCAATATAGGTAAAGGAACTAAAACAAATAAAATATAAATAAATAAATTCTTCTAAAAGTTAATAATAACAATAATAGTAATAACAAAACACTTAATAAAAATAAATTCTTATAATTATTATATTTATTAATTGAATCACTAGCTATTAAGCTATTATTCCATTAGAAAGTAAATCTATCCCTAAAAAATAAGAAATTGGTATTAAATAATTAGAAAAAAAAATTGTTAAAATAAAAAAAAAAATATTATTATACAAAATATATTTTGAACCATTCAAAATATGTTTTTTATAAAACAAATCGGACTTAATAAAATTAATATCAATAAAACTTTTAACATTGTAAAATTCTAAAAGATTGAAAATAATCATTTCCATATATTCGAATTATAGAAACTAAAATAGATAGCCCTTAAACACCCTCACATATTATAAAAGTTATAAATACTATACTAAAATATCTTTCGTAATTTAATATATTTAAATACATAAATAACATATAAAATAAAGATAATACAATATATTCTAAACTCAAAAGCATAGATCATAAACGTTTACTATTAGAAACAAAAATAAAAATACCTATTATTATTATTAAAAAAGGTAATCAGTTTTTATAGTTTAATAAAAATATTGGTCTTGTAAATCAAAATTAAGAAACTATTCTTTCTAAACATCAAGAAAAAAGAAATACCTGCAAATTAATATTTTCATTAAACTATTTCTTGATATTATACGACTTATATTATACAGAATAACTTTAACTGTCAGGTTTATTTTTCTACAAATAAATCACCCTCTTAGAATAGGTCTAATATTATTAATCCAAACAAATTTAATTTGTTTGATAATAGGATAAATAACTAAAAGATTTTGATTTTCTTATATTTTATTTTTATTTTTGTAGGAGGAATATTAATTTCATTTATTAATATTACATCATTAGCTTCAAATGAAATATTTTTTTTATCAATAAAAATAACTTTAATTTTTACAACATTACTAATAATTATATTAATTTATTTATTAATAACAGATAAAATACGAGGGCGGGTCAATAAGTCCGTGACTTTTGGATTAAAACACAGATTTTTTGATAAAAAAAATAATTTTATTTTTCAACGTAGTCTCCCTTGAGCTCTATACACTTTGTCCAACGCTTCTCCAATTTTTTTATCCCTTCCAAAAAAAATGATTTGTCGAGGTCCTCAAAATAGGCCTTTGTTTGCGAGATGACTTCATCATTGGAGTCAAATCTTTTTCCACCAAGCTATTTCTTCAGGTTTGGGAACAAGAAGTAGTCGCTCGGAGCCAAATCTGGAGAATAGGGTGGATGAGGGAGCAATTCATAGCCCAATTCATGGATTTTTGCCATGGCAACTGCACATGTGTTTGTGGTCGACTGTGAGCAAACGCGGCACCCATCTTGCGGAAAGCTTTCTCATGCCCAAGTGATCATTCAAAATTGAAACCACTGAGCCATGCGAGATCCCTACGGCTTCCACAATCTCTCGCACTTTCAATCTTCGGTCGGCCAACACCATATCGTGAATTTTTTTGATTGTTTCGGGTGTAGAGACCTCAACTGGGCGTCCAGGACGTTCGGCATCTTCAGTGCTTGTACGGCCACAACGAAATTCAGTAAACCACTTTTTTAGCATTGGTGCAGAGTCCCCATAGTATTTATCAAGCTTAGCCTTGGTCTCGGTAATGGTTTTTTTTCGCAAGAAATAATGCTTAATAAGCACACGAAATTCACTTTTTTCCATTTTCTCCTCAAATTAGTGAGTAGTCTGATAAAAATAGCTGTCAAACACAAACTAACTGACGCAGCAAGTTTAAATTTGGACAGGAGTCAACTGACAGATGCCTGTTGACAGGAGCATTGTTGCTGTTTCAGTAAAGAGGTCAGAAATTCAAAAAGTCACGGACTTATTGACCCGCCCTCGTAACATTAATATATAACTCTATAAATAATGAAATAAATTCTAACGAACGATTATTACGAACTCTACATGCTAATGGTGCCTTTTTCTTTTTGATTTGTATTTATTTACATGTAGGACGAGGTATATATTATGGATCTTACCTATTTACATTAACATGATTATCAGGAACAATTATTTTATTTATAGTAATAGCAACTGCATTCATAGGTTATGCTTTACCATGAGGACAAATATCTTTTTCAGGAGCTACAGTAATTACTAATTTATTATATGAAATTTCCTACTTAGGAATAGATTTAGTACAATGAATTTGAAGAGGATTTGCTGTTGATAATACTACATTAACACGATTTTTTACTTTTGATTTTATTTTACAATTTATTGTACTAGCTATAGTAATAATTCATTTATTATTTTTACATCAAACAGGATCTAATAATCCAATAGGATTAAATTCAAAATTAGATAAAATTCCATTTCATCCATGTTTTAGTTATAAGAATATTACAGGATTTCTTATTATAATAATATTATTAACAATTTTAACATTATGAAACCATTATATATTAGGAGATCCAGATAATTTTATTCCAGCTAACCCTTTAGTTACTCCAATTTATATTCAACCAGAATGATATTTTTTATTTGCCTATGCAATTTCACGATCAATTCCTAATAACTAAGGAGGAGTAATTGCACTAGTTATATCAATTGCAATTTTAATAATTATACCTTTTTATAATTTAAGAAAATTCCGAGGAATTGAATTTGACCCAATTAATCAAATTCTATTTTGATTTATAGTAATAGTTATTATTTTATTAACATGAATCGGAGCTCGCCCTGTAGAAAATACCTATATTATTATTGGACAAATTTAAAGTATTCTTTATTTTATATACTACATAATCAAACTATTACTATCTAAATGATGAGGTAATTTCATAAACTAACAAAATTAATGAGCTTGAATAAGCATATGTTTTGAAAACATAATATAGAAACTAAAATTCTCTATTAACTTTAATATACTAAAACTAATTAACTTAATCAAATATAATAAAAAAAAATTCAAACCAATAAAAAATAACAAATAATTTAAAGAAAAAGTTAAAAATCTTTTTCAACCTAAATATATTAATTTATCATACCGAAAACGAGGCAATGTACCACGAACTCAAATAAAAACAAAAGAAATAAACATTAGCATAAAGAAAAAACCTAAACGCATCCCCCCCCCCTAAAAAAATTAAAGAAAACAATATATACTTATAAATAAAATTCTTGCATATTCAGATAAAAAAATTAACGCAAATCCCCCTCTTCTTCTACATTAAACCCAGAAACTAGTTCTGATTCTCCTTCTGCAAAATCAAAAGGTGTTCGAGTGGACAGCATATAAATTGAAAAGCATTTAAGTAAATAAACAAAATAAACCAGTAAAATTGATTTTTTTTTATTATTATAAGTTCTTCTTTAATTTTTGTCTTGTACGATGTTATCAACAACAACACAACAAAAGGGATTTCCAATATCTACAACGGCACCATGCTGGCGGCGAACAACACATCATATCACCAGGCAACGGTGACCGACAACTTACACAGAAGGAGCCAGACGAGAGCCGTCTACGATTGTCAAGAAAACCATCATCTGAAGATAAGTGGTACCTGCGACCGAAAAATAGAAATCATCAGAGATGATCACATGCATGCAAGTACATATCGTATGTGCACTATGGTCGTTCATTGATCTCTGTGTAGAAAGGACGCGTTTCGGCTTTATTTTTGTGAAAAAGTGAATAAAACAATTGTTGAAAGAACAAATTAGAGACAATTTAATTAAGTTATTCGGTAGCCTGGTGGTAGTGGCAGTGAGCCGCCAGTCGTTCATAGACCTCCGTGAGGAATAAACGTGTTTCGGCTTTCAAAGTGAAATAAAATAGTATCAGCTTTCGTAAAATGAACATTAAGAACTCTTTTTGCAAGTGTATCGGTAGCCCGGTGGTAGTGGCATTAGCCGATAAAGCGGGAGTCGTGGGTTCGATTCCCGAAAAAGTTAGCGACTTTTTTTATTTTTAAAAATAAAAATTACATTAAACACGAGAGTGAATTGAACTCAGACGATGAGTGAGACGGAGCGGTCCGCTATGCCAATAGCGGGACCAGCGGATGACGTGATGTCGTCTGATGACCAGTCAGCAATTTCGGCCCGTAATCCGAAACTAATTACCAAAAGGAGGAGGAAGCTAAGGCCAACTCCTAACCTTGTAAAGCGCCCTTCCCTTTCTACGCCTTCTGAAAAGCTGCCCGGCAGACCAGGGGAAGAGGTGCCAACAACATCGGCAAGGGCAGCTATTCAATATGTATCCGACGGTGGAGAAGGCCACTATATGGGAGGCGACAATTTATTCGCTTCGCTTGCGGCCTCTGAGTCTGATGACGAAGAGGACGAAGTGAGTGCACTCAACAACAGCATTAAAGAGCTGCAGCGGAGAGTTCTTGCCATTAAAGCAAAACAAATGGCAAGAAGGGAAAGAGAAAGTCAGCCTGCTCAACAGCAGCAGCAAGAAGTCGAACAGATAAAACAACGGGAACAACAAAAAAATCAAAACAAAACACATCAGCCCAATCCAGAGACAACAAAACACATAAAAGCAAACAAAAAGCAACAACAACAACATCAGCAGCAGAAACCACAACAGCAGCAGCAGAAACAAAAGCAACAAAAACAACACCAATCGCAACAAAAACAGCATCAGCAACAACAGCAGCAGCAGAAACAACAACAACCACAGCAGCAGAAACAACAGCAAAAACAAAGGGTTCCTCCTATAAATACATTTAGGATGGAACTCAAGGACACAATAGAACTGTGAAAGTCGGCCATAGGCTCAAATTTTTTCATTAAGAGGCTTAGTTTAGATAGGCATGCGATCCACTGTAATACAGTGGAGCGCTACCACAAAATAAAGAATTTGTTAAGGGATTCGACGACGGAGTTCTTCTCCTTCACCCCGAAGGGGGAAAAGCTGCAAACTATGCTGCTGAGGGGGTTAGAACCGTCTACTAGTCCGGAGGAGCTCCTCGCACTGCTCAAAGAGAAAGAGTGCGACGGTCTCAAATTCGTGGGGGTTAAGCCATTTGTAACAGCCAGAGCCAAAAGGGAGAAACGGAAGCTACCGTTCTTCCTGGTGCAGCTCAGTCCCGAAAGCCGTCTGGATAGTCTAAGGAGTTTCAATGTCCTAGACTACCAGGTGGTTAACTGGGAAAAAGTAAAAAGGCACGAAAACATTTTGCAATGTGTTCGTTGCCAAAGGTTCGGGCACGACGCGTCGAACTGCGAAATGCAGCCTCGATGCGGTAAGTGCGGTAAGAACCACAAGTCGGAAGAATGCGCTCTAGGTAGGGATGGAGCGTCAGAAAAAAGCCAACTCTCTTGTGTTTTATGTAAGAACACGGGACACACCGCAAACTATCGGGGTTGTCCTAAGTTCCAATACATAAAAAGAGTAAATCTGGCTCGACAGCAAAAGGTGGAAGTTAAGCGTCCACCTGTTCTACCACAAACACCAGCCGTTACTCCCCAGGTTACCTACGCCCAAATGGCGGCAGGTAGGGGAAATACGGCACAGCAAGCGAAGGTTGCTTCTCAGGCCCCAGTGCCTAGAGCACCGGAACCGGCAAATGACATGCTAGCCATCTTGCTCTCTATCCAGGGGCAAATGGCTCAGCTGCAACGTCAAATTACCGAGCAAGCTACGCGGGTAGATCAAATATACGCGCTGCTGCCGAGCCTAACGCACCTGCAGTCGTAGTGGGTACGTACATGGCGGAGCAAACCCTGAAGGTCCTTGCATTGAATGTTAATTCACTGATTAGGATTGAGCGAAGAGCCACACTTTTTAAGTTGCTTAAAGACCAAGCCCCTGATGTGCTTTTGGTAAGCGAAACTAAGCTCACCAAAAGACACAAAATGAGGCACAGAAGGTGCAAAATCATGCAAAGAAATCGACCCAACTCCATACAAGGAGGAGGCGTTGCAATCTTCGTAAGAAAAGGTAAACGTTTTAAAAGAATATACAGTCGTGAAGTACGCAGGTTTCAGGTGCTAGAAGCATGCATCATGTATATCCCTCTCCGTAGTGGAAAGCGGTTATACATGGTGTCAGTTTATGCATCTAAGGCTACTCAATCCACCCTATTCATCTCAGAGCTCGAGACACTTTTTCGATTTCTGAGACTGGAATTGGAGGAAAACTATTTTATTATCGGCGGAGATTTCAACGCCAAACATAACGATTGGGGAAATAATACACCAAACACTAGAGGGAACCTGCTATTCAATTGGTGGGGTCAGCACAGTGTGATGTACCGACTCGGCCTTAAGGCGACGGATAGTCCGTCGTTTCCTATACACGGCTCCTATTTGGATCTCCTGCTGTTTGACACACGAATACAACTGACAGGTACGAACCAACAAACTGTAAACTGTCTTCGCACCTTTGTGTATGACAGTGACCATTGCGGTCTTAGTACCGAAATAACCGTTCCGAACGAAAATGCGGAATTGGATGAGTATGTTCAAAGGCATTCCTACAACTATAGTAGAGTGCGTTGGACACACTTCTCCAGGACACTGACTAGAGCACTCTTCTTGAATTCGCTCTACCCACCGTCCAACAGAAATCTGTCAAACGAGGAGATTGACAGGTATCTAAAACTAATGGACGAAACAATTAAAGGGACTATGGACAAAACGATACCTCGGTATCAATACACTGACAACGAAGACTTGTTCCGCAATTCAACTATAGACGCACTGCACCGACATAAAAGTAGACTACTCTCAAGACTGAAGACCTTGTACAGACAGTTTACTGACAGACACAACCCGGAGATTTTGACATTAAAGTCGTCGATCAAAAACCTCCAAACATTAATAAAAGAAAATTACAGAGCTTCTGTAAGTTTGTATTGGAACAACAAAATTCAGGCTGTAAACACCAGCAACCCGAATATGTTCCCGCAAATAAATAAAATATTTCGGAGGAAAGATCAAAACGACCTTTCTTGTCTAAAAATCGCCCGAACGACTGACAACGAACGCATACTCTCAACAGCAGGCATAGATCCGAATGAAGCTGTTGATGATGACAACTTCTTTGTAATCGAAGATCCGCAGGAGAAGGTCGAGGCTATAGGAGCGACTTTCCAGGAAGTGTACAAGACAAATGACATCATTGGTCCCAACCACGACCTGGAAAATCGAGTCCTTGTGCACAATTTCTACCTTCGAAATGAAATAGTGAACTGGCGAATCGAGAACTCGGGTTTCACCCAGTTCAGTGACGATAATATGGCAAATAATGTCATCGCCAATGAAAGGGAGCAACCCCCGTCCATTTCGAAGGAAGAGCTTCAAACGATCTTCGACACAATAAGAAGTAAGAAATCAGTGGGAACCGATGGAATACCGAACATTGTGCTTCGACATCTCCCACTAGAAGCGGTGGACATTTACACCACCCTGTTTAACAATGCAATGAATAATGCACATTATCCAGCGCATTGGAAAACTGCGGTGGTACATCTTATCCCCAAAAGGGATAAAGACACCTCCAATCCGGCGAATCTTCGGTCGATCAGTCTCCTTCCAAACATTAGTAAGGTTTTCGAAAAAGTCATCAAAAGAGTCCTGACTAAGTGGGTTGAGGACAGAAATATAGCTCCGGATAATCAATTCGGTTTCAAGGCGGGGCATGATGTTATTCATGCCGCGTCTAAACTGGTTTCTGATGTCCAATGGAACAAAGCCAAGAAACAGTGCACTGGTGCCTGCCTGATTGACTTGGAGAAGGCTTTCGATACCGTATGGTTAGAGGGACTCTTCTACAAGTTGGACAGACTGGGCATTAGTAAACCACTGCTGTATATTCTTTTCAATATGCTCACAGATAGACAGTTTATCGTGAAAAATGGCGATGTGCCTTCTACTGGTACATTCAACATTAAAAACGGTCTGCAACAAGGTGCGGTCAATTCGCCAATCCTTTTCAACATTTACACAAGTGATCTGATAGGTTCACTTCACCATGCCATAGCGTACGCAGACGACTTAATCGCGTACAGATCAGGTCCAAAGATTGAGGTTATAAACATTCTTTTGCAACGTGACTTCAATAAAATTAAACAATACTGCGACGACTGGAAGTTGAAGATCAACTTTCAGAAGTCGGAAACCATTCTGTTTAGGACGCCTTTGTCTGGGGCCTCTGCGGATACCAGAAAGAATTGGCGAAAGTTTCAGATCGTGGGACAACACAGGCAGCCACTTGTTTGTCGAAATGTAGTCATATACCTTGGGATCTGGCTAGATCAATATCTGTATTTTAACAAACATATAGATGTTGCTCTGGCCGGAGCCAGAGGTGCTTTTGCCCTTACAAAGAGACTGTTTTATAGCAGACAACTCGATGCGAGGGTAAAGGTGATCTGCTACATGGCCCTTATTCGGCCTATGCTTACATTTGGTTGTCCCGTGTGGTTCAACGTGAGAGCAAGTCTTTTGGAAAAGATTCGTGTGTTTGAGAGGGCTTGCCTTCGCTTGTCTTCGCTTGTACAGAACACCAGAGTCTGAGTACATAAAATTCTATCCTAATGAGGTCTTGTACAATAGGGCGAACCTAATACGAGTGGACAATTTTGTTATTAAGTTGATTCGAAGGCACATTGCAAGAGCAATGACCTCGTCGAACAACCTGATCTCTGGGGCTTACTACCCCAATAATATGTATCACGAGAGAGTTCGCTTTGACGGCTTTATTCCTCCAGAAGCGTTCCTCTACCTCGACAAACAAGGTCTGATCCAGGATAGATTAGCGGTGCCGTTAATCTTCCACGTCGCTCGAACAGCTGCGGACAGGCGACTCAACTACGACAGAGACGTCGCACACGGCAGTGCGGAGCGTCTCCGGTTTAGTTGGGCGGTAGGGAGTCGCGACATGAGGGATGTTGCTCGGCAGCACCAACAATTTTGGTGGCTTGCAGAAGAAGGGGAAGCTCCATTGTCGAATCTCTCCAATACTAGATAGCTTCGTTAGGAAGCAGAGCGGGTCTGCCTATTATTTAGTCATGGCCGGCTTACATAGATTTAGGTAGGATTAAGGTAGATTTAAGAACAAAAATTATAAAAACAAAAAAAAAATAAAAAAACAAAAAAAGAAAAATAAAAAATAAAAAAATTATAAAAACTGAAAAATAAAAAAAAAAAAAATTAAACAACAACAGAGATGGGTAACATCTTCTAATAAAAGTGATAATCCACACAAAAAAAAAAAAATAGTACTTAAATAATACAATAAGTTAGCTTAAGTAGGTGAAGTAGGCTTAAGATTTATTTTTTTTTTAAGTAGTCTGTAAGTTTTATATTAAGAGAAAAACAAAAAAAAATGTCCATTTACTAAGTTTTTTGCTTAATACAATTTATTTTCTTAGTTTTAGTTTTTAAATTAATGCAATAATAAAAAGAGTACTGTAAGGAACGTCGAAAGACATGTAGATTAAGAATTATGTTTAACTTAGAGTGTCCGCATGGGGCCAGTAAGTTAGAATAAGATAGTTTTCTTAGTTATTTAAGCTAATTTTTAAGCGTTTTTTTGTATAGCTTGTAAGAATTTCTGAATTTAAATTTAATAAAAATGCATTGAAAATGAAAAAATGAATGGCGTCGATCATCAGATCATGGGACACGCGTTTGAACCCAGGCCAAACCTTGAACTTTTTTTTTATTTTTTTTTCAAATTGTGTGAAGTTTAAAGTAAAGAAAGTGTAAGGAAATCTCAAATCACGCGATGGATGGTGGAGAGCGTTCCGCTCTACCCATAACGAAAGGCGCCGTGGCGAAAGCAACGGAGGTTGAAAACTACTCCTAATTTAACTAAAATAAAAATAACAGCTGAACCATCAACAGCAACACAACAAAACAAAAAACAACCAGATGATGCGTTAATGCACATCTCTGATGAGGTCCATTATAAGGGGGATAACAACAACTTTGCCATGCCATCCACTATAATACAGTGGAGGGCTACGCGAAAGTGGAAGAGCTCCTAGAAGAAACTACGACGGACCACTACTCTTTCACACCTAAGTGTGAAAAGCGGCAATCGATGCTGCTGAAGAGGTTGGAACCGTCTTCTGATCCTGAGGAGCTCCTGGCACTGCTCAAAGAGAAGGAGTGCGAAGGACTCAAATTTGTGGGGGTAAAGCCATTTACCACAGCTAGAGCTGGGCGGGAGAAACGGGTTCTGCCGTTCTTCCTGGTGCAGCTCAGTCCCGAAAGCCGTCTGGTCTGGATAGTCTAAGGAATATCAATGTCCTAGACTACCAGGTGGTTCACTGGTAAAAATTAAAAAGGAGCGAAGGCGTTATACAATGCGTCCGCTGCCAGAGGTTCGGGCACGCCGCGTCGAACTGTCAATTGCAGCCTCGATGCGTGAAGTGCGCAAAGAACCACAGTTCCGAAGAGTGTGCTCTGGGTAGGGACGGAGCATCCGATAGGACGCAGCTCTCGTGCGTGTTATGTGGAAACGTGAGACACACCGCAAACTATCGGGGTTGTCCTAAGTTCGCTGACATTAAAAAAACAAAACTGGCTCGCCAAAAGAAGGTGGAGGTCAAACATTCACCTGTCAGGTTTCAAACACCAACCGTCACGTCCCAAATCTCCTACGCCCAAATGGTGTCAGGAGGGGGGGGGGGGGGGGGGGCTCGGCACAGCAAGCGGTTGTTGCTTCTCTGTCGCCAATGCAAGAAGGCATAAAATTCCACAGAGTGTACAAGGGAGTGTTACGCAGGTTCCAGGTGTTAGAGGCAGTCGTCATTTACATCCCGCTCCGTAGTGGAAAGCGGCTGTACTTGGCCTCTGTTTATGCATCTGAGGCCTCACAATACACCTTATTCATTACAGAGCTCCACACATTTTTTCGACTTCTGAGGCTGAAATCGGGGGAGAATTATTTTATAATTGGCGGGAATTTCAACGCCAAACACAGAGATTGGGGAAATAATTTGCCAAATACTAGAGGGAACCTACTACTCGATTGGTGGGGTCAGCACGATGCCATGTATAAACTCGGTCTTAAAGTGACAGATAACCAGTCGTTTCCTTGAGGCGGGTCTTATTTGGATCTACTACTGTACGACGAACGTATATTCCTGGGAGGTACGAATTAACAAACGCTAAATTGACTGCACACATTCGTGTATGACAGCGACCATTGCGGTTTTAGCACCGAAATTACAGTTCCCAACGAAATTGCGGAATTGGAGGAGGTTGTCCAAAGATATTCTTACAACTACAGGAAGACTCGATGGACACGCTTCTCCGCAACCTTAAGAAGAGCACTCTCCTCGAATATGCTCCAACCACCGTCCAATAGGAATTTATCAAACGAGGAGATCGATAAGTACCTTAAACTATGGACACTACAATACCGCGGTATAAACAAACGGCTAACGAAGATCTGTTCCGCAATCCTACTATTGACGCCCTGCACCGACAGAATAGAAGACTTCTAACAAGACTTAAAACGGACAAGACCCAGAGATTAAGACACTAAAGTCGTCGATTAAAAATATTCAAACATTAATCAAAGAGAATTACAGAATCGCTGTAAGTTTGCATTGGAACAACAAGGTACGGGCTGTAAACACCAGCAACCCGAATAAGTTCCCGCAAATAAATAAACTATTTCGGAGAATAAATCAGAACGACCTTCAGTGTCTTAAAAAAGCCCGGACAACAGACAACGAACGGTTACTAACAATAGCAGGCATTGATACAAATGAGGCTGCTGATGATGACGACTTCTTTGTGATCGAGGATCCACAGGAGAAGGTTGAGGCCATAGGGGCGACTTTCCAGGAAGTATACAAGGCCAATGATATAATTGGCCCTAATTATGACCTGGACAATCGCGTCTTGGTGCCCAACTTCTATATTCGAAATGAAGTAGAGAACTGGCGATCCGAGGGCTCTGGTTTCACCCGGTTCAGCGACGAAAATATGGCAAATTATGGCATTGCCAGAGAAGATGACCTACCCCAGTATATTTCGAAGGAAGAACTCCATGAGGTCTTCGACACAATCAGAAGTAAGAAATCAGTGGAGACCGATGATATTCCGAACATCTTGCTTCGACATTTTCCTCTAGAAGCGATGGGCATTTATACCACCCTGTGTAATTATGCAATGAATAATGCACATTATCCAGTGCATTCTTTCCAAAAAGGGAAAGGATATATCCAATCCGGTGAATTTCCGGTCGATAGGTCTCCTTCCGAATATCAGTAAGGTGTTCGAAAAAGTAATCAATAGAACTCTGACTAGGTGGGTTGAGGACAATCATATAGTTCCGGACAATCAATTCGGTTTTAAGCCAAGACATGCTATCTCACATGCCGCGTCTAAACTGGTGACCGATATCCAATGGAATAAGGGCAAAAAACAATGTGCTGAGGCCTGCCTAGCTAACTTGGAGAAGGCTTTCGACACTGTATGGTTAGATGGTCTTTTTTACAAGCTGGCTAGTCCGGGGATCAGTAAACCACTCTTGTACATTCTTTTTAATATGCTAACCAACAGTTGTCACTTGGGTTTAACGTGAATACCTGTCGTGGAGACTTAACCTCACGGGATGCCCACACATCCATGGGAGCGAGGGTACGCCTTGCTATCGCTTATTTGCTACATTAACAATTAATACCAATGCGGAAATATGTTGAGGGCACAAATCCACTCTTGGTATGAGTCGAGGCCCACCTAAAACCTCTTACTGATCTTAGGGTCTCAGCACCCAGCACTTATAGCCACTCCACTCCGGGTATTGAGCCCTAGCAGGGTCACCCTCCCTGCGATTTAGGTTTAAACCACAGCCACCGTGACGCTCCCACAAGGGGGCCTACCTCAACAAGTTAGGCCCGGACCGAAGTCCGGGGGGCTCCTAACTCCCACGGTACCGTGTTTTAAGTCCTGGTATGGACTACCGGTGGTCTTGCCACTCAACAAGACCTATGACCGGCAGCTTGTTACTGGACAAATCATAGCAACCATCAGAGGGGATGGGTCTGATAATATTTATGATAAGTCCAGTATATACTCTGCCCCCGCTTTATATTAGCCCATGATACTCGTAACCAACAGACAGTTCATCGTGAAAAAATGGTGATGTGACATCTGTTGGAATATTTCAAATTAAAAATGCAAGAGCAATGGCCTAGACGAATAACCTGATATTTGGGGCTTACTACCCTAATTACATTTACCACGAGAGTGTGGGCTCTGACGGCTTCTTTCCACTGGAAGCATTCGTCTACCTAGATCAGAAAGGGGTTGATCCAGGATATATCAGCGGTCCTGCTAATCTTCCATGTCGCTCGGAAGCGTGGGGACAGGCGACTCAACTACAACAGAGACGTCGCAGACGGCAGTGCGGATCGTCTCAGGTTCAGTAGGGCGGTGGGGAATCGCGATAAGAGGGATGTCGTTCGGCAGCAGGTTGAATGATGGGGAAGAAGTTTCGTCGTCGTTTCCGTCAATTACGGACCAGCCGCACTTATGAGGCAGAGCTGATCTGCTTGCTTCGTAAATAGCGATGGGCAGCTTACATAGGTTTAGGTTAGCATTTAAGGAATATATATAATATATACTAGCATGTATGAAGGTATAAACTAGTATATGTATATTATAGTGCATGATGTCTATATGTGTTATGTGTGTATTGCGTAGATAGGTTAGGTAGACTAAGGTTAAAAAAATATTTCCATATGCTAAGTTTTCTATCAACCAGTAAGTTAGTATAAGATTGTTTACTAATTTTAAGCTAGCATTTGAGCATTTTTTGTTAGTATGTAAGAGTTAATGATTAAGAAAATAAAATGCATTTAAAAAAAATAAAAATTACGTAGAGAACTAATGAGTATTAGGCAAAAGAAAGATGAAACAATTGCGTTATACACACAAGGAGTAGAAACATTAGAACGAAGGTTAATGCAAAGCAAACTGCATGACGTTAAAGTAGAGGACTCAAAAGGACTCATTAAAGATGAGTCTCTTACAGTACTTTTAAATGGATTACACGAAAAATTAGGTGCGTATGTAATAACGCAAAGGCCCAAAACTTTAGCGGAGGCAAGCCGATGTGCTCAAGAAGTAGAGCAGAGACTCAATTTATTTAAAACTAACATACTCGTAAATAAAGATTACTCGAACAGAAATTTAGCCAAGGTAAACTACACAGAAATTAAATGTTTTAATTGCGGAAAAATAAGCCATATCTCAAGGAATTGCCGGCTTCCAAGAAAACAAAAGGAGAATTATAATTCTAGGGATCATAATACAAGTACTGAATGAGCTTCCGGTTCAAATGCAAACCAGAAGACAGGCAAAAAAGATTTCAAGAACGAACCAAATGTGAGGACAATAAAAGATTTAGTAGTATTGAACGAGTTAGGTAACTCAGAACGACCACACATAAATGTGGTAATAAACGGGGATATAAAAAAATTAATCATCGATACAGGGGCGGAAATATATATGATTTGTGCGAATAGTGTTTATAAGCTTGAAGTTGACACAAGTAGAATAATAAAATTTAAAGGTCTAGGAGGTAAACCCAAGGAAACCTTAGGTGTAATTGTTAAAGATATTAAACTATTCACAAATAATAAAGGTAATTTAAAACCAACTAGAGTTGTTATGCAAGAAATGGAGAACGATTTACTTGGCAACTAAGATGGAATTTTAAGCAGCCATTTCCTTAAGGAAGGAGGTTACTCCATTCATTACAAGGAAGGTACGAGTATCTTGAGAAATAGAAACGAAGAAATAAATCTCAGGTATTTGAGTGAGGAAAAATTCGTTCAGGCTGGAAGTGAAAATTTTAGGATTATCAAATTAAAAGATAATATCGATCTAAAAAAGAAATATTTATTCCAAAACAAGAAATAAAACAAGGAATTATTATCCCAGAGTGTAAAACAAGAAATAATAATGGTGAATGTCTAGTAACAATATTAAATACCACAGAAAAAAGTTTAGATATGAGCAACATTAGGATTGTAGGCAAAAATTTAGACGAGTACGAAGTCATATCGCATAAAGAAGATAGAAAAATTGAACAGATTATATGAACAGTGAAGAAAAAGAGAGTCTTATTTCAATAATTAAAACGTATAGTGACGTGTTTAGTATCAAAGACGAAAAATTAAGCAAAACAGACGTGACAAAACACCAAATTAGAACAACAGAAAACTGTTCTGTTAAAAAATGGAGGATGGTAATTGACTATCGTAAACTCAATGAGTTAACGATATCCGATAATTACCCTCTTCCTAATATAAATAAGATTCTAGATCAGTTAGGAAAAGCCAGGTCTTTTACAACATTAAACTCAACTTCCGGTTTTCATCAAGCAGTTGATGAAAAGGAAAGAGAAAATACCGCCTTTAGCACTACTTATGGGCATATCGAATTTACTCGTATGCCATTTAGATTGAAAAATGCTCCGGCATGCTTTCAACGCTTAATGAACACAGTATTATCAGGGCTACAGGGTATTAAATGTTTGGTTTACTTCGATGATGTAGTTGCATATGGACAGAGCCTTGAGGAACATAATGATAAGTTAATACAGGTACTTGATCAAATAAGAGCCGCAAATCCTAGGTTACAACCGGATAAGTTCGAGCTTCTTCGCAAGGAAGTTCAATATTTAGGATATATAATAACTGATAAAGGGGTAAAACCTGACCCTAACAAAATAGACAGTATTGTAAAGATGCAACCACCATGTAATCAAAAAGGAGTTATATCATATTTAGGAATGATAGGTTATTATCGAATTTTAGTAAGATAGCAGAACCATTAAATAGACTATTAAAAAAAGATATAGAATTCACTTGTGGAGAAGAACAACAAGAATCTTTTTAGAAACTTAAAAATGCTATAACAAAGTTTCCAATTCTGCAATATCCAGACTATAATAGGACTTTCATTATAACAACAGATGCATCGAACAAGGGTATAGGAGCTGTTCTTAGCCAACAGCATAGCACAAACGATTTGCCAATACAAGTTTTTAGTAGAACGCTTAACAAAGCAGGATGAAATTACAGCACTACTAAAGAATAGTGCTTGGCAATAGTTTGGGCGACAAAGCAATTTAGACCGTACAAATACGGAAGAAAATTTATAGTTCAGACTGATCATAGACCACTTACTTGGCTCTTCAACGTTAAAGACCCGGGTTCTAGATTAGTCAGATGGAGACTTAAAGTAGAAGAGTTTGAATATGAGATAAAATACAAAAAGGGTAGTGAAAATTTTGTTGCAGACGAACTATCAAGAAATGTGAGAATACTAGAACAGGAAAAGACAATGCTATTTCGGATAATACTCGTAGAATAGAATCCCTAGACGAGGTAGATGACATTATAGAGGATATGTTACGAGACATAGCTAATGAAGATAGGCGTACAGACGTCGACAAAGGCCTAGAAGTTAAAGATTCTTCAAAAACCGAGACAAGTGAACAATGTGATCAAAGAGAGGTCATGATTTAGACGAAAGACGAAAAATTTTAGCGGAAACCCATAATGGTCTATTGGGAAGTCACATAGGACAAAAAGCGTTGTATGAGAAATCAAAGAAAAAGTTTTTTTGGAAAGGTATGCAAAAAGACGTAGAATAATTTATCAGAAATTGCGAACATTGTCAAATGGAGAAGGTGATTAGAAAACCAACCCCGACTCCTATGAAAATAGTTACAACGGCTGAAAAAGCTTTAGAAAAAATATGAACGGATTTAATTGGTCCACTCAAAGTAACTAGTAACGGATTTCAAAAATTTACAAAATTCAAACCACTTAAGACAAAGGAAATGGGAGTAGTAGCGAAATCATTTATTAACAAATGGGTTTTTAATTTTGGTTTACCTAAAATTATTTTAACCGATAATGGTTTTGAATTTTGCAATGAATTATTTAAAAATATGTGTGATATATTAAACCTAAAACATATAACAACGAGCATTGCCTTTCCTCAAGCAAACGGTTCTGTTGAAATGGCACATTGTCGATTAACTGAATATTTAAAAACCACGGGAAGAGAATTGAATAACATGGGAGATTGGGATGACAGGATGCCTTACCCTAGTTTCTGTTATAATACAACCAGACATTATACCACAGGGTATAAACCATTTGAATTAGTTTTTGGGAATATAGGCAACCAACCTAGCCAAATTGAAGGCCTAGGCGAAAAATTCTATTGGGTGGAAGAAGATGATATACCCTTAATTTTTTACAAAAAGTACCATTCTTGAGGAACGATGTTTAATGCAAAAAGAATACGACACCTGGTTAGCATTGGTTTATGCAACATGTAATGCTACTCTTGATGAGTACTCGTATATTGAAGTAGATATTTGCACAATATATTTTTCTACCGATAAAGAAATTGTAGAACATCACAACACTAAATCTTTAAATCTGCCTGTTGATGATGACGATTATAATAATTCGGATATAGAGGTTGTAAAAAAGCCTTCTAGACAAGAAGTTATAAATTGCTTAAAAACGTTAAACACTTATTTAAAAACCATGGTTTTATGTAATTGACAAACACTTTGAAGCCTTATATAATTTAGAGTCTTTAATTGAAAAAAAAATAAGAAGAGAGCAGGTTTGCAGCCTTTAATAACAAAATATGTAACAAAACTACCGTAATTTTGTTTATATAAAATACATACATATTTAAATAAATAGAAGATAAAACTGTATGTGTATATACATAAAATGTTGTTTTTTTTATTAAGTTACAAGCTTGTTTATTTTTATTCTATAAGTCAAAGTCTCTATAGGTCGAACTGTTTTGGGTGGCACATGGTAGTTCGAGTTATAGAAGTTGGACTGCACAAGCTTATGCGAAAGATAAATTCATTATTGCATTACTTGTAACAGAAGAACAGTTTGACATATGAAATAATTTCTGCGCCAAAGGTTATAATAAATGGTGTTGTTTTAATATATATTAGTAGTAAGTTTATAATGATAAGTAAAGATAAGAAATTGTATAACCTTAAGAAAACTATTGAAGATTGTAAAGAAATTAATGGAACTTTCGTGTGTGAATCTCAAATATTTAAGAGTACGTTAGATTACAATAATTGTGAAATTAATGTATTTATGCGAAATAGGGTTAATAATTGTTAATTGAAAACTGTTAATTCAAAAATTGAAATGTTTTATAAAATAAAAGAAAATATATTTTTATTTACTATAACTGAAGAAATAAAATTTAAATGCAATTGACAAAGAAGTAGGTACTTTAACTAATGTGAGAATCCTAATTTTAAGCGAAAATTGTAAATTTGAAACAATGCAAACAAGTATAAGAACATTTGTAAAACCAAAATAAATAAATCTCAAAGATAGATAAAACCAAAAACACTTCTGGGAAAATATTTTGGACTCGTTTCCACAAAAATCAAGAATCTTAATTGCAATTATAATGCGGAGTACTGAGCCCAGTTTAAGGGTTAGATACCTATAAACGTGTCTTAAGGAAGGAGGTGTTACGCAGAGCCAGCATGCAGAAGCAGCACGTGGAGCCAGCATGCCAGCAGATTGCAGCTATAAAAACTTACAGTACTATAGAATGACTCTAAAGTTCATTTATTCGTTAACAACCATACATGAAACAAAAATAAAACCTTGAATGAAAAAATGAAAATGAATGAAAATTTGTTGTGCGTTTAAATTATTTTGTTTTTGGTTAATCGTCGTCACTTGTTCGTTCGTTTTGGTTAATCGTCGTCACTTGTGCGTTCGTTTTGGTTTCGCTTTGGCGTTTTTTCTTTCATTGTTCTTTTTTTTCCACTTGTGTTCAAATGCACTAGCATTTTTCCAATTCCAAATACACAAAGGTAAAGCTGATGGAAAAACCCCTTCCCATAACATTGGCCCGCGTGTAAGTTGAGGTACAATTTGAAAACTGTGCCAGATCAGGCATAACAATATATTTAAAATGGATTTTAATTTCTGAGTTAATTTATTAGAGAAAATGTACCTATATAATATACTGTCTTATAGACCGAGGACATCCTCTCCCGCTGTACTAATTTGGGCGAACGATCTGTTGTCATGTAGTAAAGTTATCATAGTTTTTAGTATTCATTTGTCGTCGTCTTTTGATTGCACACTTTGCCCTACGCTTTTGTACTTGCTTATACTTTCTGGTATTTTTTACTGGCACTGTCACTTCTTTTGCGAAGATATGCCTCCACGGTTCGTTGTATTCCATCAGGCGTTGATGGAGGCTTCTCTATTGAGGAAATTCCGCCGGAGCTGCAATTGCCATTGGGTCACGCTATAGGATCTTCGGTGGTTGGGTTTGTCGAGATTCGCCGGGGTTGTGATCGGTACCGAGGGATGAACACCGGTGTGCAAACTCGTAATTCACAATTAAAACACTAACTATATTTATTTATCTGCCGCTTTGTTGAGCACTTCACTGTATGACTGCACTTTTACAACAACCCAATTGCATATCGAACTGCTTCTCTTTGAACTCTCGCAGTTGCTCTCATCGTCTTGTGGCATAGGTCTCCACACCCGGCATTCTTGCCGATCTGCAGGTTTCTCGGACGCTCAGTAAAAGTCGACGTTTCCCTGTCCGAAGCGAGTCAGTATATAAAATCTGAAAGGACAGGCCGGTGGATTCGTCAAATTGATTCCTAACGGGTCAGTTTTGTAGACGTTCGTTCTTTCTGTATTACTTGGTCACTCAAGTCTAGTGCTATTGTAGAGTCGCTACCTCGAAGTCATCATCGTCTGAGAATTCTTAAAGATTTCCAGGTCTTATTGGTCTTCTGTGCGTAGGTGGTTCGTCCATTTCCATCACATGGAGTTTGTACCGTTGGTCCCTAGTTATGATTAGATCGCAGAAGCTGAGCTGATCATCACCCCCAATTTATTTTAAATACTCTCAGTACCATCATTTGGAAGGGCCTGAAACGAAGTGATTCGACTGGGCTTCCTACTGGTCAGTGGTCACGCTATTCTTCCCCATCATAGTCTCAATACGGAAGACGAAACTATCTACCGGCATCGTCTTTGATGTGCTGTCGAATTTTACTCCCCACTTGTAGATCGCCGTATTTACCCTCCGAGCTTCGTTGCTGTGGTAGTATCCCGGAGTATCCTGGTATCTGTCAGTCCCAGCCAAGTCAGAACTTCGTCGTTATCGGTAAGTGTAAGACATGTCGTCGTATCCAAGCAATGCTGGGCTATCTTGGCGTTGCCTAGTTTCGTCGAAAATTCTGTTGGTTGTCGCCATGTTACCTTTGGAAGAAGAGGCAACCGAATGCTGGAGACAACTGATTTTCTGGCTTATGACGGCTAAGCTCTTTTGGAACGTTGTCATTACTGCGCTCAGCCTATCCTCGAACTTTGATAGTAATTTGTCCTCTGCTGCCTCTTTCTTCCCTAGGTACATGTCTTGCCCTCTGTACGTTATTTGGGTGTCACTATTTGTATTAATCCGTGTATGTTGTATTCGCGTCTTCGTCCACTATTCTATGCCTCCCCCCTGGTCGTCTTTCTGTTTTGTACTGTTCGTAGTGTCGAGTATGTTGTTCGGGCCCATCTTGTCGGTTCATCGGGGCTTGTTTCCTTGTCGAAGCTTGTTCGTGACGATGCCCCAACTACTCCTCTTCAGAGGGATGGGATTCAGATTCTCACCGGGGCGCGTTTTGGGGGTCGTTGGCAGTAGATCAAGGATATCCGCTCCATGTTCGTCATTTGCGCTGGGCCGCGTGTGTCGTTGGTTTACTATTTTCCAGACATCATTTCTGCACGAAGAATGGGAAGCGATTTCTAGGAGACTGTTATCCGTGCCTATCCTTCGAGTACTTCCCTCCTCCTCAAACTAGGAACCTTCAATAGCTTCATCGTGAGAAGAACTGTGCTTTTTTCATGGTGCAAATCAAAATTATTTGTTCTGACCTACATGTTGTTCAATTTTTTTTTTCAATTGGAATAAGTCACTAGAAAAGCAAATTCTAATTAAAAAATTAATTTATATGTACTTCAAAAATAAATATGCTTATAACCTAAAGAAAGAAAGAAAGTAAAGGAAAAAAAAAATCTGATATAGAATAAGAGCTACAGCCGAACAACCACTAACGTGCCACTGCCGTCTACTCTTGCATCACGGATGCCTCCGTGGTCTGTAGCTGGAGTTTTATCAGAGCTCTCTATAATGAGGTTGTTTAGATTACCGAAACGGTACGGATATGACCTGTCAGGTCTTTGAATTGGTTTAAAGCACACACTGTCGTTTACAGCAAAGTGTTGGATCTTTTTCTTCTAAACTTTGCAGGACTCTCCCTGATCTTTATCTGTGCATCCAATGACGTATAAATTTGTTCGCTAGTTACGTTGATTCTTTGTGGAAAAAATATCCTTATGATATGCGGTTTTGGAAATGAATCCTCTCTTTAATTTTTTAGAAAGCTACTCTTCAGCCATTTCGCAGTGGCTTCATTAGAGCACAAAAACACGACAGAGCCAGCCCCACATGTAAAGCTGTCAAAACAGTTTACCTCTATGTTCCGAAACTCGGTTGAAACATCGATAACTCACACATGTTTTAGAGCCATGCGCTCAACACGAAGGGATTAAAGACAGTTGTAGAGGGCTATACTTAGCATGACACTGCTCAGTATATTGCTATTATCGACTATAGTAAATTCTATTTAGACTCTCTAAGCTTCCGATGTCGGGGGAGTGGAGTAATCGGATCGGGTTCGTTAAGTCTCTGTGCCGTTCCCTAGTTTCAAGCTCTATTTGAACCGTCCTTCTTCAGAGGCCTAATTCTAACGTCGGCGGTGGAGTTCTGCTCATCTAATAGCGTGCTAATTGGGTCATCACACAAAATGTCTGGGTCTGAGTTACTCAGAAAGGGCATATTCCCTTCTCATATTAACATCAGAAATGGCAGTAGAAGTCCGATTCACAGTTTCTACTGCGGGGAGCACAGGAAGCGTCCCTAGAAGTTTATGCTTTTAAAGTGGCATTGGTTTCTTTGAATAATTATTTACATCGGAGGCAGCCCGATATCTAAAGTTTGCAATCATGAGACATAGCACCTTCTTAGCAATGCGTCCATGCCAAAATATTTTCTACACAAAGCGAGCTCCACAATGACTAACACGCCTTCAGAGCTTAGATCTGGCTCGAAATCTCCTTCTGACTAAGTCTTTTCTTATATTGCTTCCGGGAAAATATTGATTCGATGTTATTGTCTACGTGCTGAAAGAGGCGGACTTGGCCTGTAATCAAACAACCTTCACGGATCATTGTTGATCATTTGGATAGAATTGGGCACTTTGGTTTCCTTATTTGGCTCAGCACAGTCGACAAGAAAGAGCATCAGCATTGAAGTACGTTTAAAAGTCGTAGCAATGCAACTGATCGATCCATTTTTCAAATTGAACTTTGAGGTTCTTTAAAGCTGGTTTCAAAGCTGTTTGGTCTGTGCGAAGAATACTTTGTTGTAGTATGCCATTACTTTCTTATCACCATCATGAACTTCAGAGATCACAGTTTCAACCTTATCAGGGCTATCATCTGCGTCGACGGAGAAAATTTTTCCGAATTTTTTGCACTCTCTAGACAACTTGAACTGTTGACCTTTTCCATTACTTAATGAAGGGTGTTTGTTATACTATCAAAATCCTTAATTCATCTTCTGTAATACGTGGCAAATCGCAAAACCCTTCTTAATTGGCGTTAATCTTTGTAGACAATGAACTTTTTACCGATAAAATTCTGTCAGAGCACGTAGCCTCCTCCTTTCCCTGATATGATGTATTCTTTTCTACTATTTTACTTGCGGATGGAGCAGGGACATTTTTCTGGACTCTGAGTCTAAACGGCATCACCGTAAACTTCCAAATAGAGCCTCCGCAGTGAAGGCCATTTTATTTCATTTAAACTCTATATGCCGGAGCTGCTCTTCCAGTTAAGTATTGAAAACCACTTTGCACCCTTGTGCATGGTAGGTAGGGGAAAGCTGTCCTCGTGTTACTGTCTTTCTTCTTCACGAAGGCCACTGAGAATGCCTACGGACTCTGCGATTCTTCAATCAGCTCAAAGCTTTCATCTTTGGTACCATTACTGCTTGAAAGAGTTGCGTACACCCATATTCTCCGCCTTGTTTAACACATATGAGGCTCTTGATTTAGATAACAGAATCAGAGAAGTTTGTCCTTGATATTCATACTATTTCCGTTGTGATCGACAAACAATCAACAACAATAAAGCCGATCTTATTTTCTGGCTCCACCAAATAAAACCGGTTGCTTCCAAGATGGCGCAGGGACTAAAGTTCCCCATCGCGACATAAGTCTAAAGGCGAGTGAAGTTGCCTACCTCAAACTTTAATTGAACCAAATTCCTGGGGTGAGTGGCTTCTTCGCTTGCTAAAACCAGATAAAGAGCATTTGCTGACAGTTTTGTAACATTATCCCTTTTTAAGGAAATCGATAATGAAATAATGGTTTGTTCGTTTTAAAAGTGGTGATATCGGCATCGAAGATGCAGAATTGCAAGCATATTGATGAACACTCGTCTTAAACACGAGCTCGCAGAAGCATTGAAGGTTAATCGAACAACCGTTTCCAAACGTTTAAAAGCAATGGGAAAAATCCAAAAAGAAGAAAAATACCATTGAAAGATAGAGAAATCGCAAATCCACCAGCCGAAGTGCCAAAACTCATGGGTATACCCAAGCCAACTACTCAAACCAATATGCAATACTTCTTTGATATTTCCCTGAAGAATGTTTTTTTTTGTTCAACTAGACTACTCTTTTGCTCATCAACTCTTTGTTTGAAGACCATTCATTATGTTATTTTGTTCGACTGATTTGTTTTCTATTCTTTCGATTTTTGTTCGTTGCTATTCTTTTGCTCGATCACTTTCAACAAGAGGAGAATCATTTTTGCAGCCCTGTCATTGCGGGTACTCATTTACTCTTCTCCATCAACGTCAATGAGGAGTGAATCTCGATACTGAACCTCATTGTCCACAGCGTTCTGAAATCGGAACCCCAAATCGCCTCTACTTCTCTAGCGCTCCGGTTTCTCTTGTTAAACTCGAATTTGTTTGGACAAGAGTCAACTATAACAGTTTAACCCACTTGACAGCTTCAACATAAACACAACAACAATATTTTTTTAAAAACAAAATCCTACTATACTTATGATATTAATGTACAACATAATATCATAAAAAGATAGAACTTATTACTTTTGACAACCACTTTTACTTAACTTTATCTATTTCTTAAACCACTTTATTACGACATTAATTGCGCTTTCAAAATTCAACCTAAAAAGTGATTGCACCTCTGTTCAGCGCCGAGATTTAGTCCCCCTGCCATCTTCCGGGAACTTTCTGAAATAGCCAGCATTTCATGTTGCCGAAATTTTCGAAAATATAGTAGTTGTCAAAGAGCTTCCATTGTTCTTCCATTGGGCAAGTCTTCTGCTATTCGCGTATATGTGGCAGTAAGGGATTATAACATTATAGACAATATTCAAAATATGTTTTCAAAAATTTATTGTTGAGGAAGTAAAATTAGTCAAGAAGGTTTGTTAAGTTTTTTAAGTTATATAAATAAATAGTTAAATGCCTATTTCAGCATTTCTTAAAGTACTACACCCAAGTGGCTTATATATTTGCCTGGCTACGATGTTTCTGCAGGTAAACTATGGAACTAACTTTCGAAGCTTTAAAGAGCTTCAATTTTGAAAGCTCAAAGGAAATATAGAATGCTCATTCGTAATTGAGATATTAACATTTTTACATAGATATGTATGTACTATATGTAATCGGAATTTGGTAGTGGCAATTATGTAGCCGAACTTGGCTAAAGCTGGATAAGATACATCCATACGCCAACTGAGTTGAAAAAGATACGATGCTTCGCTTTGTAAAGTGCTTCATAAGGTCGTATGCTGGTTCATATCCTTGGTTTTACAGATATCTTAATATCCACAACACCTAATTTTTTTCTTCTTGTGTGTCAAGTAGTATGTTATAGTATATAATTCAAAGTAATTATCATTTATGATAACGGGTATGATAGTAAACGGAAGCAAAGGGTTATATTCTTGGACTCGTGTTTGACAATTTGAAGTCTCAAAGGTGTGTCCGATTACTTTAAATTATGAACATATGTGTACAATATGTACGTAATTTGTGGATAAAAAGTGACTCCTCATTAGCTGTTCAGTCTGCTGGTAAATTGCCATCGCTTTTAAACAGTGAAAAACTTTATTCCCATACTTTGGAATAATAAATTAAATGTTTGCATCTTTTTACCTTTTGTAATTTTTAACAGATACATCAGGAGACGCTGGTTGAATTACCGATAATGCACAAGTTGTTGATTGAACTAAAAGGAGTGGAAAAACAACACTTGTTCTCTCAAAAGCACGCCGTCAAACCATATTCATTTAAAGTTTACTTTACATATTTAAGATGGCGTTACCGTCTCTAGTGGACTAACTGTATAGTTATACATTCGCATAGATGTCTAAGTCGATATCGCGATATTCTTTTTTTTAGGCTGTAAATTGGCAATTTAAATTCATATTCCGCTTCCAGGTGCATTAAAAATGTAGACTAGCAATTACGTTCACCCAACCTGGATGAAGCGAAGATAGTTCTTTTTCAGCAAAATCTACAACAAATCTGCTGAAGCAAACGGCACGCCCCGGCGAGCTCTACAGAGCAGCAGGCGATTACTTGATAAAGAGCACACACATCACATTTCTAAAATATGAGCAGATGATAATATGCCCGATGAATGGAAAGGTAGCCTTGTTTGTCCGGATTTCAAGAAAGGAGACCATCTGACTTGCGCCAAATACAAAGCCCTCTCGAACAACAAAAGTGGGTCTATATTTACTTAACTTTACTTAAGGTGGCGCTACAGTCCCGTGTGGATCTTGGCTTCAATCAACAAGCGTCTTGATGTAGCTCTATCTTGTGCTAGCTGCCTTCAGCTTCGCACGCTAAGTTGGCTGAGGTCCCCTTCCACTTACGTGTGCCACCTGAGTCGCAGTCTTCCTCTACTTCGCAGTCCCTAGAGGGCGCATATTCGAAGTATTTCGGACCGGAGCATTGGTGTCCATGCGCTCTACATGACCCAGCCATCTCAGTCTTGGGATCTTAACTCTTCTGGCTAGGTCCATGTCGCTGTGCAGTCCATACAGTTCGTCGCTGTATCTCCTCGTCCACTCACCGTCAATGCAGACGAAGAATTTTTCTCTCGAAGCAACCAAGAACGCCCTCATCTGTTTTTGATATTGTCCATGCCTCTGCGCCATAGGGCAGGACCGGGATAATTAAGACCTTATGAAGGGTGACTTTTGTTGTTCGAGAGAGGGCTTTACTAGTCAATTGACATATTAGCCCAAGAAAGCAGCGATTGGCAAGAGTTATTTTTCCATTGATCTCAGCGCTGGTGTCGTTGTCTGAATTCATAGCAGAGCCTAGGTAGACAAAGTCCTTAACTACCTCAAAGTTATACCTGTCAAGGGTGACCTTCTCTCCGAGACGTCGGTGCTTAGTGTACTTTTTGCTTAATAGCTATACTTGGTCTTGCCCTCATTGACTGCTAAACCCATTTTCGCCGCTTCCATTTCAATACTTGCAAAGGCGGCACTGACATCACGCTGCTGTCTTCCAATTATGTCAATGTCGTCGGCGTATGCGAGAAATTGGAATATGGAAATTGGAATATGGAAAGATTGTACCTCTTGTCTTTGCTCGTGAGTTTTGCACTATTCTTTCAAGTATGATGTTAAAGAAATCGCATGACAGCGCATCGGGGCCTTAAAATCGATAAATAGATGGTGTGTATCGATCTGAAGCTCATGAGTTTTCTTCAAGATCTACCGGGGTGTGAATACTTGGTCGATGGTGGACTTTTCGGCGTGAAGCCACCGTGATATGGACCCATCAGTTTGTTGATGAACGGCTTCAGGCGTTCACACAATACGGCAGATAAGTACTTGTATGCGATATTAAGAAGACAGATGCCTCTGTAGTTTCCGCGGTTCAGAGAGTCTCCTTCTTGAAGATCGACTTCAGCTTAGGTATTGCTATCTTCACTTCATCCAGGTCGGATGGACAGAATTGTTGGTCATCATCGTCCAGGTTGAAAGGTTCATTCTGCCTGACAGAGTTATTTGTTTCAACGTCGTTACACAGTCTACAGAAGTAATCTTTCCAGATTCTCAACATCGACTAAATCTCATTCCTGGAGTGGAAAGCATGCTTCTCATGCTCTTTCCTTTTCCTCCTGAGAAGCCGGTGTTCATCTCTACTCTTCTGCTTATGGAGCTCGTGACCGGCTCTAGTGTTTTTTGCAGTGCCGTACACGTGCTATTTGCTTAGCTGCATGTCCTTGCCGGCATTCGTCATCAAAGCAAGGATTTTGTTATGGTAGTCGAGTGAAACTCAGCCCATCAGAAGCGGCCAACACACAACATTGCCAGAAGGCCACTGGTCTTCGATGGTTGATGCTGGCAGCAGGCGACGTCTTAAGAGATTATGGGAGACTCGATCAGAAAAGGACTTGGCGATCTCTTGCGATTGTAGCAAGAGTGGAGTGGTGTCTTGTGTCGATCGCAGTGTGGTCAATATGGTTGACAATTGACCATCAGGAGTTCTCCAAGTCCCCTTGTGAATATCGAGATGGGGGTACCTCGTGCTAGCTATGACAATATTTCGTCCCGCCGCAAAGTCAATAAGCCTGAATCCGTTATTGGAGTTAGTGTCGTGTAGTCTACATCTTCCTACAGTGCTACCACAGATGCCTTCTTTTCCTAATTTTGCATTAAAATCGCCGAGAATAATTTGAATGTCATACGTAGGTCATTTCTCATAGGTCTTGTCCAAGAGCTCATAGAAGGCATCTATATGCGTTCTTGCCATGGAACCCAAATCAAAATCGATAAAAAAAAACTCAAGCTTAGCAAAATGATGAGGAGGCGATGATGGGAACGACGATGCCCATAGAAAAATTCCTCCACTGAAAATCCTCAAAAAAAAGCCTGGTTTCAAAAAATTTACAATTTAATTTTACCAATAGATGTTGTTGCCGCTGTGGTCGAGATCCAAGTGAAAGAGAAATCATTGGACCGAAATCTCTACCAACGGAACTTTTGCGTTATGTACAAGAAATGAAGAAGTATATAATAAAAATATTGTGCGTGCGCACTGTTAGGCAAGTTTAACAAATTACAATTATATAAAAAGCAACTAGTTAATGATTTTAGATATTAATTTAAATTATGTGATGAGCGTTCTCAAACATTCCGCCGCCCCTGAACGAAGTTTCAGCAAACCGGTAATTTGGCCAACTTGTGGATCGGTTGTAAAGATTTCCATTTGCTGTCTTCAGTGTGACGACACGAACGTGGCCGTCCTTGCCCGGATGGGTTTCTACAATACGTCCCATGGCCCATTTTCCGGAGGTAAGTCTGCGTGCTTGACTACCACGAGGTCGTTGACTTGGATGTTTGGTTGCGCCTACTGCCAGCGAGGTCGGTGCTGAAGTGACGTCAAGTATTCGATTTGCCGTCGCTTCCAATAGCCTTGGACCTTGGCCTATAGTTGTTGCCAACAGGACAGTCGGTTGACTGGCACCTCCAGAGATGGCTCAGGTACAGCAACGAAGGACTCACCTAGAAAGAAATGAGCAGGCGTTAGAGGGTCTAAGTCATGGTCAGAAATTGGGCACAAGGGTCGCTAGTTTAGAACGGTTTCGATTTGGGTTAGCAACGTATAATATTGTTCAAATGTGTAACTGTCTGTTCCAATAACACGGCGCAAATGCTGTTTCACCGACTTCACTCCAGCCTCCCACAAACCGCCGAAATGTGGTGCCGAAGGCGAAATGAAGTGCCACGTAATACCATCGCGAGCAAGAGATTCTGCCATCATCGAATTAAAGTGTGCTGCCAGAACAAGATTATGCATCTCTGATAGTTTCCGAGCAGCTCCGCGAAAGTTTGTGGCATTGTCGGAGTAGAGATGCGATGGCTTACCATCGATGCCACGAAGCGTCGAAAGGCGGCGAGGAACTCGTCGGTGGTCAAATCACTCACGAGTTGTAGGTGTATAGCTTTTGACACTAAGCACACAAACAGCGATGTGTAACCCTTTGAAAAGGTGGATTTACGTCCCGATTTCAGTTTTAATGTTATAGGTCCCAGCCACACTTCGCGAAGGGTCTACTTTGCTCTAAATGCCCGCGAGGGAGACTTCCCATCAGTTGTTTTACTGGGTCCTTTCGTTGGCGAAAACAGGGAATGCACTCGTAGGTGATCTTGCGGATCAAGTTGCAACAACCGAGCACCCAATATTCTTGGCGGATAAGCGCGAATAAGGTCGAAACACCAGGGTGCAGGTATCGATTGTGCGCCTCGAGAACGACTCGTAGAATGTTTTCCTGATCTAAAAAGGGAGAGAGGTATAGTAGCTGCTTAGGTATCGTCGAACAATTAGAGTTAATAATGGTTTTAATATAGTCATCGAAGTATTGGCCCTGCAACCATTTGATTACCGTTTTCTTGGCGTCGTAGATCTCTTTGGGTCGAAGGTAACCCGATGAAGCTTCCTCTGTTTTCCGACATCTGGCGATGAAGCGTTGAAGTCTTGCGACAGTTCGAAGAAGTGTGTTCCAAGATGAGATTCTTTTTGTAAGCGTGACGAATGGATGTTCCTTGTCGTTGGTCATGAGGTAAGATTGGGTCGGAACCCTTTTCGCTTCATCTGCGCACATAGGGTCTTCTTCCACTTCCTTAATGATTGGCCAAGTGTCGACATCTTCACGAAGCCAAACCGGGCCCGTCCACCAAAGAGGATGTGATATCAACTGGGAAGGTGGTATTCCACGTGAGGCGCAGTCTGCTGGATTGCATTCCGAGCGCACGTGAAACCACCTATTTCTGGGTATAGTTTCCAGAAATTCCGTTGTTCGATTTCCTATGAAAACATTCCAACGACGGGGAGGAGGGAGAAAGCCACGACAAGACTGCCTTGGAATCGGACCAAGCGTATACGTTTTCGAATCTTATTTTCAGCGATTTCTGCACAGAGTCAAGAAGTCTAGCGAGTAGGAGAGCGGCGCAGAGCTCTAAGCGAGGAATGCTCAACTGCTTTAAAGGCGAAACGCGTGATTTTGCAGCCACGATCGTTATTCGGAACGTTCCATTTGAAAGTTCGTACCGAGGGTATATGACTGCAGCATATGCGGATGCTGAGGCATCGGAAAACCCGTGCAGCTGGAACGACGAATTCGATAAACCTATGCTTCTTGGAACTTTTATTTTTGTTAACATTTGTAGTTCATCTCGAAATTTGCACCATTTGGCGGCTATTGGCTTTGGAATTTCGTCATCCCAATCTAATGTTAAGTGTCACAGCTCTTGAAACACTATTTTCAATTGAATGACCGAAGGGGCAAGGAAACCGAGTGGATCAAAGATCCGTGCGACGTCTTTTAGAATTTGTCGTTTCGTTATAATCTCACTCGAAGAGTAGTTAAGCCGAAAGCTAAAAATATCACACTGTAAAGCCCAAGCACTTTAATCCACGAATCCGCTTCAGTATCCAACGAAATAGGGTTCACAAAAAAGGAAATCAGAGTCTTCAGGTAGTTCGGCACAATTACTTTGCCATTTACTGAGTTTCATCCCGCATTTCGAAAGGAGTTCAATTAAGTATTTCTTTTTGAGAATAGCTTCAGCTAACGTGTCACCGCCTGGGACAACGTCATCGACATAAAAATCATTTAAAACAATTTCCGAAGCGATTGGACACTCTTCAACGTAATCGCGCGCGACTTGTTCCAACGCTCGTACCGATAAATAGGGCGCACAAGATTTTCAGTACGTTACCGTGCGTAAGCGGAAGTGTTGCAATGGCTCGGAAGATGATTTTCGCCAAACAATGCGTTGAAAGTCTGTATCTTTATCCGATACAAAGATCTGGCGAAACATTTTTACGATGTCGGCCGAAAAAACGAGTTTATGACGACGAAAACGAATGCAAACTGAGAATAAATTTCGTTGAATGGTTGGTCCTATAAGCATTGAGCATCATTGAGCGAGTTTTCTGATGAGTCTTTGAAGGATCCATCGAATACAACGCGCAGCTTCGTGGTGCTGCTGTCCGGCATTAGAACCGCGTGGTGAGGAAGGAAAAAGACACTAGGTTTTGCTATTTCCGAATCAGGAACCTTAGCCATATGTCCAAGCGAGAGGTATTCATCGAGGAACTTGGAATAGCTTTCGAAGAGATTCTTGTCTTTGCTGAATTTCCTTTCGATGAATATGAGGCGCGAGACTGCGCCGTTCAAGGTGTTAGTAAACTGCGGTTTAGATTTAAAGGGAAGGTGGACGACGTATCTGCAATCTTTGTCACGATGGTGAGTTTTAAGGAAATTTTCCTCAATCTGTCTATTTTCCATAGACAAATTCGATTTGGAGCCGATTTCTTCTATCGTCCAAAACGATTGTTGAATCGCATCGATGTCTACGACGGAGTGAAAGGAGTATGTACTCGGTTCTGCCTGAAATGGTAATTTCCGTGCTAGAACATAGCCAAAAATAGTTTTGTGTGCGATAGCGAATCCATGTTTGCTATTCACCACATCCCCTTGCAATATTTCCCAAACCTTGTCTGGTCCTAATAAGACATCAACGCAGTTTGATTGATTGAAACAACGATCAGCGAGATCCAAATGATACAAATGTTCCCAATCCTCAATAGAAAACGAGCTCATTGGCAAATTTGTGGTAACCCTTGATAAGATATAAGTATCTACACAGATGCTAAATACATCACAACGTGACTTAATGGCCAACAATACAAGGCCTCTGGAATTACCAACGCTGGTAGACCCAATGCCGCATATTGGTATACGAGCATTTGTTCGCTTTAAACCAAGCCTTTGGACACAAGACTCAGTAACGAATGAAATCTGTGAGCCTGAATCTATGAGGATCCTCACTGGTTGATAATTTCCGTTGACATCGAGGACTTTGCCAACTGCTGTCGGAAGTAATTTTTGGGGAATGTGGTGTACGATGTTAAGTGAGTGATTGTTGACGACCGGTGTCACTATCCCTGAAGTTGAAGGAGCTCTAGAGATGTTCGAAGGGTTTTATTGCGAATGGACCTTACCTAGGTCGCCATTGGTGTAGTTGCTTACGAAAGCATTGGTTGCAGGATTGAGGTTGTAGCTTACCGAGTCCTCGTGGACAAGGGTATGATGGCGAGTATTGCATGTTCTGCAACGGAACTTGGACTGGCAGCGAGCAGATGAATGTCCAAGTCTTAAACAATTGTAGCAGAGTTTTTTTTTCAGTTTTGCGAATTCTCTTCTAGCTTGAATGGACATAGCTAGAAAATCTTGACACTGGGACAGTCCGTGAGCAGAATTACACCTTGGACAAGCTGTGGACGATGACGAAGCATGTAAGCTTCTGACTACTTGCTTCTTAAGTTTGGATTCACGAATGGCTACCGCGCAGCTTTCAAGGGCCTCACACCGACGTTCTAGAAATTCGATAAATTGATTGATTGTAGGATAATCTTCAGAAACGCTTTCTGTAGACCATGCCTGCCGAGTTTCAGGGTCCAACTTGTTTAATAAGATGTGAATGAGCCATGGATCCCTGTTGACCGATTTGATAGAATTCAAGCCCCTAACAATTTCATCAGCTCCATTTGAAATTTTTCGAAGGTGGACAACGTTCAAACTATGCGCCGGCGGAAGATCTATAAACGATTTTATGTAGCTGTTGATGACATATCGCGGCCTATCGTAGCGCTTTTTTAACCTTTCCCATACCTGTTCGTAGGTAGCATCACAGATTGGCAGATGGTTAAGTAGACTAAGATTTAAGCAGATGAAATTTCTGAATTGGCGTTAAGCTGGCCTTGTTATGAGCTGCACTTTCGAACATGTCGCGAAACGTAGACCACTCCTGGTAGTTGCCTGAAAAGGGTTCTATACGAAGCGTGGGAAGAAAGCTATCCGAGCTTTGGGAAACCTTTGACTGGTTTAATGTCTCAATCAGAGCCTGTTGTTGATCAGCGAGTCGACTAACAACATCCTGACCACGAAACGCGCGTCGACGTTCCCTAATGGTGGACTGTAAAACTGTTTTTACCGTAAGAAATTTCGCCTCGACTTCCTCAAAGTCAGGCACCGGATCTAAGTAACCCTGTTCTTCAACGAATTCGTAAATTTTATTTTGAGAAGCGTCGAATTCGGTCCACAGATTTTCAGTTCTGTTAAGCTTAACCTCAAGCTCATCTAAAGATGTCGTGTCCCTTATAGACTCCGTAAACGTGGCTAATATAGTAAGGGAACCTTTGAGATGACCGCGTGTCAACCGCAGCGTAGAAAAAGCAACAGCGTGATTGCTCATCTTTCTAAAATAGCGAAATAGTCACTTAAATGCAACAAAGAATGTTTATAATTCCTAAAAAGGGTTTTCACGAAATGTAAGTTCAATAAATTCAATGGATACGGCAATACACGTAGGAAATTTTAGGAAATGTGTTGCATGCAGGCGAGCGATAGAAATTTACAAGGAGATGAATCTGCATGCACACGAAAAGAATAAATTTAATCACTAAGATCAGAATCTAATGTTTGCCACGATTAATCTTATTCACGTGTATGATTGATCAAAGTCTTAGTTTGCGATAATCACAAAATTCAGCAAAATCCGGTTAGAACTGGGACCAAAAAATGTATGCTTTCTTGCCATGGAACCCAAATCAAAATCGATAAAAAAAAACTCAAGCTTAGCAAAATGATGAGGAGGCGATGATGGGAACGACGATGCCCATAGAAAAATTCCTCCACTGAAAATCCTCAAAAAAAGCCTGGTTTCAAAAAATTTACAATTTAATTTTACCAATAGATGTTGTTGCCGCTGTGGTCGAGATCCAAGTGAAAGAGAAATCATTGGACCGATATCTCTACCAACGGAACTTTTGCGTTATGTACAAAAAATAAAGAAGTATATAATAAAAATAGTGTGCGTGCGCACTGTTAGGGAAGTTTAACAAATTACAATAAGCAGAAAATTATATCCAACAGATACCAGCAGTCTCAGAGTTAGCAGAAAATAGGTTCTTTGCACCCTATACAAATGCCAACCAACAGCAAATCGAGGTTGTGTCCTTAAGTCAAAAAAGAGCTCCCTTCTTTAATAGCAGCCCAGAGGAGTGGCCGTTATTTATAAGCAGCTTTGAGAGACGTACTAAAATATGTGGGTTTTCAAGTCAAGAAAATAGCGTTTGCAGAAATGTCTTAAAAGACGAGCACTGGAAACTATACGTCTCAGACTTTTATTACCATATAATGTTCCATCTGAAAATATATAATAGAGGTCTGCATGAATATATTCATTTGCTCTCACTTAAAGAGTAAAGTACTTCAGAGTGCATTCAATTTCATGCAATTATATGCAAATAAATACCCGTAATATGGGTAGTCGTTTGAGAAAAACGAGTGTACTACTCTTTAAATCATCTCTCCGCAAAATGAGTGCAATGATTTTTTTTTTTCCTTTAAGTGGGCACTCGCATTTACCAAAGCGGGTTCACTGTTAACTGTTAAATATACACCGAATGCGCAGAATAAAGCGAGTACAATGATCAATTGGGTTTTAGCGTCTGCTAAGTGAAGGTTAATGAAAATTTACTTTTTATTAGAAAACAATTGAGTATTGGAACTGTATATGAAACAAATAGTACTATCACTTGAGGAAATCGATGGTGGTGCCTCTATCGGCCCAAGTAGATACCCTTCGCTGAGTACCAAAAAAATCTTACGCTCTTTTGCCTCAACAATGTCCATATGCAAATGCACTCATAAGGCATTGCATAACACAATTCCGTTCTAATGTAACCAATCCCATGCCAGTAACTCTCTATGCACAAACCTACTCCACTCAAACATCGTGCTGTGTCGAGTAAGGTAGATACTTTGCAATGTGAATAACTCGTCGGCCTAACCCAACGCAGTGCTACACTGTCAGTTGCTTTGGTGGGTGCACGATCCTTCTGCACATAAATCTGAATGATAATGAAAATGAAGCGAAGAAAATGCACTCAAAAAATAAAGACACATTCATAACACATTCATTTTTGCTTATTTTACACAAACATAATATTTCCTTTTCACCTATGCCTTTGGTGTGGGGTCTGAGGGGAGTGTGGGTGTTTATTTCATTGCGAATACCTCATCGGCCTGAGCCATTGGCAGTGCATCGCTAGTTTCCGCCATTTTTGATTCTCAGAATAATGTCTAAACTCTAAATGTTCATACAAAGTTTGTGACAATATCAAAAGAACATTTTCCTTGTCATTTTTTACAATTCCTAAAGATCGTAGAAGGGATGTTTGGTTAAAGCAGTGGTGCCCAATTGGTATTGCTCCAAGCGCTATTTTGAAAACCCCAACATGCTACCACCAAGTTTTAAAAAAAAAAGAATAATTTGAGATAAAAAGAAACTTTTTATTTGTTATAACATACAAAATAAAATAGACCGCAGCAGGACAAGTTTAATGTGATAATTAATGTCAAAAAGCCTTTAGCTGATGGAATAGCTCCAAATGTTGAGTTGGATTATACTCGGTAAGATAATCAGCGTCCAAAACGAGAGTAAACGAAGGAAAATGTTAAAAATTGTTCTCCTCTAACTGTTTCTTACATAAATCGATTTTGTTCATGAATGCTGAAACTGCGCTCATCATGTCTGCTATGTGTTTTTCCCTTCCTTGCAGTGGCGAAAAAGATTTTTGTCTGAAGTGTTTTTTATACGTCTCCCTCATTATACTCCCATATGGTAAGCTTGGGATTTAGTATACCATCTATTAGCACAAACTCTCGATGGCATTCTTCCATAAGTTTACCGGCTGGTTTTTCAAACCAAATGATTAATCTTTTAAAGAGCAAGGTAAAAACGATGTCAAGCATAGAGAAAAGGTGGGTATTAATTTTTTATGAAATGGCAATCAAACCTGAAGTTGATTACAATATTATAAATGACACGGTATATGGCTTTTCTGACTTCGGGGAGTTGGGAAGACGCGCCACTGTAGCCTCTAAAGTAATGGTTTTTACCCTTACTGGATTAAATAAAAATTGGAAGCAAACCACATCTTATTATATAGGATGCCCGAAAAGTGATGAAATTGCTGAGATATTGAAATTAACAATATCAAAAACTTTAGAGTATGGTCTGAAAGTTATTGCTGTTTGTTGTGACCAAGGCAGCAATAATACTCGTAGAAGAGCATACAAATTACTTGGGACAAACGAAAGCAAGCCTTATTTTGGTATTTAAAATCAATGAATTTTTCTTCTATATGACTACCCTCACTTATTCAAAAGTGTGCGAAAATGTTTGCCTCTACCAACAGAGTGGAATTTAATGCTTCCAAAACTGCTGTCGCTTTAGCGAAATTCAAATATCCAGCCATTATCCATGAAAGGCACTTGCATCGTTGAGTATGGTATGAGTATAAGTGTCAATGACAACTTACGTTGGAATAACCACATATTCGCCAAAAATGCTGCGAAATATCCAAGTTTCCTTAAGCGATTTAAGAAATTTTTCAACCCCCATATATACAATATACAAGGCCGAAATTGGAGTACAATGCTCACATCTGGTCAGGTGCTCCCAAGACTTCTTTGCACTTGCTAGATAAAATTCAAAACCGTGCGTTAAAACTTAAAGGTAAAGCCAATATTATACAGTCGATTGACACCCTCGCCCATCGACGTAATGTATCCTGTCTCACCCTGTTCTATCACTATTTTTACCACCAGTGCTCCTCAGCTCCCCCAACCGTAACACCTGTCGCGTTATGAATGCTCATCAGTACACCCTCATGCCCACTTTCGGTTGTACCCTGAGATATCGTGATTCTTTCCTAAGCCAAACAACTCGCTCATGGAATGCCCTGCCGAGCTCTTTACTTCCTAGTTCTCATAGCCTCCAAACATTGAAGACCAACGTACATCGGTACTTCACTTTCCTTCGTTCCTAACTTTCCATCGCCCGCGTGTGTGCAATCATTTTAAGGGTACTAACAACCCCTTGAGCGCGCGCTAATTATAAAAACAAAATATATATGAACCCGAATAACTTTGAAAAATTGTCACTGAAATTGGCTACCCAAGTTTTTAGTGCTAATGTTGCTGCTGGAGTCTTCAATGCAATGTCAGCAAATTGTTTTAAAAGTGAAGCCGATAAGAAGATTGCTGCCTCAACGGCAACTTATTTAAGCAAAATGAATGATCTTTATGACAAAAAATATATATATTGATATTCTGAGCACTATCGAATACCATACCAATAGTTGCAATGATGAGTTTGATGGTGATGCCAATGAGAAAGAAATAGTTGTATCCAAATGATGTTTACAGAAGCTGCAAGAAGTGGCACTTACATTTTATGCCGAGTTTGCAGCTGCATAAGAAACTTAGTTGTGAAAACTGAGCTCTGTTCATGATAGACAAAACAGACAAATTTCGAGAACAAGCTCTGTTAATAAAATTACGAGCTTATAACACTTATGACACATCATCCGAATTTGGAAAGTTAACTGTTCCTTTTCTAGCATTTGAAGCTTATCTCAAAAGTGTGCAAACACTTTTTGAAAGCCAATTTCCAAAACTACGACACGAAGAACACTTGATTGAAACTTTGCTCAAATCCGCACTGAAAATGACAGCTTCCGAGAGTATGAAACGTGACGATGATGAGCACAGACACTCCATTTATAAATTCATTTTAATTGGTCTAGTCAAATTTTCAGTTAAGACAACCAATAAGGATATCTGTGGAGTGTGAACAACTGAGAACTTCACTATTAATCCTTTAATTGTTTTGTTATTTTTTTTTGTGAATTTTTATTTGTTTTCTATTTTTAACTCTTGTTTGTTAAGTTAGTTATTCATTATTTTTTCTTATTAACGGATAGTTAATATTTATTTTATAAATATTTTTATTTCTTTAGTACTTACTAAAGAGCAAGGACTATGCCTACAGGGGACACCTTAAAAAAAAAACCTGTTTTACAATATATTCCACCTCATTGGGTGACGTGAAAAAGAATATTTGAATTATAGTTGTAGGTACACACTATATATATAGGTACATACGGTCTTCGGCGATCGTCCCGTGTTATTCTATTCCATAAAGAAATAAATGAAATGTTATATTGTTTCCGACTAAAATCTTTACTGGCCTTTAATTTTATCGTAAGCGCCACAAACTTTTTCACAAATTTGAGAGCATGACAGCAGAGATATCGCAAACGACAAAAACTGCTTTCATTCCTTGAGAAAAATATCTCAATTAATTAATGTCATCGCCCAAACATGATTAAAACCAGAAATCGCCCTCTTGCTTATTACTCGTATATATAAAAAAAAACAAAAAAAAGCGTATCCTGTAAAACGAATCATTTGTTGCTTACGATAAATTTGCGGAAAGGGTTCCAAATATTAATTTCTGATAAAGGCTGTCATTTTCATATAAATATATATATTCTAAGACACAGTTTTTGTCGTTCAATCATATTCTTTACTCATTACCTTGGCAAAGTCATTCACTCAATTGCGTAACATGTGAATTAAAATTCAGAGTGGAATGGAAACCCAAAACAGCTTTTGTTAACTTTGTTTGCACTCATCACTCACTCAACTTCCATTCTCCGAGAGTAATAACATCTTTCTTCGCTCGCGAGAAATGAGAGCTCGCCACATAGGCGGTCAAAGTGGATACCAAAAAATATCGTATTGGCGATCTATTACAAAATGGAACTAACTGATTTAAGTAACATATCATACGTTAATATAATTAAAAATACTTGTATGTACTTTTTTTGGATTCCCTTGTTCAATTCCATATTAAAGCGCTTCTCATCAAATCAAGTACTAAATAGAGTACTCGTTTAAGGGAGTACTCGCTTATTAGAGTAGAGTACTAATGGGTTTTGTTGAAAATGAGTACACCACTTACATAGTAATCGAACAATAGCAAATTAATTTATTTCAGTTCATAGGCTATGAGTGCACTAATAAGGTGTACTCGTAACAAAACGAATGTCTTGGAAATGGTTTCAAGACATTCATTGCAGACCTCTGGTATATAAATTGCTTTTTTATAAGATCGCATGGTCGTACGATCATATACTTTCGCTTACACAATGTTATATATTACAAAACAAAAAAGTAATAACTAAATATCACTTTTGCTTGTTCGACCCTCATGTTTAAGTCTGCGAAATAAACTCCTTGAATTCGGACGTGTGGTATTTTCTTTTTTCTCTTGCGCTGTGGTGCTTTGTGGTTTGTTCCAACATTGGTTATGGTCCCAGCGCCATTCTATTGAAAAGTTATATCGGTCATAGTTTCGAAAGATATTTCATTATGAAAATGAGTTCCGCGCTTTATCAAATTGACAAGTTGGACGATAGCAACTACGATAGTTGGAAAGTGCTAATGAAATCGATATTAGTGCACTGTGATCTTTGGTGTTACGTGTCAAGAGCGAAAGAAGCTCCAGAATCACCAACGGAATTTTTAGCATTGAAAATAAAAGACGAAAAAGCACTAGCAACCTTGTCCTTGTGACTCTTTTTAAATCGCTGCTAAATTTAAAAATGTGCGAGGATGCATCGATAAGTGAGCATCTCAACAAATTTTTCGAATTGTTCGAAAAATTAGCGGAGCTCGACATTAAACTGCAAGATGAGTTACTTGCAATCATAATGCTTTCAAGTTTCGAATGTACTGAAAACGAAATTGTTGGAAGAGGAAAAGAGACGAGAAGTTGACTCTGAAAAAAAGACTAAAACTTAAAACAACTTACTTTGCCAACAACAACAAATAACGAAAACCACACAAGAAACTTCATATCAAGTGTTACAAGTGCCGGTCGTTCAGGAGCAGGGGGATCTGCAAGCAAGCCGAATATCAGCTGTGGCACGCTCAATATGTCTTCGAGTACATACGCTGTACTTAACAGCACTGCATGGATTCTTGGTAGTGGGACCACCAGCCATATGAGCCGCGATAAGTCATTATTTAAATACATGCTTACCTACAAAGAACATATTGAATTAGCAGGAGGTAGCTGCATATTTTCTGAAGGTATTGGTGTCGTTTATAATGAAACGCATACAAGTAAGATTACTCTTCATGATGTACTCTATGTTCCGCAGTTAAAGTCAAATTTGTTGCCCATGAGCAAAATAACGGAGAGCAAATGTAAAGTAGAATTTAACAGAAGTTTTGCGAAAATTCAGACAGTAACGGGAACGTTGAACATGCTGGAGAAAATTGGCGATTTGTTTATATACTTTTCTAAAATAAAACAGTGTGCTATGGCTGTAAATAATGAAGGTATACGCGGCTGGCATAGACGGTATAGACCAAGAGCTCGCAGTAATTTTTGGTTGTGAAAGGTAACCAAACGATATGCACATTAGTATTAAGCCTAGGTGAAAGTGATTTTAAATTTTACCGTCTGGCAGCATACCGTGGTAGCTTAACAGAGTAACAGTATATCAAAAACGCATTATTTTCCAAAAACGGAATAATTTGGGTAACCACTTGATTCAAGTCACAAATAATCGTAAAGAGCCGACTAAATCGGGATATATACCTCCAAGACGTTTTAAGTGTAGCCAAGGGCTTGCCAGGCGTACTCAAAGTTTGTACGAAATCCCAATTTTGAATGATCTATGTAACCACACAAATTTCTAGTATAACATAACTGAATAAACATACAACACAAATTTGACGGTGCCAGACGTTTTCCTTGTCGCCGAGTCCTTGCCAGACACATTTGAAATATCGAGGAATTCCAATTTTGAATAATTGTTGTAACCACTTAATTTTTTTTTTAGAATTTAGAGAAAAAGTCCCTGATAACAAATATGTAAGTCCAAGACGTTTTCCTTCTCGCCAAGTCCTTGCCAGACGCATCAAAAGAATTAAAATCCTTCAAAAAGAACATATACATATTCATACGTCTGGCAAGCCCTTGAACACTGTAAAACGTCCTGGAGGTAAATATCCCTTATTATTTATGACTTGAATCAAGTAGTTACCCATATTACTTCGTTTTTGGAAAATAATGCGTTTTTGATATACTGTTACTCTGTTAAGCTACCACGGTATACTGCCAGACGGTAAAATTTAAAATCACTTTCACCTAGGCTTAATATTAATGTGCATATCATCTGGTTACCTTTCAGAGCCAAAAATTACTGCGAGCTCTTAGACTAGTATGGCCATTTAAATATAAAAGGCATCGAACTGTTGTCAAACGAAAACATGGTGCGGGGCATGAAAGTTAATCAAGTGAAAAATTCCGAGTGTGACATTTGCTTTAAATGTTAAAAACCGCGCTACCATTTTCAAAAAATTGGGCAGATCCAGTCGAAGTATGTTGCACATTATACATAGTGATGTGTGCGGGCCGATGAACGTTTCATCGCTTGGTGGTGCAAAATATTTCATCACGTTCGTTGATGATTTGACTCGTAATATATTTGTTTATTTTATGAAAGAAAAAAAACCAAGCGTTTGAGATTTTTAGACAGTTTAAAGCGAGTGTAGAACGTGAGAGGGGTAAAAAAAATGAAAGTGTTACATACAGACAACGGCCGAGAGTATGTTAACCGGAAATTCGACTACTGCTTAAATCGAGAGGGAATCCGTAGACAGCTTACCGAACCTTACACCCCACAACAAAATGGCATCGCGGAACGTGTAAGCCGTACGTTAGTTCACATGAGTAGGTGTATGCTACTCAATTCAACTTAACCTGAATCGCTGTGGGCGGAAACAATACAAACGGCATCGTATCTGAGGAACCGTTCTCCAACGAAGATCCTCGGAAATGTAGCACCATATGAACAGTGGATCGGCACAAAACCGAATGTATCACATCTGGAAGCTTTCGGCACCAAGGGAATCATCCTCAATACACTACCACGGAAAAAAAAAATTTCCGCCAAGGGTACCGAAGGTTTTATGGTGGGTTACGCAGTGGAGTCTAAAGCATATAGGCTCTAATCCCTTTTAACGGTAGTAATAGGACGAGATGTCAGGTATTTACGTTCTGAAAATTCAAACGATACTAAGCATTTTTCATTAATCGGTTATCGTAGTCAAGTTACAGATACTAAAGAAGAACTAATTATGCCTGGAAATAAAATGCAATTGCGTTATAAGAATGACTTGGATCATGATGCTGAACCAGATTTTCCTGAAAATGTGATGATGTGATGTGATGGACCAATCTGAAGAAGATAACTTTGATGATGCTGTGTGCGATATAATAGACTCTGATGTTTCTAATAAGTCGAGAGCAAGTGCAGCTGTTGCTGGTGAGACTGCTGTTGATGCTGCTGCGAGAGATTGAACTGCTTTTAATGTCATGAAGGATGGTGATTCTGCTCAGAAGCCAAGTCTTGAATCTGGAATGCAGGTGCGTTCAAGCAAGCTGGTAAGTCCACATACGAAAAATATAAATAATTTGATGAAAAGTAGTGAATAGTTGGCATCCAATCCTATGACGGTAAAAAAGGCTTTAGAAGGACCAAATGCAGACAATTGGAAAGCAGCTATGCTGTCAGAATATCGATCGTTGTTTAAGAACCAAACGTGGGAATTAGTCAATATGCCTGAAGGGCGTCACCCCATAAGATGTAAATGTGTTCTGAACATAAAGCATGATAGGAAAGGGGTTCCAGTAAGATATACAGCAAGGCTGGTCGCGAAAGGATGTTGCAAAAGGTATGGCCTTAATAATAAAGAAGTTTTCTCCCAGTGGAACGATACTCATCTATAAGTTTAATCCTTGCTTTGTCTGTTGAGTACGAGGAAGGCCAAGACTCAGGTGGCGCACGCAAGTGGAAGAGGACCTCAGCCAACTTAGCGTGCGAAACTGGAGGCAGCTAGCCAGGGATCGAGCTGGCTGGAGAAGCTTGTTGACTGAGGCCCAGGTCCACCCCGGACTGTAGCGCCACCTAAAGTAAGTAAGTAAAGATTATAATGGAGGACATTTGGCGATCTAAGCTGCCATGGGACGAGTCTATAAACAATGTATTGGGCAAAATAAAATTCCAAGATGCTACTTTAATAAGATGGTATTCACGGAAATTGATAAAGCCCAGTTGCATGTGCTTGTGAATGGAAGCAGGAACGCTTTCGCAGCGGTTGCCTTCATCAGGGTATCAAAATGTCACCGCATTGAATGTAGGATAATATCAACTAAAACAAGGGTAGCGCCACTTACTTTAACTTCGGTACCTCGTCTTGAAATAGAAGCTGCCAAAATTGGAATACAATCGGCAGTTAACATCAAGGAAGGACATACAATAAAATTCGCTGAAAAGTTATATTGGTCAGACTCTAAAACCGTACTTTCTTGGCTCAAATCAAGTTAACAAAACTTCCGGCAATTTGTTGGTTCTCGAGTAGCAGAAATCGTCGGGAGAAAGAAAACAGAGCAATGGAAATATGTTCCAATGAAATTGAATGTCGCCGATGAAGCAAAAGGTACCCAATTTCACTGCAGTGTCGTTCACCATTGTTCATTGGCCCACCATTCCTTATAGAACCAGAACACAGAAGGCCAAACAATTTAGAATATCTTCCACAAATTTTAGAAGACCTCAGGTGAACCGTTTTGTTTCAACTTTGGTCAATTTCTCAAATTTGAAAATTCTGCTGCGCTCTCAGGCATATACTTTGCGATTACTTTGGAATATAAGAGCTAAACGTAAAGGAGTTTCGAAATGGACAGAACATCACATCGCCAAAGATCAGTGTTTGGAAGCAGAAAACAGCTTATAGTACGTTTACACTGACCCGAAATTCAACATCCATACACCTAAACATTCGTTTAGTTTGTCATTTACCTTACGCTTCACATTATTTAGAATTAAGAAAGTACAGCCAATGACTTTGTAAAAGACCAACTTAAAAATATAGTTGTAATAAAGCCCTCGAAGAGAAAACTTCGTTTTTTTATTTTGGCTTGTTCCAGATAACCCTTACAACTAATCAGAAGTGGGATTAGTGTACCTAAAAATGTTAACTAATGTTGTCTCAGTTTAAGTTTTCACTGTCTTTTTAAACTTTATGTTATGCATTGGAAATTGTGTGATTAAGTGTACACCACAGTAATTTTATTAAAGTCCCTGTCCTACAGACATTCGTGACTAATTCTGTGTAATATGGCAGCGCAAGCCACGAGGTTCTTGCAGATGGCAACTAGCAGAAATGAATTTGCCAACAAGTGGTCTTAAATCTTATAAAAATTAGATTAGAACAGGCAATCGAACAACTCTCCGATGTGGAAGAAGATCATTTCCCAGCCAGTATTCTTCATGGAATTATTAGCAGCGAAAGCTCATCTGAGGACGAGAACAAACTGGTGACGCAGCAATTGGAAACCTCACGCGAAAAGGTGAAATAGAAAGAAGAGATTCGTCATCTGCAGCAGCGACTCGTTGAATTGCAAACGAGAACAAGAAGTGAAGTCGTTAGCTTCAGGGATATTGAAGAATCCCTTCCAACGTTTTCGAGTGATGACAACTTTCCCGTTACCAGATGGATAAAGGCATTCGATGACTCAAAATATATGTATAAATTTGAGGAATCGAAATGTCACATTTACACTCAGCGACTTCTCACAGGAACGGTGAAACTATTTCTAAGATTAACGTCATGGCAATCATGGGAGGAATTGATAACAGCTTTATTCAGCGAATTTCATCAGCATTCTGCAGCTTCCGATGTGCACAATGCATTGCGCAGTAGAAAGAGAGGAGAACCATCAGCAAAACGTACTGAGAATGCAAGAAAACGCCAGAGCAGCCGACATCGCTGATCTCGATGTCATTAATTACATCATCAAAGGTATACCCGAATGGATGGTTAATAAACAACTTCTACTTACAGCCAATACCTTACCTGAGTTAAAAATTGCACTCAGAAAATATGAAAAGATGAAACCTGAGCTGCAGTTCACACCAAGCAACTCAAAGTCATCAACCCCACACACCCGCTACAAATCTCCCACAATCAAGTTTTACAATTGCAACAACGTTGGACACCTCTCCACCAGTTGTCCAAAGCTGCGGAGGGACAGAGGAACTTGTTTTTGTTGACAAATGGGGCATCTCATCAAAGACTGCACAAAATCAGGATCTGTGATGATGCTTTAACAAAATGAGCCAGTCAATACACAACTATCTTTCTTAGAAGACTTCTGTGGGACCTTCGAGTACGAATTCAACAGCAATGGAATTGGATGTGCTGCTTTAATAATGAGAGCTATATCTTTAAATGATACTGGGAGCCCAATAAGCTTCGTCCTGAAGAAATATATTTTGTTAGTTGTCGATGGTTTCTCCAAATAAACAAAACTTTATAGCGTAAAAAATACAAGTACTAAAGAAGTCCTAAAATGTTTAGAGTCGTAGCTTACTAACTATAGCAAGCTTACTCGGATAATGTCAGATAGAGGGAGCTGTTTTACATCAGTTTTTGTAAAGAATACAAAAAGTCCTCAGTCCAACAGGCAAAAAGAGATAGTAAATAGGACCATTACTCCAATGATATCTAAGGAAAGCGAAATTGAGCCAGGAGATTGGGCAAAGTGTTTAAGCAAAGTTTAGTTAGCTCTTAACAACGTTGAGAGCAAGAGCACTGGGTTTAGTCCGAGCGTATTGCTGTTTAGGGTTCGACAAAAGGGCGTAGTTTTTGATAAAATTAGAGATTATCTGAAAGAAACTGAGAAAACAGAGGAACTGAACAATTTTGAAATAGTTCGACAGAAGGCACACGAATAAATTATTCGAGGTCAACAACTTAATAAGCAAATTTAATACCAGGTCGGTGACTTTGTTTCGGCCAAGAATATTCTAAACACTCTTGGATTAATTAAAAACTCTTACCCAAATAAAAAGGACCTTATCAAGTTGTTAAATGTCTCAGTAATGATGGGTTTGTCATTAAGGACATAGAAAACCTTCAAATTTCAAGAATAAATTACGAGGGAGTTGCGTCTCCTGAAAACATGAAACCATATGACAACTCTTTACGTAACATTCCCTAAACTTGTTTGTAAACATACCGATATTGCTAACTTTCATCTTTCTAAACGGCACTAATGACATAATCTAACTAATACTGAATATTTGTAACTTTTCGAAATCATATTATAACGTTTATTCTAATTAAGTTCAATCAAATATTGAAATAATTATCTAATTTAAGTGACTATGTGTCTTTATATTTTGTATTGTTCAATATCGAAATAATCAAATGTATTTGTATTCCACAAATCGAGGACGATTTGTTCTAAGGGCGGTCGCCTTATAAGGAACCTAATGTACTTTAAATGTTAAATAAGTTATTACCCCTTGATTCATACACCTAAACATTCGTTTAGTTTGTCGTTCACCTAACGCTTCACATTATTAAAAGAATCTACTTTGTATGCATGTACTATTGTGTCCAAAACCTGGTCGGAGTTTTTTATAAATCAAAAAATCTTTATTTATTCTTCCAAATCAATTTCGTTCCCTTCAAAATAGTCCCCTCCCGATATAATACACTTATGCCACCGCTTTTTCCTTTTTTGACATATAATTTGGCGTGGAAGTCAGTAACAGTTGTACCAACTTTAAAAAAATATATTGAGCGAAAATATTTACCCGCGTAATTTAAATCGAAAAATTCCGACTAGTTTTTGGACACAATAGTATGTTTAACGCTAATCGAACCATTTCACCGATGTTTAGAATTAGGAAAGTACAGCCAATAACTTTGTAAAAGACCAACCTAAAAAAAAAGTTGTAATAAAGCGCTCGAAGTGAAAACATCGTCTTTTATTTTGGCTTTTTCCAGATAACCCTTACAAAAGGTTTATTCGATTTGACAAACTTCTAAATGCAGAAACGAAATGCAGAATTTCGCTGAAATTCAACATTGGAAATGCTGTAAATTGTATGGAGCATTTCTACTGAAATGCTGTATTTTGGGTCGGAGTAAACGTACTATTATACCCAGGAAAATATTTATAGCGACGAAATAGCAACACTTAATATAAAAATAGTCTACCTCTCGATCAGCGAAAAGCCAAACCCAATTTGGGGGAGTGCTAATAACATGTAAGACTACGAGTGCTATACACATAGAGATAGCAGGTAGCTTATCAGCAGACACATGTATCCTAGCCATAAAACGATTCATTGAACGTGTTATACCTCAAGAAATTAGATATGACAATGGCACAAATATTCATGGGGGAGAAAGAAATTGCGCGAAGCACTTCATCAGCAGAAGCATTCTTAATTGGCTTACAAGTTTTCATCTTCAACAATTTAAACGTTGGGGCGACTTAAACGCTCCGTAAAAAAGCCTCCATACCAGATCCTTCCAACATCTAATCCTACTGATGACTTCCTTTATTGTATGCTTGTGGAGGTTGAACGGGTAATCAACTCACGATCACTTACCTACATACCACTCGAGAGTGCTGATGATAAAGCACCTACTCCGAACCATTTTTTATTGGGATTAACAAATTGTGAAAAACTCGACGGAATCAAATGTAATGATGGTCTCACGCTGCAGAATAACTGAAGCTGTTGGAAGCGAAGTATAAAAGAGTACTTGCCCAATCTGACTCCCGGACAGAGTGGTAACAGCCTGTGAAGTCTATTGCTAAGACAACGTGGTTATCATAGTAGATGATGCTCATAAAAGAAATCTATGGCTTTAAGGCGTAATAGTACAATACAATATCTGCCGAAATCAATTAGAGTCTCGAACGTCCCAAGTCATAAGGCTTTTATTGGTTTGTAAGAACAAAAAAAATTACGCCGTAATCGTTTTGTGACTTGTCAAGAAAAGAGTTCATGCGGTTATAACTCAAAAGTATATTTGTATAGTAGTTTTATTATTTAAAAATATTATAATATGTAATGTAATGTAATGTAATAAAACAAGTATTTACATTTTTAAACTAAAAAGGAAGTTTTTCTATAATTACTATAAATGAATAAATAATCCTTGTTTATGTATTTACTTAGGAAATTTGTAATCCTTCTTCTTCTGTATACTTCTCTGTTCAAAACAAACAAATAAATGAAGTATTAACAAATTTTCAAAAGTTTGTATATTACATTTTCTTGTTACTTCAGGCACCATTAGTAATAGTAAATAAAAGGATCAAGTAATGAACCGCATACAAACAAACACTTACACTTATGTAAATATTTCCCTATCTTAAACTTGCGTTTGACTCTTTTACTATTAAGTATTTAAATCAACCAATGTAAAAAAAAAGCCAAGGTCATTAAAGTGTTGACGGTCAAAGAGGCGGGATGTTTATTTGTGTCATTGAATAAATCGTTTTACAGATTGTAACATATATTTTTAAACGAAATAAGGATTTTGATTTTGAAACAAATTTATAACTCGTACAAGAATTTATCATGCAATATACCTTACTAACAAAACTGTAAATTAAATGAAGAAAGAAGAAGATAAATATACGTATGTTAATATGATTGATTGTTTGTTAAAAAAAATTATTTTTTATTACCGTTATCATAATATCCATAACAAAATATCTAAAAAAAAAAAATCAATTTAGTGGTATGTGAATATGAGAACATGCTTTCCTTAAAAGTTCGATAATAGGTAATTCCCAGCTATCGGTTCACTGATAAAAACATTTTTCTTAAATATTAAATTATTTTTTGTCCAATCATATTTAATAATCTAAGTTAGGAAAATACTATGATTAAAATAACCGAAAATACGCAAATTACGGCTTATTTTAAGGATAAGTGAAACTCATAAGAAATATAAGTTAAATCTAACATCGCAAATGTTGCTGATAAGATTGTAGGTTAATCTGGATTGCCACTCAACCCTTTGCAAAGTATTTAAAGAGAACTGAACTCCGGGAAAAAAACAGATAGACTTTATTTATTTAAAAAATGTCGTACGAGTTTCTTTTTATACTATTCGCTATTTTCTGCAGTATGTATTTTATTTAAAAAAAAAAAAAGTTTTCAATTAATTTTAATTAAAAGTTTCGCAGGGTGTTCTGGGCATAACGATTATTAGTAAATCACAATGGGGTGGCCGCGCTGCTACTTCTAAGACTGCACTCTCCAAGTATTTAGGTTATACTATAATTCATCATTCTGCTGGAGCTTATTGCAGCACGATGGATGCATGTAAGCAACAGATGAGGAATATGCAATCCTATCATATGGACTCCTTGGGCTGGGCTGATATTGGCTACAATTTTGGTATTGGTGGAGATGGAAACATCTATGAAGGACGCGGATTTGGAATAATGGGTGCCCATGCCACAAACTGGAACAGCAAGTCTATAGGAATTATGTTTATTGGGAACTATAATGGTAACGAATTACATTTTTTCTTTCCAAATGTTTTGGCACATAATAGCATATATGTCCTTACATTTTTCTAGATAGCAAGCCTACTGGTACTCAGATAGCGAAGGCAAAGGAATTGCTTGCTTATTCTGTTTCTCAAGGATACTTATCATCCAACTACATTTTATATGGTCATAGGCAAGTCAGTGCAACTGAGTGTCCAGGAAATAACTTGTACAATGAAATCAGAGCTTGGTCGAATTGGAGGGCTTAATTCTGTATTGAACTCATTTTTTTCCAAAGCAAACGTTAAAATATATTCATGGTCTTTGTGTTGAATGTTTTTTCTCTTCTCATTTAAAAAAGGCAAAGCATTAGAAAGGATGGACGGCGCGTGGCGGCTCTTTTATGTCATCAAATTACGCAATTCTTTATGTTGAGATACTATTTTGAAAGCAGATGAAGGATCTGGTTGGCTAAGCAATGTACGATCGGAGGATGAACGTTTTTAATAGTCCGAAAAAAACAATTCTATTACGTCAACGTGTTATATGTCACGAGAGGTGGGGACATTATCCCAATGCAATCGTGCCTTATAAAAAAACACTCTTCGCTTAAAAATAAAATATTTAAATTAAACCACCAAGATCGAGTTGAAACAAAAAGATTCTCTGACACTGCCGTGAATAATATGATCGTACGGAAAGCCAATGACTAAGTGTATGTAACAACTCATGGGTAGCGGGTTGTGAGTGTAAATTTGGTGAGTGTATTGTTTCATATTCTTGTAACCTACAACTACCTGGTTCGGTAAACCAAAACCAGATTTTTCACTCCACGACATTGCTTAACATTGTCGGTGTTTGTTTATTGTCATGACCAGGGAGGGAAGAGGGAATGTAGCCAATATACGCGGACTTAAATGCAATTATTTCTCTACGTATGTCCACGCTTGTCAATACAGGTCAGTTTTTTTTGCACTGAGTAACGCACTAAAGGTTTCCCATCAACACCTCTGGTATCATTCTAAACTGCCTACATACAGTCTTGGGTCATTCTTTTCTTTTTCCATGTACGTTCGGAATGATAAAGCTGTTCAAACTTATTATATAATTACAATATTATCTCTGCTTCAATGCGAAATTCCACGTGTAACTTAAATTCCATCTCCTTAAGGAAGTTATTTACTTCAGTTTATTTTAAGAGCTCTAATCTGGCAAGCAATTCGACGAGTTTTTGATAGCAGACTGACTCCATTAAAAAAATTGTATCATGTAACTACATCCTTAAGTTGATATTGCGGATGATTTCAATATATATTCAATTCTCTATGGCATCTTATCCATAACAGACAACACCCGAAGGATAGTGTGTTGAAGAAAATAACTTAATCCAACTGCGTAAGACAACTTAATCTAACTTGCAAATGAGCCCACAAGAAAACTCATAACTGACGTCAATATGTACCTTTATATATACTTCATGAACTTGTTTTTCACTTCTCACTTTAGTAAGCACATCTTCTATGTACTCTCCCCTATAGAGTCTTTGGACCACTGTGTTATATCAACTAATTTATCTATGCATACATTTAGTGAAAAAAATCCTTTTAAAACCGTATGACAAATAAGAAAATCATTTGAAGCGAAAGCTTTTTCAACCCTTATGTGAGTGACAAAGTACCCGGTACCTTTTCCATTTTCAAAAACCAAGCAAAATACTTTACTGATTTCCTAGATGCAGTTGTGTTTGTGACAACGTGTGGCAAGGTACCGGGGTACCTTAATGTGTTAAGCGAATGTGAGCAACTCCTGTTTATATTGTTATTGGTTAAAAAATTGATAATAAAATAAAGTGTTATATTATATATATATTATTGATTGAGCAAACAGTTTTTTTTTTTATACAGATTCATGATTTTAGAGACATAAATACACTAAGAGTGAGTAATCAAACGTCATCGCAAATCGGTTGGATGCAGATGGAGCAACCTTTTCTGATTTTGCCTTGTTTCTTTCTCTGGCTCTCCACAAATATAACAACTTCCCACGACTGTAATCCGACCACTTTTATCTCGTTTTTGTGAAGTTGAAGCTCTAGGAGATTCAAATGACTGTAGATTCCGTCCTTAAGAAATTGTCCTTTGTTGCATTTCTTTGATAGTTTTCATATTTGCCAACAAGGTCCAACACAATTCGTTCTCCAATATTTGATTGTCGTTCCCCTCCAACAGGTTTCCCGGTATAAATTTGTGCGTTGAGTGGATAAGAGTTTGAGAATCGCAGGCCCAAAATATTTTTATTTTATAATTTTGCGGCTTTAATGGCATGTGTTGGTAAAGCGAGTACGTCCTCAATATCCAAACAATTGCTCATCGATTATTATGTACTCATTGGGCTTATAGTTTTTGTCCAACTTAGAGAGCAACATGTTCCAAACGTCACGAATAGCAGCATCTTTGCCTGTCGCTAACTATATTTGACGAGTAACATCGTAATCAAACCTTATGAAACGAAGAAACATTCGAAAACTGTCGTGCAACATTGACGCGCGAATCAAAGGAGAATGGTTTGGCTTCCATAATTTAGATAAATGTTCTCCATTTGATTTGTACACACTACCGCAGATAAGAATACCAAGAAATGCGTCAAATTCCTTTTTGCTAAATATTTTGAAAATTCTTTCCTTTGGTCTTTTGGTAGAATTCTTGCATTTGTCTGCCAGTACTATGTTGTTCACGTTAGCAACGTTCTTACCTTTTCTGTTTGTTTCCCTTGCTATCTTTTCACAGATACTATTTGAACAATACCGCAGTAGAATACTTGATAAAGCCTGTTGGTCCACCTCGTTGACGGACAATATTTCACTCTTATGTTTGACATTCGGGAAATGGATCTGCCTGCCAGTGAGTTCCATCTTTTCCCACGAGTTCAGAATCACATAATCGAATTCATATTTATATGTGGACTTCTGATTCAACATCCGAAGCTTCAACTTTATCTGCAGCTGAAATAAAATTGTCTTGGATCTTGACATAGCAAATTTCGAATTTCCTTAGAATTATATGTTTGGACTCGTTCAGGCAATATACTATCCATTATTAATTTAAGTTTTCAATACGGTAAATTTGCTAAGTAATTGTCCGCTGTAAGTAAGAGGAATAACTGAAATAATGCCTGAACTGACCAACTTTTACAGCGAAGTATAGGAATATTTTCGTTTGCTTTACTATTGCGCTTACGGTTACAATTATCAAAACAAAATGCGTCAAGCAACCTTTTTGTTCTCGTTTTTGCAATGCATGCTTTGATTTTTCAATAGATTTTTGAATGCGTTTCTGTTTTTTTCTTTGTAGACGGGAATCAAAAGAAAAAGATGTGCTATGATTTAAAATAAACAAATTCCTATATATCGATGTCATTTTAAGCAAACTATGAAAGCAATAGTAGCATTCGCTATAGACTTACAAGAAGGTACCCGGGTACCTCGTCACACGGTTTAAGGCGTTTTTTTATCTTCACACATATAGGGGTTAAGGATTTCAAGTGGTTATTATGTTTTTTCGTAACTACGTAAATATTGATGCTGTTTTGATCACACACACTATTTTCTATGGCTATCATTTATTTATTATCAGACAAAGATTTTCAAAACAGGAGGTGTGGTACTAACAAACTGTAAGGAGGCAGTAATGATAAATAACTCTCTTATTTCAGTCTTATCAATCCAAGAGACAAAAACTGAAAGAAATCAATATGAGCCAGAATTAAGAACAACGCAATGAAATAAAAAAAAGCAGCAAAACGTAACGAAAAATATACTTGCGCCCCAACAGTAGTAACAGCTTTTGTCTTCGTGTTGGTATGGAGAGAGATTACTTACTTACTTACTTTAGGTGGCGCTACAGTCCGGGGTGGACTTGGGCCTCAGTCAACAAGCTTCTCCAGCCAGTTCGATCCCTGGCTAGCTGCCTCCAGTTTCGCAAGCTAAGTTGGCTGAGGTCCTCTTCCACTTGCGTGCACCACCTGAGTCTTGGCCTTCCTCTACTGCGCTGTCCCTCGGCGGCGGATTCGAAGACTTTTCGGACCGGAGTATTGGTGTCCATGCGCTCTGCATGACCCAGCCATCTCAGTCTTTGGATCTTCACTCTTCTGGCTAGGTCCATGTGGCTGTACAGTCCATACAGTTCGTCGTTGTATCTCCTCCTCCACTTACCGTCAGACGGGACCGAAGATCGCCCGAAGAATTTTTCTCTCGAAGCAACCAAGAACACGCTCATCCATTTTTGATAATGTCCATACCTTTGCGCCATAGAGCAGAACCGGGATTATCAAAGTCTTATAAAGGCTGACTTTTGTTGTCCGAGAGAGGGCTTTGCTACTCAATTGCCTTCTTAACCCAAAGAAACAGCGGTTGGCAAGAGTTATTCTTCGCTTGATCTCAGCGCTGGTGTCGTTGTCTGTATTAATAGCGGAGCCTAGGTAGACAAAGTCCTTAACTACCTCAAAGTTATATCTGCCGAGGGTGATGTTCTGTCCGAGACGTCGGTGTTGGTTGTCCTTTTTGCTTGACAGCATATACTTCGTCTTGCCCTCATTGACCGCTAAACCCATTTTCGCCGCTTCCGTCTCAATACTCGCGAAAGCGCCACTGACATCACGCTGCTTTCTCCCGATTATGTCAATATCGTCGGCGTATGCGAGTAGTTGGACGGACTTTTGAAAGATAGTGCCTCTTGTGTTTGCTCGTGAGTTTTGCACTATTCTTTCAAGTACGATGTTGAAAAAATCGCATGACAGCGCATCGCCTTGTCTAAATCCTTTCTGGACATCAAAGGTCTCGGTGAGATCTTTACCGACCTTGATGGAGCAGCGTGCATTCTCCAGGCTGATTCTGCCTGACAGCGGTATTTGGTCCGTCATCGCCGTTATACAGTCTGCAGAAATGATCTTTCCAAATCCTGAACATCGACTGCGATTCTACCACGATGTTCCCTTGTTCATCTCTACAGGCTTCGGTTCGGGGTTTATTTCCGCGGCATGTTTTTTTTAACTTTTGGTAAAACCTCATTCCTGGAGTAGCATTTCTCAATTTCCTCGATCGCGCGCTTCTCATGCTCTTTCTTCTTCCTCCTGAGAAGCCGGTGCTCGTCTCTCCTCTTCCGCTCATAGAGCTCATGAGCAGCTCTGATCTTTCTAAGCAGCGCCGCGTTACATGCATCTTGCTTAGCTGCATGTGCTTGCCGGCATTCATCATCGAACCAGGGGTTTCGTTGTGGTGGACGAGTTAAACCCAGCACATCAGAAGCGGCATCTCTGATGGCGTTTCGGCAGTGTTTCCGATGGTCTTCGATGCTTGATGCTGGCGGCATTGGACCTCTTAAGAGATTAAGAGACACTCGATCGGAAAGGACTTGGCGATCTCGATTGTAGCCGTCTGACGTCGAATTTTCTCACAGCACTAATTTGTCTTTGCGTAGTTTGGGATATCCGCAACCGTACCTTGGCTACAACAAGGTAATGGTCCGAGTCGATGTTGGCTCCTCGGAACGTACGGACATCCATAATACTGGAGGAGTGTCTTGCGTCGATCGCAATGTGATCAATCTGGTTGACTGTTGATTGATCAGGAGTACTCCAAGTGCCCTTGTGTATGTCGAGATGTGGGAACCGCGTGCTAGCCACGACAATGTTTCGCCCCGCCGCAAAGTCGATTAGCCTAAATCCGTTATCGGAGGTGGTGTTGTGCAGGCTATATTTTCCGATTGTTCCACCAAAGATACCCTCTCTTCCTAGCTTTGCATTAAAATCACCCAGGACAATTTTAATATCATAGCTAGGGCATTACTCGTAGGTCTTGTTAAGGAGCTAGTAGAAGGCATCCTTGGAGTCGTCATCTTTCTCCTCTGTGGGGGCATGCACGCATATGAGGCTAATGTTGGTGAATTTGGATGCGGATTGCTACGAGGCGCTCGCTCACATGCCGGAATCTGAGGACTTCTTGTCTTAGTCTGCCTCCGACAACAAATCCGCATCCAAATAAGCGCTGCTTTTGCCGTCGATAGCAAATGCCGTAGTAGATGTCGCAGTTTTCCATCTTCTTTTTGTCCGGACCATCCCATCGCTTTTCTTGGATGGCGGTTATGTCTGCTTTGCAGCAGTCTAGAGCCTCCGCTAGTTGCTGGGCTGCACGTGGTCTATTAAGGGATCTAACATTCCACGTGCATATCCGAAGCTCATTGTCCTTAAATCGTTTGCGTGGGTTGTCAACAGTAGATCCGTCCATATCCGAGGCTTGTTGATGCTTCGTAACTTCTTGTTTTTTTAAATAGCCGGGCAGTTACCCCGGCGGCACAACCCCCAACCTGGAGGATCAGTTCCATTTTGAGTGCCCCTAGGACGAGGTGACCAACAATTCCGTCCACCCGACCTGGATGAAGTGAAGATAGCAATATCTAGGCTGAAATCCAAAAAAGCTGCTGGAGCGGATGGCCCGACTCTTCAAAGCGGCAGGCGATGACTTGGTAAGGAGCATACACCAACTCATCTGTAAAATATGGTCGGACGAAAGTATGCCCGATGAATGGAACCTCAGCATTGTTTGTCAAATTCTCAAGAAAGGAGACCCTCTGAACTGCGCCAACTACAGAGGCATCAGTCTCCTTAACATCGCATATAAGATCTTATCCGCCGTATTGTGTGAACGCCTGAAGCCGTACGTCAACAACCTGATAGGTCCGGTTGTGTGGCTTCAGACCAGGTAAGTCCACCATCGACCAGATATTCACACTACGGCAGATCTTGGAGAAGACCCATAAGCTTCAGATCGATACCCACCACCTATTCATCAATTTTAAGGCCGCGTATGACAGCATCTATACAGACGAGCTATATAGAGCAATGTCTAGTTTTGGCATCCCTGCCAAACTCGTCCGTCTGTGCAGGATGACGATGGAGAATGCACGCTGCTCCATCAAGGTCGGTAAAGATCTCACCGAGGCCTTTGATGTCCAGAAAGGATTTAGACAAGGCGATGCGCTGTCATGCGATTTTTTCAACATCGTACTTGAAAGAATAGTGCAAAACTCACGAGCAAACACAAGAGGCACTATCTTTCAAAAGTCCGTCCAACTACTCGCATACGCCGACGATATTGACATAATCGGGAGAAAGCAGCGTGATGTCAATGGCGCTTTCACGAGTATTGAGACGGAAGCGTCGAAAATTTGTTTAACGGTCAATGAGATCAAGACGAAGTATATGCTGTCAAGCAAAAAGGACAACCAACACCGACGTCTCGGACAGAACATCACCCTCGGCAGATATAACTTTGAGGTAGTTAAGGAATTTGTCTACCTAGGCTCCGCTATAAATACAGACAACGACACCAGCGCTGAGATCAAGCGAAGAATAACTCTTGCCAACCGCTGTTTCTTTGGGTTAAGAAGGCAATTGAGTAGCAAAGCCCTCTCTCGGACAACAAAAGTCACCCTTTATAAGACTTTGATAATCCCGGTCCTGCTCTATGGCGCAGAGGTATGGACATTATCAAAAATGGATGAGGGTGTTCTTGGTTGCTTCGAGAGAGAAATTCTTCGGGCGATCTTCGGTCCCGTCTGCATTGACGGTGAGTGGAGGAGGAGATACAACGACGAACTGTATGGACTGTACAGCCACATGGACCTAGCCAGAAGTGTGAAGATCCAAAAACTGAAATGGCTGGGTCATGTAGAGCGTATGGACACCAATGCTCGGGTCCGAAAAGTCTTCGAATCCGCCGCCGAGTGACAGCGCAGTAGAGGAAGGCCAAGACTCAGGTGGCGCACGCAAGTGGAAGAGGACCTCAGCCAACTTAGCGTGCGAAAATGGAGGCAGCTAGCCAGGGATCGAGCTGGCTGGAGAAGCTTGTTGACTGAGGCCCAGGGCCACCCCGAACTGTAGCGCCACCTAAAGGATGGAGGGAAGGACGAGGGGTCGGTTACGCCGAGACCAGTAACCCGTTCCGGGATGTGAGCGCTGCCGTTGGCCCTTGTAAGGCTCGTCCGCCACCATCTCTTTTCCAAGACCCTGACTAAGTCCTGGAAATCCTTTCCGGCCTGAGCTCCAAATATGTCGGAGTAGCCCGGATAAGGTCTTGTTTTGTTTTTCCGACACTAATCCTGGTTAATGGCGCAGGAAACTCGCCATTTGCCCCCTTCACTTCGCAACCTCTAGTGAGATTCCCAGATGGCGCCACGGAGAGTCGTGGAGTAGGACTTATTAGCAGAGCTGCAAGATGTTCGGCTGCAGAGACTCATTCTCGTCATTTAGGGAACCAGCACCTGTCGGAAGATGCTACTTCTACGAGGCCGAGAGAGATTATTCCACGATATAATTCAATCATAACTTCTAGATACAATTAAAATTGTATTACATGTTTCGCAATTATAGATTTTAGTCTTTAATTGCTTAACGTGACTAGAAGCGAATAAATCGGTAGCTAAAATGCTAAATTCATAATTACGTTTAAATTGTGGGTTGGATTAATATTAAGACAATTAACCACAAAATATCCAATCTACTCAATATTTTATTTAATTACCTTTTTTTCTTCATTTCTTTGTTTTCAATACTTGTTATCATGCATTTCACTTTGCTTCACATTATCATTTACATTATTCTATTATACAATTATTATTATACTACAGCTCAAATCTAGTGCTCAACTTTGTACTAGCTTAAAAATTTATTTTTTATGTTAATAAAGTATTAATAATAATATGTAATGATATTGCAGCAAAATTAACACACTAATTGAATTATTATTTTTTATTTTTTCATTGGTTTTTTGATATTTTCAAGAAATATTTAATAATACTCGTACATTTCTGATAGTTGAATTATCCGTCGAAAAAAAAAAAAACATTTCTCAACTTTTTTAAAAAATGTATTTTTATTCTTTTAAAATTCTTATTTCGTATGGTAACTTATTGAAAGGTTTAGTCGATTAAAAGGTGAAAAAGTTTGGAGCGTATTGTATTTAACAATGTTTATGTTTCACAACATCAAGGAATTCGTTCTTAGGCGGTATGTCTCTGAGGAGTAGAGAGTTCCACTGAAATATTTTGAACACCTTTCAGAAGTTAAGCGGCAATCTCGGTCGAAACCGGAGCTTTTTCTTCTGCGCAAGACCTCTCGTGTTGACTTTCTATCTAAAAAGCTACAAAAATTCCTAAACGTGTTAGATCACCCGAAACCGAGGACAAGCGTTTGGGATAAGAAAATTCGAACTACAATGAATAAAAATAATAATGATGTGCGTGGCCGGAAAGATAGCAGTAGAATTAATTATTATAGCCCTTTACAGTGGCTTCCGGACAGTGCTACGGATGATGACAATATAGACGAAATTATCGCGAATTAAGTCTCATAAAAAAATATGCATATTCCGCCTATCAAATTGCTGCAAAATTCCCCTGATTATGTTCACAAGCTAATGAGTTTCCTAAATATTGCTGACTACTGCATTAAAAAGATATTCATTGGAATATCTGTGAATCCATAGTTTGTTTTAACACCGTAATGGCTAAACTTAAAAAAGAGAATTGTCAATTATTCTCTCACGAACTTAAAAGTGAAAAAGCATTTAAAGTGTTTTTGTATGGTATTGGTTAAATTGACACGGCCTTACTAAAAGACGAACTAATTAAGTTAAGACTAAAATGTGTGGACGTTAAAAAAATAACCAAACAATACGAACGCTACACTGACCATTTCTATCTCGTTTCACTGGAAAATGGTTCAGTTAGGTTCTTTGACTTAAAAAAGAACTATCGCTCAATTTTGCACACACAGGTAAACTGGGGTCTACAAAAAAAAACTCCGCCGAAAGCTGACACAATACCACAACTGTCAGATGTATGGCCACGGTGAACGAAATTGCCACATAGAAACATACTGCGGTTCTTGTGCAGGTCCACATAAGACTGTGGACTGTAATGAATCAAATTTCATCAAATGTGCTAATTGTAAATATTCTCACAAAGCTGATGATCTAACATGCATCAGCAGACTTGCTTATCAGGAGATGAAGGAGAAATCTGCAAGGAAAAAACCCAATCCTCTCAACGCTTCTTCTCATTTACAGGCTCATTTACAGGCACCACCGCACCACCATTCGTTCCATGAATGATTTGCCCCAGAGGAATTCGAAATAAAGCTAAAGAGTTTGTAAACTTTTTGAATAGCAGTAACATTGACGTTGCTTGTGTTACTGAGACCGGTCTTAAAGAAGGATTGAATTTATCCACATCAGAATTTCAATGCTACCGAAACGATCGAATGAGTCATAGAGGTGGAGGTGTTGCGATACTTATTAGAAAATGGATTCAGCGTTCGCTACTGTCTATCATAAATGCACGTTGTGTAGAAAACGTCGGTATCGAAATTAAGTTAAAAAATCAAAAATTATTAAAGGTATTCTGCGTCCACTTTTCTGGTGGCTTTTTAACCTTCAAGAATGACTGAAGAAAAATTTAACAATGAATGATGATTTCTTAATTGCAGGAGACATTAATTGTCGCCATAGGGACTGGGGCTGTATTAGAGCAAATGCTTGGGGAAAAATATTTTCTAATCTATCTTCTATGTTGCCAATTTCTGTAATGTTTCCTCCTTCTCCCACCTATTTTCCAGCTAGTTCTAGTGGTAGTCCTACTGTCCTTGACTTATTTATTACCAATGTGCCTAGTCTAATTAGTCAACCATTCATCCTTAACTGAACTAAGCTCTGACCACAGCCCAGTAGTTTATCAGCTTCTATGGTCGGGTGAAAAAAAGGCACAATACATACAAGATTTTAAAATTGCTAATTGGACACGCATCCGCTCTGAAATAAAACATAGGTTGCGCAATGTTCCAACGAATATTGATAATGTTTTGTGCAAGGAAGATATGGATTCTATTGTCAAAAGTTTTTCTGATAATGTGCTAAGCTCTGTGCCAAAAATTCAAAAAAAGATCACTTTAATAAACTACCCTCCCACATCTTGGAGTTAATTAAATTACGGAACATTAGCAGAAGATATTGGCAAAGATATCGCCAGCCCATATTTCGATACCAAATGCGTTATCTAAAGAAACAGGTTTCCGTTGAAATTTCGCAGCACCGAAACGCTGCATGGAATAACAAACTCAGTTGCTTGGACAAAAAAGCAAAACCTTTCTGGAATATTGTGAACTTTACAAAAACCAAAAACAGACAGCTACCATTTCTTAAAAATTCAACCATATCTATTTTACGGACATTGAAAAGGCAAATGCACTTGCCTCCAGTTTTGCAAATAATCATCTTGTATCTCAACATCTGGGTGATGCATATACAAATAATCTGGTGAAAAACACTGTCATGCCTTCACTTCAGCGAATGCTAATTGCGTATCAAATATGTTTGTAAATGAGGAGGACATTGAATTTATTGTTAACAGCCTGCGCTTTAAAAAAGTAGGAGGCACTGATTATGTACGTAATATATACCCCAAACATGCATCAAATTTATTACCTTTATAATAAACGCGTGTATTAAATTACAATACTTTCCTGATGCCTGGAAAATAGCTAAAGTTGTGCCAATACTAAAAGCTGGTAAACCACCAGAACGTTCAGAAAGCTATAGGCCTATAAGTTTATTAAGCAACTTAAGTAAAATATATGAGAAGGTTATTAAAGAAAATATTTTAGAATTCATTCGGGAACAAAATTCATTCCCAATGAACAATTTGGCTTTAGACAGTTCCATAATACTTCCCATCAGTTACTAAGAATCTGTAATTTTGTTAAAAGTAATCGTTCTCAAGGTAAATCTACTGGAATGATATTACTAGACATTGAAAAAGCTTTTGATTCAGTTTGGCATGACGGCCTTATTTACAAAATGATGAATTTCAAATTCCCTCCATCTCTATATAAAATTGTGCTGTCTTTCTTGTCTAATCGTTGTTTAAATGTCCACATAAATTGTAGCGTTTCCAACCTAGTAAATTTTAATGCAGGGGTACCACAACCTGTCCTTTATAATATATATACGTCTGATTTTGCCGATATACCAAACTGTTATGTAGCTATTTCGCAGATGACACTGCAATATATTCATCAAATCAATTCGCTCTCAATATTGAGAGGAATTTAAAAGTTGGAGTAGATGTACTGGCAAAATATTATTCTAGATGGAAAATTAAGCTTAATGAAGGAAAAACTCAAGCGATCTTTTTCACCCGCAAAAGAAAAGCTTTTTTTCTTCCCAGCAACCAACTTCAGCTAAATGGGAGCAATATAAATTGGGTTCCTACGGTAAGGTATTTAAGCATAAGCATAAGCAAAATATTAAAGAAATAGGAATTGCAATTAAGATGTTGTATCCTTTTATAAACCGCAATTCCTCTCCTTAACTAATTGCATAACTAATGTTAATACGAGGGCGGGTCAATAAGTCCGTGACTTTTTGAATTTCTGACCTCTTTACTGAAACAGCAACACTGCTCCTGTCAACAGGCATCTGTCAGTTGACTCCTGTCAAAATTTAAACTTGCTGCGTCAGTTAGTTTGTGTTTGACAGCTATTTTTATCAGACTACTCACTAATTTGAGGAGAAAATGGAAAAAAGTGAATTTCGTGTGCTTATTAAGCATTATTTCTTGCGAAAAAAAACCATTACCGAGACCAAGGCTAAGCTTGATAAATACTATGGGGACTCTGCACCATCGATTTCAATGGTAAAAAAGTGGTTTACTGAATTTCGTTGTGGCCGTACAAGCACTGAAGATGCCGAACGTCCTGGACGCCCAGTTGAGGTCTCTACACCCGAAACAATCGAAAAAATTCACGATATGGTGTTGGCCGACCGAAGATTGAAAGTGCGAGAGATTGTGGAAGCCGTAGGGATCTCGCATGGCTCAGTGGTTTCAATTTTGAATGATCACTTGGGCATGAGAAAGCTTTCCGCAAGATGGGTGCCGCGTTTGCTCACAGTCGACCACAAACACATGTGCAGTTGCCATGGCAAAAATCCATGAATTGGGCTATGATTTGCTACCTCATCCACCCTATTCTCCAGATTTGGCTCCGAGCGACTACTTCTTGTTCTCAAACCTGAAGAAATGGCTTGGTGGAAAAATATTTGACTCCAATGATGAAGTCATCGCCTATTTTGAGGACCTCGACAAATCATTTTTTTTGGAAGGGATAAAAAAATTGGAGAAGCGTTGGACAAAGTGTATAGAGCTCAAGGGAGACTACGTTGAAGAATAAAATTATTTTTTTATCAAAAAATCTGTGTTTTAATCCAAAAGTCACGGACTTATTGACCCGCCCTCGTATCTATCCATTGTTATTCTGTTTTTGTATTGTTCTTCCTTATAAAAATCCCACTTGTTATTTATCATACCTTGATATAACTTATTTAAAGGTCAATTGTTAATTTATTTATTTATTTACACATTTATGCTGATTATTTATTAACTTATAACTTATTTGTTATTTATTCATTTATTTATTTATTCATTCATTCATTCATTCATTTATTTATTTATTTATTTATTTATTTATTTATTTATTTATTTATTTATTTATTTATTTATTTATTTATTTATTTATTTATTTATTTATTTATTTATTTATTTATTTATTTATTTATTTATTTATTTATTTATTTATTTATTTATTTATTTATTTATTTATTTATTTATTTATTTATTTATTTATTTATTTATTTATTTATTTATTTATTTATTTATTTATTTATTTATTTATTTATTTATTTATTTATTTATTTATTTATTTATTTATTTATTTATTTATTTATTTATTTATTTATTTATTTATTTATTTATTTATTTATTTATTTATTTATTTATTTATTTCTTTATTTATTTATTTATTTATTTATTTATTTATTTATTTATTTATTTATTTATTTATTTATTTATTTATTTATTTATTTATTTATTTATTTATTTATTTATTTATTTATTTATTTATTTATTTATTTATTTATTTATTTATTTATTTATTTATTTATTTATTTATTTATTTATTTATTTATTTATTTATTTATTTATTTATTTATTTATTTATTTATTTATTTATTTATTTATTTTATTATTTATTTATTTATTTATTTATTTATTTATTTATTTATTTATTTATTTATTTATTTATTTTATTATTTATTTATTTTTGCACCTGCGGGTAGGGGTTAGAATATACCCGCGGTAGGAATGCCTGTCGTAAGAGGCGACTAAAATCCATCTGGGCCGGATTCCCAGATCCGTGAGGGGGCGCTGCCACTCAAATAAGTATCCCATCCTCAAGGCAAGGTGTTATGCGACCCGTGCCAAGGCCTGAATGGTGCTCGGGATGTAAAATCAATAGAGCACCGCGAACGGAGCCCTCCGGATACCTGGCGTCCTCTGGTTGTAACGCAGCCTTACCGCATTACAGGGGTCTCTGATGCGGTGGACCTCCCTTCCCCCATACTCGTGGGATCTAAATATGAACCTAGACAAAAACAAAACAAATAAAACAAATAATACAAACAACGCAAATAACGCAGTAAATTCAACGAATATACCGCAGTCGTTTGATCCCTTCTCTAAAAGTTCAAGGGTATCACGATCTCCACCACCAAGATCGAATTTCTCCGGGAAAAGAAGTCCGCCCGAAGCGCCTACGCGCGAAAAAAACGGACTCAGTGACAAATAAAAGCTTGGAGGACGAAAACAACGCACTCCGTACGAAGCTTAAGCAAATGGAGCTACTTTTTCAAGAGCTTAAAAAAGAAGTAGACATACTCCGAGAGGAAAACAAGGCTCTGAAAACAAAGCATATAAACGAAGCCCAAGAAAGCAGTCCACTCCGCTCAACTAGTCGCGAATACCATACGGACGAAGAAGAGCTTACGCGCGAAACAAATTGGACCCTAAAGGAAAGACCGTCTAAGAAACGTAAAGCTGGTTCCTCACCTGAAGCCGTTCCAGAAAAGAGCCAGGAGTCACAAAAAAAGCAACTCCCAACAAAATTACGTCTTCCACCTCCAATCAACGTTGTTGGGGTCTCAGACTATAGCAAGTTGCATTGCTTTCTCAAAGATACGCTTAAATGTAAGTATAAGGTTACATCACTGCGCAACAATGTGTGGAAAGTTAACGTCGACAACTCCGATGGCTACCGAGAATTGTCCGGAAAATTAAACACCGAGAAGATGCAATGGTACACTTTCGAAAACAAGTCAGAAAGACCATTACGTGTAGTAGCGAGAGGACTTCACCCTTCGTGTACTAAAAACGATATTGTAAGCGACCTCCATGCAAAGGGCTTTAAAGTTCTAGACGTCGTAAATATTATTAAAAAAGAAAAGAGAAAAAGAGAGGAAAACGAGGAAATCCTGGTTAAGCGGGGACTTCCACTGTTTATGCTTAGTTTCGATAAGTCCGAAAATAAAGAAGATATCTATGGTATCAAAACTATTTTAAATATCGTAGTCAAAATCGAACCTGTGCGAAGGAACACAAGATCGATCCCGCAATGTAAGCGCTGCCAAGGCTTCAATCATACGCAGACTTATTGCCAAGGAAAGCACCCAGCAAACTATTGCGGATGTGAAGTGGCGAAAGAACTCCAAAAAAGGCGCGATACGCTTAAAAAAACCTTACGTCCAAACCTACACGCAACCTCAAATAAACCTAATATTGCTAAAGAACAGGCAGTAAAAGAAAGAAAATCCGTCGCGGTAAAGTCGAAGGATATACAAAAAAAGATCGCAAAGGAAAATCCGCCACCGATTGACGCGCTAACGTATGCACAAGCTGCGTTGCAAGGAAATAAAAAAAGCGGTGTTACGCCAGATCCAGTGACTCGCGTTTTCTCCCTGATTCTCACGACTCTTGAGGAGCAAGGCAGAACAAATAAAATTCTAGTTGAAAAATTGTGCAATCTCGAGAAAGAAATACGTAAAACTCAATTCCAAGCATGAATATGAAACAAGTGCTTAAAATATTGACGTGGAACGCAAACGGCCTTATTAAAAAACTCGACGACCTGGAAGTGTTCTTACAAAAAGCCAATATTGACATTTGCTTGATTTCTGAAACTCACTTGAGGAAAGGATCTCGTGTAGAACTAAAGGGATACTGTGCTTATCATGCATACCACCCATCAAAAAATGCCAGAGGCGGATCCTCATTGTTCATTAAAAATTGTATTGAACACTCTATAAATATGAAGATTGAATGCGATGCAATGCAGTTAAGTTCGGTTCGCGTAAAATATAACCACCTGCACTACAACATTGCATCCATTTATTGTCCCCCGCGATGCAAGCTTGAAAACAATGACTTTAAAGGTATCTTTGATTCAATCGGACCGAATTTTATTATTGGTGGTGACTTTAATTCGAAACATACCTTCTGGGGCTCAAGATGTAATTCAACGAAAGGCAGACAGAAGCCGGAATGCAATGTAAAGTTGACTTTTTCTCGACAGGAAAACCGACATATAGGCCTTCGGATATAACAAAGACCCCTGATCTTGTAGACTTCTTTGTCACAAAGGGAGCAGCCAAAATTTCTACAAACATCGAGGAAAGTTATGATCTCTCCTCAGATCACTCACCAGTCATTTTGACACTAAGCATACTCTTAATTAAGAAAGAAGTGGCGCCTAGATTAACTAACAACAAAACTAACTGGGACGGTTTTAGAAATTACTGCAATGAACATATTGTTCTAAACGTGTCGCTAAAAACACAAAACGAAATAGAAGACGAAGTCGACAGATTCATCAAAGTCCTGCAGAACGCTGCCTGGAACAACACTCCAACTCCAAAAAGAAAAGAGAAAGCAAGTCATGAAATAAAATATCCGCCAGAAATAAAAGAACTGGTGAGAGAAAAGAAGAGAGCGCGCAAAAGATGGCAACAATCCCGTGCTCCCCAGCATAAAACATACTTAAACCACTTATGCAACAAGTTGAAGGAAGCAATACGAGATTACAAAAATCGGAATATCTCTACATATCTCGAAGGTCTGACTGCCGAAAGAAGTTCAAATTACTCCCTCTGGAAAGCCATGAAGGGAATCAAAAAGCCTCAAATGCAATTTCCTCCCATAAGAAAAATAATGGCGAATGGGCAAAAGGAGATAAAGAGAAGGCGGATCTACTTGCCGAGCACCTAGAAGAAACGTTTAAGCCTTTTGATGGACAGGCGTTAACAGGAGGTTCTAATTATATAATTACGGCACCGGACAATTTTAGAATAAAGACAGTATCCCTACGAGAACTTAACCAAGCAATTAAAAAATTGAAAAATAACAAAGCCCCTGGTTATGATTTGATAACAGGTCAAATTCTCAAGGAGTTGCCAAAGAAAGCCCTGATCAAACTGCTCCAACTTATAAATGCCGCGCTAAGATTATTAAACGTTCCAAGCCAATGGAAAGTTGCCGAATGGTCCCGAAACCAGGCAAATCTCTAAATGAAAAAAAGTCCTACAGACCGATATCACTTCTGCCGATAATATCTAAAATATTTGAAAAAAAAAACTCTTATTGAAGCGCTTGCAACCGATCATTGAAGAGAGACATCTAATTCCTGATCATCAATTCGGTTTTAGAACTAAGCACTCCACAATTGACCAGGTCTTTAGAATTACGAATGAAATTGAGAAAGCCCTAGAGGGGAAAAAGATATGTTCTAGCGTGTTTCTTGACGTGTCTCAAGCCTTCGATAAGGTATGGCATGAAGGCTTAAATTTTAAGCTAAGTCAGGTTCTTCCGAGAGAGCTGCATACGATTCTGAAATCGTACCTGGAAAACAGAATTTTTCGTGTTAAACATGGCACCGAATACTCGGAATTTAAAGAGATCGCTGCTGGAGTTCCGCAAGGAAGTGTACTTGGTCCGGTATTGTTTTTACTCTATACTCGAGACATACCGGAAGAATCAGGTACCATAGTAGCCACGTTCGCGGACGACACGGCGATACTAGCTACAGATACTACAGTCGAGTTAGCTACTGGAAAGCTACAAACGACTTTGGATAAAATCTACGAATGGACAAAGATATGGCGAATTGTTCTCAATGAGACCAAATCTACTCACGTTAATTTTACTTACCGAAAAATAAACAACCTTCCCATTTTCATTAACTCGGTACAAATACCATATGCAAATGAAGCAAAGTATCTAGGAATGACACTAGATGTAAAACTGAAATGGAAGCCGCATGTTAAGAAGAAACGTGATGAACTTGAAAATAAATTCAGACAAATGTACTGGCTACTAGGAAGACATTCCAAGTTAAACATACATAACAAACTGCTCATCTATAAGCAAGTGCTTAAACCTGTTTGGACGTACGGTATACAACTTTGGGGTTGTACTAAACCAAGCAACCGAAATATTCTCCAAGGCTATCAAAACAAAGTTCTAAGACAAATCGTGAACGCCCCATGGTATATCAGAAACAGTGATATCCACAGAGACTTAGGAATAGTTACCGTCGAGGACGAAATAATGAACTTTGCTCGCAAACTCCATATTCGTCTTCATGGTCATTGTAATAATAAAATACTCCAAATTCTGGACGAGACAAACTTAGTGCGCCGATTACAAAGAATGAGACCATTCGATCTGGCGCGATAAGAACTATCCGCATATAATAGCGGTACTAACAGGTGCTTTTGCTGGAAAGCTACCTGCCCCACGCGAACGTTATTTGAAACGGAAACTACTTGATAAGGTTACTTAGTAGTAGTCGACAAGAAGGGAGGCGTGTCTTTAGTGAGTAAGAATCTCACACTACTATGAGCAACGGGTTCATAGTGTCTATGAAGATTTTCACACCTACCCACCAAAAAAAAAAATAAAAATTTATTTATTTATTTATTTATTTATTTATTTATTTATTTATTTATTTATTTATTTATTTATTTATTTATTTATTTATTTATTTATTTATTTATTTATTTATTTATTTATTTATTTAAATAAATGTATGTATGTATGTATGTATGTATGTATTTCTTATTATTATTTTTATTTTAATTTCTTATTGCTTTTTTTCTTATTTTCCTTCAAAGTCGATTTCATATCCTAACTTCATATTAAAATATAAAAAACAAATTTCAATAGAAAGATAATTACCATTATCAAATTAATGTATTGTAAAATGTGCGGTTACAAGCTACCTATGTTAATTTATATATACGAGTACAAAAAAAAAATAAAAAATAAAAAAAAGTAAAGATGTTTCAGTGGAAGGTGGTAGAACAATAGCTAGCTTCGTGACATTTTACTTTTGGGACCTATGATTCTGATAATATGATTCTAAGCTATTACAAGACGTTTCTTGCTTACTTACTTATTTTAGGTGGTGCTACAGTCCGGGGTGCGTATTGCCAAACTGTATACCAGCACAGACATCGGACGCTGCAACATACAACAATGTCCTCATGTAAATGTAGAGCAAAATGAATACCGACTCAGAGAAAACTACATTTGCTCTGACACGGTATACATTTTGCTCTACATTTACAAGAGCAAAGTACCTGTTATTACAGACACTTCAGTGAGATTTGCAAGTATCTACACACGCATTTTAAACATTGTTTTTTGAGTTGGGACAATACGTTCGGTAAATAATTATTGAAATCATAGTAGCCACGAACATATGATTTTTTGATATTACTGCCAAAGCATTCAAATCTCATTAGTGTAATTTTCAGTCGTTTTGAATAAAATTTTGCGAATCCGCTCTCCGCTTAAAAAGTAATTTGCATGTTAATTAAAACAATAACATAGCGATCAACGCTTAGTCAATTTATCCCCGCTATCTATTAAATGGATATAAAACAGTACTCCCAAATCCTAAACCAACCCAACCGACAAATGAGCCACCAAAAAATGCCATGGAGATGTCTGTGCTACCAAGTTTTAATGATGAACTCTTAAGCGAGGATGGATTGTTTTTTTTTGGAACTTAGCAAAAAAATACAGCTATTGTCTGAAAAAGGTGTTCTCCTTGTAATTGAAGAATATCCCATGATAATTGTTGTAATAACGCCGATTATGAAAAGATTATTTCAGAATGGCTAATCTGGTGAAATGGTATATATAGATTCCAGAGGATCCTGTGATCAGACATGTACACGTGTAACATATTTTGTGCAATAAAAATCGGAACTTCCCCGATAGCTTGTGTATTGCACACAGCGGAGACTGAGGCTTACTATACTCTTGCCTTCACTGCTATAAGAACCGCATTGGAAAAAGATACACATAAACGATTTCAACCATCTAAGATGAAGATGAAGAAAAAGCCATACATAACTACCTAAGCCTGAGTTCGGTTTGTTCTGAAACAAAAAACCTAAAGCTGACTGGATACATGAGTAACTTATGGTCTAGAAGATCTGAATGGTTCCTCTGCTATAGAAACAATTTGCTAATAAGAGGCAACAATACCAATAATTACATCGAAAGTTCTATTCGTATATTTAAAGATGTAGTATTACAAAGGTCGAAAGTTTTTAATAGCTGCGCACTCGTTAAATTTACAACAAAAAATTTTGAAACATACCATCAACTTCGCTTACTAGAATTTGCACATTCTAGGCGCAGCAAAGACATCGTATATATAAAATTCATAAAGAAAGCAGCAGAGATTACCGAATTTTTTAAAGTAAATGACAACGAATACAAAGTTCAATCTGAATGTGACAATAATAAAGAATACACAATTATAACCGATATTGCATGTTGTGAATGTTGCATTAGGTGATGTACCGTCTGACAAATTTTTTTTCCAAAAACTGAGGTCAAAGATGATGAGATTACTGAAAATGAATTATTTAAAGATAAGACTGAACATGAAGATATAATTTTACCACAACAATCACCTACAGTTTTGTCCAATGCGCACATTATTCCTTCCGAAAATTCATATGAAAATCAAGAAAAAAAAAAACCTGGAAGTTAATGAGTTGCGAAAACACTTTGATCGCTTAGCTGATATGTTGGAAACAGACAGCTCAGTTTCCAATATAATGCTTGTTAAACGATTGAACAAAACTTGTAACAACGTACAAAACATAGAACAAGCACGAAGCTTAGCGGCTAGCAGAGTAAAGTTTTGCTCATCGAAAAAAATATGTGTGCAACCAACAGCAATAGCAAGGAGGAAGAAAGAACGTGGCGTAAGTTAAGGAAAACGCCGTATACAAAGCGGAAGAGAAGCTTCAAGCACTTCAAGAAAAAGACATAACCTAAGTAAAAATTTCAACGCAAATAAACCGAGCGCCAAGAGCGTATTTATTTCATGTCCATTCCTTATTAATTTTATGTTGTTTATGTCACATATCAAAAATGGAAATTAATATGAATTTAAAAAAACAAATTGAAATAACTTCTTTTTTCATTACTAAACGCTGTTTAATTTCAATTCTATAGATGACCACAAAACAGCCTGATAAACAACGAATAGTTGTATGCCCACGCAATGATCCGTAGTAGCATATAGTTTGCTCCAGTTTCTTCTTCAATCTACAAGCAAACAATATGCTACCACAGACCTCTCTGAGGTAGCATACAGTTTGCTCTACAATGATGGTAAAATTGTTGAGCACAAAATAGTTCAGCACAGACTATGGGTGTCTGTGCTGGTATACAGTTTGGCAATACGCGTCCGGGGTAGATCTGAGCCTCAGCCGACAAGCGACTCCAGCTACCTCGATTCTTCGCTAGATGCGTTCAGTTTCGCACGCTAAGTTGGCTGAAGACCCCTTCCATATGCGTGTGCCACCTGAGTCGCGGTCTTCCTCTACTGCGCTGTCCCTCGGGGGTGGATTTGAAGTTTTTGGCACTGGAGCGTTGACGTTCATCCGCTCTACTTGGCCAAGCCGTTCCAGTTGTTGAATCTTTATTCTTCTGGCTAGGTCAATCTCGACAAACAATCCATAAAGTTGGTCGATGTATCTCCTCCTCCACTCACCGTCAATATGGACAGGACCTAAGATCACTCGAAGAATTTTCTTTCAAAGCAACCAAGGGCACCCTCATCCACTTTTGACAATGTCGATGCCTCTGCGCCATTGAGCAGGACTGGCATTATTAAGGTCTTATGTAAGGTGACTTTTGTTAGTCGAAACAAGGCTTTGCCAGACAATTGTTTTCTTAGTCAAAAGAAATAGCGTTGGCAACAGTTACGCTTCATTTGATCCCAACGCTGGTTTCGTTTTCTGAATTGAGAGCAAAACCTTGGTAGACAAAGTCTTTAACTACCTCCAAGTTATATCTGTCAACGTTCTGTTTGAGACGTCTGTGTTGTGCGTTCTTTTTACTTACACCATATACTTGGTCTTGCCGTCGTTGACCGCTAGACCCATTTTCGCCGCTTCCGTCTCAATAGTCGTGGAAAGCGTCATATAAGGTCCTGTAAGCGATGTTAAGACTGATGCCTCTTTAGTTGGCAGTTCAGGGGGTCTTTCTTCTTGAGGGTCGGACAAACAATGCAAAAAGGGGTTCCAATTACCGGGCATGATTATATTTTACAGATGATTTGGTGTATGCTCCTTACCAAGTAATGGTCTGCCCCTTTGAAGAGCTCGGCAGTCAGCCTGTCCGCTTCAGCAGCTTTATTGGATTTAACCTTGGATATTGCTGTCTTCACTTCATCCGGTTCAGGTGGACGAAATTATTGGTTTACATCATCCAGGTTGAAAGGACCATTCTGCCTGAGGGCGGTATTTGCTGTGAACTTTTATTTCCATACGCTAGAGTAAACTTGAATGAAAATGACAATGATATAACTTTAAAAACGAGGAAGGTGACAATTTTTACATAGGTATGATATTTTAAAATACAAATTCAATCAATTAATCAATAAAATGATCTCATATAAGGTAGTTTTATTGGTTAAATTTTACTGGTTTATTATTACATGACTCTATCACAGATTTTTCAGGTTGTGCTGACTTCCTTGTCTCTTATCACACCATAACATTATTCAGTTAGCCGTCCAATGTGGCCATTTTATAAGTTCTGCATAGAATGCATCTCCAGGGCATTTAGTATCTCTAACTTGCCTATGACCGTACAATGTATAATTCGATAAAACATGCCCCTGCTTTACAGCATAAGCAATAAATTCTTGTGCAACTTCCATCATTGGTCTGGGTGGTAGTTTCTCTGTTAACAAAAACCAAATACATCACAAACATTGACCATCTTAGTATTACTATTTTTCCGTTCTTACCCATGAAGTTTCCTATTAACAATAATCCAATACTCTTACTATTATAATTTGGAGCATGGGCTCCAACCACACCAAATCCGCGACCAACGTATACGTTTCCATCAGCACCAACTGCAAAATTGTATCCAATATCAGCCCAACCATGGCCATCCATATGGTAGTTTTGCATTGACCTCATAGATGCCTTACATGCATCTGTTGTTAGGCATACCCCCGGGTTATATGAATGATGAACTACAACAAATTCAACGGGAGCAGTAATGAGTTCCCGACCATTCGGTGTTCTTGCCTCCCACTCCTCACGACTAATAATTTTCCACGGGCTGCCTATAAAAACCGCATAGGCAATAAAACAAACTACCATCAGTTAAACCCATAGTGGTTTTGTCAGGAGAATATATATTTTAAATTCTTTACATGTTGCCACTGCAGCAGCTGCAAAAATAATAAACAAACAGCAGATACACTTGTTCATGGTTCCGCGAAACAACTTACACTGACCGTATTATTATTGTATTGATAAAGTACATTCAATCAGTCTATCACACATTTTGGCTTCAATATCTAATCACTGTATAAATGATAACAAAAATTTAAATCATACACCATAAAAATACTCTGATAAGTGAATTAAAACTTAAACTGAAGAAGTTTTTTAATATAACTTATATGTATTACTAAGTTCTCAATGCCTACCGATTGACTGGCTGACAATTATTCGTATCTGTTTACTGTATTGTTCCTATACCTTAAACCTGTACTTGAATACAAACTTATCACAAACTTATCAACATCTGCGGGGATATACATTTTCAAAGTAATAAATTTATAGGACTTTAATGAGTATTTTTCACCTTAGCTGTTATGTTTTATCAGAAACAAAACATAATCGAATGCTCACATTTAACGGTATTAACTTATCATTTTATGATACTCATTTTAAAATATCCGTCTGTGATTGTGCGTACGTACGAGTATTGTATTCACTATATTAACATTTCTGTGAAGGAAAGAAAGAAACTACAAAGCAACAGACTAGACGAACATTTTGTGTTAAAATTGAAGAAACAAGAATGAACATAATTTGTGTCGAAATCTGGATGAATCGGCCCAAAATCAACTGGCATTAGATACACTTCTTCATCGAAAAATTGTGTTCAGCAATAAGGCTCATTTTTGGCGCAATAGGTATGTCAATAAGCAAAATTGTCACATTTGGAGCGAAGATAATCCACTTGAGATTATCAAAATGTCTTAAGATTGTAAGCTGGGGGGAATACCGGACCATATTTTTTTCAAAAATGGAGCTCATCAGCGAGTTATTGTCAAGGCTATTCGCTATAGAGATATTAATGATTTTTTTTCCCCCAATTTAATAGCATGAATGTAGAAGAGATGCAGTCCCATCAGGAAGGCGGTGCGTGCCATACAGCAAACGAAACAATCAACTTATTGAAGTAAGCATACTGTGTAATGTATACGGACAAAATGGAAACAGACTGGTTTTTCTCCTCTTGTTTATGCGTTCGTGATTGGCTGCCCGCGGCTACTCTACAGGAGTAAATGCGTGCAAATAATTGTCATTGTATTGTTACACCCTGTTGGAATGTTTCAGATTCCAAGATGTGTTTTACCTTCTTTTGTATCCTTGTTTTGCTTATTGGTGTGTGTTTCTATCAACTTCTAGCATAATTCCAATACACAGACAGGATAACAGTACAAATGCCACAAAAGATAAGGAAAATATTGCGCAGTGAACCTACATATCGAAGCTTAACTCCAACAAAGCTACTGGAGCGGATGGCCTGACTGCTGAGCTCTTCAAAGCGGCAGGCGATTACTTGGTAAGGAGCATACACCAACTCATCTGTAAAATATGGTCGGACGAAAGTATGCCCGATGAATGGAACCTCAGCATTGTTTGTCCAATTCTCAAGAAAGGAGACCCTCTGAACTGCGCCAACTACAGAGGTATCAGTCTCCTTAACATCGCATATAAGACCTTATCCGCCGTATTGTGTGAACGCCTGAAGCCGTTCGTCAACAACCTGATAGGTCCACATCAGTGTGGCTTCAGGCCAGGAAAGTCCACCATCGACCAGATATTCACACTACGGCAGATCTTGGAGAAGACCCATGAGCTTCAGATCGATACCCACCACCTATTCATCGATTTTAAGGCCGCGTATGACAGCATCTATAGAGACGAGCTATATAGAGCAATGTCTAGTTTTGGCATCCCGGATGACGATGGAGAATGTACGTTGCTCCATCAAGGTCGGTAAAGATCTCACCGAGACCTTTGATGTCCAGAAAGGATTTAGACAAGGCGATGCGCTGTCATGCGATTTTTTCAACATCGTACTTGAAAGAATAGTGCAAAACTCACGAGCAAACACAAGAGGCACTATCTTTCAAAAGTCCGTCCAATTACTCGCATACGCCGACGATATTGATATAATCGGGAGAAAGCAGCGTGATGTCAGTGGCGCTTTCGCGAGTATTGAGACGGAAGCAGCGAAAATGGGTTTAGCGGTCAATGAGGGCAAGACCAAGTATATGCTGTCAAGCAAAAAGGACAACCAACACCGACGTCTCGGACAGAACGTCACCCTCGACAGATATAACTTTGAGGTAGTTAAGGACTTTGTCTACCTAGCTATAAATACAGACAACGACACCAGCGCTGAGATCAAGCGAAAAATAACTCTTGCCAACCGCTGTTTCTTTGGGTTAAGAAGGCAATTGAGTAGCAAAGCCCTCTCTCGGACAACAAAAGTCAGCCTTTATAAGACTTTGATAATCCCGGTTCTGCTCTATGGCGCAAAGGTATGGACATTATCAAAAATGGATGAGCGTGTTCTTGGTTGCTTCGAGAGAAAAATTCTTCGGGCGATCTTCGGTCCCGTCTGACGGTGAGTGGAGGAGGAGATACAACGACGAACTGTATGGACTGTACAGCCACATGGACCTAGCCAGAAGAGTGAAGATCCAAAGACTGAGATGGCTGGGTCATGTAGAGCGCATGGACACCAATACTCCGGTCCGAAAAGTCTTCGAAGGCCAAGACTCAGGTGGCGCGCGCAAGTGGAAGAGGACCTCAGCCAACTTAGCGTGCGAAACTGGAGGCAGCTAGCCAGGGATCGAGCTGGCTGGAGAAGCTTGTTTACTGAGGCCCAGGTCCACCCCGGACTGTAGCGCCACCTAAAGTAAGTAAAGTAAGAACCTACTATTTAATTCATATACTGTGGCCTAATTTGTGTATTCAATATACAACATATATCTCTATTTCTCCTTCTTTTTATGTTTTGTATTGTACTTATTTTTTCTTTCTTCATTCTCTCGTCTCTTTCTATTTCACTCGACAATATATCTTTTTCTCTCTCGTGTAACGACACTTTTCTAAACGTGACGCATTTTTGAAATTCTACTCTCAATTCCAATTTTCGAATCGCCGCCTAAGAAGTTTAACTTCAAAACAGCCTTTATAAACGTGAGTGGAGACAACATAATTTTAATACCTCCCTATGTTTTAAGTCTGTTAAGTAATTTGTATTTCAAAATGTCAAAAGAAATATGGATTGACGTGCTCTCTTACAAACCAATAATTGCCTATTTGTTTAATTTGTGAAAAAGTAAAGCAAGGTATGAAACCTTTTAGGTTTCAATATCATATAAGTAAAATTCATGCTGATAAAAAATTAAGAGGTAAGGTTTTCGCTTCCTTTTCGACTTATAACGGTTTTTATGATCTTTGGTCTCCTTTCTTTTAACTAGAACTTACTTTGCCAAACTGTAAACGATTCTTGATTTTCTTTCAGGATGCATTATGGCTGGTTGGGCTGTTGCATCAAGAAAATGTCTATCATACACACTGGCAAAACTATTAGGATATAAAGGAGAAGAAATGAAAAGTAAATATTCGAGTTATTTCGTTCCTGCTTCACTAGGAAATCTGTGTAAAAACAAAAAAAAATTCGAAAAGTACCAAGATGACTTAAAAAAAATTACAAGTATATTAACTTTTGTATCTGTTACTAAGCCATATGTGTTTATCATAGCCGACTGTGTTGTTCCGCAAGATCCAAGAGAAATGATGAAACCACTTCGAGCAAAAATATTCCAATGCTTATGGGGCATGCCCCATAGGACTTTTATCAAGGACTTTTTATCAATGATGGCAATAATTTCTGGTTATTGTTGAGTATATTTCCCAAATTTAAAATATGACAATATGATGGTCAACTTCTTCTTATCCTTTTATTAACCCTTTCCTCGTTATACGAACTTTTGCGTAACGAGTTTCCCATTTTTACTGCATCGCTGCTGCTCCGCTTATGGGGTTGGCTAATGTCGCAGACCGCAGAACCCGTCTTCATAATGCTCGGTCCTGGATCGCTTCGGTGGTAAGCCCCAGGCGTTGTTGCGCATTTGCCATCTGAGAAATCCAGGAATTCTTTTTCCGACCTCATTTTCTTATAGTTGGAGTGACCGTTGTTGCTAGTGCCTTTTTAACCGGATTTTCCACAGATGTTCTTTGAACATGGCAATACCAGCTTATTCTATTCGCCTTAAGCTGTTCGGTTACCGAATTCTTTATATGTAGACTTCCTCTTATACGCGTAGATCTAATACAATCGCGTTTAGTGACTCCACTAGACATCCTTAACATTTTCATTTCCGCTGCCGTCATTTTGTTTTTAAACGCTTCGTACATTGTCCAGCACTGTGAACCGTATATAAGAGCTGGTCTAATAACCGTGGTGTAGAGTTTCCCTTTTAATTTAAGTGGAAATTTTCGGTCGCAAAAGATTCCCGAATTTTCCCGCCATTTCATCCATCCCACACTAACTCTGTGGTTTACGTCGTCGTCACATTTCGCTTCCATGTTAACGATTGATCCTAACTACTTAAAGATAGTGCTTTTCGGAAGAACTATTCCGTCTAACATTATATCCGGAAAAGGTCGCAACGGAAGCGCAAATGGGCACGTCAAATGCTCCGTCTTTGAACGACTTATTTTAAACCCGTTTCTCTCTAGCGTATTTCTCCATGAATCTAAGGCGTTCTGTAAATCTTCGACGTTATCGCTAAGTATAACTGCGTCGTCAGCGAAGAGAATTGGCATTACATTTGCTTCGCGCATGCAGTCTTTTAAAAGATAGTCGAATACTACGTTAAAGAGGAAAGGGCTAAGTACGCTTCCTTGATGCACTCCGACATTAACTGGAAATTCTCTCCTTAGTCCAGCAGAGCTTTTAACCGCAGTTTTCACGTTTCCGTACATGTCTTGTATTATTCTAACATACGTTTCCGGTACGTTTTGAGACATCAGCGCGGCCCATATGAGATCCCTAGGCACTCGATCGAATGCTTTCTCGAGGTCGATAAATACCATGTGTAAATCCTTAGACGAATCTCGGTGCTTTTCCATTATTATTCGTAGGCTTTGGATAGCGTCCATTTTCGATCTTCCTTCAAAAAATCCACACTGGCTATTATCGAGCTTTATTATTTGCTGAAGACGTTCGTTTAAGACTCTTTCGACGATTTTGGTTGTGTGTGACATAAGCTTGATTGAACGATAGTTGTTGCATTCTCGAGTGTCGCCTTTTCCTTTGTATAATGGAACCAAGAAGCTACTTCTCCATTGATTCGGCATAGGTTGTACACATTTTAGTTTATTTAAAAGTTTCGATAGCCAAACGCTGCCGATCCCCTCCAATTTCCTTTTCATTTGTTAGTAAGCGACCGTCTGCGTTTTTGATGTATTTCGGCGAGGTTATTTCCATTGAATTTTTTCTCCTCTGTGCAGCGAGCTTAAAAATATTTGGCATTTTAGTATTGTGCGACGTTTGAACTTCTTGGATAGCTTGTCTTCTATCCGCCGATCGTGAGGATATTTGTTCCAACTCCTGGTACAGGTTTTCCGCTTCTGCCGCTCGAGTTCGAGCCAGGACTTTTTTTGCGATCTTTTTAAGACGCTCGTATTCAAGAGCCAGTCGAGCTTTTTCGATATCGTCGCTCCGATCGCATTTTGTCCACGCTTGGAATGCACCCTTCTTGTCGGCCACAGCTCGTTTGGTTTCGTCATTCCACCACCATGTTTCTTTGCCGACGTAATGGTATTTTGCTATAGTCCCCAGATGGGACTTTACGAGTGTTTTGCATTCCTTGTTCATGCTGTTCCACATTTCTTGCGGGCTAAGTGAGTCTGCGATACCGTTTATATTGTGAAGTACTTCTTTAGCCAGTGCGATAAATCTTGCGCTTCGTTCCTTCGATAGATTATACCACCGGATTTTTGGCTTCCCAAACGATGCCCGTGTTTTCGGTGGTTCCGCCGTGAAAAATTCTGTAATGAGCAGACGGTGTTGACTTTCTAGTGATTCTCCAAGTATTACTTTACAGTCCTTAACACGGTTTCTCATCGACATTTTGCAGAGGTGATAATCTATTTGCGTTTCGTGGCCTCCGCTGCTATAGGTGATAAGATGTCGTTGATGTTAAATAAACATTGTATTTAAGATGGTTAAGCCGTAAGCCTTACACGCTAAAAGGATGTCTTCGCCAGCTGAATTTCTGGTTCCAAAGCCTTTACCGCCGTGGCAGTCCTCAGAATCAACATTTGTTTCTCCGACGTGGCCATTTAAATCTCCGCCTACGAAGAGCATCTCATCGATAGGTTTATTTCTAAGCAAATTACCGAACTCTGACCAAAATGTATCTTTTTCCGATTGGTCGCATCCATTCTGTGGAGCGTATGCGCTAACAATGTTCCACGTTTCATTGTGTATGACGAGTTTAACACTCATTAAGCGGTCGCTTATTTTCAAGATACCAACGATGTTGTTTAGAAGATCCGCTGCGACAACGATTCCAACACCGTTTCGTCCGTTGACCGTTCCATGGTAGAACATCTTAAATGCCTTAGTTTTTAATTCTAGAAAACGTACGCACAGGATTTGTAGAGTTCTGCGACGCATAATCGCTTCCAGTTCTTCCGATCCGACTTTCAAACTTGCAAACCGAAGTTTATGAAAATATTTTGGAAACTTCATTTTGCCCGCCCCCGGAATCCGTCGGGCTCTGACACAAGCACTTCTGCTTGCTCTGGGATCACCAGAGTTCGTTGCAATCGTGGTGCCCAGCAGTGCTATTAATTGCGATCATTTCCATGAAGTGTATCTAAAGTTTCAAATTGATTGACTGTTCTTTTACCCCACCGGTAGTCTCCAGACGTGGGAACCCACTGGTTGCATACAAACTTGTGGGAAAGTTTTAAGGTGTTAAAGTGTCACAGACTCATTTTTAGTGTCATAGTTGCCTGTATATGATTGGTGTCCCATTTAGTCGCCTCTTGCGACAATCTGGGACGCACTGCGGCACTATTCCTTATCCGATGCCGCACGGAATCAACACCATCACCATCAGTATTAAATGAAGTTCATTATCTTTGACATTATGGGTGCAAAATGCGATGACTTTTCTTCATATTACTATTACTTGCGTCTTTGTTTAGCTAGAAGGAAACGTATTTCTAGAACCATTGTGACTGTACCTTCAATTCAAGTAATACAATTTTCACGATTTTACGCTGTTAGTGTATCACTTTTTATTATATCACCGGAATGGCTAAGACACGAGAGAGTGAAAACAGTTTATCAAGAGTAATCAAAAAGTTGCTATTGTCTTTGAAAGACTCCTTTACAAATAATTTTTGAATACCCATTGTTGTATAACCTTTCATATATTATTTTTTATTTCATTAATATAAATATTATTGTTTTGTTATTATATATCAGTATCAGTGTATTTTTTTCAATTTATAACTTGAATGAAACAGATACCTTTACCTTCTGGCAAAAGGAAGAACTGATTGTTTCCCACTACTTCACTGAAATATGCTCATCTTATCAAACAAAAAACCATTCTACCTGTTTACTTTTGAGCAAATGTTTTTAGTAATAAAATGATATTCAACTTGTTACTCTCACTGTAGTTTTAAGTTAATCAATAATGACTTGTTAGCCAGACTGTAACTTAGTTCAATATTTGAAATATATTCCTTTGTCAGCAATTAGTAACCTTGAACATAAATTTTGCCACATTTGTAGTCAATAAGATATCATGTTTCCATTGTGCATTTTGTCATTTACGAAGAATAAGCAATATTTTTTGTATAAATACCCAGTTTAATTTCGAATAAAAATTATTATACTTGTTACTCAGCTACTAAAGACTTCCACTAGCAATACTCCTGTCAGTCACGGTACAAGAACCGTGATCTGGCCAACAGACGATAAAAGAATCGTCACATTTTTGGTGACCCCGACGTGATACAAGCACAAATTTGGTAAAAAACTTAGCGTTTGCCAAATCAATATCATATAACAACATTCAGACACAATAAGAGGTATCAAGGGGCCGAGATGGACCAAGAAGTTGCCGTCATCGTTGCTAGGCAAAAGGCCTTGGCAGATGAGCTAGCTAAGCTCAAGGTAAATATCTCAAAGGATAGCGCTTCAAGAAAAACGAGGCGCTATCAACAAGAGAGACTAGAACGAATTAAAGTCATTTGGAAGCAATTCAAGGATAACCATGAATCCATAAAAGACGTGGTTAAACAAGACACTTCAAGAAGATAGAACTATTGTACAAGGAAATCAAGCGGATTCTTGGAGATATAGAAGATGTGGAATTTGAAGAAAGATAGGACACCAATACCAAGGCAGGAGGTTCATTGACGACCACTGACAACACTGCAAATGCGAAACCCACACCACACACCCGAAACACCCCCCAACCAACAACCGAGTCTATATCAGAGATTCATAAGTTAATCAGAAGACAAAAAATGATTGCCTGCATTCTTCAACGTCTGATTACTAACTTAGAGGTTACAACTGCAGATCGCTCAAAGGCATTCTATGAATTGAAGATAGAGAGCATACACAATTATTGGCTCCAATTAGAAGATCTTCACTATCAGATAGGAGAATCGGAGGGTGATCCCATAGCATTGGGGTACGGTATGACAGAATACATAGATTTGGAGAAACGGACTCACGAACCGCAGCGAGTTCAAATCTTAATTTGCCAAGATTTACCTTGCCGAGATTCAACGGCAATTATCTCGAATGGCGTCAATTTGGGAATCTCTTTACGGAATTGATTCATAAGCAACAAATTCCACAGTGCCAGAAAATGTTTTATTTGAAGACAAACTTTACAGGAGAGGCCGAGCAGCTCATACGTCATTTCACAACATCTGACAGCAATTACAGTGCTGCATGGAAGATCATAACAGATCGTTATGAAAATAAGCGACTACTTGTAACGGCTCTCCTTAACAAATTGATGTCACAGCCAATAATTCAAACCGAAGGTCCGTTTCAGATTAAGGGACTTCACGACACAACACAGGAATGTCTACTAAGTTTACAAGCTCTTGACGTGGATACAACAAACTGGGATCTACTTTTGTTACACATACTATTACATAGGTTGGACCGTAACACACATACCCTGTGAGAACAGTCTTTGAAAGAAACGAAATCACTGCCCACATTAAACAACTTCAAGTTATTTCTGGAAACCCGCTTTCAGTCATTAGAGGCATTAGGAGGGAAGAATGGCAAGATCCACTTAAAAGAGCCACGTGAACGACACCCCTTGTCAAAGGCATTGACAGTAACTACACCAGTAAAAGTAACGTGCATGTCCTGCAAGGGCGATCATCAGCTATTCAATTGCCAACAGTTTCTTAAACTAGGTCCAAGGGATCGACTAAACTGTCTCAAGGAGGGGCACTTGGCATCCAAACACGCTTTTGCACCTAAAGCAGAGTACAAGACCTATATCAAATGATGTACTTACAGTCAGTAATTCTTCATCAGCATCCGACGTTCTGATAAAGGATCAGTCATCTTCCTTGGCAACTCAAGGGAATTGTGTAAGTCAAGGGTATGTTTTTCTATCAACTGCCACAGTGAACCTTACAAATCATCACGGCAAAACCATTAAGTGTAAGGCTGTACTTGACTCCGGCTCACAGGTGAATATAATAACAGAAAGAATGATGAGCAAGTTGGAAATTCCATCTGCACATAACCCAACGATGGTAAATGGTATTGAACAATCAAGGCGAAATTCACATCGTAGAGCTAACAGCAATGTAGCCTCTGAAGCAACACATTTCTCAACAAGAATGGAGACAATCATTATGTCACAATTAGTGTGTCCCCAACCATCACAAATGTTTGACGTATCCACATGGGGAATACCAGAAAACATCAAATTAGCAGATCCACAATTCAACAAGCCAAGTAAAATTGACTTACTTATTAGAGCAGAATACTACCACCAGCTTCTGAGTATCGGGCAAATAAGGTTAGGAGAGAGCCTGCCAATACTGCAAAGCACCGTTCTTGGATGGATTGTCACTGGAAGGATTAGTGGAACATCTCTTCCAGCCGCAACGTTGTGCATCTACATGGAAGATGAGTCTCTTGAGCAATCCATGGAAAGGTTTTGTGAGGTAGAAAAGCTACCGGAAGTTCAGTCGAACCACACATTGGCAGAACAACAAAGCGAAGAACTATTCAATTCTACCGTTGAACGAGATATGACCGGAAGATTCGTTGTAAAATTACCATTTGCAGAAGATCCAGAAAAGTTAGGTGCGACTATGGACATTGCGTTAACTAGGTTCTACGCATTAGAACGGAAATTTATGAAAAATCCCGATTTATGTAATCAATACGTCAAATTCATGAACGAGTATATTGAGCTGGGACATATGAAGGAAGTCGATTACAACTCCGTTCCAACACCGCATTACTTTTTACCACATCATTGTGTGATAAAGCCAGACAGTAGCAGCGCAAAGCTACACGTAGTTTTTCATGCATCAACAAAATCATCATCCAACATCTCCTTGAATGACATCATGTACTCATGTACGCGGGGCCAACAATACAAGCCGAATTATTTACCCATCTTATACGATTCAGGTTACCGAAATATGTTATCAAGGCCGACATTCAAAAAAAGTATCGCCAAATAAACCTGAATGAAGATGATAGGCGATACCATTTAATTTGGTGGAGATTCAAACCTACCCATCAAATGTTACCAGCTCAACACGGTTACTTATGGAACAAAGCCAGCTCCGTATTTAGCAATAAGATGTCTGCAAAAATTGGCTCAGGATCATCGTAGACGATGTTATGACAGGGGTGGATAATTAGACAATGGCAAATGAAATTCAATCTCAAATAACAGCAATCCTTCAAGAGGAAGGTTTCAAGCTAAGAAAATGGTGCTCCAATCATCAACAGTTACTGACGAGTATCGCTTTAGATTACCAAGAGATCCCACTTGAAGAAGGCAGCATGGAAAGATCTGTTAAAACCTTGGGTTTAACGTGGCTACCAAAATCAGATGTATTCTCCATAAAGAAAGATGGAGCAAGTATCGCGAAGGTTTACATCTGGACAAAATTCGAATTTAACGTCATGTTTTGGCACAATTTGTACCAGTGTCAGTACAAATTCATACATTTGCGGACGCATTAGAAAAGGCTTATGGCGCAGCGGTATACCTTCGATCGACCACTAAGGATGGAAGGGTAATAGTCCGATTATTGTGTCATCTGGAATAAATTCGCAAACAATACCTCGTATCGAGTTATGCGCAGCCCTGTTGGCCGCGGAACTTTCTAACAGGGTACATTCAGATCCTAAAATTAACGGAGCAATTTGTCATTTTTGGACAGATTCCCAAATTGTACTTAGCTGGATAAATTCAAGTCCAGAATCATTTCTAACATTCGTTGGTCGAAGGATAGCAGCAATTCAACGTCTTTCTTGCAGCACACAATGGAGACACGTCAAATCAGCCGAGAATCCAGCAGATGTATTGTCAAGGGGAATTAGCCCAGAAAAGCTACGGAATCACAATTTATGGTTCTGTGGGCCCACCTTCTTACATTATAAGGAATCCATATGGCCACCATTCAAACATCCACATTCAACCGACATTGAGAAAAAAAAGACATCATTATTAATTGCGACCGCCAAACCGTTGAGCTTTATTGAAGGAATTAACCATTCAAATTCTTTTCGTAAACTTCAGCATATAACAGCTTACTGCCTAAGATTTGTTGATTTAATGAAAAGTGGGTCATACCAGTCACATTGTGGCAGAAACCGGCAGCGTTTTGTCCAATGACAGTAACAGAATTGGACAATGCTCTTCAAACTATACTTAAATGTGTTCAAGAATGTGAATTCAAAACGGATATCAATCGCCTTAAGAAATATCAGGAACTGGACAAAAAAAAGCGCATTACTTGGACTTGCCGTATTTCTGGATGAAGGAGGACTGTTACGTATGGGAGGCAGATTACAAGCAGCCAATTTATAATATGACGCAAAGCATCCATTATTGTTACCTTATACTTACCCCTATGCAAAAATGTTGATGACGAACATACACACCGAAAATTTGCATGTTGGACCTCAAGCTTTATTAGATATAACTAGACAACGTTTCTGGTCAATCAAGGGAAAGAATATAGCACGTTCAATCGTCCAGCAATGCACACACTGCATCAAGGCTAAGCCTAAGATATACTCTCAGATGATGGATAACTTACCACTGCACAGAGTGCAACCAGCACGTCCGTTCATCAATTACGGAGTAGATTGCTGTGGCCCAATCTGGATTCTTTACCGCTCGAGAGGAAGTCGTCCACAAAAGTGTTATCTTTCAATATTCTGCTGTTTCAGTACGAAGGCCGTAGACATTGAAGTTGTGAGTGACTTGTCCACAGACGCGTTTATTGGTGCGCTAAAGAGGTTTATTGGTCACCGGGGTCACTGTAAAAATCTTTATTGTGATAATGCCACCAACTTCGTCGGCGCAATGAATCAATTGACTGAACTGCAATCAACCATATATTCAGCCCAGGCTCATGACCAGATATCATCCACTTGTAGCTCGAAGGGAATAGAGTTCCATTTTATTCCCCCAAGAGCTCCTCATTTTAGAGGTCTGTGGGAAGCGGAAGTTAAATCAACAAGGCATCTGCTCCAGCAAAAGATCGCATCAGCTTCGTTAACATATGAGGAATTATGTACTTTAAGTGTTGATGCAGAAGCCATTCTAAACTCAAGGCCATTAATCGCTATGTCCACCGATCCGAATGACCTGACTGTGTTAACTCCTGGTCATTTTCTTATAGGGGAACCGCTATGGGCTTTCGCTGATCCTCATGCGGAACCACTCCGAGGATGTCTTAGTAGCAGATGGAAGTTAGTATCCCACATAAAAGAAGAATTCTGGAAACGCTGGTCGCAGGAGTACCTAAACGCTCTACAGCACAGGAATAAATGGAAGACTTCATCTACAAACGTTGAAATCGGTGGTCATCATCAAGAAGACAATGTTCCGATCATGAAGTGGCCACTTGGCAGAATTTTTAAGGTATATGCCGGGGCTGACGGTCACATCAGAGTAGCAGATGTTCGTACAAAATCGGGAGTTATAAAGCGACCAATACACAAACTGGCTCCACTTGTCAAGGATGAAGTTGCTATAGAGAAAGAATCAACAGCAGCAAACGATCTGATTCAGAACCAGCCATCGGTAACTCAACATCGCAAACGAGAGAATTTATCGAAAAATTCCGACGGACTTTCAGATAAAATAATTGAATCATCTCATAAGAAGGTCCGTAAGTTGAGTTCACCATTGCTAACTATGTTTCTGGTATATTTACTAGTTCCAATCGTGAGGGGAAGTTATACTTTGGAAATAACGAAATTTGGGCCAAACCAGGAATACATATCTTTAATCAAGGAACAGTAAACTTAGTCACTTACCAATGGAATTAAGTCAGCTATTACAATCTTGACCCATACCGAAGAGAGTTTCAAGCCTTAAGAAACAGTACGACGATAATGCGGCATATTTGCAACCAAATCACGTCAAAAATCATATGCGCTCAAGTTGTTCAAGCAGTTCAGTACATCAATCAACAGCTAGCAGATCAAAACTCAACTTCAATCTAAATCACGAGGGTTAAAAGAGGAGCTGTGGACGCTGTTGGCAACATTGCGAATATACTCTTTGGAGTGCTTGATTCTCGATACGCTGAGCAAATGTCCGCTGATATTGACAAGGTGTACGTCAATGAAAACCATCTGCTCGCACTATTAAAAAATCACACGTCAATATTGGATTCCACTGTAAATATAATGACAAAAAACCAAGCAGCCATGAACCAACAGCATAACCAACTTGTAAAACAATTAGATCTAATAATCAATCGTGTGCATAACATTACCGAGTACGAATATCAGATAAAGGTTCATCAGCTATTTTCATCATGGTCTATCTACACCACATTGCTTATTACCGACATTCAGCGGACGCAAACATCTATTTTCACCGTGCCAGCGGACACTCATCATGGAAGAACCAATTATTTTCTGATTTCACCACACCAATTAAGGGAAGAAGCTATCAGAATTAAAAATCACCTTTCACCAGAACTTCATTTTCCTGTTCAGCTAAACGACATGCTGGGACTATACAACTGTATGTCAGTAGAAGGGCGAATCACGACAAACCATGTCATATTTAAAACCAGTTTACCACTGATCGAACGCGAAGAATTCGCAATGTATAAGATCATCCCGATTCCAGCAATTATAAACAATACGCTTATCACAATACAACCGTCATCTACATATCTTGCAGTAAGCGCTCATCAAGACGAGTATTATCCGTTATCCGAAGACGACATTTCATCCTGCACCATTAAAAAAATGAAAGGTATCTATGCATTCAAACCCATCCAATCTATCGCCTGGGATCAACCATCAGCTCGTGTGAAGTCAATCTAGTTAATAATAGACCGTCGCTATCAACATGTCAATTAGGGGTAGTTGAAACAAGTCCAGTCTGGTCAAAAATTCCAAAAACAAACCAATTGATCTACGCAGTAATCAACGAAACACTTTTGAGCATAGTATGTGACAATCAACCATCGCATCTCACAATTAGCGGAACTGGCTTATTGAAACTTCAGCCAACCTGTGTTGTAAAGCGAGATTATCTAAGATTGCAAGCTCATCATATATACACAAGCAGTATCCGGCTATCAGAAACCAGATTTTTTCAAGCTACAACCCTACCCAATGTGACACACCTGGCAGCACTTCGCCATAAAGCGATCAATATCAGCACTCAAATCATGGAACTTCAGGAGCTTCGTAAGCAAATTAAAGCTCCACGGGGGTGGCCGTGGTGTAGTGGTACTAGCCATCGCTTCTCACTCGGACGGTCAAGGTTCGAATCCTACTCATGACAAGTTTTTCATTGTGTACTTGGAACTTAGTCAGAAAAATCTGCGTGTGAAGGCATAACACTGACATGTAGATTTGGCTGTTGTAGAGTTTCAAGCACAAAAAAACCGTTAAAATTTACAACCTGAATCATTCCGAGTGAAGAAAAACTCTCCGTCCTATTCGGACTCTCACCCCTGGAAAGTCAATATCGAAACCAAACACACCTGAGTTTCAAACCACTACATCACAACAACTTTCCTTTCTCCGTATAGGTACAGTAAAAGGGTATCATAAACCCCTTGAGGTGCGCGTAAATTATAAAAAAAAAAATAAGCTTCTTAACCAGCTTCAACATCATAACATCACGAGTTTTTGTGGACTATTCCTAGCAGCCACAGTTGTCATGTATATATTCTGGAAACAGGATACGGGAAACGGGGCAGGATGTTTACTTTTAAACAAATATTTTTAGTAATAAAATGATATTCAACTTGTGACTCTCACTGTAGTTTTAAGTTAATCAATAATGACTTGTTAGCCAGACTGTAACTTTGTTCAATATTTGAAATAAATTCCTTTGTCAGCAATGAGTAACCTTGAACATAAATTTTGCCACATTTGTAGTCAATAAGATATCATGTTTCCATTGTGCATTTTGCCTTTTACGAAGAAAAAGCAATATTTTTTTTATAAATACCCAGTTTAATTTCGAATAAAAATTATTATGCTTGTTACTCAGCTACTAAAGACTTATTTTTCTTCATCGTAGTCTTCTTCGTGTTTGGGTGTTCTAGTGTTCCACTAGCAATACTCCTGTCGGTCACGGTACAAGAACCGTGATCTGCCCAACAGACGATAAAAGAATCGTAACACTACCTTTATAATAATTGGAAATATATACCAAATAGCCCCTATTGGTATTGTATCTCAAATCACGAAATATAATATTTATCGAAAGTTTGTTTTTACAATTTTACTGTTTTTCCCATGAGAAAACGCTATTGTAAACATATTTGATTTCAGCAACAAAAATTTAATTGTGACAAATTAAAAAAACAAGAAATGACTTTATTGCAAAAAAAATCCCCCGAAATCATTGGCGTGAACATACATACACATCTGTATATATGTATAGATCTGATGTAAAGGTTCAAGCTTTGGGGGAACCACTGATTTTTCTCCAAAAATTGATTAAAAAAGATTCAAATACACATATAGTGCGAACTGAAGCAGGTTTGTTTTATTTCTTATGTACGAGTGTTATTGTGACAAATTAAAAGAAAAAACCCCTTTACATTCGAATATACTCGTATGTATTCCACTTGCTACAAATTGATCTTACATAATTCATTTTATTAACACGAAATTAAATATATTGACTAGCCAATAGCCCTGGTAGCTAGCGCTGTATCATATAGATTAACTAACTGTTACTATTTTATTTCGCGTCCACCTAGTGTTGGGACTTCAGACGGGACTGAGAGCATATTTTAGAGGAAGAGTTCTAACTACAATGTCAGCATTAATTGCATGCATCTTTCCAATTTTTTCAGTTATTATTTGTTTCATTTTTATGAATCCGGGATTGTCGGCAATGCACATATATCTTTTATTTCAATTATTTTAATGTAGCGCTGATCGCATTGAATGTAGATGGTAGATTTTAATTTAAGATATTTTTGATGACGTGAGATAAAGCCCAATGAAATAAGACCAAATTTGAAATTTGTCTACAACTGTCAGGCGCCTATAACTAGGATTTCTCTGAGCAAATTCAATTTGCCCTATATCTATAGGTATATGGATTTAACCACACCTCGCACCTACTCCAAATCCAACTCTGTTACATGCTTTTGATATATATGTTCGTATATTGGGCCCCATAAATAATTTTCGTTCAAATCTTGTAATCATTTGCGGCAGAAAGATTAAGGCCACATTTAGTCTAGTGAATAATTTTGGAACTTTACCCATTGTCATATTTCTGCTTAAATGTAAATTTTCATCTATTTTTTTAATATCTTTATTTGCCCCCAATACTGCCCCAGCCTTTTTACAATTCATTTATTAACATTATGCGTCCGTGTTTGGATCACTGAAATATACATGTGTACCAAATTTCAACTTATTTGGTCCAGTAGATTCGGAGCAAATAAGCTGTGACAGACGGCCAGGGAGACACATGAGTGATCCTACAAGGGTTCCGTTTTTCATTCGGACGTACGGAATCCTAAAAATTAACTTATTATATGTTAAACAATATGTCGAACTAAAATTTTAATTTTGATATGATTAAAATTAAGAAGCCAAGGTTTTCCCTTTCTTAAATAGCATAAATATGGTTGTAAGGGATCGTCTTTCTGCAAGGAAGCTGTTCAACAAATAAGATACAAGATAAGAGAAGATAGATAGGAAAGTGGGAATGAGCGATAATAGCAAATATATTTCTATGAAATCTTTTTTGGAACAAAATTCGATTCTAACTTGGAAAAATTAAGTGTCTTACTATAAGAATTTTTATAAGTCTCTTACTTACACCCTTTCCTTTTTTCGCACTTTTGAATTCCTAGAATTTATTAATGGATACACTTCTCAAACAGCTAATGCCATACTGTAGTTTTGAGTGGGCCCCCGCCAAATTATTAAAGCTTCTTTCATAAATGGCGTTGTCTAATAAAAGCGGGGGTAGAGAAAAACTGGATTTATCATATGTCTTGTTAAGTGGGAAAACCATTGTAGCAAAGTGATTCTTAAACTCATTTGCAACTTTCATGGGATCCCTGATGAAACCATCACCACTACTTAGAATTAAGGATAGATCTTGGTCTTTGATGTTACGATTAAGCATTTATCACTTCTTACTTATGTTTTAAAATGGCTATAGATTTCCTCATAAGACTACGCATCAGCGCATCTTCTTGTTTATTGTTTTGCACATACAATTTATTTAGTGCAGTTTATTTTTATTTTTTACTCGCAGAATGTTACTCGAGACCGGCGTTGCAGATGTGCGTTTCCATAACCTTCAATTAGCAGATCAGATCGAACTACTTATCACTAAAACTGTGAATAAACATATTAAACTTTGGGCTAATGCTTTGTTACCTTTGCCGATTCTTTTTTCCTTCGGGAAATAGTAAACTTAACTAACTAGAGCTACACTTAAATGTCACTTTTGCAAAATACAATACGAGTATATTGTATTCCACGTGCATATATAAAAAAAAACATTTTAGTTTAATGTTAATAAAAAAAAAAAACTTTATATGTTTTACTTCGAGGAACCGGACTTTATTTCGACAAGTTACGAGCAAATCAAACTATAGACAAACTTCATCTAAAAGTTATTTATTTATACCATCGGTTGACCCTTGGATGATTTCTGCTAAACGCCTAGTCAGCATCTTGCTTTCAGCTCAGGTGAATTGATTGATATTGACTTCGTGTGAATTTTTTTACACGCGGCACATGTCTGGGTGCAATGTCTCAATTGGGTTGTGGGAATGAGAACAATCGATCGTGGGGAAAGTCGGATGGATGTTTATGGTGTTAACATACAAACAAGAGGTATTGTTTATTTTTTTGTGACGTGGATTTAATAAGCCGCTCTGTGGCGCAGTTGAAATATTATAATACCTAATAAATAAAATGTGAGAATTATTGAATTTGACATCATAAACAATGTTTAAATGTATATACCGCCTTGATCAAAACTAGAGGTCTGCAATGAATGTCTTGAACCCATTTCCAAGACATTCATTTTACTACGAATACACCTTATTAGTGCACACATAGCCTATGAACTGAAATAAATTAATTTGCTATTGTTTGATTACTATGTAAGTGGTGTACTCATTTTCAACAAAACTCATTAGGTAGTGCACTCATAAGAAACGGGTACCCACAAACGAGTACTCTAATAAGCGAGTACTCTCTTAAACGAGTACTCTATTGCGTTGCCGGAAATGTAATAACAACATTGGTTTTTTATTCAGGATCGATGGAAAATTATTGCGCATCAATAAGAATTACTTAATGCCACGAAATTTTCATTTCAAATGAAAAGAAAAAAGATTTCGACCAGAATTGTCATTCTTTTGCATAAAAATGTCATACCTTTTAAGATAACACGACAATATAAAAAAAATTGGATGCATGTTTATGTAAACCGGTTTCACCCAGTGTTCCAAGGACAACGAAGCCGTGGCCCAAAACACAATTGAGAGGCCCTCTTACCTATTGCCTTGACATATTTGTTCATTTAAAATATTGCTCAAATTTGTATTTTATTCCAAATTTGTATTGGAGTAATAAATATTTTAAGGTTATTTTACACTTTAAAAAGCATTTAGGATTTTTTTTTTAATAAATAGCTGATAGACTCTCAGATTTGTTTCCCAACGTTTATATTAAAAGAGCTTTTAAATATGATTTCATTTGTAACGAAGATAAAGTCAAATACATTTTGAGTGAGTGCCACAAGATTCGGGTAAAATTTTTTTCCCCCAATTTGAACAGGATTTTATTTTCAATCTGACATGTCCATACATACAATGTTTCTTTTCATTCATACACATCTCTGCCAACTGGGAACTATTTAGATGTAATCAACATTTTTAGTCAAAGTATGCGGATCAATAGGAAATAGTTCCGATGATAGACATAGTTCCAGAAACTATACAGGTATACCACCCAACTTTGAGACAAGATGTGTTCGATTTAAGATAAATGTTAAAGAAGTGAGAGCGTTAGATTGCAGATTATTTTACTTATGCGAAATTTCATACGCGCAAAGATCATATTTGAGTCGATAATTTGTGTTTGAGTTGAATTAAATAAACTTATGCAGAGTCTAGATACGTACGTGAATTTGTCGGACTCAGAGTGGTTTGCCATCGGTTTCATGAATGTAGTTAGTCGGTTGATGTTGATGCTATTTTTATTGCATATGTGGTAGTCAGCAAGCGTCCTTGCGACTGATTTATTAAATGGGGGCAAATTTTTTGTTTCGCCCTTGGAACTCTTAGAAATATCAAATCCCATTTAGTTAAAACCACTATTCAATATTATTTTGAATCGTTCTGATTATTCGATCTACTCATTGTTTTTTTTATTTTCGTTTTAAAAACAGTGAAACAATTTCTTTAGTCTCGAGAACAATTTAATTAAATTAAAGCAGTTGACAAGTGTTTTTTTTTTAAGTCAAAGTTCTCGGTTTGCTTAATATATTTTTTGTTATCTTGTAGTGGAATTTGTGTGCACTTTAAGAAATTTTCTATTATCGTTAAGCAATTTTTACCAAAATTAGTTTCTTATTCGTAATTTGTTCGTTCACCCAAGTTTCAATACTTAAAAATAACTGCAAGCTTTATATTTTAAAACAAATACATCTTTGCGCAATCGACATTATCGATAATGGCAATGAAATTTTTGGCATCGTCATTTGATTTTAATTTTATACAAATTAAGTTATTACGTGTACTAAAGTATATAGGCACATATCTATATGGAGAAAAGTGATGTAAATTGCGGATTACATTTGCTATTGCAATAAAAAGGAATATAGGCATTGCTGTGATTTGCAAAATTCTCTTTTATCTGCGAATGCATATTTTTTTCCAACATGTAACTTGTTTATCTTTTTTTCTTTTACGTGGCGCTATAGTCCGGAATGGACCTGGGCCTTAATCAACAAGCGTCTCCAGCTAGATCGATCTTGTGCTAGCTGCCTCCAGTTACGCACGCCAAGCTTGCTGAAGTCCCCTTCCACTTGCGTGCACCATTTAAGTCTCGGCCTTCCTTTACTGCTCTGTCCCTCGGGGACGGATTCGAAGACTTTTCGGACCGGAGTATTGGTGTTCATCCGCTCTACATGACCTAGCCATCTAAGTCGTTGGATCTTCTCTCTTCGTGCTAGGTTGATGTCGCTGTACAAGACATACAGTTCGTCGTTGTATCTCCTCCCCCACTCACCGACAATGCACACGGGACGAAAAATCACTCGAAGAATTTTCCCTTCGAAGCAGCCAAGAGCACCCTCAACCATTTTTTCTAATGTCCATGCCTCTGCGCCATAGAGCAGGACTGGGATTATTAAGGTCTTATGTAGGGTGCCTTTAGTTGTTCGAGAGAGGGTTTTACTAGTCATTGCCTTCCTAGCCCAAAGAACCAGCAATTGGCAAAGCTTATCCTTCGTTTAATCTCAGCGCTGATGTCGTTGTCTGAATTCATTGCGGAGCCTAGGTAGACAAGGTCCTTAACAACCTTGAAGCGACCATGAACGAAGAATAAAAAAGCGCTACAAAAATTGCTTCTCATGCATGCACACCACTAAAGGAAAGCGCTACAACTTTGAACGTCAGTGAACGCCACCACTTTGTTCATCTAATCTCTCCTTTTGTTCTTGGTGGTCGACGTCAACGGGAAGTAGTAATCTAAGATTTAAGTAACTAAATTAGCTGTAAAAAAATAAAAATCGTTTTGTTGCTTCGAATCTTACATTGGTGACCCCGCGTGTGAACACTAGATCGATTTTTCTTCGCTGCCACTGTCTGCCACAAACATTGGCTCGCACGTGCAACATACATATATCCGACAAAATTCGGCGCATCCTAAAACATTTTCACTAGGAAATAATCGCACTTATTTGGGTAGTAGGTCTGCTTCTGTTGCCACCAGAATTTAAGCAAAATTCATAGTAACAGAATTCGCAACTTCATCCAGAGCACATCGCTCTAAGGTAAAAGTATGCCGAATGAAACAGAAAGCAATCCCAACAAAAGTCAAACATCCATCGAACCTGCAATTAAAATGTCCGTTTCGGGACTCTCTGTGGCTACAAGAATGCCTCAATTTTGGCGCGAGAGACCATCACTCTGGTTCGCTGGAGGCTACTCTTTCGACTTCCAAGCCGAACGACGATACAAAGTTCCAGTTCGACATTGCCAATCTCGACCCCGCCAGCTACCAAAAAATACATCAACGTCAAGGAAAAGCTCATTAAGGTATATAAAGAAAACAAGGAACAACGATTGCAACGCTTCGCAGAAGGACCCGATCTAGGCGACTAACAGCCCACTCAGCTTCTTCGGCGCATCCGCGACCTTTCTGGATCTTCAGGTACCCCGGACATGGTCATCCAAGCATGTGGTTATCTCGTTTGTCCTCGCATGTGAGGGCGATACTCTCATCTGTCACAGGCGACCTTAATATCCTTGCTAATGTGGCTGACAAAATCATGAGCCACTCCTCTTCACCTAAGTCAATTGCTGGGATACCATCGCCACCTTCAACACCGCACAATTTTGAGGACGAAAATGTAAAAGACATCCTCCAGCGGTTAAGCGCGATAGGACAGCAACTCAACCAACCATCAAAATCCACTCATCAGCCAAAAGCCAGCGATCATTAAAAGTTAGGAGGAAGTCAACGCAACACCTCAGACACTGTTAGCTCGAAAGCAGCAAAGTGCACCGCACCATGTACCTACAAACAGGGAGACGCCCAACTGCAACTTTAGGTGAAGCCTCTACAGTTGCTGGTAGGTCAAACCGCCTCTTCATTCACGACAAAATTTCTGGTTAACGCTTCGTCGACTCTATATTCGGTGGCCTGGATTTTGTTTTCTCATATATAGACGACATGTTCGTAGTGTCTAGAGTACAAGAAGAACACTTGAAGCGACCATGAACGAAGAATAAAAAAGCGCTACAAAAATCGCATCTCAGTGAATGCACCTTACTAAAGGAAAGCGCAACAACTTGGAACGTCAGTGAACGCCTCCATTCGGTGACAGGGGTAGTGGGTGTTATAGAGTTTTATAAAATTTGAACTTTACAACCTCAAAGTTATACCTTTCAGGGATGACGTTTGCAAAGGCGCCACTGACATCACGCTTCTTTCTTCCAATTATTTCAATATCGTCGGCTACTCGCATATACTTTGACGGACTTTTGAAAGATTGTGCCTCTTTTGTTTGCGCACGAGTTTTGCACTCTTCTTTCAAGTATGATGTTAAAGAAATCGCCTTGTCTAAATCCTTTTTTGACAAAGGTCTCGGTGAGATGTTTACCGACTTGACGGAGCCGCGTGCATTTTCCATCGTCATCCTGCACAGATGGCAGAGAGATAGATGATGTGTACCGATCTGAAGGTCATGAGTTTTCTCCAAGGTCTGCCATAGTGTGAATATTTGGTCGATGGTGGACTTTCCTGGCCTGAAGCCAGGATGGTATTACCCTATCAAGTTGTCGACGAACGGCTTCAGGCGTTCACATAATATGGCAGATAAGATCTTGTATGTCATATGAAGAAGACTGATGCCTCTGTAGTTGCCAGTTCAGAGGGTCTCGTTTCTTGAGGATCGGACAAACAATGCCGAAGTTCTATTCATCGGGCATATTTTGGTCCGACTATATTTTAGAGATGTGTTGGTGTATGCTCCTTACCAAGTTATCGCCTGCCACTTTGAAGAGCTCGGCGGTCAGGCCGTCCGCTTCAGCAGCTTTATTGGACTTCGGCTTAGATATTGCTGATGAAGAATGATAACATAAAAGAAAAGAATTAAGTTCAAATCAATCTTGTCTACTGACAATTTTGGTCTTAATTCGTCGATGGCTTGAAACTAAGTGAACAAATTATTACAATTCATATGCGAAGCAAAATAACATTGCGGCATATCTAATACATATAACGTTAACATAAGAAGAGCAAATCAAAGAGCATAGAAAAGAGCGAAATAATTGGATCTTTTTATGACAATTCAACTTTAATATTTTCGTTCCCCAACATTCTGGCCCCCCTGGAGCAGTGTTTAAGGATATTGGTAGGAGGGGTATTTTGCTGATGGAACGCTTGAAGGTTCCATTGGAACATAATTGCATTTATATCATCATACGTGCGCAAAAATATTCACTTATTTTAATTTATGTAAAGATACAATATTATTTCTCCTATTATTTTATTTATAAACCGTTCTCATGTTTTGTGATTTTAATTCTATTCTTTAAGAATGTCTGAGTGTAACAAATTAATTATTCTTCATTTTTTCTTCGCTTTGATTACCTTTATCGCTATCCGAATTGCCTTCTAATTCTTTTCTTTTATTTTTATTCAATAGCTCTTCTATATTTCTTACTGGGTGCTCTATAGGAATTCTAATATTTGACGGTGAAAATCTCACCTTTTTTATATGATAAGCTTTCTTTAAATCACCTACACGTGCTGTTCTCCTAACACCATTTACATCTATTTCATATATGCTTCTACTGAACCGCTTGACTATCTGTGCTAGTACATAATTATAAAAATCTTTGTAAACGTATCTATACCGTACAATCTCATTCGTCTTAAACTTACCAATTGCATTTACAATAACCTCCTTGGATTTCCTAACTTGAGTTTTTACTTTTGTATTCTGTTCTTCACTTATTTTCTCATTCCTCTTCCCTTATAATTCATTACTCACTGATCTTCTGTTTAAGTTATTAAGCAATGTATTAGGTGTATATTTGAAAATTAGTTGTGCTGGAGATCTATGCATCGTTGTAGTCAGGGTATTTCTATATTGGAAGAAAAAATTTTTAATCTTCCATTGCTTGGGCAGACTTTTCGTTTCCGAATCCATTAAAAACTTTTTTGACGAACGCCTTAGAGTTTGCACTGTTCGTTCGGCTAATCCGTTGCGGATGATATGGTGGCGATTTTAAGATTATTATTGAGTTCTTATTACAAAATTCTATAAATTTATGCGAGGTAAACGGTTGCCCATTATCAGTAACTATTTCTTTTGGTAGTCCAAAATAAGATAATATTGTTCGCAAGGTTGATACAAGTGATTGAGCCGTAGTGCGATTAAATAACTTGACATCCATAAATCTTGAGTAGGCGTCTTAAAACCAAGAAATTATAACTTTCCAACTGGCAAAAATCTAAGTGAATCCTATCTTAAGGTTTCTGAGCTCTAGGCCATGGATTGAGATCGGCTGCCTTCTTTTTATTTTAGCACACACTTGACACTCTTTCACATAACTCTCCACATCACTATCCATACCTATCCACCAAACATACGTTCTTCCCAATTCCTTGATTCCAGCCCATCATGTAAGTACTTTACGATTTGAGTTTTAAGATTTGAAGGAAGTATAACTCTTTCTCCATAGAAAAAACAACCGTTTTCCGCAGCCAAATATTCTTGTCTTTGAAAATAGCACCTAATGTCCCTACTAGTAATTGATTCCGGCCAACCACCCATCACATAATCATATATTTTGCGTAGAGTCGGATCCTGTCTAGTAGCATCAGCCACAACTCCTAATGTAAAAGGTAAATCGTTAGACACGTTGAACCAATTTGTCATAAAAAATTCGTCACCTGTATTCGCATTTAGTGGAGTCTTGATAACGCGTCAGGGTGTTGCATTTTCTCATCTGAACGATATTGTACTTCATAATCATACATGGACAACTCAATGGACCAACTTTGCAGCAATAGCAGAATTTCCCCTTTTACCATTAAAGATTTCTTATAACGCTTTGTGGTCTGTACAAATAGTGAAGGGATTGCCGTAAATATACTTATGAAATTTCCTCACCGAAAACATAATACCTAACGCTTCTTTATGCGTTTGAGAATGGCCCTGTTCCGCTTTATTTAATGTACTGGACACGAAATAAACTGGTCGCTCTTGTCCGTCAATAATATGTGAAAATACACCGCCTACGCCAAACGGACTAGCGTCAAAACTTATCACTATACGTTGGTTTGGATTATAATGGGCGAGTAACTTGTTTCCAGCAATAACTTTTTCCTTTTTCGATAAGCTTTCTCACACAAATCTGTCCATTTAAAAGGCTTATTTTGTTTTTTCGAAGCGTCGTATAGCTGATGTAGCTCATACGACAAATGTGGAACAAGACGTGAGTAATATTGAAGTAACCCTAAATATGACTTCAATTTGGTTTTAGAATCCGGTGCAAGAGCATTTCAAATTGCTCGAATCTTCCGTAAATTAGGAAGAATTCCATCTGCACTAAGTCGGTGACCTAAATTCTCCACCTCACATTCAAAAAACTTAAGCTTTTTCTCATTTACCCTAACATTATACTCCTCTAACCGCTTCAAAACCTTATCCAAGTTTTCATAACACTCTTCGGAATTTGATCCAGCTACCAATACATCATCTAAATACGATTGTACTTTATTCAAGCCGCTAAGAATTTGATCCATTATTTTATGAAATGTCGCTGGTGTTGTACTGACTCCAAAAGGTAGTCTGTTATACAGTCTGTTTGATAGCATCGTACACGACAAAAATTAAAGACTTACTTACTTTAGGTGGCGCTACAGTCCGGGGTGGGCCTGGGCCTCAGTCAACAAGCTTCTCCAGCTAGCTCGATCCTTGGTTAGCTGTCTCCAGTTTCGTTGGAGGTCCTGAGGTCGCTGAGGTCCTCTTCCACTTGCGTGCGCCACCTGAGTCTTGGCCTTCCTCTACTGCGTTATCCCTCGGGGGCGGATTCGAAGACTTTTCGGACCGGAGCATTGGTGTCCATGCGCTCTACATGACCCAGCCATCTCAGTCTTTGGATCTTCACTCTTCTGGCTAGGTCCATGTCGCTGTACAGTCCATACAGTTCATCACCGTCAATGCAGACGGGACCGAAGATCGCCCAAAGAATTTTTCTCTCGAAGCAACCAAGAACACCCTCATCCATTTTTGATAATGTCCATGCCTCTGCGCCATAGAGCAGGACCGGGATTATTAAAGTCTTATAAAGGGTGACTTTTGTTGTCCGAGAGAGGGCTTTGCTACTCAATTGCCTTCTTAACCCAAAGAAACACCTGTTAGCAAGAGGTATTCTTCGCTTAATCTAAGCGCTGGTGTCGTTGTCTGTATTTATAGCGGAGCCTAGGTAGACAAAGTCCTTAACTACCTCAAAGTTATATCTGTCGAGGGTGACGTTCTGTCCGAGACGTCGGTGTTGGTTGTCCTTTTTTGCTTGACAGCATATACTTGGTCTTGGCCTCATTGACCGCTAAACCCATTTTCGCCGCTTCCGTCTCAATACTCGCGAAAGCGCCACTGACATCACGCTGCTTTCCCCCGATTATGTCAATATCGTCGGCGTATGCGAGTAATTGGACGGACTTTTGAAAGATAGTGCCTCTTGTGTTTGCTCGTGAGTTTTGCACTATTCTTTCAAGTACGATGTTGAAAAAATCGCATGACAGCGCATCGCCTTGTCTAAATCCTTTCTGGACATCAAAGGTCTCGGTGAGATCTTTACCGATCTTGGTGGAGCAGCGTGCATTCTCCATCGTCATCCTGCACAGACGGACGAGTTTGGCAGGGATGCCAAAACTAGACATTGCTCTATATAGCCCGTCTCTATAGATGCTGTCATACGTGGACTTAAAATCGATGAATAGGTGGTGGGTATCGAACTGAAGCTCATGGGTCTTCTCCAAGATCTGCCGTAGTGTGAATATCTGGTCGATGGTGGACTTTCCTGGCCTGAAGCCACACTGATATGAACCTATCAGGTTGTTGACGAACGGCTTCAGGCGTTCACACAATACGGCGGATAAGATCTTATATGCGATGTTAAGGAGACTGATGCCTCTGTAGTTGGCGCAGTTCAGAGGGTCTCCTTTCTTGAGAATTGGACAAACAATGCTGAGGTTCCATTCATCGGGCATACTTTCGTCCGACCATATTTTACAGATGAGTTGGTGTATGCTCCTTACCAAGTCATCGCCTGCCGCCTTGAAGAGCTCGGCAGTCAGGCCATCCGCTCCACCAGCTTTGTTGGACTTAAGCTTCGATATGACTATCTTCACTTCATCCAGGTCGGGTGGACGGAATTGTTGGTCATCATCGTCCAGGTTGAAAGGTTGATTCTGCCTGACAGCGGTATTTGGTCCGTCATCGCCGTTATACAGTCTGCAGAAATGATCTTTCCAAATCCTCAGCATCGACTGCGATTCTACTACGATGTTCCCTTGTTCATCTCTACAGGCTTCGGTTCGGGGTTTGTTTCCGCGGCATATTATTTTTACCTTTTGGTAAAACTTTCGAACCTCATTCCTGGAGTAGCATCTCTCAATTCGAAGTTATCTTTAATGCGGATTGTTACGAGGCGCTCGCTCACATGCCGGAAGCTGAGGACTTCTTGTCTTAGTCTGCCTCCGACAACAAATCCGCATCCAAATAAGCGCTGCTTTTGTCGTCGATAGCAATTGCCGTAGTAGATGTCGAAATTTTTCATCTTCTTTTTGTCCGGCCCATCCCATCGCATTTCTTGGATGGCGGTTATGTCTGCTTTGTAGCAGTCTAGGGCCTCCGCTAGTTGCTCGGCTGCACGTGGTCTATTAAGGGATCTAACATTCCACGTGCATATCCGAAGCTCATTGTCCTTAAATCGTTTACGTGGGTTGTCAACAGTAGATCCGTCCATATCCGAGGCTTGTTGATGCTTCGTAACTTCTTGTTTTTTTAAATGGCCGGGCAGTTACCCCGGCGGCACAACCCCCAACCTGGAGGACCAATTCCATTTTGAGTGCCCCTAGGACGAGGGGTCGGTTACACCGAAGCCAGTAACCCGTTCCGGGATGTGAGCGCTGCCGTTGGCCCTTATAGGGCTCGTCCGCCACCATCTCTTTTCCAAGACCCTGACTTAGTCCTGGAAATCCTTTCCAGCCTGAGCTCCAAATATGTCGGAGTAGCCCGGATAAGGTCTTGTTTTGTTTTTCCGACACTAATCCTGGTTAATGGCGCAGGAAACTCGCCATTTGCCCTCTTCACTTCGCAACCTCTAGTGAGATTCCCAGATGGCGCCACGGGGAGGCGTGAAGCAGGGCTTATTAGCAGAGCTGCAAGATGTTCGGCTGCAGAGGCTCATTTTCGTCATTTAAGGAACCAGCACCTGTCAGAAGATGCTACTTCTACGAGGCCTTATACTAATCGTTGCCATCCATAATACTAAAAATATTAGATTTTAATTTTTTCCTCCACATGGGTTTTTCGAGAGTCTAAGTTAAGTATTTTTCAACATTACCAATATTCACAATTTTTGTTTTCATAGAAGATATCATTCTAAGACAATGATAGTTATTTCATGGGATCAGCAGGGTTCATACCTTATTCCTAAAAAAATTAATCCTTAATGTGCAACTGGATTGATGCAGAGTCCAGTTAAAAATCGTAAAAATACGGAAAAAATTTTTAGAAAATTCAGATCATCGCCATTTTGTTCCTAATTAATACAGTTCGGTTTTGTTTGTAATATGAAATACACAAATATTACCCTAAAGTATCTACCACTTCAATACCTATTTTAAATCAAAAGCTAGAGCCTATTATATACGAGTATGGGATTAACCAAATTTTTGACTTCGGATGGGTACTGATCAGAAATTATACAGTAAAAAAAATAAATTGGGATGGTTTGGCAGACATTTTGCACACTCCAAGGTGGTAGTGGTCTCTTGCTCTTAAGACCTAGCTATCTCAGGAAAAAGATGAATACTTTTTTAACCAGGTCAATATGGAACAGATATAGTAGGGCTACTGCTATCTTTTGTCCTGCAGAGACCATCAATGCAAACGGGACCAGAAATCGTGAAAAGAATGTTACGTTAAAAACGACAAAATATTCAGCCATATTGAGAAGCTTCTCAATTTGTTAGTTATTAATTTCAATACATATGGTATAGTTAGACAAATTTTATTTCGGTCCTCTCGTTTTATTTTTTCCAACTAATATTAGGCGAGGACCTTATTGCTCTCGACGTAGAATATGAAAATATGTCAGTAATTCTACTTTATATTATGTTTCCCACTACTATTTCACTACTCTACATCCTGAAGTATAAACATGATCGTGCTCTAGCTAAATTTTAAATTTTTTTATATCCCATATTATATATTTTTTAAGGAAATGTAAAATTTATCACCAAATGATAATTAACTAGCTGACTTCTTAATGCATTAAAATGTTTGCTATTCCTTGAGTAATTCAGATAATTCTGACCCAAATTTCTGATAGAGAAATTCTTCAAAAATGAAAGATTTTGCGATATCTTTAGGCTTACACACAGACCTTGTGCAAAGATAGCACAAAATTTTTATATTCGATTTTCCATGTGAATGCAAGAACTTTCCTATCAGACAGTTAGAAATATCACTGTACTGTTTACAATAACAATCTGTACAATAGGTAAGATAGGATGTTTTCATCTCACCCATCGCAACGAATCCCTAAATGCGATTACTGTATGATTGCTAACTCCCCGTTTTGATGAAATATTGTTTTAAACAATATAAACTACATATGATACATAATTAGAAATAGAGCAAACTCATCCAAAGAAAACCCACTGCTTCTGCTTTTTCGGCCCAAAAAGTAATAACAGTCTCCTTTGTTGCTTTCTCGGCCCTTTAATTAAGTGACCAAAATATAGCCAATGTTTTATTGTTGATTTTCTCTAGGGCTTTAACTCAGGAAGTTAAATAAATATATTTCATTTCACAATTTGTTACAGCAGTCCATATTGACACTATACGGACTTAGTTCGCAGAGCGAACCGATATTTTCTGTTTTACCAACTGAGCTAATCCGTGTACCTTCTACATGTACATCAAGCTCGATTCAGGTCATTTGACAATATAAAGCAATTCAGCCTTAAACATGTTTTCTTCGAAAGAAATGTTGTTTTCACTAAGACAGGTTTTGATTTCTGTTTTTCGTTATCTATTACAAAATTTGTGTCAAAATCTTCTCCGATTAAGTTTTGTGCCAGTATATGCTGCTCCTAATTTAAATCACAGAGGCTGCGGGCTTTCTTCTTGATTTTCATACTCTGCGCGGTTGTGACCAGTATTGTACGAATCGTATCCGTTATTGCCAATATATATTCAACATTTGCATATTTTTCACGTTTTACCTTCACACTGCAAGTTTTTGGATTTAATAAAATAAAATAAAAATAAAATTTACAATTAAGACGTAATTACTCGTATATTTTTGATATCTCCATATTTCCATATTTCAGGTTTTTTACCCCAAGGTCGATAACTATGATATGTTGTTTCAAAAAATGTATGCCGATGATGGTGGTGGTCACATACGTCGGCCTCCAAAAAAGCGTGGGAGAAAACTATTCCAGTCAGGGGGATTTTTGTGCGAATTTCCCGTACACTTAGGCCGCTTCTCCTGTAGGTATTCGCGAATGCATAATGCTTTGAGCATTGTGCTACAGCCACTGACTGTATCAGAGTTAATGTTGGTCGATTCCATTGCTTTAAGAGTGGCCTCGCTATCGATGTAGATAGCGATATCTCTTCCGGATACCGATCTCATCTGCACTGGCTCACCCGCCCTGAGGACGGTCTGGCTGTCTGATTGGAAGACACTGTTTGCGTCCAGTAGTTCTGGGTCTTCTGTGAAGAACCGGATCCTCCCTTCGTTTTAGGACCATCTGTAAAAATTTCGAATTCATTTGACCTGATTATTGCCCTTTTTTCAATCCTCCCTCTCCGGATATAGTATATCATAAGAAATGTCGAAGTCGAATAAGAAAGGAGTTTCCTCCGTTAAAATTGGATTGCCTGGCAGCCGTGTCGGAAAATACTGCTCCCGAATTGACCAAAATTAGTGAGACGTATCGCTCTGTTGCCAGCAAGATTTTAGATCTGTAAATCAAGCCGTGTTAGGTGCAGAAAGGTGTCCAATTCTGCCGTAGGGGAGGTACGGAGTGCACCTGTAATGGCCAAGGAAGCCGTTCTTTGAACTGCCGCTAATTTTCTGTAAATGTTGTTTTTTATCTGTTGCTTTTCACCATACGAGTGCGCCATATGTAATTATGGGTCTCACCGCCACCGTATATAGCCAGTGAAGCATAGCAGGTTCTACGCTACGTTAAGATTCCAATTCAGTTTTTTTTTCAGAATTATACCCAAGTGCTGGTCGTCTTCAGGGCAACCTCCAAAATCTCACTTAAAATATTTAAGTATTTTCCCGCACTATTATGAGCACCTCATCTCCGTATGGCATTGTATTAAGCGACATGACTCCCACTTGAGGGGTTCCCCTGTTATAGACCTTTCAGACGAGCTTTGTCCAATGGAATAGTCTATACCCAATCTGTAATGCCCTGTTCAATATTTGCATCTACTATAGCGCTTAAATTGGCCGCCATCGCAAACTTACCGAAAATATTCGCGAACAGTACTACATCATCAGCAAGCAGAAACTGTATGCACCATATTTAGCCGAGCTAACGCGGATGGCAATCCAAATATGTCGGAGTAGCCCGGATAAGGTCTTGTTTTGTTTTTCCGACACTAATCCTTAATGGCGCAGGAAACTCGCCATTTGCCCCCTTCACTTCGCAACCTCTAGTGAGATTCCCAGATGGCGCCACGGGGAGGCGTGAAGTAGGACTTATTAGCAGAGCTGCAAGATGTTCGGCTGCAGAGGCTCATTCTCGTCACTTAAGGAACCAGCACCTGTCGGAAGATGCTACTTCTACGAGGCCTTATACTAATCGTTGCCATCCAAAAATTAAAGAACAACTTATATTAATAAAAAAAATCAATTGTACTGGTTTATTTTGTTTATTTACTTGAATGCTTTTCAATTTCTACTAATCTTATAGCATAATCTTGAGACAAAGCTCTCCATAAAACTCGTATTTTTCGTGATAATTGTTTGACCGTCGAGATCTTCTTTCCTTGGAGCTTTAGCTTCATGAATGCCCAAACATTTTCAATGGGATTTGCATTCGGCGACTGTGATGGCCAATCGAAAACATCGATGTCATTTCCTTGTTTCCACGCACTGCACAAACAACTGTGATGTTTCGGGTCATTATCTACTTGCAGTAACCAATTCTCATTCCTTCTTTAAAACCACCTTTGGGCAGATGGTAATAAAGCCTTCTTATAAATTTTGACCATGTTGGGTGCGTTTAAGTTATTTGTAAACATGAACAAATTGCCAAATCCTTGTTTTGAGAAGCATCCCCAAACGTGCTTGTCCTGCTTTTTGTTGTTTTTGGCGTAGACCTACCATCCGGCAAATCATCTACATTTTTAACTTGGGAATAACGGTGCACCCACTTGCTAACAAATGCCTTTGACTTTTTCATGTTTTTAGCAGCTACTCCGTATGACATTTTCGGTCCTTTTGGATGCGTGCACAAGAATACTACTTCATAACGTGATGCAAACGCCACACTCATTTTAAAAACTTCCGTCTGTGACAAAAATTGAACACTCTTTAAATTTGTTTATTCAAAGTATCTGAGCAGAAGAATTATCTGCTAATGCAAATGCCACTTCCAAACCGATTTTCATAAACGAGTTTTGCCGTATACGATCTTCAACTGACTGTACCTGTATAGTCCCTTATGTGTATTCACAGTCAATGATTCCTTTGACGTATCACTTACTGCCAACTGTTGACACGCACCTGCCAAATCAAACACACAAAAGACATTGCTTTCCCCTATTAATGCCAAAACATATCGCGTTTTAGTGTCGGGCTCCGCAAGTAGCGGTTCAGGCTATTTGGTGGCACCTTCAGTACCATCTTTAAAAAAAACATCTTGTTGTCGCCGCCTTTCGGCTTTTAGATTAGCCACCAATCCTTCATTAATAAAAAAAAAGATCCATTTTATAACGTATACCAAAAAAATATTCTTTTTCTTTCTAGTCTGGTTTTCGTTTTATTTCTTGTGCAGCATACGGTTTTGCACTTCCGATCAGAGAAAGTGCATGGCGCCTACTTTAAAAACGAAAATTCTTTTAAATTGAAATTTCCTACATGTTTAGTTCCCTGAACCCAGCCCAGCTGAGCAGCCAAAAAGGTTCAGCAATCAATTTGCTGCCAGTGAAAATTTCCCCAGGGCATTTTTTTTCTTTCCATCCCAAGTGAAAGATCGTCACACTGATTTTAACCACCAACCGCGTGGTTCGTTTTCTCACAAGATTCGTGGGTTTAGTTTTTTAAGTAATTTTTTGTTCCGTCGGCAATCCGGCCATCATAACTATCGGAGATTATTTAGCCCGGGAAAATTCTGCAACAATTGACGCCCAACGTGTGGAATAGTGGAAAACGCTATTATCAGGGAAGTGTGTCGTTCTTTGTGCCTTATACTCCGTTTGGTGCTCTTTTACTTTCGGTTTTATATTTGCAGGGACAGTGGGTCAGCTTGAAAATAAAATAACACAGCAAACTACGAGATCCGTTGTGGAAAACTTCTCAAGTATCGACAAAGTCAAATTGCAGATCGACGAGGGAAGTTATTAGTCCGGGCTGCTAGGTTGCTAGAGCATAGGGGCTCAATGGGGTCAACGGATTTAAACTATCCGTTTACTTTTGAGGAAGATTTTGACGTCGTCAAATCCAAGATCAGCGAGATCGAAGACCTTCTAAAGGATCGGCCAACCGATCCGAAGTCGTCGGATTATTTGAAGATCCTGACGAAAATTGAATGGTCGATGGGTCGTTTAGATAGGGCCAGGGCAAAATCAAAGGCCGAAGTAGCAGGTCGGCTTACTCTTAGAAATGCCCTAATTTTGTTGCTTGGGGAATTGACGAACTAAGAGAGTGAGAATGAAGAAGAAGATGAAGACAGAGGTACACCACAAGCAAGTGGTTCATCGAAGGTTCAACGGTCGCCGGAACGAGTCGAGTCCAGACCCGTAGATCAATTTGTAATTCCTCCCACACTGGAGCGGTGTTCTGAAAGAATCGAGAAATGGAACGTCAAGTTTACGGGTGAACGGTATGGTTCATCGGTAAACGCTTTTCTCGAACGAGTAGAAGAACTTAGGAAAGCACTGGGTGTCTCGGAAGAACACCTCTTCAAATCAGCCGTCGATCTGTTTGTTGGAAAGGCGCTTATTTTGTTAAGGGCGGTTAGGGAGATTGTAGGAAACTGGGACCAGTTGATAAGGGAACTCAAACTCCAATTCTTACCCCCAAATTACGATGACCTACTACTGGAGGAAATACGCAGACGGACTCAGGGAAAAGACGAGACAATAGGGGTTTACGTAGCGACTATGACGAACTTGTTTCGGAGATTGTTGGAACCTTTGACGGAAAGGAGGAAGCTAGATATTTAACAAAGGAACCTGGCTTCCTTCTATCAAACACAACTAGGCCTAGCTGACCCAAAATCAGTGAGCGAGTTGGTGGCGTTAGGTCGTCGCTCCTCCTCCAAACAGTAGGAGCCGAAACCTATTGGAGCCAGATTTAGCGTACGTTACAACAGAAGAAACACCTAGAGTTGCGGCAATCATCAGGACTCTCCCACTAAGTAGACAAGATTGAACAACAAGAAACAAACAACTTCGTTGTTGCAACTGTGATGACCCTGGACATTTTGCTAACACCTGTTCCGCTCCTAGTCGTTGCTATGGTTGTGGGAAAATCGGAAATCGGATTGACGGAAGTGTTCGGAAAACGCAAGGTGGACTCCTGGGTCAGCAGGACAAAAGCCCGCGGACATTGGATGATAAGTCGCTTCCTGGCGACCAGTCAGCTGAAGTCGTTCAGCTTAGTTTCACTTTGGAGGCAAACGAAAGAGATATACGTCCCTGCTTAGGAACTAGTATAGATGGAATCAGGTTGCTAGGTTTATTAGATTCAGTTTGCAGGGACGGCTGGAAGGATCTTCAGGATTTAGGTGTAGCGCTAGGAGAAAGCAGGATAAAACCTGTGTCTTTAGCTGATGGTGTAGGAATAGGAGTTTTAGGAGTCCGTACTTCTGAAATGTCTCGTAATCCCAACCCTCCCCCATGTCATGATCCTTGGTGCGGATTTTTGGGCACTCTCGGGGATCGTCCTGGATCTGATGGAGATTTTCGGATCAGGACGAGGTGGTCGCCCTAACATCCATTCGGGAAAAGGCAGACCGGGAAAAGTCGGAGAAAAAGCAGCTGGAGGCAACACTGAGTGATGCGTTCAAAGCAGTGCCAGACGGTTTAGGGTGCACACGATTCGTAGAGCATAAAATTATTAAGAAATCAATCAATTAAGAAAAGGTACTACCCGGTTTTCGCCTGACATGCAGGTTCACATTGATAAAAAGCTACAGGAGATGATGGACGCGGGGGTTATTGAAAAATCTAGCCGTCCATGGGCATCCCCTATAGTTCTCATTAAGAAGAAGGATGGGTCGTATAGGTTCTGTGTCGACTATAGGAAGCTCAATAAGGTCACTGATAGGGACGCGTATCCACTTTCTTTCATTTCGGCAACGTTGGATAAACTTCGGGACGCACAATATCTGTCCTCCCTGGACATAAAGTCAGCTTACTGGCAGATCCCGATGGAAGAAATATCGAGACCCTTCACCGCTTTAACAGTGCCGAACAGAGGTCTCTTTCAGTTCAAGAGAATGCCATTCGGCTAACACAATGCACCAGCGACTTGGCAGAGGTTCATCGACAGCGTGTTGGTTGTCGATCTCGAGCCGTTCGTGTTTGTGTATTTAGACGACATTATCATCGTCACAAACTCGTTCCAAAAACACCTGGAAATACTGAAAGAGATCCTCAGACTGCTGATGGAGGCAGGTATGAAAGTCGGTCGGGATAAGTGCCATTTCTGTAAACCGTCTTTAAAGTTCCTAGGATACATGGTTGATCGAGATTTCGGATACGGATTTGGACCCTTGGGTTTTGAAGATGATCTCGCTAGTCAAGACAAAACCCCTGACGTATCCAACGTGGAAAGTAGAGAGCGGTCGTTTGTTTAAATTCGTGAAAACCAGAAGGGTGATTGTGCACGAGAACAACGACGAGTGGAAGCTAGTAGTAGGGAAAACAGAGAGGCTTAATATTTTGAAAGCCTCTTTCTTCTATTCGGTAACCGTATGTGACAATGGTCCCCAGTTCCGTAGCAAGGAACTGTCCACTATACGCTAGTCTTATGGATCACGCCTGCAATATACGGCGCATTATCCTCCCCAAACAAACCCCGCGGAACGCATTAATCAGATAATAAAAACCACACTTAGGGCTTATATCTCAGAGAACCATCGGGAATGGGATACCCACCTCTCAAAGGTAGCTTGCGCCATACGTACGGCTCAGCATGAGGTGCTAGGAGGCTCACCGTACTATGCAGACTTTGGAAAGGATATGGATACTCACGGACGGGAGATACCGACCATGGGCGACCATGTTAGCGATAGGGATGTAGATGTTGAAGCGTTAGGTGAGAAATTTAGGAGGTTGGAGATAGGCATAGAAAAAAATATGGAGGTGGCAACCAAGAAGTCCGCTAAGGCCTACAATCTCCGATGGAAAGATACTCAGTATCTCCCGAAAGAGCTTGTGTGGCGAAGAAATTTTGTTCTGTCGGATGCCGCGAAATTTTAACGCAAAAGCGCGTTACGTCTAGAGCCAGATTGATGGTCTGGAATCCTCTGCGTGCGATAAACCCCAAAAGATTTAAAACTACGGACGCCCTATTCGGTGACGGACGGTCGCCCATCGAACCACAAGTAATCATTGTAAAGGAAATATAATTGTAAAGACCGGACCCCGATTTGCGTGCCCCGCACTAACGAAATTTAAGACAAAAGGATTCACCGGGATGTCGTTGGTTAGTCTACATTGAGTAGCGCTCAGAGGTAGCACTCCTTCCAATAGTCTCATTATATGAGTAGTTCCTTGTTTCGCCGCCACGATACCCCATCCGATCATTATCAGAAACGGATAATGATCAGGGCATATAAACGCGAGTGTACCGTATACTGTTTGGCAAATTATCTTTTTCCTTTTTTTATCTTTTGGGAAGGACTGGTGTTGCATTGGGACTGAATGCAACAACAGTGATTGATCGTAAGGGAAATATTAGCTCGGACCAAAGGGAAATCTCAATCTTGCGGAAATTTTCCTCAGATGTGGGAAATAAGACTGAGACCTTCATGGGTGTGTGTGTGTGAGAGTGGAAGCAACGGAGGTCCAAGGCACGGTGGCACACTTCAGCAAAATTGTAGAGTGTTGCACACAAAGACCAAAAAATTGGCCCGTTGCATCAGTATGAATGGTTGTATGATGTATGTGTGAGACCTACGATCCGAGCCAATATCGATGAGATAGGGTTGAAGACTTCTCGGTTGACCATCAATAAGTAAAGCAAGGTTTTGCAAAAAAAAGGAAAAAGTTCGATCGTTAAAGAAAAAAAAGAAAGACAGAAGAAAAAAAGGAAGGAAGAAGCCTAGAGAGGAAAAGGGAAGAAACAGGGAAACAAGGAAGAACTCAGGAATAGAAAGGAGAAGACTAGGAGGTAGTTCTACGGGCAAGGAACTTTCTGGAAAATTAGGAAAGAAAGATAAGTGCCCTTTTGTATTAGAAATACAAAATAAAAAAAAACATATTGCGTTTTAGTGTCGGGCTCCACAAGTAGCGGTTCAGGCTATTTGGCGGTACCTTCAGTACCATCCTTGAAAAAAAAAACATCTTGTTGTCGTTGCCTTTCGGCTGTTAGATTATCCACCAATCCTCGATTAATAAGAAGATCCATTTTATAACGTGTACCAAAAAAGATTCTTTTTCTTTCTGGTATGGTTTTCGGTTTATTTCTTGTGCAGCATACGGTTTTGCACTTCCAATCGGAAAACGTGCATGGCGCCTACTTTAAACAACAAAATTCTTTTAAATTGAAATTCCCTTCATATTTACTTCTCTGAACCCAACCCAGCAGCCAAAAAGGTTCAGCAAACAATTTGCTGCCAGTGCAAATTTCCCCAGGGCATTTTTTTTCTTTCCATCCCAAGTGACAGATCGTCACACTGATTTTAACCACCAACCGCGTGCTTCGATTTTTTCAGTTAAGTTTAGTTTAGTTTTTAAAGTAGTTTTTTGTTCTGTCGGCAATCCGGCCATCATAACTATCGGAGATTATTTAGCCCGGGAAAATTCTGCAACAATACCTAGACCATTCAAGGAACCGTTTTCGAAACCATACACAACCTCAGCCATCCAGGGGTAAGAGCCTCGCGTAAAACCATCGCCCTTCGCTTCTTCTGGCCATTAATGAAAATAAACATCGGAAAGTGGGCACGGAGCTGCCACGACTCTCAGCGAAGCAAAGTGCACAAACATACCAACCCTCCAATGAGAATTTTCGCAGCAGCTGAAAGGTTGGTTGGTTCATATCGACATATCGACTCTCCGCCTTCCTTCCTCGGTAAGGTTATTACTTTTTTTTTCTCTTCCCTGTCCTGTCCTGTCCTGTTTTCGCTTCTTTGGGACAATTTTCCTATAACTTTTCTTTTTTTTTTTTGACTCGCGGTTTGTTCCTTTTTTTCCATTATATAATTTTCTATTAGTTTCTTTTTTTCTCTATTTTTTTTTAATCAAAAACCTTTTTAGGGCTCTATGGTCAACCAAGAAGTGGTCGCCCTTATTTCACATATGTTCACTCAGGCCATTGACCATTCATTTCATTCATTTCATTTATTATGAATTTTAATTCAACTCAATTCAATAACTCTTACATGCTATACAAAAACACGCTTAAAAATTAGCTTAATTAACTTAAAATTATCTTATTCTAACTTACTGCCCCATGCGGACACTCTAAGTTAAACCTAACAATTAAATTTTGTCTTTCGACGTTTCGTACATTTCATTTTTAAATTATGTTGTATTAATTGCAATTAGAACTAAGAAAATAATTTTATAACAAAAACTTAGTAAATTAACTTATTTTTTTTTATCATCTTTTAAAACTTAAAACTTAAACTTATTAACTACCTAAACATTATTCTTCATCTACTCAGGCTACTTAGCTACTTGAAATTATCTTATCATTTAGGCATTATATTTTTTTTTGTGGGAAGAAGTTACCCGAAGGTTACCCATCTCTTTGTTGTTTTATAATTTTTTTTTGTATATTTGTTTTTTGTATATATATATATATATATATATATATACAATATATATATATATATACAATATATATATATATATACAATATATATATATATATACAATATATATATACATATATACATTTATTTTTTATTTTTTTTTTATTTATTTTTTTTTTTCCCCCTTAAAACTATCCTAATCCTACCTAAATCTATGTAAGTCAGCCACGGCTAGAAAATTAGGCTGCCGACCCTGCTCCTTAACGAAGCTAACTAGTGCTAGAGGAATTCGACGACGTAGATTCCGCTCCTTCAACAAGCCACCAAAATTGTTGGTGCTGCTGAGCAACATCAAGACAACAAATCTGCATCCAAATAGGCGCCGCTTTTGCCGTCGATAACAATCGCCGTAGTAGATGTCGCAGTTTCTCATACTCTTTTTGCCCGGCCAATTCCATTGCATTTCTTGGATGGCGGTTAGTGATGGCTCCGCTAGTTGTTCGGCTGCTCGTGGCCTGTTAAGGGACCTTATATTCCACGTGCATATCCGAAGTTCATTGTCCTTAATTCGTGGCATGGATTGTCACCAGTTGATCCGTCGACATTCGAAGCTTGTTCTTGCTTCGTTACTTTTTAATTTTTTTCACGTCCGTATGGCATGTATAAGAATCAATGGAAAATGAATATTGAATAGCTAAAGGAGACAACATAGTTTTCCTACCTTCTGTGATTCTGCTGAAAAAGCCATGACGAATAATATATCATAATCTCAATGGGCCTATTATGATGTCCACGAGGTCATCACAAAAGTCATCTTTTGTATCGCAATTTATGAGAAAAGCCGCAAACACTTTATGTGAGCTGGCGGCAATATCTGCTGCTTCGAAATAGAATTTACCTAGGTAACGTTGATGCGTTTTGATTAAACCTCTTCAGTCACATAGTTTGTGCTTTGTTGTTTCTACATCTTCATTGCACAATCTACAGGTTTCATCATTCGGTGTTGTTTGTCACGGCAGTGCCCCACTAGAAAACCTGTGATCAGTATAGTCTGGCCTCCACTTAATTTTAGTAGTTGTTTCGTTTTTTTGTGGGAACTGTTCGGCATAAAGTTTTTGGCTTGCCTCCTTTCTTCGGTTTCCCTCCAGAAGTAGAGCTCTACCCAGGTTTTGACACTTCTTTTCATAGTGTTTATTGGTACCCCACAGAACGGTATTGGCGTCTGCTTTTTTATTGCCTTCATAACCGTTATGCCCTGCCACCCAAATCAGATGGACTTTGCTTGTAGTGGTAGAATTTGAAGGCAATCCCAGAACAGTTTTGTTGTTATTTCAAAGCCGTGAAAAATATTGTTTTTTTCTGTTCCCTGTTAAGGTGGTCTGGAAATGTGCCGAAAAATATATCGTGGTTGACATTTGTCCTTTAAGTGTATTCCAAGTGGTTCAAGAGTTCGAGATGAAAGGGTGGGATGTTTAGAATTACTTTAAGTAAAGCTGTAGCACTGTCCCTGTATTTTGTTATGTTTAGTCTGTGTTGACTTTTGCATTGCTTTATGCCACCAGTCGACGGCAGCATACGTGATAGGTCTCGTTATTGCCATAAACCAGGTGTACCGGTATGATTTAAGCGTTTTTTGCGAAATTAAAGCACTAATTTTTAATGGGAAATTAAACACATTTTATTCAAAGTATTGACCATTGCTAGCTACACATTTTTCCCATCTTTCAGGCAATTTATGGATTCCACGCCAATAAAACTGTTCGTCTTTTGAAGCAAACCAAAAAGACATCCAATTTTCGAATTCCTTGTAGGATTCGAAGTGGTGCTCAGCTATTGCGTGTTTCATCGATGGAAACAAATGGTTGTCGGAAGCCAAGTCTGGTGAATACGACGGTAGGGTAGCAGTTCTGAAAATAAATCCATTTTTCATTGCCAGTAACAATTCGATGCAATGCTGATTTTCTATTGCGTCTTTGAAGCAAAATTTCACAAGTGGTTTTTCGGTTTACCATCTGTCTTTCATTCAAATTATATGGCACCCATTTTGCAGACTTTTGGATCTTTCCTATAGCTTTAAAACGGTTTTTTGTGCAACATTTAACATTTCTGCCATTTGTTTCTGACTCAAAGTGCCATCTTCATCTTATATTGTTTGCAATTCAGCGTCTTCAAACTTTTTTGGTGGTCTTCCACGTTGTTCATTTCTCACATCAAAATCGTTATCTCTGAACCGTTGAAACCATCTTTTGCGTTTTGCTTCTGATAGAGCATGATCACCATATGCCTCGACAAGCACTCGATGCGACCCTGCAGCACTTTTCTTCAAATAAAAAAAAAAAAACTAATGCTTTCCGCAAGTCATAATTTTCTGGAACAAAATTCGACATTTTTAACACGATGTAAAATTTATGTTGTTTGCCCAATGACTTGATGTATACTTAATATGTTTGACAGGTGTCATAGCAACCAAAAAAATAAAAATTAAGGCCCGTTCACAATAAATTTTCCCTATCGAGACATTTGTATCTTGACGCTCACTTTATACCGGTACACCTGGTACATTCATAGTGTCGTTTTTGTGTTTAGTCGTAAATTTTTCCCGACTGGACTTTTGCTGGTACATAGTGAGGTCCTGGCTTTGCGATAGTCTAAGAAAGATGAGTGTTCGACGTAAGTTTTTCATCCAGTGTGATTCCTAGGTATTTGACTTCCGTTAGAACTCCATTTTTTCACCGAAGAGTATTCTGAGTATATCTCGCCTTCTTCGTGAATCCAACTATGGTGCTTCCCTTGGAAATGACTTTGAGGCCAACCTTGGTGCACCATTCAGCAACTAGGTTCAGGGCCCTCTGGAGGTGATCCAAGATTGTGTCTTGGAATTTATCTCTTATTAGGAATGCAATGTCGTAGGGATATCTGAGAATAATCAGTAGATCATTAATTACGATGGACCATAGTAGGGGTGAGAGTACTACTCCCTGGGGGTATCCTTTCGTACCTATCACACTGTGTTTTTTGCTGCCTAATGATGTTTAAATTGTTTTATCCTCTAACATGCATTTTGTCAACTTACTTAAGTGTAGTCAATTCCTATGTTTTGACCTTAAAATCGATAAATAGATGGTGTGTATCGATCTGAAGCTCATCAGGTTTCTCCAAGATCTGCCGTAGTGTGAATATTTGGTCGATGGTGGACTTTCCTGGCCTGAAGTCACACGGAAATGGACCTACCAGGTTGTTGACGAACGGCTTCAGGCATTCACACAATACGGCACATAAGATCTTGTATGCGATGTCAAGATGATAGATGCATCTGTAGTTGCCGCAGTTCGGAGAGTCTCCTTTCTTGAGGATCAGGCAAACAATGCTGAGGTTCCATTCATCGAGTATACATTCGTCTGACTATGTTTTAGAGATGATTGGTGTATGTGTCCGTGGCATGTTTTTTCACCTTTTAGTAAAACTTCCGAATCTTGGAGTAACACATACTCGATAGAGCACTTCTCATGCTCTTTCCTTTTCCTCCTGAGAAGCCGGTGTTCGTCCCTCCTCTTCTGCTCATAGAGCTCGTGAGCAGCTCTAATTTCTTTTTTGCAGTGCCGCATTGGGTGCTTTCTGCTTAGCTGCATATACTAGCCGGCAGTCGTGATCAAACCAGGGGTTTGGTTGTTTGTTGTTTGTTGTGGAATTCTGGCAGCGTTGCCACTGGTCTTCGATGCTTGATGCTGGTATCAAGGGACCTCTTAAGTTATTAAGGAAGACTCGATCGAAAAAGGACTTCGCGATCTCTTGCGATTGTAGCCGTCTGACGTCGCATAATCCCATCATAAGTTTGTCTTGGCGTTGTTTGGGATGTCCGCAACCATACCTTGACTCCAACAAGGTAGTGGTCCAAGTCGATATTGGCTCCTCGGAACCTTCGGACATCCATAATACTGAAGGAGAGTCCTGCGTCGATCGCAATGTGGTCAATCAACCTGGAGGGCCATTTCCATTTCATTATACTCCTAGGGCTAGCGGCCGGTTAGACCGAATTCCAGTAACCCGTTCTGGGATGTGAGTACTGCCATTAGTCCGTTAAGGGCTCTGTCACCACCATCTCCTTTCCAGACCTTGACTTAGTTTCGGAAATGCTTACTGGCTTGAGGTCCAAATAAGTCGGGGTAGCCCAGATAAGGTCTCATTTGTTTTGGGATTTTTTCCACCGTTGATTCCATCTGAGGATTTCTTCCGCTGTCCCATTTATAGTGCTCCTATTTTTGTCTCCTGGTCGGCACTTGGACTTATTAGTTAAGCAGGTCCAGTCCGGGTGGACGTTGACCATTGTAGAAGATAGTTGCAACACTGGACATCGCCAGGTTGACATCAGTGCCTACCTTATTTCTACAACACTAAACCACCGGTACTGGAGAGTAATAAAACCAGTTAGGAATGGGCGCTATCTTCCGTTTTCCCATACGGTCTACAAGTTGTATCTTAAGCGGGTCGCGTGTCCCATTTTTCTTTCTCTGTTTGCGGCAGTCTGTTTTTCTTTCAACGCGAACAAAAGCCTTCCTATATCTCATTACACTATAACACAATATACTTGTATGATACTTAGCTGTTTTCTCGTCTGCCTTCGTCTCCCGGGCTCTTCCTATTGTTCTCTTATCCGGTTCTGGTTTTCACTTCCTTAAGCCGTCAAAAATCCCCTAATATTTTGTTTTCTTCTTCTACTCTATAAATTTTCTTATTTGTGCTATAAAATTGTTTTTTCAATCTATAATTTTCTTCTTATATTTTTTTTGTCACCTTGACTTGCACGTTAAAAATAAAACCTCTTTACTGCGTTGCGGTGATCCAAGAAGGTGGTTCTACATATGCTCGCTCAAAACCATTGACCACTCACACGCACATTCATACGTCTCATTCAACCGGTTCTAGCGGGCTTAGTGATTGGAGTATATGTACACCGCTCCGTTACTTAGCTGAAGAGTGTAATAAAGTCTTGAAGATCCAATATACCGCTCTTCCATACTCTCAAGTATGCCATTTTCAGTTCCCACACCCTCGGGAAAATTTCCGAATTCTAGGAATCATTTAAGCCTAGGTGAACATTTCCCCTGAATTATGTTGGGTTCAAACCAGCCATTTTTTTTCAAAATTTATACCTTAAACAAGACAAAATGCCAAAGAATGTTTGTTTTTACTTGAGGCCAAGAAAGGGAAACGACATTTGGGACAACGGTCGACTATTTCGTGTTGGACACCTACAAAACAAACAAAAGTAATAGCGCTTCCCTCGCTCTATGGTAGCAGACAGCCCCCCTGCTCTGTAGTGTTTCGTCTCAAGACTTTGACCATCCTATTTGTCTTGTCTTTCCAAGATACTGAGAAAGTGCACCCATCATTTTCTTTGGATTTTGAAAGAACAACTGTTAAGAGGTTCGAAGGGATGGAGACGAAGATTTTTTGGAAAAAGAGTCTAGCTTGTTGTGGTGAATTCTGGAATTGGAAAGAGTTTCGTGTTGTTATTGGTTAAGATATATACTCTTGATTTTTTAGAGTAAGTGGAATCATATAATAACACACCTGAGAGTCCCTTAACCAGGTCCTTAAGTTGTAAGTTGTATAACGGTCTGGTCATAGATAATGTTTTCTGACGTTCCACCATTAGACCTTTTGTCAACATTCATTAAGCTGTCTGTGGCGTCCTGTACAAAGCAGTCTTGGTTGCGTGATGGTCCGAGACTGTGGAGACTTCAGAGCAAAGGTGTATTTTTCTGCTTGCAATAATGCTTGATGTGGATCTTTATCTGCAAAAAGTTAAGAAATAGCTTGCACGTGTGCTTATTAAGTATTTCTTGGACTTTTCGTCGATAGAAAGTGTCACTGTATCACCTTCAGTCCTTTCTTTTGTGACACTGAGAACGCGCAAACCTCATGGAAATACCTGGATTCTGTTTGGTGATCCTTGACAGGAAGACCTCCTTCAGCATTTTCTCATCGTCTGGTAGGAAGGTACTACAAGGCTTGTTTTTGAATTACTTTTTTACTAAATCAAAAAGTTATAATTTTGAGTTCTGGAAACCTTGATTTGGACCTTTACAATTTGTTCTGTTAAGTGGAAAAGATGATATACGCCAAGTGGCTGCCGCCAGTGTTGATTTACATTTATGCCCGTTGTTTCCATCATTTCCGCTGATAACTGTTCGCATTCCTCTCGGATATTCTTCTTTACGTCTGCGCTTGTGCGGGGGTTGTTGCCATAAGCCCGCGAATTCAAGTTGCCCTAAAGAAAGAAGTCTGGGATGGTGAAATCTTGCTGGCCATGACGAATCGCCAAAGCGGGAGATAACGCGACCAGGAAACAATATCTATTGTGCTCGTGGTGTGTGTGCAGTTGCACCGTCTTGTTGAAACCATATGTTCTTCAAGCCCTGCTCATCAGTTCGCCAGTAACAGTGACGATATTGCCGATGCCGTCCTCAAAAAACCACAGAGTGGCTTTGAGTGGATGTAATGGCTCTTCGTGCATCATACGCGGATTTTCAGTTCCCCAGAAACGAAGATTTTGCATATATACGTAACCGCTTAAGTGGAAATGCGAGTCGTCTCTCATGACGATTTTCGACACAGATCTTTATTTCATAACAAAACAAAATTTTTACAAAATTACAGCGCGTATTAGGTACAATCATTAATTTTATTTTCGTATTTGTTTGCTTATTTACTCAAAGTACTAAAATTGGAGCCTGAGTGAATAATGAAGAAAGATTTTTAACTCCATGTTGATGTATAATATATGATGTTCCAAGGCAATTCCTTTTCCCATATCATCTTCGTTCACATACAGCATACACTCTTCTTCAACTCAATAATCGCAAATAACGGTTTTTTGAGTACTTATTTTTGTGTGTGCTTTTATCCCTCATTTTCAACCATTGTTTTGTTGAAGTGCAGCCAATTTTATTGTGAATTTTCAATTGTGTTCTTGTTCTGTGCTTTTGGTGAGTGCTTCTTTGTTTGTTGTTCATCGAATAACAATTATTAAACATTTGTATTTTCATATTTCTTATTACAATATTATAGTTATTTAGCATTACAGAATGGCGAAATGCTCGTACAAAGACTGTAATAATTTCAAAATTCTATTTTTCTTCTCCACTTTTAAGCACCCCAATGATCATAGGAGAGATGTTTCGAAAAAACATGCAGTGCATCGCATTAAATAAACATGGCCTTATGTGTGAAAACCATTTTTATGCCAAAGACTTTAAATTAGAATCACTTCGAAAATTTCTTTCTAAAAATGCAGTTCCAATTTCATCCCCATTAGTTTGCAATTGCACTGATTTATTCACAGACGATTCTTGCTTAAAAATCATGGATACTAATAGAAAGATTAAACTTGCATCGGCGATCATTCCACACAACTCCAGAACATGCAATAATCCAAACCTTATTTAAGAAACTGGCGAAACTGAATATGTTGCAATGTGTTCACCTATCAGTTCTGTTAAAAGGGTTACTAGCCCCATAACATACATATGTAAGAGATTTCTCTTTACATCCTCTTAACAATAGCTCCGAAATTTCTCCCTCACAGTTTCCGTCTCCCGGTTCACGTTTCGTTCAGAAATCTGAAATTGGAATAAAAAATTCTGTACCGCGTTACATTTTCGATACACCGAAAAGATTAAAATATGATAAGGAGCATAATTTGGAGAAAGATGTTAACTTGCAATTGCAGGAAAAACAAGTTGATGTTAAAACATTTGTTTGTATCATTGTATATAAATCTAATAGTACTATCACTTGAGGAAATCGATGGTGGTGCCTCTATCGGCCCAAGTAGTAACTTTAGCTTTCTATGCGCAAAGCCACTCCACTCAAACATCGTGCCGTGTCGAGTAAGATAGATACTTTGCAATGTGAATAACTCGTCGGCCTAACCCAACGCAGTAGTGGTGGGCGAAATCGGTCAATTCAATGATCCGTTCTGACCGAATCGTTCATTTGCGTTGAACGAGTTTAAAATATCGGTCAATCAGTCACTTGCAAAAAAGTAAATATTCAAGTCAAAAATATGAGCTAAAAACACTTTCATATTTATTCTTCAGGAGAATAAAAACTATATGTACATATTTCAAAGACAGTTGCGACTTTTAGTTTTATATGTAGATTTTTTTTCCATTCCACTCAGGAGAAATGTGTATTTTTTTATAATTGCTCAACTGTATCTGTCTTTTTCTCTCTATTTTTTAAGAAAAAAACTAAAAATCTGAACAAGAAATTTGTTTGCGAAGTTATTGTAACATATCCCTTATATAAAATAAAATGCAGTGAAAAGTTGAAGGCGAAGTTAAGTTGAAGCTGCACTAGCCTAGTTTATGCTATTTAGGGCTTAGTTACATTATTGACAATCAAAAATTAATTCAAAAAGAACATTTTAATTAATTTTTTAGTTTTTTAATAAAGAAAATAAATAACTCAAATAAATGTTCTAAGAAATTCCAAATAATAATTTTGTAATTTTAAAACAAAAAACTCCGTCGAAAATTTAACGAATGTGTCCCTAAAAAGTGAAATACATATACATATATCTAGATGCAAATAAAAACAATCTCTATTTTAACATAAATTAAGTTAATAATTTACTAAAATTCATTTCAAAAACTGCTTCCACCATAATAATGGATCCATGCTCCTGTCAATAATTGGTTCCAACAAATATTGGCTAATTACATATTACTTATTGTGAATCTTTTCTGAAATTGGTCTGAAATGTTTTTTAGCATAGCTTCAAACTCATGTTCCAATACTTCTAACGTGTTTAGCTTATTTAAAATAAATTTTTTCAGTGCAGTTATGAATATTTTAATTTTTGACAAAGAAACATTTTTTTCGCTCGAAAGTTCCACTGTTATTTCATCAAAAATTTGAAGATTTTCGCAAACTTTCTTAACTACTTCCAATTCATATTGCGATGATAAATCCAAGTCCGAGTTCAGTTGTGGTAAAACATAAGCGATGGGATTTTTAAGCTGTAAGTAACGCGAGAACATGTGAAGCGTAGAGTTCCATCTTGTTACCACATCTTGCTTTAATTTAATTTCAGTAAGGCTCATTTAACCTCTTGAAGCTCTTTGATTGCGTGGGGGCTTCGTTTAAAATATTCTACAATTGATTTAATTTTATTGCGAATGCTGCTGACGCCCTCTATTGCATTTTGAACAATTAAATTTAATTTATGTGCAAAACAGCCTATATGAACCCATTTACATAACGAATAGCTCCAACAATATTAGTAGCATGATCACTTACTTTAGCAACAACTTTATTTTCTAAATTCCAATTCCTTAATACCCTTAACTCAGTATACAAATTCTCAGCAGTATGCCACTGTTCACTACTGTCCAAACAGTCTAATAAATGAGGCCGTAGTTCGCAGTTGTCGTTTATGTAGTGGCACGTAACAGCTAAAAAGCTTTGATTTGAAGTCCAACCATCAACTGTTAAAGCTGCCGCAATATCTGCTTTCATTTGAAGCTCAATACCTTCCTTAACTTCGCTATAAAGCTGGGGTAACAGCGAAGTGGAAACAGTTTTCTTGCTAGGAAGTGTGTACCCTGGGTTTAGCATTTCCAATAACTTCTTTGAGAATGGTTGATATTTTTTGGCAATCATTTTCATTAACTGCCTATCAATGAATTTGATTGATTTATAGGCAAAGGTTTCTTAAAATGAGCCAGCACCGAAGATTGTTGAGACGTTTTTCTTACATTTATTGTTGAAGAAGCAGATGTGCTTGTGGAGGCGGTTACTTCCGCATATGTTGCAGATGATGTTGAGCAGAGAGGCGATGATGCAGCTGTAGCTCTTGCTGAAGACGAAGTTGATGGTGTCATTGAGCTGGATACTGAAACTGGTATAGATGTGTAAGTTGAGGCGGCAGCTGGATCAGAAATTCAAACCGGAACCTCAACTCTTGAACTGCTTAGTCTGGAATCATTTACGCCAGGATGTTTAGCTAATAAATGCCTTTTTAAATTTTGTGTCGATCCACCCTTATATGATAATGATTGCGAGCAGAACGAGCATTTTGCAATTCTATCATTATTATTAACTAAAACATTCCAAATTTGGCTAGTTTTTCGAAATGAAATTGCAAAAGTATCTTTCGGCATTGCGTTCTGCAACAAATATGTAAGTACATAAGATGTAAGTTAAGTTTTTTTTTACTCCTTTCGTAAGGAGTAGTCTTTCGCGTTTTTTAAATTTGTTCGCACTAGTATAGTAACTCACAATATAGAATAGAATAGAGTATAAGGATATACTTACATTCAACTTAAACAATAATTGTTTAAAAAACAAAAAACAATAACTATTTTACACAACAATATTGCACAATGCACAATATTTTTTCAACAACTCGTTCTTTCATTCAACTTCGTTCGTTCACAAATACAAAACATAAACACCAAATGCGTCAAGCGACAAATAACACAAAAAGAGAATCCCATACATTTGCAACAGAAACAGAATCATCAATGGAAAAATTTTTTTTGTTTACCAACAGAAAAACGCCGTTCGAAATCGTCAACAGAAGCAACCCTAGACCACTTGTTTCTGTTGCTGCAGACAGCAATGTAAACTATCGGTCGGTAGGTTAATTAACTCACCTAACTCAGGTCGTTCAGTTATGAATTAACTCATTTCGTTCGTTCACGATCGAGACACATGACTGTGTTGTGCACTGTACGCACATTTTTGAAAGATTTTCATTGTGTAAGTGCAAACAGAATTTTTCTGATTGAGATTGCATGCATTTGTTCTCTTTATTGAGAAAGAGAGACTTTTGTTTGCACTAATGCAATAGCAAGTCTTGTGTATTTGTGTTGTATTAAAGGAATGAATGAATGTTTAAAATGTGTTGATATTAGTGATCGAAGACCGATATTTCTTTTAACAACTTTTTAACAACTGAACCATCGCCCATCGGTCACTAAAGTGATTCGTTCAATTAACTCAGTTCGTACATGACCGACACATCACTACAACGCAGTGCTACACTGTCAGTTGCTTTGGGAGGTGTACGATCCTTCTGCACGTAAATCTGAATGATAATGAAAATGAAGCGAAAGAAATGCACCCAAACAATTTACACACATACATAGCACATTCCTTTTTGCTTATTTTACACAAACATAATATTTCCTTTTCACCTATGCCTTTGGTGTGGGGTCTGGGGGGAGTGTAGGTGTTTATTTCATTGCGAATAACTCTTCGGCCTGAGCTGTTGGCAGTGCAGTGCTAGTTTCCGTCATTTTTGATTTTCAGAATGTCTAAATGTTCATACAATACAAAGATTGTGACAATATCAAAAAAACATTTTCCTTGTCATTTTTTACAATTCCTAAAGATCGTAGAAGGGATGTTTGGTTAAAGCATTGTGGGCCAACTGGTATTGCTCTAAGGGCTATTTTGAAAGCCCCGACATGATACGCGGGCACCACCGAGTTTAAAAAGAAAGAACCAATTGAGATAAAAAGAAACTTTTCATTTGTTATGACATACAAAAAAAATAGACTGCAACGGCACAAATTTGCACATCTTAATATTGATGTTGCAGAAAATTTATTTTCAATGGCTCGATCAAATAGGGTATAATACGAACGGAACTCTTCAGCCTACAGATTTGTACGTTATTTGAAGCTAATTATTTTCAAAAATTTGAAGTCGCCAGAAAATTCACGTTACGAAGATTCTGGGGCTGAGTCGTTATTGCACGAAGCTGATTGAGAAGATCTTAAGTGCGATGACAATGAAGAATTCCACACTGAAGCTACAGTAGAAGATCATTTAATGGTAAAAGGTATTCTGATCAGTATCGAATACCATACTAATATTTGCGATGACCAGTTTGATGGTGATGCCAATGAGACAGAATTAGTTGTTTCCAAAGGATGTTCACAGAAGTTGCAGAAGTTATAAGTTGCATAAGAAACTTAATTGTGAAAACTGCACTCTGTTCAAGATAGACAAAACAATTTCGAGAACAAGCTCTGTTAATAAAATTACGACTGTGTTCTGATTTGTGATGAAATGGCAATTTAACCCGAACTTGATTATGATACGAAAACGGATATGATATACGGGTTTTCGGACTTTGGGGAGCTGGAAAGACACACGACTGCTACGTCAAAGGTTATGGTACCCCTTAGAGGATTAAATATGAATTGGAAGCAAACCATATCGTATTATATAGGATGCCCAAAGGGTGAGGCTATAGCCGAGATATTGACATTAACAATAACCAAAACATTAGAATGTGGATTTAAAGTTATTGCTGTATGCTGTGACCAAGGCAGTTATTATAAAAAAGCATATAAATTACTGGGAGCAAAGGAAAATAAGCCGTTTTTTGACATCTTGGACCAGGTAATATTTTTTTTTGTATGATAAAATCGTGCGAAATTGCTTGTTAAAAAATAATATTCGAATAGCTGATGATATTGTTTCATGGGGAACTCTTGTCAAACTGTTTGAAGAGGATTCCAAAAACATCTTTCAAGTATGCTTCAAACTAACGAAGAGTCATATAAATCCAAAGAGTTTTGAAAAATTATCAGTCAAACTGGCTGCACAGGTTTTCAGTGCTAACGTAGCTGCTGGAATTTTCAACGCTATCACAGCAAATTGTTTTGACACCGACACAGTTAACAAAATCGCTGCCTCAATGGTACATTTTGCTATTAAGATGAATAATCTTTTTGACAACTTAAATAGCTTCACTCTTAACACATCCAACCCTGATCGTCGACCTGTTTCGGCATATAGTGAAACTCTACAGTCTATTAAAGCTGCTAGGGAGTGGATCTCATTATGAGAGTCTACTGGTAAGACGAAAAAGCCATATTGCTTCGGTGGACTAATACAAACTTTACTGGCCATAGAATTAATATGGGAAAAACTCAAAAATGACCAGTAGTTTCTTCTCCTTGCACATATTAATACTGATGTTGCAGAAAATTTAGTTTCAGTGGCTCGATCAAACAGGGGATCATACGAACGGGAGCCGTTAGATTTATTAGAAATTCAAAACAAATAATTTTTAAAAATCTTAAATCGTCAGGGAATTCAGGCTACGAAGATTCTGGACAATCGAAGCAGACTACGATGATCTAAAGTGTGATGACAAGAAAGAATTCCATATTGAAGTTACTGTTGAAGATCATATCATGAGGGAAGATAATTTAAACAATATCGAGTACCATGTTGGCTGCGATGACGAGGTTGATGATGAAACCAATAAAACGGAAATGATTATATCTAAAGGATGTTCAGACAAGCTGCAAGCAGCGGCACTTACGATTTATGCCGGCTTTGCAGCTTTTAAGTAAGATAAGAAACTTAATTGCTTAAATTGCACTCTGTTTATGATCGACAAAACATACAAATTTCGAGAACAAGCTCTGTTGATTAAATTACGAGCTTATGACACCTCCACCACTTCTTCCCAATTTGGAAAGTTAACTGTCCCTTCTGTGAAATTTGAAGAGTTGGTGAAAAGTGTCCAAATGCTCCATTTTAAGTTCATTTTAATAGGACTAGTCAAATTTTCTACAAGAAAAATCAATAAGGATTTCTGTGGAGTTAAAAGTGCGAGGAACTAAGATCTCCACTTTAATTTTTTTCAAAGTTTTGATTTGAACTATCGACATGTTTTCTGTTTTTTTTGTTTTTAATCCGTTTATACACTATATGTACATTTTTACGTTTTCTTATATTCATTATATGTAGGTATAAACTTATGTTTTTATTTTACATATTGTTCCCTTTAGTTCTTACTAAAATGCGAGTATTAAGGATACGGGGGATGCCTCGAAAAAAAAACGCGTCTAATATGCTACCTCTTTGGGTGACGTCATTATATATGAAACTAATAGCACAGATAATAAATCTATGTATTTAATATTTAATATATAATCCTTCATTTCTATTTTTTCAATAAATTCAGCTGTCGATTTCGCAAATTGGGCTAGATAGCCTAGGAATTTGTTCAGTTTTATTAAAGCTTCAATTCCACAGGATACAGATCTGCTTAGAACCTGTGCGGCCAGCTTCACGTTCATCTTTTGAAATTGATCGCAGCAAATAGCTCTTACATTTAATTTCAAATCTGTGCATATATCAAGGCAGCTATATACCTCAACTTCAAGTTCTTTGGTGGGTATATTGCTCGGACAAACGACGTGATATAAAGATTGCTTAAAATTTCCAGATATGCTCCGAATCATAAAGACGCATGCAGACTTAGCGTATGAATTAAATCTTTGATTTCTTCCGTAATCAACAAAACCTTCAATTTCATCTTTACATTTATTATAGGTTAGATCCGTCTGAAGGCTCATCTCGTCAAATATAACCACAACTTCTTTTTCTTTTGGTGGTAATTTCGAGGTTATTTCCTTAATTTCCTGCATAACATTTCTATTTAAGCCAGGTGACAGACTTTTAACTTTAATCCATCTGTGCAGTGAAGATGGATGCGGCAAGTGCATCTCAAGTTAATCCCGCAAAAAGTTGTATCCGGCAGCTGAACGAAAAAAGATGCACTGCGAAATCCATTTCTCCTCTTTGGTGTATTCATTTTTACCCTGTGATAAGATGAGCTTCGAAAATGTCATAGCATTTTGATGAATATCAGGCAATGAATCCATTTTCTCTTGAATATTTTGCTTTTCACGCGCCTGTAGCCTTTTCTTGTCCTCTTTTAAACGACGAATTTTCTTTAATATATTTAGTTTCGATTTTCTATTTTCTTTAATAGTTATTCTCAAGACATAGTTCAATTTCTTGAGCTTTTTAATTCTTCTAATGTAAAAAGATTGCCTTTTTACATGAGCCTCACAATTGGCGCAAGCAAATTCAATGTGATCATTGAGTTTTGTCCTTGATAAATTTTTAAAAGCAAAGTTTAGTTCTCCTATTCGAACTCTTTGTAATTTTCATACGTAATCTTAGCTTTGACTAGATCAAAGCAAACAGAATTTTCTTCAAAGTTCGGAACACTCTCGCTTCGTTTTAAAAAGAGAGAGGAATAAGCATTTGTTTTTTAATATTTTTTTCTCAATAAGCCATTTTCAAAATGTTTGCTGCAAATGTAAGGTTTTTTAAGGCATTTTATATGTTCACGAGACTCGTCCGTCAAAGCTAACCATTCATCATATTTAACAGTGCCTTTTTTTAGGGAAACAAAATAATTTCCTATCCGAGAACTCATTTTCGGTTGCCCAGCAATTCAATTCAATTACTATGTATGTACATACTTATTATTTTTTATATGCACTGCAGAGTAATAACACGACTAATATTTTGCTTGTCAAACTTCAATTACAAAATGTAACGAAATATTCCACTTTTCTCGCCTTTTAATTGTTCTTTCTTACATACATACCCATACACTTAAACAAAATACCAATTCATGAAAAATTATGTAATTTCCTGTTGCAATTGAATGCAAACAAACAGCCAAGTCTTCATACTCCTTCCCGCAAGCTCCTTGCACATGATTTTCATATTCCCTGTGCCACTGCCCACAACTTGTGGTGAGAGAAAAAAATCTTTCAGTAAACAAAGCAAAAAAGAGAGAAAATAAAAAAGCTTTGTATTACTCCGAAAGCTCGTGTCGGCTAGACGAGTGTCGGCCAGCCGACGAAAAGTGAACCATTTTTTTCTACAGGCATGAGACATCTATAGATTTATTATCTGTGCTATAAGTTTCATATCCAATGATACAATATGTTGCCTTTTCATGACAAGAGGTGAGTATACCTGCCATTTCTTGATTTGATTATTCAAACAATTTATTGATGGGGAAATGCAATAAAATAAACTCATTAAATGAATTAAAGAGAGTTGTAAAAAGAAAATATAGTAGTTTCTATTAGCATTGTATATGAAACTTATGGTAGTCATCAAGGCAATTTTTTATTTCTGTCTCCAGCCGCCTAGGTGATCAATATCATTGGTGACCAATTGATTTTAAAGTAATTGTTGGTTCATTCATTTCATCTAATAAATATGTAAAGTAATCGTAAGGAAGGGAAAGCAATAAATAATAAAATAATTTTTGGTAAAACTGTTTTTCCGTGTAATAAGTATCGGTTACTTAAATTATTAAAAATATAATATAAATATTATATATCTTACTATTACAGTAATTATGATTAAAATTATAAATGCATGATCATGAAAAAATGTTAATTGTTCTATTAACGGCGAGGCTTTATTTTGTAAATTGAAATTTGCTCATGCTGACATTATTATTAGATTTTAATAAAAGTGTAATGCTTGATATATGGAGCTTGAGTCCATTGCACTAATCTGCCATATTAGAAATTAGAAGAAAGTAAAAGTTGTTCTGAATAACTATGTTCTGCTGGAGGGATATGCTCCAGTTTTTATAAACAAAGAAGACATTATTATTATTTTAACATAATTATTCATTTGATTTATTTATAAAATTAAATTTGTTTATTAACAAAATAGTTGAAAATAATAAAATAGAAGAAGCCAAGGTTTGGGTTAAAAAATATTTTATTGAAGCTTCATTAGATATTAAATTATTATCTTTTATTAGGATTATAAAAGATAATAAATAAATTTCTAATCCTATTCAAGCTCTGAAACAAGAAATAGTAATTATAGTACTTGTTATTAAAATAAAAATGAATATAATTTAAGATGAATTATTAAAAAGAAAGGATTAAAACCATTATAATTGGGGTATGAGCCCAATAGCTTGATTAGCTTATCTTTGGTGTATGATGCACAAAAGTTTTTGATACTTTTAGAAATAGTTTAATTCTATTAAATATAAAATTACTTTATTAATAATGAATATAATATTAATTATATAATTTACTCTATCAAAGTAGTCCTTTTATCAGGCAATTCATTATTATTTATAATAATTTTAAAATTAAATTATTATAAATTGATTATTAATAAGTTTTATTTTAAATAATTGAATTTAGTTAAATATATATATATATATTTATTTTTTATTTTTTAAATTTAATAAAAGTTTTTAATTATATTTAAAACTATATTAATCATTGCACATAGTTTTAAATATAATTTTAAATTTTCATTAAAAATATTTATATAAATGAATAAAATTATAATTTATATTTAATTATTGTATTTATTTTAATAGATTTATTATGTTTTATTTCTTTTATTAGATAAACTTTTATAAATTTATAATAAAAATAAATTATTTCTATTAAATATTTATATTTATATATTTATATTATATATATAATAAATTAATACATACTATGTATTATAAATATCTATATTTAAATAATTATTTATCTAAATTATTTGAAAAAAAAATAATAATAATAATTTAATTTAATATTAAATTTTTATTTATATATATAAATATATATATATACATATATACATAAAAAAACTAATCTATATTTTTTTCCTTATATTAATTTGATTTTATCATTTATGGAAATTTGAACTATTTATTATTAATAATTTCATTTTATTATTTATTTAAATTTTAATTAATTTTTTAAAAATTATTTTTTTTTATAAAAGTTATTTAAAAATATAAATTAGGAGTTTATATTTAGGGAGTAATTACTTAAATTGGTTTATTTATTATTAATTTATAATTTCATTTTTAGATAATTTGTTTTATTTATTTATTAAATTTTATTATAATAAATTTTATTTCATTTTTACAAATTATTATTTTTAATAAAGTTTTATTTTAGCTTAGAAAATTTATTATTAATTCATATTATAAATTTTTATTTATTTAAATAGGAATTATTTATATTTATTTGCAGTAATTAATATTATATATTAGAGAAATTTGGAAAAAGAAATATTAATTAATATTGACTTAATTTGTGCCAGAAATTGCGGTTATACAAATAATATAAATAAATTTTATTAATTAAAGTTAAATTGATTTAAATATAAATAGATACCCTATTATTTAATATGAAAAATTTAATTGTTTGAGTAGTAATAGATATGATCTTGAAACTTAAAAAATTTGGCGGTATTTTAGTCTATTCAGAGGAACTTGTTATGTAATCGATAATCCACGATGTACCTTACTAAAATTTGTAATTCATTTTATATACCGTTGTTATAAGGATATTTTACAAGAATAATAATTTTCTATAATTTTTATTAGAATTAATATCAAATCAAGGTGTAGTTTATGTTTAAGAATTAATGAGTTACAATAAAATATATTTATATGTATTTAAATATGAAAAATTTAATGGAATTGGAATTGAAAGCAAAATTATAAAGATATATAATTTGATTTTAGCTCTAAAATAAGTACATATCGCCCGTCGTTCTTATTATTAAAGTAAGATAAGGCGTAACATAGTAGATGTACCGGAAAATATATCTGGAATCAATTTAAAGGTTAATTAGTAAAGGATTTCATTTACATTGAAAAGATTTTTGTGCAAATCAATATAAATTGATTAAAATATATTTATTTAATTTTTTATTTTTTAATTAAATTTATTAAAAGTAATTATATAATATGATGTTTTAGTATATTTTTTTAAATAAATAATATTTAATAATAGATTATTAGTATTGTTAAATAAAATTGAAATATAATGAACAATTTTTATTTTAAAAGAAAACTTAATTCATTGTATCTGTAAGTAAAAAGTAATTAATATATTTTTCTCAATTTCAAAATATTTAATAAATTAATAAATATAATGTGATAAAATTATTTTTAATAATTTACTAGAAATGAATAACATCGTTTTTAAAGGTATCTAGTTTCTTAAGAAATAAATTTATGTTTTATGGGATAAGCTATAAAATAAATTTGCATAAATAATAAATATTTATTTAATATATAATAATGTTGGAATTATCAATTTTTGTAAAGTTGCTTATAAATTAATTTTTATTTAATACTATTTATAATATTTTAAATTTTTATTAAAATATTTATTTAAATAAAAAAATAAATTAATAATCATTATAATTAGTATATAATTTTGCCGCAGTATATTAACTTATTATATTAAAATGTTATTTTTTAGTTAAAGAGCTAACATGTATTGTATTTAAAAGACGAGAAGACCCTATAAATCTTTATATATACATTATTTTATATTTTATAAATAAATTTTATTAAAATAATAAATATATATTTTATTGGGGTGATATTAAGATTTAAGTAACTTTTTATAAAATAAATCATTAATATATGAATAATTGATCCATTTTTAGTGAATATAGAATTAAGTTACTTTAGGGATAACAGCGTACTTTTTTGGAGATAGAAAATATCGCGACCTCGATGTTGGATTACGATAGAGCCTTAGGTGCAGCCGTTTAAAGTTTAAGTCTGTTTGACTTTTTAAATCTTACATGATCTGAGTTCAGACCAGCGTAAGCCAGGTTGGTTTCTATCTTTAATAATATAATATATTTTAGTACGAAAAGATTAAATATATAAATAATTTTATTTTTAGAGTTAAGAATATAATTAATATTATGAATATTTTGGCAGAATAATGTAATAATTCCTTAACCTTTTTGTGACGTAATTAAATTATTTACAAAGGAGCAAACTTATCCTTTATTATCAAATTATATTTCGTATTATTTTTCTCCTATTTTTTCATTATGTTTATTTTTGTTATTATGAATAAGTATGCCTTTTTTTATTAAGTTATTTTCTTTTAATTTAGGGTTATTATTTTTTTTATGTTGTACAAATTTGGGGGTTTATACAGTTATAATTGCTGGGTGATCTTCTAATTCAAATTATGCTTTATTAGGGGGGTAACGATCTGTTGCACAAACTATTTCTCATGAAGTTAGTTTAGCTTTAGTTTTATCATCTTTTGTTTTCTTAATTAATAATTATAATATAATTAATTTTTATCATTATCAGGTTTATTTATAATTTTTTGTTTTACAGTCTGTGTTCAGATAGCTCACAGAAAAAAGAATAATCACAAAGTACTTTGATACAATTAAATTTATTTGTGGACTGTATTTAACATAGAATAACCGCACTGGTTGATGAACGCAAACGAAGTGAATGTAAAACGAAATGCTTGTCATCGTATCGACTCTTATGTGTGCCAAGCTCATCGACACGACAACTCGGTCGCAACCACCGCTATCCAGCGCACTATGGAATGGGGTGTGGTCTTCGTGTAGTGCACATACGATATATACTTGCATGCAAGTGATCATCTCTGATGATTTCTATTTTTCGGTCGCAGGTACCGCTAATCTTCAGGTGATTGCTCTAAGGAAGCTTTTCTTGACAATCGTAGACGGCTCTCGTCTGGCTCCTTCTGTGTACGTTATCGGTCACCGTTGCCTGGTGATATGATGTGTTGTTCGCCGCCAGCATGGTGCCGTTGTAGATATTGGAAATCCCTTTTGTTGTGAGGGTTCCGAACATTCCCCCTCAATTGAGGCCTAGTCCTCAGTTGGAATCTGCCTGCTCTTGATTTGGAAGAATGCACAGCTTCTGCACTGGACGCACTAATTTCGTGTGCTCTAGCTTAATCTCAGCACTTCGGACTAGACCGTCCTTGCCCTGACGGACCACCGTGATGTGGCCCAGGGGCCATACCGTGGGTGGCATGTTTTTTTGTTTTAGCAGAACTAGGTCTCCCACTCTCAAATAAGCTCTGCGCTCCTTCCACTTGAATCACTGCTGTAGGTTGGACATGTATTCCTCGCTCCACCTCTTCCAGAAGTGTTCCTGCATCTGGCGGATGACGTTCCAAAGTTTAGGCCGATTTTGTGGTATCTCGGCGACGTCCGGTGTAAGCGGTTGCACGATCTCCTCTTTGATCAAGAAATGACCCGGCGTTAGCACAGTTTAATCACTCGGATCATCTGATAATGCGCTGATCGGTCTGGAATTGAGACATGCCTCTATCATCACCAAGGTAGACGCTAGTGTCTCAAAGGTGAAGAGGTTGTTTCCCATGACCCTCCTCAGATGGTGTTTCATCGCCTTGACGCCGGCTTCCCCAATTCCGCCCGTGTGTGGTGCGACGGGGACGATGAATTTCCACTCGGTTCCCATAGCGACGACCTGCTCGATTGGAAGTCTCTGGTAGCTTTAACGTGCGTTCTTGCAAAGCTCCCTATTCGCTCCGACAAAGTTTGTGGCGTTGTCGCTCCACAACACTGAACAAGCGCCCCTACGCCCGGTGAATCGCTGGAAGACTGCTAAGAAGGCTTCGGTGGACTGATTGCTCACCGGTTTCAAATAGATTGCTCTTGTAGCCAAGCACACGAACACAGCAATATAGCCCTTCTCGATTATGTCGGACCAGCCTGCCATGGTCTTTGTTCGCACTGGTCCCGCGTAGTCCACGCCACTATGCCGGAAGGCTCTTGCTCGTTGCATTCGCTCCTTGGGAAGACTGCCCATCAATTGGTCGGACACCCTTTGCATCTGGCGGAAGCATGTTATGCACTTTCCAATGTGGGTCCTCAGTGCACGTCTCAAGGTGGGAACCCAATACCTCTGCCTAATATACTGTGCGCTCAATTGCACTCCGCCGTGTAACGTCCTGATGTGCGCCTCCCTCATTATCAGTTCGAGGAGTTTGCTCCGCGCCGGCAGAATGATTGGATGTTTGGCGTCATTATGCAGGTCTGAGTTGTGAAGGCTGCCCCCCACCCTCATGATGTCATCTGCGTCGATGAAGGGAAATAGTGTCAAAATGCTGCTCGTGACATCCACTGATTGCCCTGCTCTAAGGCGCTCTAGCTCTTTAAAATATGCTCCTTGCTGCGTTGTCTTCTCCCAGTAAGCCAACGCTTCTTCGCGCTCAGAAGGAGGGACTGGTCCGGCCTGTACCGCTCGGCTGGCTCTTCAGCATTTCCGCACAAATCGTAATACCAGCGCCGTCACCCTCAATGCGCTCTGCAGGGTAGATTTTCTTGTCAGCAAGCTCTCGCTCATTACGCTCAGCTCGCTCACTTTATGTAGTATTAGTCCTGCTAATATCTCTGGTTTAAATGCTGACTTTGCGCCACTTGCTTTCTTGCGCTCAATTTCAGCTGCATATTTGGCCAATCCTGCTTCTGCTTCGTCAGCCAGTGTGGCCCTTCCCACCATAGTGTTGATTTTACCAACTGCGCTGCTGGTATTCCACGGGAAGTCAAATTGGCAGGATTATCGCCTGATGAAACGTGTTTCCAAGGATGACCTCCTGAATATTGCTGTATGCTGGCGATGAACGTTTTTAATTCGGCGGCTATTTTAGTAAGCCAATAGAGTACCATAGTGGAATCGTTCCAATAAGTTATTGGTATATATATATATATATATTGCTCTTTGTTATCACTCGCATATTGCAGCATAGCTCGGACTGCATTGTAAGTACTGGATGCGATTCCATAAGTAACCACTGTCAGCCGATACTCCTTCAGCGCTTCTCTGGGGTTTTTTCTCCAGAAGATTCCACTGCCGTTGGTCAACCTTTACTTGGCGAAACATCTTTCGAACATCGGCACATATGGCTACCTTGAAGCAACAGAATCTCGTTACGATGGTTGACAACTCATCGTGAAGCCTTGCTCCGGACAGCTGAAGGTCATTGAAGGACATTCCAGTGTCGCTCTTGCACGACGCGTCGAATACCACGCGAAATTTCTTCATGACGCAATGGTGCGGTATGTGGTACATAGGCTCGTTATCTTCTAGCGCGTTGGTGACTAGTACCATGTGCCCAAGCTCCTCGTACTCCCGCATGAACTGGATGTACTTTTCCCTGATGTCGTCGTTGGCAGCCAGCTTCCTCCCGAGTTGGAGAAATCTTCTATGCGCCACAGCTCGTAAACTGCCCAAGCTCTCTGCACGTGGGTTGAGCAGGACAGTGACAATGTATCGTCCAGATGGATCACGACGACATGTGCTCTTGAAATTCTGCTCGACCCATTCATCATCGTCGGACATCAGTGCTGGCACAGTCGGCTCCTCGACTTCCCAGAATTTCTTCAGCAGCTCGTTCAATTCAATCTCCGGTGACTGCAGGGTTGATGTCAACGCTCTGCTCAAACAAAGTTGATTCCGCTACAGTTGCCCAAAGACAATCCAACCTAGATGTGTGTCTTGGGCTGTTAAACCAGAGTCGTACTGAATTATATGGTTCTTGATAATACTGGCCCAGACATGCTATGGATGTGAGCCGCACATTGCTCTTGTGCCCATTGACCCGAACTTGAAGCTCACATCTGCGCTTAAGTGAACCTAATCTATGAGGGAACTGCTCAGTGATCAGGTTAAGTTGGCTACCACTGTCCGGAACTGCTCTTGCTTCCACTACTCGCCCTGCTCCGGTATGCACTTTCACATGCGCAGTGGCCAGTAACGCGCTGTCACTGTCTGCGCTATGCTCTGCTCTGTTGTATTGCACTATATCACGCTCAATTTTATCCGCCGATGTTGGTATGTCAGGTCCCGCAGATGTTGATTGCTATGCCGTCTCGTCTTGCGGTTGAAACCCGGCGATCTCCTGCTCTGGTGGGGGCTTTGCTGCTACGGCAATGTTGACTCGTGGAGACCTTTGGTCGCTGCATAGCACGCTTTTGTGCTTCTTGTTGCAGCGACGGCACGAGCCCGATGAACAGCTCTGCACAAAATGTCCACTCTTCAGGCAGTTTGCACACAATCTCCATGCCTTCACTCTATCATTCCTCGACTGTATGGATAGAGCCAGGAACGCTTCGCAATGTTACAACGCGTGCTGTGACTTACAGAGGGGACATCTAGCGCTTGTTCCAGCTCTGTAATCTCCTGAGTTTATGCTGCTCTTCTGCTTCTCCGGCTTCACCATTTGATCCATTTCGCTCTGCGCTCCAGGAATTGCAAGAATTCGTCTAAGGTAGCAATCCTTGAGACGTCAACGCAGCACATCTGCCAGGCGTGGTTAGTTTCAGCATTCAGCCTCGCTCGCATCATAATAACAATAACTGGATCCCATGTTCTCACATCAATTCCAAGCGCACGAAGTGAGCTCAGGTGTACGTTGGCCTCATTGATCATATTACGAATGCCGGCCGCCATGGAAGACTCCTTCCCCAGCTTTGGGATTGCGTGCAGGGCGTTGAAATGATCGTCGACGACGTCCTGCTCATTGTCGAAGACGTCATTCAACTTCTTCCAGTCATCAGCATAGTTGTCCTCGGTCGTCTGCCACCTGCCGATAACTCCTGCTGGCGGGCCTTTGAGCGCCGGTTTGAGCTCCCGCATCTTAGTGACACTGGCCAGCGAGGAGGGATTGTTGTACACCTCGGTCGGGAACTGGTCGCGAAACTCCCGCCACTTCGTGTGGTTATATAAGGTTATTATTTTAAAAGGCCGCTCTTGCCTAATCTGTATCACGTTGGCGAGCGATGTTGCCGCGGGTTCTGCAGCAGCACTAACTGTTCTTTCTCTCTCCATCTCCGCTATGCCTGACTGCAATGTCGCAAGCACACGATGGAAGTCATCCTCAACTCCAGTCAAGTAGTCGTTGTGGATTTCCAGCTCCCCTTGATCGTTCGCTTTTTCAACGAGCAACAGATGTTCATCCAGTAATTTATAATAATCGCACTCGGCGGCCGTTATCTTTGCACTAAGTAACTGCTCATCAGCGATGACCTGAAGACCGGATGATGGCCGAAAAGCTCCGCACTGCACTATTATCGCTCTTGATACGCACAACGGCTGAGACTCGGGTCGACCCCTCGAAAGCTTCAACAGTCGTGTGTAGAATCGCTCAATTGTCTATGCACTAAGGCAGAAGGAATTCTGACACGCGCAATTGTCTATGCACTAATGCCCAAGAAATTCTGCCACGCACAATTGTTACTTGCTCACAAGAAAAAAATAAATAAATTGTCTTTCGTTTGCAACGTAAACCGCACCGCACTTTATTTTGTTTTTTGAAAGGCACAAAATTCACTGCCGCACTAGTGTCTAAATTAGCTCTTTTAATATATTAAAAGGGAAAACGCACTATTATTTGGCTCGATAAGATCAAAATGTTCAGATAGCTCAAAGAAAAAGGAATAATCATAAAGCACTTTGATACAATTAAATTTATTTGTGGACTGTATTTAACATAGGACAACCGCACTGGCTGATGAACGCAAACGAAGTGAATGTAAAACGAAATGCTTGTCATCGTATCGGCACTTATGTGTGCCAAGCTCATCGATACGACATCTCGGTCGCAATCAGCGCTATCCAGCGCACTATGGAATGGGGTGTGGTCTTCGTGTAGTGCACATACGTTCATTTTTCATTTTAAATGCATTTTTATTAATTTAAACTCAGAAACTCTTACAAGCTAGACAAAAAAACGCTTAAAAATTAGCTTAATTAACTTAAAATTATCTTATTCTAACTTACTGGCCCCATGCGGACACTCTAAGTTAAACCTAACAATTAAATTTTGTCTTTCGACGTTTCGTACATTTCATTCATTTCATTTTTAAATTATGTTGTATTAACTGCAATTAAAACTAAGAAAATAATTTCATAACAAAACCTTAGTAAATTAACTCTTTTTTTTTTCTCATCTTTTAAAACTTAAAACTAAAACTTATGAACTACCTTAACATTATTCTTAATCTACTTAGGCTACTTAATCTACTTAAAATTATCTTATAATTTAGGAATTATTTTTTTGTTGAGAAGTTGCCCGAAGGTTACCCATCTTTTTGTTGTTTTATAATTTTTTTTTGTATTTTTGTTTTTTGTGTATATATATATATACAATATATATATATAGATACATATTTTTTTCCCCCTTAAAAACTATCCTAATCCTACCTAAATCTATGTAAGTCGGCCACGGCAAAAAATTAGGCTGCCGACTCTGCTCCTAGCGAAGCTACCTAGTGCTAGAGGAATTCGACGACGTAGACTCCGCTCCTTCAACAAGCCACCAAAATTGTTGGTGCTGCCGAGCAACATCCCTCATGTCGCGTTTCCCTACCACCCTACTGAACCGGAGACGCTCCGCACTGCCGTGTGCGACGTCTCTATCGTAGTTAAGTCGCCTCTCCGCAGCTGTTCGAGCGACATGGAAGATTAACGGCACCGCTAATCTATCCTGGATCAGACCTTTCATGTCGAGGTAGAGGAAAGCTTCTGGAGGAATAAAGCCGTCATAGCGAACTCTCTCGTGATACATATGATTGGGGTAGTAAGCCCCAGAGATCAGGTTATTCGACGAGGTCATTGCTATTGCAATGTGCCTTCGAGTCAATTTAATTACAAAATTGTCCACTCTTATTAGGTTAGCCCTATTGTACAAGACCTCATTGCGATAGAATTTTATGTACTCAGACTCTGGTGTTCTGTATAGGCGAAGACAAGCCCTAAGGCAAGCCCTCTCAGACACCCGAATCTTTTCCAAAAGACTTGCTCTCACGTTGAACCACACGGGACAATCAAATGTAAGCATAGGCCGAATAAGGGCCATGTAGCAGATCACCTTTACCCTCGCATCGAGTTGCCTGTTATAAAACAGTCTCTTTGTAAGGGCAAAAGCACCTACAGCTCTGGCCAGAGCAACATCTATATGTTTGTTAAAATATAGATATTGATCTAGCCATATCCCAAGGTATCTGACTACATTTCGACAAACAAGTGGCTGCCCGTGTTGTCCAACGATCTGAAACTTTCGCCAATTCTTTCTGGTATCCGCAGAGGCCCCAGACAAAGGCGTCCTAAACAGAATGGTTTCCGAATTCTGAAAGATAATCTTCAACTTCCAGTCGTCGCAACATTGTTTAATTTTATCGAAGTCACGTTGCAAAAGAATGTTTATAACCTCAATCTTTGGACCTGATCTGTACGCGATTAAGTCGTCTGCGTACGCTATGGCATGGTGAAGTGAACCAATCAGATCGCTTGTGTAAATGTTGAAAAGGATTTGCGAATTGACCGCACCTTGTTGCAGACCGTTTTTAATGTTGAATGTACCAGTAGAAGTCACATCGCCATTTTTCACGATGAACTGTCTATCTGTGAGCATATTGAAAAGAATATACAGCAGTGGTTTACTAATGCCCAGTCTGTTCAACTTGTAGAAAAGTCCCTCTAACCATACGGTATCGAAGGCCTTTTCCAAGTCAATAGGGCAGGCACCCGTGCACTGTTTCTTGGCTTTGTTCCATTGGATATCAGAAACCAGTTTAGACGCGGCATGAATAACGTCATGCCCCGCCTTGAAACCGAATTGATTATCCGGAACTATATTTCTGTCCTCAACCCACTTAGTCAAGACTCTATTGATGACTTTTCGAAAACCTTACTGATATTTGGAAGGAGACTGATCGACCGGAGATTCGCCGGATTGGAGGAGTCTTTATCCCTTTTTGGGATGGGATGTACCACCGCAGTTTACCAATGTGCATTATTCATTGCATTGTTAAACAGGGTGGTATAAATGTCCACCGCTTCTAGTGGGAGATGTCGAAGCACAATGTTCGGTATTCCATCGGTTCCCACTGATTTCTTACTTCTTATTGTGTCGAAGATCGTTTGAAGCTCTTCCTTCGAAATGAACGGGGGTTGCTCCCTTTCATTGGCGATGACATTATTTGCCATATTCTCGTCACTTGGTGAAACCTGAGTTCTCGATTCGCCAGTTCACTATTTCATTTCGAAGGTAGAAATTGTGCACAAGGACTCGATTTTCCAGGTCGTGGTTGGGACCAATGATTTCATTTGTCTTGTACACTTCCTGGAAAGTCGCTCCTATAGCCTCGACCTTCTCCTGCGGATCTTCGATCACAAAGAAGTTGTCATCGTCAACAGCCTCATTTGGATCTATGCCTGCTGTTGAAAGTATGAGTTCGTTGTCAGTCGTTTGGGCGATTTTTAGACATGGAAGTTCGATTTGATCTTTCCTCCGAAATATTTTATTTATTTGCGGGAACATATTCGGGTTGCTGGTGTTTACAGCCTGAATTTTGTTGTTCCAATACAAACTTACAGAAGCCCTTTTATTAATGTTTGGAGGTTTTTGATCGACGACTTTAATGTCAAAATCTCCGGGTTGTGTCTGTCAGTAAACTGTCTGTACAAGGTCTTCAGTCTTGAGAGTAGTTTACGTTTATGTCGGTGCAGTGCGTCTATAGTTGAATTGCGGAACAAGTCTTCGTTGTCAGTGTATTGATACCGAGGTATCGTTTTGTCCATAGTCCGTTTAATTGTCTCGTCCAGTAGTTTTAGATATCTGTCAATCTCCTCGTTTGACAGATTTCTGTTGGACGGTGGGTAGAGCGAATTCGAGGAGAGTGCTCTAGTCAATGTCCTGGAGAAGTGTGTCCAACGCACCCTATTGTAGTTGTAGGAATGCCTTTGAACATACTCATCCAACTCCGCAATTTCGTTCGGAACGGTTATTTCGGTACTTAGACCGCAATGGTCACTGTCATACACAAAATTGCGAAGACAGTTTACAGTTTGTTGGTTCGTACCTGTCAGTTGTATTCGTGTGTCAAACAGCAGGAGATCCAAATAGGAGCCGTGTCTAGGAAACGACGGACTATCCGTCGCCTTAAGGCCGAGTCGGTACATCACACTGTGCTGACCCCACCAATTGAATAGCAGGTTCCCTCTAGTGTTTGGTGTATTATTTCCCCAATCGTTATGTTTGGCGTTGAAATCTCCGCCGATAATAAAATAGTTTTCCTCCAATTCCAGTCTCAGAAATCGAAAAAGTGTCTCGAGCTCTGAGATGAATAGGGTGGATTGAGTAGCCTTAGATGCATAAACTGACACCATGTATAACCGCTTTCCACTACGGAGAGGGATATACATGATGCATGCACCTGAAACCTGCGTACTTCACGACTGTATATTCTTTTAAAACGTATACCTTTTCTTACGAAGATTGCAACGCCTCCTCCTTGTATGGAGTTGGGTCGATTTCTTCGCATGATTTTATACCTTCTGTGCCTCATTTTGTGTCTTTTGGTTAGCTTAGTTTCGCTAACCAAAAGCACATCAGGGGCTTGGTCTTTCAGCAACTTAAACAGTGTGGCTCTTCGCTCAATCCTAATCAGTGAATTAACATTCACTGCAAGGACCTTCAGGGTTTGCTCCGCCATGTACGTACGCATTACGACTGGAGGTGCGTTAGGCTCGGCAGCAGCGCGTAGATTTGATCCACGCGCGCAGCTTGTTCAGTAATCTGACGTTGAAACTAAGCCATCTGCCCCTGGATAGAGAGCAAGATAGCTAGAATGCCAGTTGCCCATTCCGGTGCTCTAGGCGCTGGGGCCTGAGATGCAACCTTCGCTTGCTGTGCCGTATTCCCCCTACCTGCCCCCATTTGGGCGTAGGTAACTTGGGGAGTAACGGCTGGTGTTTGTATTTGAACCGGTGGACGTTTGACTTCCACCTTTTGCTGCCGAGCCAGATTTACTTTTTTTATGTACTGGAATTTGGGACAACCCCGATAGTTTGCGGTGTGTCCCGTGTTCTTACATAAAACGCAAGAGAGTTGGTTTTTTTCTGACGCTCCATCCATACCCAGAGGGCATTCTTCTGATTTGTGGTTCTTACCGCACTTGACGCATCGAGGCTGCATTTTGCAGTTCGACGCGGCGTGCCCGAACCTTTGGCAGCGAACACATTGCAACATGTTATCGCTCCGTTTTACTTTTTCCCAGTGTACAACCTGGTAGTCTAGGACTTTAATACTCCTTAGACCATCCAGTTTGCTATCGGGAGTTAGCTGAACCAGGAAGAACGGTAGTTTCCGTTTCTCCCTTTTGGCTCTGGCTGTGGTGAAGTGCTTGACCCCTACGAACTTGAGATCTTCGCACTCTTTCTCTTTGAGCAGTGCGAGGAGCTCCTCCGGGTCAGTTGACGGTTCTATCCCCCTCAGCAGCATTGTTTGCAGCTTTTCCCCCTTCGGGGTGAAGGAGAAGAACTCCGTCGTCGAATCCCTTAACAAGTTTTTAATTTTATTATAGCGCTCCACTGTATTACAGTGGATCGCATGCCTATCTGCACTTAGTCTTTTTATAAAAAAATTTGAGCCTATGGCCGACTTACACAGTTCAATCGTCTCCTTTAAGTCCATCTTGCAAGTGTTTATTGGTGGAACCCTTTGTTTTGTGTTGTTTTGCTGTTTCTGCTGTTGTTGTCGTTGCTGCTGTTGTTGCTGTTGTTGTTGTTGCTGCTGTTGGTGTTGTTGTTGTTTATTATTTTGGTCAAACTGACTTTTTTGTTTTGGCTGCATGGTTTGAATTTGTGCTGTTTTTTGTAGTTTTTGTTGTTGTTGTACAGTATGACTCTTTTTTTGTTGTTTAGTCTCGCTTGTGTCTTTTTGTTGCTGAGAGCTAAGGAGCTGTTCATGGTGCTCCCTTTCTCTTCTTGCCATTTGTTTGGCCTTTATTGACTGTACTTTTTGTTGAAGCTCTTTAATGCTGTTGTTTAGAGCTTCAACCTCCTCCTCTTCGTCCTCTGACTCTGAAGACGCCAGAGATGCGAAGGTATTTTTACCCATACAGTGGCCTTCTCCACCAACAGACGCGTATGAGTAATCGTCTTTGTCTGATTCAACTGCCGTCCTTTTGGGAGAGGTTTAAAGGGAAGGGCGCTTTGCTAAGTTAGGAGTTGGTTTCAACATCCTCCTCCTCTTTGTTGTCATTGACGGTGTTGCTGTTTTTGATGTTGTTGTTGATGTTGGCATCTTCTTTCGAATAGGCTTAACGGTCTGATTATCAGATGACGTTGCGCCATCTTCTAATCCCGCTATTAACATAGCGGACCGCTCACTGCCACTCATCGTTCTATCACACTTTTTTGTTTATATAGATTTTATTGTCTTTAAACACTTAAAAAATAAAAACGGACAATGGTTTTTTTTTCGGGTACTCGAACCCACGACCCCGACTTTCTCGGCTCACTGCCATTTTTTTTTTTTTTTACATTTTCAATGCATTTTTGTTAAATTTAAATTCAGAAATTCTTACAAGCTATACAAAAAAACGCTTAAAAATTAGCTTAAATAACTTAAAACTATCTTATTCTAACTTACTGGCCCCATGCAGACACTCTAAGTTAAACATAATTCTTAATCTACATGTCTTTCGACGTTCCTTACAGTACTCTTTTTATTATTGCATTAATTTAAAAACTAAAACTAAGAAAATAAATTGTATTAAGCAAAAAACTTAGTAAATGGACATTTTTTTTTGTTTTTCTCTTAATATAAAACTTACAGACTACTTAAAAAAAAAATAAATCTTAAGCCTACTTAACCTACTTAAGCTAACTTATTGTATTGTTTAAGTACTATTTTTTTTTTTTTTTGTGTGGATTACCACTTTTATTAGAAGATGTTACCCATCTCTGTTGTTTTTTAATTTTTTTTTGTTTTTTTTTTATTTTATTTTTTTTTTTTTTTTATAATTTTTGTTCTTAAATCTACCTTAATTCTACCTAAATCTATGTAAGCCGGCCATGACTAAATAATAGGCAGACCCGCTCTGCTTCCTAACGAAGCTATCTAGTATTGGAGAGATTCGACAATAGAGCTTCCCCTTCTTCTGCAAGCCACCAAAATTGTTGGTGCTGCTGAGCAACATCCCTCATGTCGCGACTCCCTACCGCCCTACTAAACCGGAGACGCTCCGCACTGCCGTGTGCGACGTCTCTGTCGTAGTTGAGTCGCCTGTCCGCAGCTGTTCGAGCGACGTGGAAGATTAACGGCACCGCTAATCTATCCTGGATCAGACCTTGTTTGTCGAGGTAGAGGAACGCTTCTGGAGGAATAAAGCCGTCAAAGCGAACTCTCTCGTGATACATATAATTGGGGTAGTAAGCCCCAGAGATCAGGTTGTTCGACGAGGTCATTGCTCTTGCAATGTGCCTTCGAATCAACTTAATAACAAAATTGTCCACTCGTATTAGGTTCGCCCTATTGTACAAGACCTCATTAGGATAGAATGAGGTCTGGTGTTCTGTACAAGCGAAGACAAGCCCTAAGACAAGCCCTCTCAAACACCCGAATCTTTTCTAAAAGACTTGCTCTCACGTTGAACCACACGGGACAACCAAATGTAAACATAGGCCGAATAAGGGCCATGTAGCAGATCACCTTTACCCTCGCATCGAGTTGTCTGCTATAAAACAATCTCTTTGTAAGGGCAAGAGCACCTTTGGCTCTGGCCAGAGCAACATCTATATGTTTGTAAAATACAGATATTGATCTAGCCAGATCCCAAGGTATCTGACTACATTTCGACAAACAAGTGGTTGCCCGTGTTGTCCAACGATCTGAAACTTACGCCAATTCTTTCTGGTATCCGCAGAGGCCCTAGACAAAGGCGTCCTAAACAGAATGGTTTCCGACTTCTGAAAGTTGATCTTCAACTTCCAGTCGTCGCAATATTGTTTAATTTTATCGAAGTCACGTTGCAAAAGAATGTTTATAACCTCAATCTTTGGACGTGATCAGTACGGGATTAAGTCGTCTGCGTACGCTATGGCATGGTGAAGTGAACCTATCAGTTCGCTTGTGTAAATGTTGAAAAGGATTGGCGAATTGACCGCACCTTGTTGCAGACCGTTTTTAATGTTGAATGTACCAGTAGAAGTCACATCGCCATTTTTCACGATGAACTGTCTATCTGTGAGCATATTGAAAAGAATATACAGCAGTGGTTTACTAATGCCCAGTCTGTCCAACTTGTAGAAGAGTCCCTCTAACCATACGGTATCGAAAGCCTTCTCCAAGTCAATCAGGCAGGCACCAGTGCACTGTTTCTTGGCTTTGTTCCATTGGACATCAGAAACCAGTTTAGACGCGGCATGAATAACATCATGCCCCGCCTTGAAACCGAATTGATTATCCGGAACTATATTTCTGTCCTCAACCCACTTTGTCAGGACTCTATTGATAACTTTTTCGAAAACCTTACTGATATTTGGAAGGAGACTGATCGACCGGAGATTCGCCGGATTGGAGGTGTCTTCATCCCTTTTGGGGATGGGATGTACCACCGCAGTTTTCCAATGAGCTGGATAATGTGCATTATTCATTGCATTGTTAAACAGGGTGGTATAAATGTCAACCGCTGCCGCCATTTGGGCGTAGGTAACTTGGGGAGTAACGGCTGGTGTTTGTATTTGAACCGGTGGACGTTTGACTTCCACCTTTTGCTGCCGAGCCAGATTTACTTTTTTTATGTACTGGAATTTGGGACAACCCCGATAGTTTGCGGTGTGTCCCGTGTTCTTACATAAAACGCAAGAGAGTTGGTTTTTTTCTGACGCTCCATCCATACCCAGAGGGCATTCTTCTGATTTGTGGTTCTTACCGCACTTGACGCATCGAGGCTGCATTTCGCAGTTCGACGCGGCGTGCCCGAACCTTTGGCAACGAACACATTGCAAAATGTTTTCGTGCCTTTTTACTTTTTCCCAGTTAACCACCTGGTAGTCTAGGACATTGAAACTCCTTAGACTATCCAGACGGCTTTCGGGACTGAGCTGCACCAGGAAGAACGGTAGCTTCCGTTTCTCCCTTTTGGCTCTGGCTGTTACAAATGGCTTAACCCCCACGAATTTGAGACCGTCGCACTCTTTCTCTTTGAGCAGTGCGAGGAGCTCCTCCGGACTAGTAGACGGTTCTAACCCCCTCAGCAGCATAGTTTGCAGCTTTTCCCCCTTCGGGGTGAAGGAGAAGAACTCCGTCGTCGAATCCCTTAACAAATTCTTTATTTGGTGGTAGCGCTCCACTGTATTACAGTGGATCGCATGCCTATCTAAACTAAGCCTCTTAATGAAAAAATTTGAGCCTATGGCCGACTTACACAGTTCTATTGTGTCCTTGAGTTCCATCCTAAATGTATTTATAGGAGGAACCCTTTGTTTTTGCTGTTGTTTCTGCTGCTGTGGTTGTTGTTGTTTCTGCTGCTGCTGTTGTTGCTGATGCTGTTTTTGTTGCGATTGGTGTTGTTTTTGTTGCTTTTGTTTCTGCTGCTGCTGTTGTGGTTTCTGCTGCTGATGTTGTTGTTGTTGCTTTTTGTTTGCTTTTATGTGTTTTGTTGTCTCTGGATTGGGCTGATGTGTTTTGTTTTGATTTTTTTGTTGTTCCCGTTGTTTTATCTGTTCGACTTCTTGCTGCTGCTGTTGAGCAGGCTGACTTTCTCTTTCCCTTCTTGCCATTTGTTTTGCTTTAATGGCAAGAACTCTCCGCTGCAGCTCTTTAATGCTGTTGTTGAGTGCACTCACTTCGTCCTCTTCGTCATCAGACTCAGAGGCCGCAAGCGAAGCGAATAAATTGTCGCCTCCCATATAGTGGCCTTCTCCACCGTCGGATACATATTGAATAGCTGCCCTTGCCGATGTTGTTGGCACCTCTTCCCCTGGTCTGCCGGGCAGCTTTTCAGCAGACGTAGAAAGGGAAGGGCGCTTTACAAGGTTAGGAGTTGGCCTTAGCTTCCTCCTCCTTTTGGTAATTAGTTTCGGATTACGGGCCGAAATTGCTGACTGGTCATCAGACGACATCACGTCATCCGCTGGTCCCGCTATTGGCATAGCGGACCGCTCCGTCTCACACATAGTCTGAGTTCAATTAACTCTCGTGTTTAATGTAATTTTTATTTTTAAAAATAAAAAAAGTCACTAACTTTTTCGGGAATCGAACCCACGACTCCCGCTTTATCGGCTAATGCCACTACCACCGGGCTACCGATCCACTTGCAAAAAGAGTTCTTAATGTTCGTTTTACGAAAGCTGATACTATTTTATTTCACTTTGAAAGCCGAAACACGTTTATTCCTCACGGAGGTCTATGAACGACTGATCGGCTAATGCCACTACCACCGGGCTACCGATCCACTTGCAAAAAGAGTTCTTAATGTTCGTTTTACGAAAGCTGATACTATTTTATTTCACTTTGAAAGCCGAAACACGTTTATTCCTCACGGAGGTCTATGAACGACTGATGATCGACGCCGCTACTTGCTTGGCTACCGACACCGTTAACAAAAGTATAACTAATTATCCTTGACAGAAAACTAAAACACAATTTTCCTACCTTACGAAAAGCCGAAACACGTCTATTCTCAGCCTAGATCTGCGAACGACTGAGTTCTCTATGTAATTGAAGGCTACTAAGTGGTTCCCTGAAGACACCATACAATTCCTTCTTAAGAGATTCCCAATCCGTTATTTCCTTGTTCATTAGAATGGTCGTGGCATTGCCACGAATCCGAATTTTAATGAATTTAAAAAGGATAACTTTTTGGCTTACTGAGGCTAACTCGGTTGCGTCGTTGCACGCATCGATAAAACTGAACACCTCTTCACTACTAGGAATGTCATCACACTGGATCTCTCACTAGGTCTCGTACTGAATTTTTCACTTATGAAAGGAAGATTCACTGTCTTTATGGTTTGGGGTTTTTTTCTTTTTCTGTTTTTTTTTTTTACTTTTCACTCTTCTCCTTGTTAAAGTACTTTATTAGAGACACTTGCGTATCCCACCGCTGCCACCAAAATGTTATGCCTGATCTGGCACAGTTTTTAAATTGTACCTCAACTCACACGCGGGCTGATGTTATGAGAAGGGTTTTTTCCATCAGCTTTACCTTTCTGTATTTGGAATTGGAAAAATGCATTTGAGCACTAGCGGAAAAAAAAGAACAACGAAAAAAAAACGCCAAAGCGAAACCAAAACGAACGAACAAGTGACGACGATTAACGAAAACGATCGAACAAGTGTCGACGATTAACCAAAAATAAAATAATTTAAACGCACAACAAATTTCAGGTGAATTCAAGGTTTTTATCTACTGTAAGTAGAATGTAGAATGTAAGACTTTTTTGCCCGTGGGAATGGTATCGGCAATAGTTCCCATTTTTTTGTTACAATGCTGACACTGCATGCTGGCTCTGCGTAACATTTGATTGCAATGCTGAATCTGCATGCTGCCTCTGCGTAACAATATATTTCCATAAGTAGGCAAGCCGTGATTGCTTTCTAGTTTGCTACTGACGGAACCTATGACAACCTTTGTGTCGCACTTCCTGGGCATCCTCAAAAAGTTGGCCAATCGGCAGAAGACAAGTTTTGATAACTTCAAACTAACTACTGTGAACTTAAATATTATGCAAAGTAACGGGCATTTAGGACCATGAATAGATTCTTAGGTATATTTCCTTAATATTGTAACCTAATGATAAGGCCCTTAATAAAAGCTTAAATTACATATAAGCGTTTCGCTTAAGCCCATTATTTTCGAATTTAGCCCAGAATTTTTAAAAAATGCCCGAGACGTATTGCCATCATTGGTGGATCCATATCCTTGCTTGGGTTTGGTAAAATTAGTCCCATTTCAGTTAGTAAATGAAAAACAAGTTGTTGATAAAGGTTAAACTAGTTGATGTTTTGAAAGGTGGTTTTTTTTTTATTTACCATCATTCTTAAAATATCTACAAAAGTTCGGTCCAAAAAAAAATGGAGAGATACTTCAGCTGCTATGACTAATTCACCAACACTTGTGCTTTCACTAGATCGTCAATTCGCCGTCTTTTTGTTTTGAAGGCAGCATTTTCGAATTCTATAGTACTTCTGGCCTGCCAACTTTTGACAATTAAGGTAATTGTGGTACATCTTTTGGATAGTGGAAACATAGGTCACCCCACACAAATCACACTTGATACTTTCGTAAAAATTGAAAAACTCGCATGTTTCATTCAATATTTCTTGTTGTTTCTTCAGGTACATCAATTAAATTGAATTTCGTTGAAATAAATTTATGTAGTATAATTGATTTCTTATTTCATTTTTCTAATAATTAAGCCATTCATTTAACAACTCAATTTTTGATACAGCTCGTATGTTACCTAACGGCGAAAACAAAATAGTTGTACCGAGTTGTCCAGGCTACAAAAGGAAAGCTTACTGATATAGCTACCACATACATATATAAAATATAAAATACATAAAGACCGGATACAAAAGCATACTTCTTTAATTTAAAACTTTTCCGAACTTTATATTTCAAAACAGTTCGCATTTTATAAGCTTACTTTACATTATTTTACAGAATACTTCGCGAAAGGTCTTCTTTTTAATTAAAACTAGGCTCTCCCGTCGCCGAAATTCGACGATTCACAAAAGCAACAGTTGTCGTGCACACAACTCGTCACCCGTCACTATGTTTTTCTTTTTTTAATTTTGTTTAGTCTCTATCCCACTTAGAGTAGGCAATCTCTTTTGCAATCGTAGTAGTGACTTTCATAGTCATAAATTTACATAAAAAAACAAAACAATACATTTCATAAGTCAAGGCAGTCAAACAAATTCCTTATGTAGAACCACATGCTCAAAAACGATTCGACTGTACGCTTATCCTTAGCATCTTTCCTGTTTTTTTTATCTCTCAGTAAAGCTGGCCATACACGACGAACATGTTCGTGCGATCTGTTCGTGTTCATGGTCTTGTTCGACGTTTGTGGTGCTGTTGACGAACCGATCCAATGTTTATGAAAAATTTCAAAATTTGTGGATTTGTTCGCCGTTTGTGGCGTTATTCGAAAACATTTTCTTTTGTAAATAAATTTTGTTGCGTGACCATCAGCGGAAGATAAAAAATGGCAAGTTTTAGAAAAACGTTTCTTTTGGAATTTATCGATATTCTTAGAAATATTTAAACTTTAGTTCCTCGAAACTTTGTCCAGTTGCGAGGAATCTTAAAGTTGCTGACAGTCTCTCGTTTGCTGCAATTGCTTCTCGCATTCCAATGTTTTGTTTTCCAATAACTGGACTGACCAAATTCAGCAATTCAATATAAGTTTCTGAATCCATTCTAAGAAATTTTTAAAAATCTTCTGATGCACCATTTCTAATTCTCTCAACGATTTAGTATGAGCGCGATCGTTTCTACCATACAGCCACTCTTTTATCCCCTCTCACCTTTTTTGTTTATTATTTTTTTCTTGCGTTCGCTTTTTGCATATATACATTGTTTATAATGCATTTGCATCATCCGCGTGTGCGATCTCCATATTTACAGCAAAAGTGATGTTCCGCAAATCGGTTCGTCATGTGTGGCCAAATGTCACCGAAAAAATCGCACGAACATGTTCGTCGTGTATGGCTATCTTAAGCTACGTAAAATTGTAAATATTGTAATATTTCGGCTAGAGTTCGAAATGATAAAACGTTAATCTATTTCAAAACACTTAATTTATTATTATTTAAAATAACTTCCAAGTAATACAAAACCGATTTTACTACTATCTCACAATTCAAATCGTTCACTATTAAGACTTAACTCCTTTTTTGTCGCTTTCCAAAAATCAACTCACGCTGTTCCTCATCCTGTATTTATACCACATTTGTCGGTTCCTAGTTCTCTCTCGTATCTTCTGGTTTGAAACTGGGGTAATACTCGTAAATGAACTCACCAGAGAGAGAGAGAGTTTATTAATGATGTATGATCCTAAGGTTATGCAGCACTGGATTCCTGATTTTACAAAATCTATATCTATAGATATATGTAAAATAACCTAATTTTAACATGTTTTACCAAGGTTTGGTAAGACCGTTTGGCAAAAATTATGCACATCTACACGAAATTACCTTTCCAATGGTGTAAGTATCATGCCATTCGGTTCAGTAGAACGGTGTAAAAGTGAACGACAAAAATAGGCAGCACGTATTTATATATAGATTTTATAAAATAGGAATTACCCTTAAGTATTGGATTTATCACTAAAAATATATTGCACTGCTTATAAACAAAAGAAATGCTAGAGGTGAGGTCACGCAATTGAAACTGATAAGGGTATCAAACTCAACTTCTCTCATTACACAATTTTTGGATTTGTTTTTAACTCAGTAATGGAGTTTTTTCAAACAAAATGTCTTTAATCTTACTCCATATGGTGTTGTTAATAATCCAAAATTTGTGTTATGTAGCATCACGACAATTAATTTTCTCCACCTACCATACACTAGACGAAATACAGTGTGCCGATGGCAACTATCAGAAAATACTGGGACGATTTACTTCTCCTGTCTGATGGCACGGCAATCCCGAATTTACAACAACCATCATATTTAAGAGTGGACTTCTGGAAAGGGTGAAAAAGCTTTTCCCGTTGTTCGCAATCCTGGGCTTAGGCATGACGAAGCTTCTAGAGCATATACTAGAAGTAAACGACAGCCAAGCTCCGATTAAACATCGACATTACCCCATTTTGCCAGCGATACAAAACCTCCTGTAGGACGAGCTGGATGGCATGATCGAATTAGGGTTAATCGAAAAGAGCAATAGTGTCTGGAATTCGCTGGTAATCTTGGTGAGAAAATTAGGAAAGAACAGATTATGCCTAGACTCAGAAAAGGTCAATGCCTTCCCCCTTCCCCCCATCGACGGCTTACTATGTCGCCTGCAGGATACCAGATATATCTCTGGTATTGACCTAAAAATGTATTTTGACAGATTCCTCTGGAGGTAGAATCAAGAGAGAAGACACCTTTCACAGTTCCGGGCGGCCTTTAAACCAGTTCACGGTCATGCCGTTTTCCTGTGTAACGCTACCCAGAGAATGTGTCAGCTAAAGGACAAAGTCATTCCCCACCGGTTGAAGGAGAATGTCTTTGTCTACAGCGATGACCTCTTGGTTTGTTCTTCCGATTTTGAATCTCATATAATTCGAGGAGGCGAGATGTTTATTGGAAACGGGATTAACGATCAATGACGAAAAAAGCAAATTTTTGCTATCGCGAAATCGCGTTGGCGATGGATCCAGAAAAGGTGTCGGCTGTAAAAATATATAAAAATATATATATATATATAAAATATATAAAAATATGTAAAAATTTAGTGTTCAGTGGGCGTGAATGCATAGGTAATTAACCAAAAAAAGTGAGAAGTGCACCAAAAGCGAAAATAAAAGCCTGTCACAAATTCAGGCCATACACTTGTAAAGATTGTCCTTATGCCTTGTTGTTGGTGATGACTCGTACAGGCGAGTCACACCGGAAACTCCAAACGTTTGAATTCGAATACTAAATCTGTTGGAATCATTGGAATGCGAGGTAATAGTACATCTTCTCCTTTGAATTTTCCATTCAAAATAGTAGCTTCGATGACATCGGCCATCATTTTTTTTCGCCTTGTATCGTTGGCGAATTAATGTTTCGAAGCAAAATGATAGGCCCGCCAATTTTCAATGTTAAAACGTGCGGAGGTATGCCGGGTAGATCAAGTGAATTGATTGACGTTGCCATGTTCCGAGCGCAGCTTAGTTTGATTCAAGCGAATATAATGATGTCGACATTCGCATACAACAACAATTGACGATATTTCAGGATGTGATTATCAGCGTTTTCATGTATCATTAAGCGATACGAATAGTACTTCATAGCGCTGACTTTCTTATTCGTTTCTGCATCGGTTGGCGGATTTCTCATTTTGATACCGAAATGATACCCATGTTCTCCTTGCCAAAATAGAACTTGCTCTCACTTGTGACTGACGTGTCCTGAAGTATAATTGAAATTTCCTTGGTAGAAAAAATAAACGCAATCATTACGAAGCGTGATCGATTCGCGAGTGATGAAGATTTTAAATCTTCTGTGCACAAATCTAAGAAAGCCCATCTGTCTAACATGTGTCCGTACAAAGGCATTTTTACTCCTTTGCAGTGCCTTCCCGATACAGACAATGGAGATGCATCTACGAGTTTGCCTATGCAGCAAAATAAAAATAAAGTGTCTTTGTTCCAATTAAACTTCTGCAAAAAAACTTGTGTATATGTTCACAGTTTATGCAAAGACGTGAATGTTAAAGATTATTCAGTGCGAAAAATCTCTATATGAATTAAAGTTTTTTGCGAGACTGTGGATATATGAATTTATTATATATAATAAACTTAAATTCAAGCAGTGGCAATTTTTCACGCATGACTTTAAAAGCGAAAGATCATTCAAAGTTGTTTTATTCGGTTTGGATGAAATAGATATTGATGTGCTTAAAAAAGAGCTGGTAGCACTTGGTTTAAAATGCAAAGAAATTAAATGAGTTAAAAAGAAATATGAAAATTATACTGCTGTGTTTTATATTATTTATATCGACAATGGAACAGTGAGATTATCCGATTTGAGTAAAAATATCCGATCAGTATTTCGTACCCAAGTCAGGTGGGAATTTCAACGTCGTTCTAAGCATAAATTTACACAATGTCACAATTGTCAAATGTTTTTGCTCGGTGAGAGAAACTGTAGTGTTAAACATATTGTGCAAACTGTTCCGGACCTCATAAAACATCTGACTGTTCCTCTGAAGGAATATTTAAGTGCGCAAACTGCAAAGGCAACCACCGCTCCACAAACCAAACTTGCTTAAACCTCATTAAGTATAAAGAAATGAAAGAAAAACTATCAAAAAATAATTCCCTCTCACTACCATTGACTCACAAAAAACAAATTTCTCTTTTACAACAAAAGCCAATAAATCATTTGAGCACCGGAGAGTTTCTTTATCTCCCAAAGCGCTCAACTCATCGTCATCAGCCACCTCCAGCAGAAACTGTACCACGATGGTCATCTTTCACTGGAAATCAGGTGATTCAGGCACCAATACCCACACAAAAGAAGTCCTCGTCTACAACGCTTTTCTCTCACGAAGAGCTTTTTTCTCTAACAACAGAAATGATTTCCAAATTGAGTGAATGTAAAACAAAAGCTCAAAAATTCAATGTAATAGCACAGCTTGCTACAAAATATCTTTACTTCAATGTCGTATAATGTTAATAATAATTCGTTGAAGATTTTAACTTGGAATGCTAGAAGCATCCGAAATAAGTGTACAGAATTTTTCAGCTTTCTTTGCATATTAAATGTTGATGCAGCTCTCGTATGTGAAACGTGGCTCAGGAATGACGTCCGATTCTCCGATTCCAACTTTTTTTGTTGCAGGTTTGATAGAGTAAATAGAACAGGTGGCGGCGTTGCCATTGTTATTAAGAAAAAAATCAAACACACTTTGTTGCCAGTTATTAATACTAAAGTTATTGAGGTAATTGGTGTTGAAATCTTGTTGGAAGACTCTTCTAGCTTAAAATTATTTTCAGTTTATTTTCCTGGTGGAAATTCGAATAAACATAAAGCAAATTTGTTCAAACAGGATCTAAGAAAGATACTTAACTGTAGCGAACCAATCCTTGTAGGTGGAGATTTAAACTGCAGACATCGTGGATGGGGATGCCAGAGGGCAAACTCCTGGGGAAATATTCTTTCAGATATCCAAATGAGATATCCAATTAATATCTTATACCCCAACAGCCCGACTTTCATTCCTGAATCTGTGAGGTCCTCTCCATCGACACTAGACTTGTTTTTTTACTAATGTCTCAAATCTTATTACACAACCTGTAGCAATTAATGCGCTCAGTTCAAACCACCTTCCTGTTTACTGTGATATTAGTTTTAGAGCTAGTTTAAATAACGTGTACTATTTAGATTTTAAGAAGGCCAACTGGGTACACTTTAGGCAACAGCTTAACTCAAGGCTAGAAAATTACATAGTTAATCCACTAGAGTGTGTAAACCGTGAACAAATCGAAAATCACCTACAATTACTTCAAATATCTTAGAAAGTGTAAGTGCATCAGTTCCTCTAAAAAATTTTAACAGAAGATCGATTTTACTCCCGCACTATATCCTCAATATTATAAAAGTTCAAAATAGTTTAAGAAGGCAATGGCAACGTTATCGTATCAAAATCATATATAACCAGATGAATTTTTTAAATAGATTGATCTCAGATCAAATAAAAATTTTCGAAACCATATATGGAACGAAAAGCTTAGTCTCCTCGATAAAGGGTCCAAGCCTTTCTGGAACATTGCCAAAATTCTTAAAAAGAAAAATAAACAAATTTCATTTTTAGAATATGGGGGTCAAATCTGCTTTACCCCTGAAAATAAATCTGAACTCTTGGCCGATACTTTCTTAACTAACCACAGCGCATCAGTAGCACTCACTTCACCATTTGACGCAACAGTTGAAGACACAATAAATGAATTCAAGAGAAGTAGTGCGAGCACTCCCATTGATAAACTAATACATATGAGGATCTCGAATCTTGTATAGCTGATTTGCACATTAATAAATCACCAGGAATTGATAAGCTAAATAATCAAATACTTAAGCAACTACCCAAAAACGGCTTCAAACATTTAACATATATCATTAATGCTTGCTTAAATTTTCAATACTTTCCTGACGATTGGAAAGTCGCTAAAATTATTCCAATATTAAAAGTAGGAAAAAGCCCTAATAATGCTAAAAGCTATAGACCAATAAGCCTACTTAGTAGTTGCAGTAAACTACTTGAAAAAGTACAATAATAGTAACAAAAATACAATATTTCCTCTTCATTCATGATATTATACCATTGGACCAGTTTGGTCTTACGAAAAATCACAGCGCCTCTCATCAAGTGCAACCGTTTTAATCAATTTATCTTCTAAGCAATCCACAGAACTAGTACTTCTTGATATCGAGAAAGCCTTCGATTCAGTGTGGCACGATGGGCTCATATATAAATTAAAAAGATTAAGATGTCCCCCATATCTATTCAAACTAATCCAAAGTTTCCTTACAAATAGGTATTTTATGGTATATACAGACAATATTTTTTCTTCAAGAAGAACGATACCAGCAGGCATCTCCCATTGACCAGTACTTAATCCTTTATTATATAATTTTTACAGCCGATTTCCCTGATCTACGCGCATGTAAATATGCCATGTAGGCCGTTGACATATCAATATTTTCCTCACATAAATTACGGTCATAGAGATAAATCTGCAAAGAGCGCTTGGTATTATATTTGAGTACTACAAGCACTGGAAAGTCAAAATTAATGCTGACAAAACTCAATCTAGCAAAAATCTAGTGCTTGATAACACAGAAATCAATTGGATCGATACAGTTAAGTATCTTGGAGTTAAATTAGATAAAATATTAACGTTTAAAATCCATACCGCAAACATAAGTAACAAAATAAACATTGCCACCAAAACGAAAACAAAATTATCTTATTTAAAGTGGTATTTCAAGCTATGATTTTGTACGCGTCACCTGTGTGGGTTAATTGTGGTCAGATGCATATAAAGAAACTACAAATTGCACAAAATAAAGTTCTGAAAATGATGTTAAATCCTCCATTTATTTATTTACTTATTTATTTATTCATTTATTTAATTGTTCATTTATTTCTACACATATGCAGAGGTTGTTATTTGTTAATTTATATTTCATTTTTATTTTCATCACTGCTATATTACCTACTAAGTCCTAATCTTATATGCACTACCGAAGTTCTAATCTCTTTTTAGATGAAGTTTTTTGTTAATTGTTTTCCTTCAAATTAACCAACATTTGTTTTCAACAATCACAAATTTATTTTAAATATCTGTTTTCCAGTAGTAAGATGTAAATATCATATCTCTGTTCAAGCTATATACACAAAATGTAAACCAAAAATGTTCTTTACCAATTCAATAAATATCTATCTATCTATCTACTCGTATCTAAAATACACCGATAGTGTCGACATATACAGGACAAAAACATAAAACACTGAAAGATCCACAATCATCGCGTTATTTTCATCGAATATTTGTAAACAACAAGTTATGAAAAACGCGCGAGCAACTCGCCCCATCACACTGATAAAGTTTATGCAAGATACTTGCTCTCCAGCAGAAGCAGTCACCGATGCCACTGTTTATATAAACAACTAGCTGTACCCGGCGCGCGTTGCTACGCATATTAAAAAAATCAAATTTAAAAAAAGTCAGAATATACATATGTATAAGAACAATTTTATTTTTTATTTTGTTTATTGTTGGATCTACAATATTTTTTTTCCGTTTGGTGCATATACGAATAAATCAGCAGGTTTTCCGACGCGTAGCAGGCCACATAAAGTTACACATGAAAGAAACACGGACTTTCCAAATTCACGCCATACACTTTTAAAGATTGTCCTTATGCCTTGTTGTTTGCGAGTCACACCGGAAACTGCAAACGTTTGAATTCGAATGCTAAATCTATTGGAATCATTGGTATGCGAGGTAATAGTATATCTTCTCATTTGAATTTTCCATTCAAAATAGTAGCTTCGATGACATTGGCCATCATTTTTTTTCACTGAGAGTCTGGTACCGTTGGCGAATTAATGTTTCGAAGCAAAATGATAGGCCCGCCAATTTTCAATGTTAAAACGTGCGGAGGTATGCCGGGTAGATCAAGTGAATTGATTGACGTTGCCATGTTCCGAGCGCAGCTTAGTTTGATTCAAGCTAATATAGAGATGTCGACATTCGCATACATGGAACAATTGACGACATTTCATCGGTTAGAGGATTTCTCATTTCAACTCCGAAATGATACCCATGTTCTCCTTGCCAAAATAGAACTACTCGTAGATATTGCAATGCGTCGTATGAGCGATGCGTTTCTGGGACTCGTGGGACCTTACTTTTTATGCGATGGAGAATAATATCGCGTGACTCGAGTTCTTGACCAATTATTACGATTGCTGTTTCATCAATCGTTTGAGCATTATATTGTCTTGTGTGTTGACCGGCGGGTGCCTTATCTACACGAATTACAACTCTGTAATCGCCAGCTGGCATTCGTTCAAGGGCAGTTTTGAACAGTCAATTCGTTGTGTTGATCGAATAAAGTTTGCAGTGCCTATTGAATCGACAACGTTGATCGATTTGTTCATCTGTGTTTCTCATGAAATAAATCTGAAGAAATTTGTGATCTGCGTCCAGAAGTGGTAGTAATGACCCAGCACGATGATAAATTTGGCCCTGCACTTTGAAGGTTGGCATGTAATTCTCGCGTATAATATTTGTTGCGCCAGACGATGTCATTTGGAAACATGAATTGTACAATATTTCCGAATGTTTCCCAAGAAATGTTTCGATTGGCTTGTGTTACCTGATACCAATGTCAATAATGGATCAGGCGGTGGATATAACTCTGGCAATTTAACTTTCTCAACAGCGCAGGACATTCCAGGTGTTTCACTCTTAAATTTGAGTGATTAACAATGCACGCATAATTTGTTCATTTTTCCAATGATAACACTAGGAGGAAGATTGTAAACATAATTTGGATCATATAGTAATGGAACAGCCAGCTCCAATAATGGTATCCATGAATCATTTAGTGCTCGTCTAGACCAACCTGTACGTAATCGTTGAACTGCGAGTCTTTGTTTACGTCGCTCGTTTGCTTCAGATGAAAGGTCTTCAACTGTGCGTGATCATTGATCTTCAAATCTTTGCTCATGTCGCTCGCTTGTTTCAGACGAACGGGCTTCACCTATGCGTGATCTTTGAACTTCAAGTCTTTGCTCACGTCGCTCGCTTGTTTCAGACAAACGGACTTCAACTGTGCATAATCGTTAGCTTCGAGCCTTTGCTTACGTTTTTCGTCAGATTCTGAGGTTCGCAACTGCTTTTTCTTTTTTGCTTGAGGTGTATTTCTACCAATTGCTGATCGTTTGGGAGTCATATTTTATAAGTATAAATCGCAATCTAAAATGCCACCGTTTTCAATACAAAAAATTAGTATTATTCTAAAGCAAATGAAGCAAACTTTGGTGACGAATTTTATCGGCAAATGAGTTGCAATCAACTGAAAAAAATATAAAAATTCGGCATTGGAAAGCAATTACAATTGAATGCAGGAAAATTCAATGAAAAACTCACAAAAAAAAATGCACCAAAAGTAGATAAAAAGTGTATCCCATATGTGTATTCATAAACCGAAAGGACTATCACTGTTGTCAATAATAATGTTTTCAAATCGATTAAAAGAAATACAAAAATTCAATATTAGAAAGCATAGCAAAGCATTTATGATTTAACCATCCCACAAAAATTAAAGTTGCCGTATAAAAAAATATTTGTTATTTGCACTAACTCGCTAACACGCACTCGAACTTCTGATGTGATATGAATCCTTTAACTCAATCTTCAACTTCAATCAGTGGAGCTGCTTGTCTAGGATTATTTTTATCTATTCTAATTACTAGCCAAATCATCTGGTTATCCAACTTGCGACCGGAAACTACTAATAAATACACTTTTTATGTCATCGCAGTGACATCTTAGGGATACATTTTTATAATCCAAAATACTTTTACCTATATTTGTGTGGGTCTAATTGGCATGGTCCAATGTAAGACATATATTAGAATTTGAATTGAAATCCGCTTTGGGCACTGATTGCCCGAAATACGGGTATATGGTTAATGTGGGAAAACTGTATGGAAAACTCACAATATCTGAATCGAGTTATTCTTTTTGATATTACGATCTGGATTTAAATACACTGAATAGAAGATTTCGAATACTTTTGCTCTATATCTTGTCACTCGTGCTAACAATCGGAAAAATGCCTTCACAAAAATTATAGCTCTCAATACTTCCAACAATTATCCTAAATTTTGAAAAATAGGTCAAAAAATAAACATTTTCGATTGCAATTCACCAACCATGTCACTATAATTGTGACTATTTATAAAGTTCTGCATGACAAAAAAAAAATTGGTAACAAAAGCTTTGTCACAGAATTCTGAACAAAGTTGTCAAAGACAGTGCTTTATCTCTTTATCTCATTTTAGGGTCTATAAAGGACAAACAAACACTGATTTTTATATATAGAGATTAGCTGACAAAGCAAAACTAACACCTACTTTGGATGGGGAAAGAAAAGGCAAAAGCGGAAAACTGGAGCTATGTGTGGGAGAATGCTGAACGAGAGAAAAAATGAGAACACTCCCTTTTTGCTAATATGCACCGTAAACGATGTGAGTAAAACCACTCGAACATAAGATTGACGGTGTATGTGTAATATATTAGAAAAACATAAACAATAGACAAAAATCGAAAACACAAAAGGAAATGATAACTTTTTAGACAACGTAGATTATAGGGTAATACGTGGCTTTAGTGATAGCAAATTATATAAATTAAAAAAACTGAACTTTAGTTGCTTGTGTTTCAATATAAGGTCAATGAAGAAAACTGGGATACTATTGTTGTAATGGAAATAAATATTAAGAAGGAAAACAACAAACATTATACAATAGAGGGCTACAATCCAGAATATATAAACAGAAGTAAACAAAGAGGAAGGGGAATAGCTATATATATAAAAAATGATATAGAGTATGACTTTCAGGAATTAAATAGTACACCTTGTGAATATCTCTCAGAATAAAAATATGAAGCGGAGCTAAACCAGAGTATTTGTATGCAGTTTACAGGCCACCGGCATTAAGTACAAAAGACTTCGTTAATGAATTTGGACACCTACTTCAGCAAACAGCAAGGTAAAGTAGAGATATGGTGTTAATGGGTGACATGAACATTAATATTCAGGACTATGATCAAATTCACGCGAGAAACTATTTAGAAATGTTGGCACACAATGGTTTAATTAACATTATAAAAGAAGATACAAAGGTTCATCTCAATCGAGGATCATCAACGCTGATTGACCATATAGCTGTTAACTTAACAGTTAGTTTCAGCCGTCATCGAGAGCGGTGTTTCTGACCACTACCCTGTGGTTTATGGCTTAAAAAACAGCTTGATGGACGAAAAAATACACCTAAAAAACTGGGAGACGCTATTGATAGACGAAAACGTGGAGGTTACATATAACAAATTATCAACGACTAAGCAGAACATGTATAAAAACTCCATGATCCTTGAAAAACCAAAGCTTAAAAGCCCACTAAGCCCTTGGATCACGCCCTACATTCCCGAAAAATGTAAACAAAGAGATGAGCTCTACAAAAGGTGGAAGAACAAGAGACTAAATAAAACTTATGAAGCAGAGTACAAGAAATTATGAAACAAAGTTAATAAAATCATTTTCTGGCAAAAGTCCAGCTTCTATAAAGAAGAATTTAACGATGTTAGAACTGATCCCCGTAAAACATGCATGCGTTGTCAACGAAATAATAGGAAGAAAAAAATAAAACTTGGACGAGGTACTTGTGAAAAACTTCCCATCGGAAAAATGTTTTACAGCACTTTTAAGCAAATGTGCAAAACATTTCGCTGATCAAAGGATTCATATTATCCACAATTGTGATAACATAACATCAACACACATCAATAAAACCCTACACAACTCCATCTTCATAGAGGAAAAGTGCGTTGAAGAGGTATATAAAATATTAACATTACTTGATCAAAACGAATAAGCAGCGATCGATAGCATTAGAACGAGAGACACTAAAATGCATGCGGATGTATTTGCTCCAATTATCACGAGGATCATTAACCAGAGTCTAAATGAATGCAAAATACCAAATATGTATACTAAAAACATCTATTGTAAGACCAATCTACACAGGCGATGCTGAAAACACTGTACAAAATTATAGGCCGATTTCAATTCTGCCTGTGATAGAAAAATGTCTAGAGGAAGTGGTAGGCAAGCGATTTCTAAATTTTGTTAATAACCACAAGATAATCCAAGAAAAACAATACGAGTTCCAAAAAAGAAAAAGTACAGGGCAACTCCTTGGTGAATTTACGAATAACATTAACACACTTAGTTTACTTTAAGTGGCGCTACAGTACGGGGTGGACCTGGGCCTCGGTCAACAAGCTTCTCCAGCCAGCTCGATCCCCGGCTAGCTACCTCCAGTTTCGCACGCTAAGTTGGCTGAGGTCCTCTTCCACTTGCGTGCGCCACCTGAGTCTTGGAATTCCTCTACTGCGCTGTCCTTCGGGAGCGGATTCGAAGTATTTAGGATCGGAGCATTGGTGACTATGCGCTCTACATGACCTAGCCATCTCAGTGTTGGGATCTTCACTCTTCTGGCTAGGTCCATGTCGCTGTACAGTCCATACAGTTCGTCGCTGTATCTCCTCCTCCACTCACCATCAATGCAGACTGGACCGAAGATCGCCCGAAGAATTTTTCTCTCGAAGCAACCAAGAACACCCTCATATATTTTTGATATTGTCCATGCCTCTGCGCCATAGAGCAGGACCGGGATTATTAAGGTCTTATAAAGGGTGACTTTTGTTGTCCGAGAGAGGTCTTTGCTACTCAATTGCCTTCTTAACCCAAAGAAACACCGCTTGGCAAGAGTTATACTTCGCTTGATTTCAGCGCTGGTGTCGTTGTCTGTATTTATAGCAGAGCCTAGTTAGACAAAGTCCTTAACTACCTCAAAGTTATATCTGTCGAGGGTGACATTCTGCCCGAGACGTCGGTGTTGGTTGTCCTCTTTGTTTGACAGTATATACATGGTCTTGCCCTCATTGACCGCTAAACCCATTTTCGACGCTTCCGTCTCAATACTTGCAAAGGCGCCACTGACATCACGCTGCTTTCTCCCGATTATGTCAATATCGTCGGCGTATGCGAGTAGTTGGACGGACTTTTAAAAGATAGTACCTCTTGTGTTTGCTCGTGAGTTTTGCACTATTCTTTCAATTACGATATTGAAAAAATCGCATGACAGCGCATCGCCTTGTCTAAATCCTTTCTGGACATCAAAGGTCTCGGTGAGATCTTTACCGAACTCGATGGAGCAGCGTGCATTCTCCATCGTCATATTGCACAGACGGACGAGTTTGGCAGGGATGCCGAAACTAGACATTGCTCTCTGTAGCTTGTCTCTATAGATGCTGTCATACGCGGAATTAAACCGATGAATAGATGGTGTGTATCGATCTGAAGCTGATGGGTCTTCTCCAAGATCTGCCATAGTTTGAATATGTGGTCGATGGTGGACATTCCTGGCCTGAAGCCACACTAATATGGACGTATCAAGTTGTAGGCGAACGGCTTCAGGCGTTCACACAATACGGCGATGTTAAGGAGACTAATGCCTCTGTAGTTGGCGCAGTTCAGTGGGTCTCCTTTCTTGAGAATCGGACAAACAATGCTGAGGTTCATTTCATCGGGCATACTTTCGTCCGACCATATTTTACAGATGAGTTGGTGTATGCTCCTTACCAAGTCATCGCCTGCCGCTTTGAAGAGCTCGGCACTCAGGCCATCCGCTCCAGCAGCTTTGTTGGACTTAACCTTCGATATAGCTATCTTCACTTCATCCATGTGGTGGTGGACGAGTGAAACCCAGCACATCAGAAGCGGCATCTCTGATGGCGTTTTGGCAGTGTTTCCAATGGTCTTCGATGCTTGATGCTGTTGGTATTGGACCTCTTAAGAGATTAAGAGACACTCGATCGGAAAAGGACTTGGCGATCTCTTGCGATTGTAGCCTTCTGACGTCGAATTTTCTCATAGCATTAGTTTGTCTTGGCGTAGTTTGGGATATCCGCAACCGTACCTTGGCTACAATAAGGTAATGGTCCGAGTCGATGTTGGCTCCTCGGAACGTACGGACATCCATAATACTGGAGGAGTGTCTTGCGTCGATCGCAATGTGATCAATCTGGTTGACTGTTGATTGATCAGGAGTTCTACAAGTCCACTTATGTATGTCGAGGTGGGGGAACCGCGTGCTATCTACGACAATATTTCGCCCCGCCGCAAAGTCGATTAGCCTGAATCCGTTATCGGAGGTGATATTGTGCTGGCTATATTTTCCGATTGTTCTACCAAAGGTACCCTCTCTTCCTTGCTTTGCATTGCCTCCGCTAATTGCTCGGCGAGAATTTTATTTACTCGATCTCTGGTGTTCTCTATAGGCGAAGACAAGCCCTAAGGCAAGCCCTCTCAAACACCCGAATCTTTTCCAAAAGGTGCGGTCAATTCGCCAATTCTTTTCAACATATACACAAGTGATCTGATAGGTTCACTTCACCATGCCATAGCGTACGCAGACGACTTAATCGCGTACAGAACAGGACCAAAGATTGAGGTTATAAACATTCTTTTGCAACGTGACTTCGATAAAATTAAACAATATTGCGACGACTTGAAGTTGAAGATCAACTTTCAGAAGTCGCAAACTATTCTGTTTAGGACGCCTTTGTCTGGGGCCTCTGCGGATACCAGAAAGAATTGGCGAAAGTTTCAGATCGTGGGGCAACACGAGCAGCCACCTATTTGTCGAAATGCAGTCAGATACCTTGGGATCTGGCTAGATCAATATCTGTATTTTAACAAATATATTGATGTAGCTCTGGCCAGAGCCAGAGGTGCTTTTGCCCTTACAAAGAGACTGTTTTATAGCAGGCAACCTGATGCGAGGGTAAAGGTGATCTGCTACATGGCCCTTATTCGGCCTATGCTTACATTAGGCTGTCCCGTATGGTTCAATGTGAGAGCAAGTCTTTTGGAAAAGATTCGGGTGTTTGAGAGGGCTTGCCCTAGGGCTTGTCTTCGCTAAAAAAAATTCTATCCTAATGAGGTCTTGTACAATAGGGCGAACCTAATACGAGTGGACAATTTTGTTATTAAGTTGATTCGAAGGCACATTGCAAGAGCAATGACCTCGTCGAACAACCTGATCTCTGGGGCTTACTACCCCAATAACATGTATCGCGAGAGAGTTCGCTTTGACGGGTTTATTCCTCCAGAAGCGTTCCTCTACCTCGACAAACAAGGTCTGATCCAGGATAGATTAGCGGTGCCGTTAATCTTCCACGTTGCTCGAACAGCTGCGGACAGGCGACTTAACTACGACAGAGACGTCGCACACGGCAGTGCGGAGCGTCTCCGGTTTAGTAGGGCGGTAGGGAGTTGCGACATGAGGGATGTTGCTCGGCAGCACTAACAATTTTGGTGGCTTGCAGAAGAAGGGGAAGCTCCATCATCGAACTCCTCCAGTGCAGGGTAGTTCCATTAGGTAGCAGAGTTGGCCAGCCTAATCTTTTTTAGCCGTGGCCGGCTTAAGTAGGTGTAGGTAGGGTTAAGGTAAATTTAATATTAAAAATTAAAAAAAAAAAAAAAAAAAAAATTATAAAAACTAAAAAAAAAAAAAACAATAAAAAAAACAGAGAGGGTAACCTTTTCTAAAAAAAAGTAGTATTCCAAGCCACACCAAAAAAAATAAAGAAGAAATAATACTTATACAATAAGATAGCCTAAGTAGATTAAGATTTATTTTAGGTAGTTCTTAGTTTTTTAGTCTTAAGTTTTAATAATATAATGAAACAAAAAAATGTAAATTTACTAAGTTTTTAAATTTCAAAAATATATTTTCTTAGTCTTAACTATACTTAATGTAAAAAAAATACAATAATAATAAATATCTGTTCGGTACGTCGAAAGACAAAATTTAATTACTAGGTTTAACTTAGAGTGCCAGCATGGGGCCAGTAGGTTAGAATAAGATAGTTTTCTAAGTTATTTAAGCTAATTTTTAAGCGTTTTTTTGTATAGCTTGTAAGAATTTCTGAATTTATTAAAAAAAATGCATTTAAAATGAAAAAAATGAATGAGTGGCATCGGCTCATAAAGTGGGGGTCGTGGGTCCGATTCCCGAAAAGTTAAAGTGACTTTTAATTTTTAAAAAAATAAAATAAAACAAAATACAGTCAGATTCGACGGAAGATGAGTGACAAGGAGCCGTCCGCTATTCCAATAGCGGGACCAGCAGATGACGCAGTGTCATCCGACGACCAGGCCATAATATCGGACCGCAACATAACTGACAATGCAGATGTTATGACTGAAAGGAGGAGGGAGCAAAAGCCAACTCCTAACCTTGTGAAGCGCCCTTCCCTAACAGCATCTACTGAAAAGCTGCCTGGTAGAGCAAGGGAAGAAGCGCCAACAACATCGGCGAAAGCAGCCTTACAACAACAAAAAAGACACGAGAAAAATAATGATGAGTTCCCATATGTGTCAGACGGTGGAGAAGGCCACTACATGGTAGGCAATAATGCATTCGAAATGCTGGCAGCCTCAGGGTCAGAAAACGAAGAGTATGAAATGAATGCAATAAACAGCAGCATTAAAGAGCTACAGCCAAGAGTTCTTACCATTAAAACGAAACTAAGCTAACCAAAAGACACAAAATGAGGCACAGAAGGTTTAAAATCATGCGAAGAAATCGACCCAACTCCATACAAGGAGGAGGCGTTGCAATCTTCGTAAGAAAAGGTATACGTTTTAAAAGAATATACAGTTGTGTAGTGCGTAGGTTTCAGGTGCTTGAAGCATGCATCGTGTATATCCCTCTCCGTAGTGGAAAGCGGTTATACATGGTGTCGGTTTATGCATCCAAGGCTACTCAATTCACCCTATTCATCTCAGAGCTCGAGACACTATTTCGATTTCTCAGACTGGAATTGGTGGAAAACTATTTCATTATCGGTGGAGATTTCAACGCCAAACATAGCGATTGGGGAAATAATACATCAAACACTAGAGGGAACCTACTATTCAATTGGTGGGGTCAACACAGTGTTATGTATAGACTCGGCCTAAAGGCGACGGATAGTCCGTCGTTTCCTAGACACGGCTCTTATTTGGATCTCCTGTTGTTTGACACACGAATACAACTGACAGGAACGAACCAACAAACTGTAAACTGTCTTCGCACTTTTGTGTATGACAGTGACCATTGCGGTCTTAGTACCGAAATAACCGTCCCGAACGAAAATGCCTCCTTGTATGGAGTTGGGTCGATTTCTACGCATAATTTTAAACCTTCTGTGCCTCATTTCATGTCTTTTAGTTCGCTTAGTTTCGCTAACCAAAAGCACATCAGGGGCTTGGTCTTTAAGCAACTTGAACAGAGTGGCTCTTCGCTCAATCCTAATCAGTGAATTAACATTCACTGCAAGGACCTTCAGGGTTTGCTCCGCCATGTACGTACCCATTACAACTGAAGTTGCGTTAGACTCGGCAGCAGCGCGTATATTTGATCTACCCGCGTAGCTTGCTCGGTAATTTGACGTTGCAGCTAAGCCATTTGCCCCTGGATAGAGAGCAAGATAGCTGGCATGTCATTTGCCGGTTCCGGTGCTCTAGGCGCAGGGGCCTGAGAAGCAACCGTCGCTTGCTGTACCGTATTTCCCCTACCTGCCGCCATTTGGGCGTAGGTAACCTGGGGAGTAACGGCTGGTGTTTGTGGTAGAACAGGTGGACGCTTAACTTCCACCTTTTGCTGTCGAGCCAGATTTACTCTTTTTATGTATTGGAACTTAGGACAACCCCGATAGTTTGCGGTGTGTCCCGTGTTCTTACATAAAACACAAGAGAGTTGGCTTTTTTCTGACGTTCCATCCCTACCTAGAGCGCATTCTTCAGACTTGTGGTTCTTACCGCACTGTCTTCGACGCATCGAGGCTGCATTTCGCAGTTCGACGCGGCGTGCCCGAACCTTTGGCAGCGAACACATTGCAAAATGTTTTCGTGCCTTTTTACTTTCTCCCAGTGAACCACCAGACGGCTTTCGGGACTGAGCTGCACCAGGAAGAACGGTAGCTTCCGTTTCTCCCTTTTGGCGAGCCGATGCCACTACCAGGTGGTCCACCGAGCCTCTTATACAATATTGTCTCTAAATATCTTTTTGGTAATTGTTTACTCACTTTGCACTTCTACAAAAAGCCGAATCACGTATGTACTCTGCTGAGCTCAATGAACGACAGACACGTTGTCTCCATATTCTTCGATAAATGCTTTTCGGCTATTACCTGTTGGTCTATATATTATATATAGATTATATACTTATTACTGTCTTTAATTTGGATTTGGATACTTTCGTATGACACACTTTTAGATGTTAATCCTTCATATTGTAATTCTGTACGTTTTAACATAAGAATTCCACCTCCTCTACGTTCATCTCGATTCAGAAACTTCGGTTCGAATCCATCTATACTATAAAGTTATTTTTCTTCATCCTTTATATTCGTTTTAACTAAAACTATTATTTCTAACATATTTGTTGCATCACACAACACACCATATCTATCAAAGTCACAAAATATAATATTATTGTAATTCACATGTAAACATATTGATTGTACTCTAAAAGTAACGAACTAAACAAATGAGATTCCAATAGTAAACTTAAAACTAGCGCCAAAAAACCAATGTTCGCCATCTTTTTAAATTATTTTTTGTACTAAAATGTTAAACCGTGTGTACTAAACATCTCACATTATACATTTAACATGAATAAAAAATCACTTTTGTCATTGGCACTATCGCAGCAACAAAGCTTTTTCTCTCTTCACTCGTTTCGTCGTCTCTGCAAGATTTCGCAAGTTTTTTTCGCACAACTTTTAGCAAGGACATTCGTTTTTTTTCGGGTTTTTCCAAATATCGAACTTCGCGAAAGATACTCATCCGAGGAAACTTTATTGCGACAAAATCTGAAGCAAAATTTTCCCAAGGAGCAGTCGGAAAATCATTCGATTTTCTCGACGGAGAGGTGCTCACCGCAATGCCCGCACACATACATATTAACAGGGGAATAATTTGAAATTCAATAAGACTAATTTATAATTCAAAATATGTAAGTGGAAAAAATCTATATTGGTGTTTAAAAGAAAAGTCACTGTCTTTGGATTGATTGCTTATCAGTTTAGAGATATTTAAACTTTTAAAATGGGTAAAAAGCCACTAATTCACAGAGCGATTCAAAAACACGTCAAATCAAACTTAGCTTTAAAGAGACCCCGTCCAGATTGATATTTAAACAGTACAGACGATGAGGTTCAAAGTAGATTTGTACATCGAACTAAAGTGGTTGTGTTGTGAGTACCTCTAAACAATTACAACTGAATTCTGTTGAATTTTGTACGAGGTTCTTAAGATTAACAAGAAAAACTACGACGTTTACAAGTAGCTAAGTCGCCGAACCGGTCGTCGGGAGAAAACACTTTTACACTATGTGCATGTTATGCAGGAGATTTCAGGATATGCCGATAAAGAAAAATCAGATTTAATCGAATTTATAATCGATGGGCTAGCTGATTCATCTACAAGCATCTCCATCCGGTACAGCGCAAAATCGCTCTTAAGACCTTGCTTCCCCGGTATGAAAAAAGACGTGCAGTGAAACATTCCGAGCCTACGCCTAAGACCCTACGTTCATCAGTACCGAGGACTTCAGCGAAGAAGAATCCATATGCAGTGCAAGTGGGCAGTCAAATAAGGTGCTATAATTGCTTGTCTTATGGCCACATTTGAAACAATTTTCTCAGGGAAGAAGACCGCCTGCGTCATGCTTCCGCTGCGGCGATCTTAAACATGTTTATGAGGAGTGTCCGAAGAGAAGATTTGGAGCTATCAGCAACGACCGAGGCGAATCTACTGACGATGACCAATCAAATGGTGAAATACGTTCCTTGAGTGCTGTTCAAATGGTGAGTGTCGCTTTTTCTATCAGTGAAAATAAGTGCACAAAATCTATTGATTGCCCTAATGATTTAGATGCTAAAACAACTGGTATAATTGATATTTCTGATAGTGACAGTAAAAAATCTTATGACAAATTAGCTGCGGTTTGTAAGTACTCTTGTGATTAATTTTACTAGCGAATGCAATATCCTTTCAATAGAGCCGGAACCCCTTGATACTATTTGGATCGGACCAACATTGAACAGTGAGAAAAGAAATATAGTAGGTGACGTGGTTAGGGAACATTTGCGTGTGCCACCTGAGTCTTGGCCTTCCTCTACTGCGCTCTCCCTCGGGAGCGGATTCGAAGACTTTTCGGACCAGAGCGTTGGTGTCCATCTCAGCTTTTCGATTTTCACTCTTCTGGTTAGGTCAATGTCGCTGTACAGTCCCTAGAGTTCATTGTTGAATCTACTCCTCCATTCTCCTTCGACCAAATATCGCCCGAAGAATTTTTCTCTCGAAGCAACCAAGAACACCCTCATCCATTTTTGATAATGTCCATTCCCCTGCGCCATAGAGCAGAACCGAGATTATTAAGGTCTTTTAAAGGGTGACTTTTGTTATCCGAGAGAGGGCTTTGCTACTCAATTGCCTTCTTAACCCAAAGAAACAGCGGTTGGCAAGAGTTATTCTTCGCTTGATCTCAGCGCTGGTGTCGTTGTCTGCATTTATAGCGGAGCCTAGGTAGACAAAGTCCTAAACTACCTCAAAGTTATATCTGTCGAGGGTGACGTTCTCCAGAGACGTCGTTGTTGGTTGTCCTTTTTGCTTGACAGCATATACTTGGTCTTGCCTTCATTGACCGCTAAACCCATTTTCGCCGCTTCCGTCTCAATACTCGGGAAAGCGCCACTGACAGCACGCTGCTTTCTCCCGATTATGTCAACATCGTCGGTGTATGCGAGTAGTTGGACGGACTTTTGAAAGACAGTGCCTCTTGTGTTTGCTCGTGAGTTTTGCACTATTCTTCCAAGTACAATGATGAATAAATCGAATGACAGCACATCGCCTTGTCTAAATCGTTTCTGCACAACAAAGGTTTCGTTAATATCTTTACCAACCTTGATGGAGCAGCGTGCATTCTCTATCGTCATCCTGCACAGACGGATGAGTTTGGCAGGGATGCCGAAAGTAGACATTGCATTGTATAGCCCATGTCTATAGATGCTGTCATACGCGACCTTAAAATCGATGAATAGGTGGTGTGTATCGATCTGAAGCTCATGGGACTTCTCCAATATCTGTCGTAGTGTGTATATTTGGTCGATGGTGGACTTTCTTGGCCTGAAGCCACACAACCGGATCTATCAGGTTGTTGACGAACGGCTTCAGGCGTTTACACAGTACGGCAAATAAGATCGTGTATGCGATGTTAAGCTGGCTGATGCTCCTGTAGTTGGCGCAGTTCAGAGGGTTTCCTTTCTTGAGAATCGGACAAACAATGCTGAGGTTCCATTCATCGGGCATACTTTCGTCCGACCATATTTTACAGATGAGTTAGAGTGTGCTCCTTCCCAAGTCAAGTCCTGCTGCTTTGAAGAGCTCCGCAATCAGGCCGCCCGCTCAAGCGGCTTGAATAGACTTAAGCTTCGATATAGCTAACTTCACTTCATCCAGGTCGGGTGGACGGAATTGTTGGTCATCATCGTCCAGGTTGGAAGGTTGATTCTGCGTGACAGCGGTATTTGGTCCGCCGTCGCCGTTATACAGTCTGCAGAAATGGTCTTTCCAAGTCCTCTGCATCGACTGCGATTCTACTACGACGTTCCCTTGTTCATCTCTACAGGCTACGGTGCTGGTTTTGTTTCCGTGGCATGTTATTTTTATCTTTTGGTTAAACTTCCGAACCTCATTCCTGGAGTAGCATCTCTCAATTTCCTCGACCGCGCGCTTCTCATGCTCTTTCTTCCTCCTTCTGAGAAGCCAATGTTCGTCTCTCCTCTTCCGCTCATAGAGCTCATGAGCAGCTCTGGTCCTTCTAAGCAGCGCCGCGTTATATGCATCTTGCTTAGCTAAATGTCCTTGCCGGCATTCATCATCGAACCAGGAGTTTTGTTGTGGTGGACGAGTGAACCCCAGCACATCAGAAGCGGTATCTCTGATGGCGTTTTGGCAGTATTTCCAGTAGTCTTCGATGCTTGATATTGGCGGTATTGGACCTCTTAAGAGATTAAGAGACACTCGATCGGAAAAGGACTTGGTGATCTCTTGCTATTGTAGCCGTCTGACGTCGAATTTCCTCACATCATTAGTTTGTCTTGGCGTAGTTTGGGATATCCGCAGACATACCTTGGCTACAACAAGGTAATAGTCCGAGTCGATGTTGGCTCCTCGTAACGTACGGACATCCATAATACTGGAGGAGTGTCTTGCGTTGATCGCAATGTGATCAATCTGGTTGACTGTTGATTGATCAGGAGGTCTCCAAGTCCTCTTGTGTATATCGAGATGTGGGAACCGCGTGCCCCGCCGCAAAGTCGATTAGCCTGAATCCCTTATCGGAGGTGGTGTCGTGCAGGCTGTAATTGCTCGTATGTCTTTTAAAGGAGCTCATAGAATTCATCCTTGGTGTCGTCATCTTTCTCCTCTGTGGGGGCATGCGCGCATATGGGGCTTATGTTGGCGAATTTAGCCTTGATGCGGATTGCTACGAGGCGCTCGCTCACATGCCGGAAGCTGAGGACTTCTCGTCTTAGTCTGCCTCCGACAACAAATCCGCATCCAAATAAGCGCTGCTTTTGCCGTCGATAGCAATTGCCGTAGTAGATGTCGCAGTTTTTCTTCTTCTTTTTGTCCGGCCCATCCCATCGCATTTCTTGGATGGCGGTTATGTCTGCTTTGCAGCAGTTTAGGGCCTCTGCTAGTTGCTCAGCTGCACGTGGTCCGTTAAGGGATCGAACATTCCGCATACATATCCGAAGCTCATTGTCTTTAAATCATTTGCGTGGGTTGTCAACAGTAGATCAGGCCACATCCGAGGCTATTTGATGCTTTGTAACTACTTGTTTTTTTAAATGGGCGGGCAGGAAACCCGGCGGCAATGTGCGTAGACTATCGTGCTCTAAATAAATACACTATTCGGGATAACTACCCTCTTCCACTGATTGAGGATTGTATTGAATATCTAGCGGGAAAGAATATTTTCAGTTCACTTGATCTTAAGAGTGGGTTTCATTAAGTAATAGTATCTTCTGAGTCGACCCGCTATACCCTTTTTGTCACCTCCAACGGCCAGTATGAGTTTTTGAAAATGCCGTTTATGTTAATAAATGCAACTAGTGTATTTCAGCGCTTCATAACCCGAGTTTTTCGAAGATTTATTGATAAAAAGTTAATTATTGTATACATGGGTGACACATTAACTGCCAGTGCGAGTATGGTTGTTCCTCTTCAAATACTAACTGAAGTTTTACAGTTCCTTTCCGAAAAGGGTTTAGTACTGAAGTTATCAAAATTCCCCTTCGCGTATTCAACAAAAGAGCATTTAGGATACAAAGTGACTAAGGATGGCATTCAGCCTAGTGAGTCCTATTTGCGCCATACGACGGTACCCCATCCCAACAAATAGTAAGGAATTGCATTCTTTTCTGGGCCTCAGCTCCTTTTTTTTGGCGATTTTTCAGTTTATTTTCCCGACTAGCGCGACCGCTTTACGATCTTTGATAGAAGAATAAGCCTTTTGTAATTTTCCACCGAGTGTAATAGTGCCTTCCGACAGTGGCAAACTTGCTTCCCCTGTACTCGCTATCTACGATCCGAACAAAGAAACGGAGTGATGGTACTTGTGAGGCTACTTGGGTATGGTTCAGTACTGCTGCAGCGTCGGGATGATGGAAAGTTGCTTCGGGCGGCTTTCTTCTCTAATTGTACTATCGCCCAGGAGTCCAAATATCACAGCTCTTTGAGCTCGAGACTTTAGATATCACATCTGCACTTCGTCGTTTCAGTGTTTATCTGCAAGGAATACAATTTAAATAAAAAAGCTGTGAATCCTAAGATCGCTCGATGGACACTAGAGCTGGAAAATTACAATTATAAAGTTAAGCACCGAAGTGGTGGCTGCACGCCTCATACCGATGCTTTAAGAAGAAGCTTTTTGATCTCAGCTGTAAATTCCGAAGACATTGATTTTCCATTATTACAAGTATATCTGAATTAAGAGATTAATTGTGTCTTGGAAACTCCAATTTGTATGTCCTTCAGAATGGCATAGTATTTAGGAAACACTGAAATGGTGGAAATGGGGATGAACCTCATAAAGCACATCCACGAAAAGATTGGGCATCTGGGTGTAGAAAAGTGTTACAAACGCCTCCAAATGCACTATTGGTTCCCAGAGATGCTCGTAAAGATACATAACTTCATTAAGAACTGCATCCGTTGCATTATGCATTCTTCGCCAGCGCATTCGCGTAAATGCAACACCTGTTGTATCCCCAAGGAATCTCTCCCATTCCAAGCGATCCATTTGGATCGCTTTGGCCCCCTCCATGCAATCAACTCCAAGAGAAAACATATTCTCCTAGTAGTGGACACCCTTACTAAATTCGTGAACCCTTATCCAGTGATTTCGACAAGCACGATAGAAGTGTGTGCCTCACTTACAAAATAATTTTAGTACTATAGTCGGCCTTCAAGAGTAGTCTCGGATAGGGGAACTTGCTTTACCTTGTTAGAGTTCAGTTCGTATCTTTCAAATACAAATATTATATATGTTAAGGTTGCCCTTCACTCACCTCAGGCCAATGGTCAAGTTGAGAGGGTGAACCGGATTATAAAAGGCATGCTGGGAAAGCTAAGTGAGCCGTTGCAGCATGCTGATTGGGTCCGAATGCTTCCACAGGTTTAGTATGGATTAAACAATTCCGTTCACAGTTCAACGCGTACAACCCCAAGCGAGCTTCTGTTCGGAGTCAATCAGCGCGGTGTAGTGATAGATAAGCTTTACGAGTTTCTTGAAGAGAAGGAATTGAATTCTGAAGGAAGGGATTTGAGTGGGATTAGGGAAAAAGCATCTGAACTTATACTTAAGGCCCAGGAACATAATTGCAAACAATTCGAAAAGCATCATCAGTCAGCACGCACCTATACTGAAGGTAATTATCTAGTTGTGAAAAACATTGACACGACGATAGGAACGAACAAAAAACTCGTTCCTAAGTTCAGGGACCCATATGTTATCCACAAAGTTCTTTCCAATGATCGGTATGTCGTTCGTGATATAGAGAATTGCCAAATAACTCAGTTACCCTATGTTGTTTGGCTGCATAGAGTGACATTTACTTTTTTATTAATCGGTTACGCCTTCTAAAAAAAGAAAAAGGCAATTTTATAATATAATGTATACATTGATATTTTTACTTTATTTGTTCATACTTTATTTTAGTTTGTGATTCTTTGAAATAAATAAAAAAACTCTGTTCTTCTGTTAAAGTACATAGGTAGAAATAGACACTTTATGGGCATAGTTGATGGAGGTCGACCAATTTGTCAGATTGACCGAGATTTAGCGTATCTCTCTTAAGAAGAAGAAGAGAAAAAGAAGAATTTTTCCTTACTGTACCCGAATATCGCCTACCATACCTAAATTTCACAGCAAAGGGAACCGCGGCCAACTTCGTATTGGTACCGGGGGCCATTATTATTTTTGCCGGATATCTTTCTTTTCTATTTCCGCCATTCTTAAAGGACAGCTCGCTGACAGCAGCTCGCGAACAAACAAGAAGCAAAGGAAGAAGTTTTCTTAATTAAATTAACATTGCAAAAGGGGGCAGGCGAATACAATACGATGACAATCATTTACACGAATTTACACATAGTTAAAAGTTTTGGGGTAAGCCAATCACGAACGCATAAACTAAAGGAGAAAAACCAGTCTGTTTCCACTTTGTCCGTATCATTACACAGCGTTTTGCAGTCTGGGAAGGAGAAAAATTACTCACAGAAATGTTTCAGGGTGTATTTAAATTTACATGAGGAAGAAATGACAGGCAGACTTTCTTATGCATTCTTACTAAGGTAAAATTAAATGGGATTTGGAATTTGAAACAAAGTAATAGATCTGCGCTATTTGATCGAATGAGACGTCGTTGTTAGTTTTTTGTACGACGGGCGAATTTTTTTGGACAAAGAGTCTATTCTTTGCTATAAACCAGCACCCCAAGAGTGAGTGGCACCGGGACCTCACTACAAACCAACGCCCCAATATTTAAAAGCAGTATACCACGTTTCTATTGCAAGACGTACTTTCCTGCTAATCTTCTGTCTGTCACTGTTCTTTAAAAAAAAGGAAATAACAAGAAATTGCTTCCACTGAATCTCAATCAGAATCTGAAGTACAAAAACAAACCTTTGTTTCATTACCTTACAGCACGATAATTCTATAAGATCTAGGCAAAAGGAGTGAGATCCTAACACTCCGAAGAACGAATGCCGTGCAACCACAAGCGTTGGCTGCTACTACTAAAAAGATGTGCCATATTCACCCACATATTCTGAGAACCTAAAAATCTATAAGATACTCGTAGATTTATCCCCTTGGCTATGTTGTGTAAAACATTGTGCTGATCGGTTTCTCTTCGGATGTCTTGTTATTACTACGATGTTTTCATCAATATTGCACAATAGTTGATCGACATTTTATTTTTTTATATTCATTTTTTCAATAAAGAAAAGGATTTAATGATACGGGTATTACTTATTCAATTCGTATCAACAATTTTTTTGTGTACTGCGGAGTACTGAATTTTAAGAAAGTACGTAAAAAGTTCTTTGTAGGAGCTTAAATAGCAAAGTTCTATGAATAGGTGCTAACGAAAGCAAAATAAGCCCTTAATTATAGAAAGATAATCATATTTTTTTATAGCGTAAAAGATAATCAGACGTCGTAGAGACGAACGGCACTTTATTAGTGTATTTAATGAAACTCATAAACTTTTTATAAAATATCAATGTTTTATTGATTAATGTTGCTTATATTAAATGAAATGAATCAATGATTCAGGACAAAAAAAAGACTAGCTTAAACAAAACAAACCAAACACGTAAGCTCCATTACAAAGGATAGATAATTTTTTTGGGGCGCCGTACGTCTCCCAGACGTAGATTATCTTTCCAGGGTTAATGAACCAACGGCAGCACTTACGTCCCAGAACGGGTTACTGGCTTTCAGTCCAATCGACCCTTAATCCTAGGGGTAGAATTGGCACTCCAGGTTAGGAGTTCTGCCGCCGGGGTAACTGCTCGGCCATGGCAAAAATAAAAAAGCTACGAAGCAACAACAAGCTTCGAATAGACACGGGGGACTTGGAGAACTCCTGATCAATCAACCGTCAACCAGATTGACCTCATTGCGATCGACCCGAGACATTCCTCCAGTATTATGGATGCCCGAACGTTCCGAGAAGCCAACATCGCCTCAAATCGCTACCTTGTTGTAGCCAAGGTACGGTTGCGGATATCCCGAACAACGCCAAGACAAGCTAATGTTGTCAGGAATTTCGACGTCAGACGGCTACAATCGCAAAAGATCGCCAATTACTTTTCCGATCGAGTACACCTTAATCTTTTAAGAGGTCCCTTGCCGCCAGCATCAGGCGGCAAGATGGCCGGAATGCCATCAGAAATATCGCTTCTGATGTGCTAGGTTTCGCTAGACCACCACAATGAAACCCTTGGTTTGACGACGAATGACGGGTTTCACATGCAGCTAAGCAAAGAGCACGCAATGCGACACTGCAAGAAAAAAGACTAGAGCTACTCACGAGCTCTATGAGCAGAAGAGGCAGAAGATGAACACCGGCTTTTTTAGAGAGAAAAGAAAGAGCACGAGAAGCGCGCGGTCGAGGAACTTATGAGATGCTACTACAGAAATGAGATTCGGAAGTTTTACCAAAAGCTAAACAAAACTTGCCACGGACACAAGCCCCGAACCGAAGCCTGTAAAGAATAACAAGGGAACATCGTAGTATAGTCGCAGTCGACGCTGAGAATCTGGAAAGATTACTTCTGTACACTGTATAACGGCGACGACGAAACAAATACGCTGTCAAGCAGAATGTATCTTTCAACCTGGACGATGATGACCAACAACGATTTGGATGCAGTGAAGATAGCAATATCTAAGCTGAACGCCTGAAGCCGTTCGACAACAACCTGATGAACGAACCATATCAGTGTGGCTTCAGGCTAGGAAAGTCCACCATCAATCAAATACTATATTCACACTACGACAGATCTTGGAGAGACTCTATGAGCTTCAGATCGATACACACCATCTATTTATTGATTTTAAAGCCGCGTATGACAGCATCTATAATGACGAGCTTTACAGAGCAATGTCTAGTTTTGGCATCCCTGCCAAACTCCTCCGTCTGTGCAAGATGACGATGGAGAATGCACGCTGCTCCAACAAGGTCGATAAACATCTCACCGAAACCTTTCATCTCAAAAAAGGAATTCATTTTCCGACCTCGTTTTCATACAGTTGAAGTGACTGAAGTTGATAGTGCCGTTGTAACCGGATTTTCCGCAGATCTTCTTTGAACGTGCCACAACCAGCTTATTCTATTCGCCTTAAGCTGTTCGGTTATCGAATTCTTTATATGTAGACTTCCTCTACTACGCGTAGACCTATTGTAATCGCGTTTAGTGACTCCACTAGACATCCTTAACATTTTTATTTCCGCTCCCGTCATTTTGTTTTTAAGCGCATCGTACATTGTCCAGCACTGAGAACCGTACATAAGAGCTGGTCTAACAACCGTGGTGTAGAGATTCCCCTTCAATTTAAGTGGAAATTTTTGGTCGGAAAAGATTCACGAATTTTCCCGCCATTTCATCCACCCCTCACTCACTCTGTGGTTTACGTCGTTGTCACATTTCGCTTCCATGTTAACGATTCCAAGTATTGAGACGGAAGTGGCGAAAATGAGTTTAGCGGTCAATGGGGGCAAGATTAAACATATGCTGTCAAGCAAAAAGGACACTGAACACCGAAGTCTCGGACAGAACGTCATCCGTGACAGGTATAACTTTGAGGTAGTTAAGGACTTTGTCAACATAGGCTCCGCTATATACTCAGACAACGACACCTGCGCTAAGATGAAAAGAAGAATAACTCTTGCCAATCGCGCAGAGGCATGGACATTATCCAAAATGGATGAAGGTGCTCTCAGCTGCTTCGAGAGGAAAAGTCATTAGTGATTTTCGGTCCCGTCTATGAGAAGATACAATGGCGAACTGTATGGACTGTACAGCGACGTCGACCTAGCCAGAAGAGTGAAGATCCAGCGACTGAGATGGCTGGGTCATGTAGAGCATTTGAATATCCATGCTCCGGTCCGAAAAGTCTTCGGATCCACCCCCGAGGGACAGGGCAGTAGAGGAAGATCGACACTTAGGTGGCGCATGCAAGTGGAAGTGGGACCTCAGCCAACTTTGCGGGTGAAAATTGATTCAGCTAGCACAAGATCGAACTAGCTGGAGATGCTTTTTGATTGGAGCTCAAGACCACTCCGGACTGTAGCGCCCCCTTAAGTAAGTATTTGAGTAATATTGAGCAATTAGGAATCTTAGGATTTATAAATAAACCGTCAAAAACTGTTGATGTTATAAAGATCGTGTTTTTAAATCTTCAAATAAGAAAACTTGTTTCTAAAATTGGATGCGCTTTTATATACAATGTGAACAATTTAAACAATACCCTAAAATAGCTTTGGCATTTCATGTACGGTGTACCCTGCTCAAAGAAAATTTAGAACCAATTCATTAAATTCTCAAAGAAATCGCAAGATATACAAATACTGCAATAAAGTTCTTTATCATTCGAGATGAAAATTTAAACATTGCCACTACTGAAAAAATTGAGTTATCCGAAATGTTGCTGTTTTTGCATCTTTAAAGTCTTGTACTCAAGATTCCGGTTTGTCTGTGTAAATATTTTCGATAATTCTGGGCTTGATTTAGTCATCTCAAGGACAATAAAGTTTTTGTGATAAGCGTACGGATTAAACTCCAGCTTCTATTATAATCGTAGAAAAAGATCGCGGATCAATAAGCGCCTTCAACTATTTGCAGTGCCTATCACTGTATATAGTTTCTACCAATACGGTGGTGAAGAGATAATTTTAGACAGCTTGCCGTAAAAGTCTTTTTCTTCTTGAAATTGTTTCGGCTTTCTTTAGTGCCTTATCCAAGTTCTTCTGCCTTGCGACTGTCCAAAAAGATTTGAAAAAATTAAAACTTGAATTAAATTCGTCAATTTAAACCCCTTATAACGGAAAAAAGTCATGAAGATATCAAGAATCTTTTGATAATAATGCAAAACCAGAATTCAGCTACCACATCTCCACACTTCCGCATTTCTTGAAAAAAAATTCTAAGGTCCAAATCGATACCAACCATGATTACAGTATTTTATGGATTTTGAGGTCGCATATGACAGCATTTATAGAGACGGGCAATATAGAGCTATGTAAAGTTTTGAAATTGTATTTAGGTAGCATTACAGTTCGGAGTGAACCTGAAACTCAATAAACAAGCCTCTCTTTTTAGCATCTCTTTTGCATAACGCTTCCAGTTGCGCACTTGGAGTCTGTAAGTGACTTCTTCTTCTATTGCGTTGTTCATACAGATAAAATTTGCAACGCTGCAGCCCAGAACATAGGTGTTCATTCAATCTACATGGTCCACCTATCTCAGACGACTGATGCTCAGTTTTCTGACTTGATCAACTTCGCTTTAAGGATCGTATAGATCGTCATTGATTCTTCTACTCCAAAACTTGTTACGCAAACAGGTCCGAATATTGTACAAAGGATTTTTCTTTCGACAGGGCCTAACTACTTAATTGCCTTCTTAGCGCAAAAAAGCAGCAATTGGAAAAAACGATTTTTCGGTTTATTTCTGATGGGATGTTCTTACTGGCAGATTTTTATGAGATATGATAAACTCGAAAATGTTGGTTGTCTCTTCCTGTTGATGTCATTTACATATGTATTAAGTTTTGCACTCGGATACCATTTTGGAAGCTGCGGTATCCCAATATCATAGGCTTGTGTAGTAGTTGACAGACTTTTGAAAAACTGTGCTCCGGTGTTGGCCTGCAATTTCGTACAATTCTTTCAAGTATGACTCTCATCAAGCAGCGGGAGTTACCTATCGTCAATCTTTATAGACGGATGAGTTTGATAGTGTTGCCAAAACATGGTAAGGTCCTACATAGCTCCTCTCTATAAACGCTCTCATATACTGCCTTAAGATCTATGTAGACGTTGAGTATTATTGAGTTTTTTGTTTCAAGTTCCGACAAAGGTTGAAGATTTGGTCGATGATGGACTTTCTTGATTTAAAATCGCACTGATAGGGGCCAATCAGATTCTTCACAAAAGGTTGCAAATGTATATACAATACGGCAATAAACATCTTGTATTCAACGTTGCGTAGACTTACATCTCTATAGTTGCCGTAGTTAAGGGGTCTCCTATTATATAGATCCGACGAACGATGCCAAGATTCAATTTATCAGACCTACACTCTTCCAGATCTGGGAAATGACTTTGTGCATGCTCTTCACAGAATCCTTTCCGGAAACTTTGAATACCTGGGCAGGTAAGCCTTTAGGTCCAATTGCCGTATTCAGTTGGACGGAAGTTTTGGCATGAATGGCGTCGCAATATGGCTTGTAAATTTTCCTTATTTTAGCAAAATATATGCATTATCGCTGAGCACAATTTTATGGTGAAAACGAGAATTAATTATATGTTCGACCCTTGTAAGCGCGTATTCCAAGATCTTTCTGAGAAATATTCCATTCAGTGGGTGTGCATAGCTTAAACTATGGCAAACTGATTCATTCGTGTTCCCTTTGCAACTACGCTTCAAACAGCAAAAACTGGATGTGTTTTATTATTTTATCCGTATACGAGTATGCATTTTCACACGATCAATGTTGATTGATTGAAACATATTATAAATAAATTGAAAGTATGTTTTGCGAACTGAACGTTTTTTAAGATGAATTTGCAGAATTTGCAAGGGTATTCTGACAAAATTCGATTCATAGTAAAATAGTAAACCAAATTAAGTACAATTAGCAGTTAAATTTAGTGTTGCTATTTTGTATAACAAAACTCCATATAAAACAAAACATTATAAATATTTCGTATTTGTGTTTGTATATAGTGTAACCGTCCTTTTACCCCCCTACCCCGCGGCGTTGTACGAAAGGTTGCTCGGCCGACTGCGGAGACTGACCGTGGGTAATGATGTTTAAAGAATGGGCGCTTAGCGATTACCCTTCCGTACAACTTCAACACAACTTTAATCGCGAATTGGTTGTGACGATCGCGAATCCCGTCCTCTCTCAATTATGTAGCACAAACGATTTAACTTACAATTCTTACAATTTATTCAATGCGGTTCAAATCCAAAAATACAAACTTAATTCTATTTTAACTTTAAATGTAGGTATCTTAACTCTATCTTAATTCTAGTCATAAGTAGTATTATCTCAAAAAAAAAAAAAATAACAACAAGCTTCCCCACTGACTGAAGGTCATTGAGTAGCAACAAAAAAAGAAAGAGGAAGGAAAAAAGAGAAAAGAAAACAATAAAGAAAACTCCGTGATTTGAACCCGGAACCTCCGCACGATCCAGCCAAGCGCTTTTTCATTTTAAATGCATTTTTATTTTCTTCAATTCAGTGACTCTTACATGCTAGACTAAAAGCGCATAAAAATTTGCTTAATTAACTTAAAATTATTTTATTCTAACTTACTGGCCCCATGCGGACACTCTAAGTTAAACATAATTCTTAATCTACATGTCTTTCGACGATCCGTACAGTACTTTTTTTCGTTACATTAATTTAAGACTAAAACTAAGAAAATACATTTTATTAAATAAAAAACTTAGTAAATGTACTTTTTTTTTGTTCTACTTTGTATAAAACTTATAAACTAAAACTTACAGAGTACTTAAAATAAATCCTAAGCCTACTTAACCTACTTAAGCTAACTTATTGTATAAGCATTATCTCTATATATATGTATTTTTTTTTTTGTGCGGCTTGGACTACCACTTCTTTTTTTTAGATAAGGTTACCCATCTCTTGTTTTTTTTTTAATTTTTTTTTTTTCAGTTTTTAAATATATATATATTTTTTTTATAATTTTTATTCTTAAAACTACCTTAACCCTAACTACCCTATGTAACCCGGCCACGGCTAAAAAAAATCAGACTGACCAACTCTGCTCCCTAATGGAGCTACTCTGCACTAGAGGAATTCGACGATGGAGCTTCCCCTTCTTCTGCAAGCCACCAAAATTGTTGGGGCTGCCGAGCAACATCCCTCATGTCGCAACTCCCTACCGCCCTACTAAACCGGAGACGCTCCGCACTGCCGTGTGCGACGTCTCTGTCGTTGTTGAGTCGCCTGTCCGCAGCTGTTCGAGCGACGTGGAAGATTAACGGCACCGCTAATCTATCCTGGACCAGACCTTTTTTGTCAAGGTAGAGGAACGCTTCTGGAGGAATAAAGCCGTCAAAGCAAACTCTCTCGTGATACATATAATTGGGGTAGTAAGCCCCAGAGATCAGGTTGTTCGACGAGGTCATTGCATTTGCAATGTGCCTTCGAATCAACTTAATAACAAAATTGTCCACTCGTATTAGGTTCGCCCTATTGTACAAGACCTCATTAGGATAGAATTTTATGTACTCAGACTCTGGTGTTCTGTACAAGCGAAGACAAGCCCTAAGGCAAGCCCTCTCAAACACCCGAATCTTCTCCAAAAGACTTGCTCTCACGTTGAACCACACGGGACAACCAAATGTAAGCATAGGCCGAATAAGGACCATGTAGCAGATCACCTTTACCGTCGCATCGAGTTACCTGTTATAAAATAGTCTCTTTGTAAGGGCAAAAGCACCTTTGGCTCTGGCCAGAGCAACATCTATATGTTTGTTAAAATACAGATATTGATCTAGCCAGATCCCAAGGTATCTGACTACATTTCGACAAACAAGTGGTTGCCCGTGTTGTCCCACGGTCTGAAACTTTCGCCAATTCTTTCCGGTATCCGCAGAGGCCCCAGACAAAGGCCAAAGAATGTTTATAACCTCAATCTTTGGACGTGATCTGTACGCGATTAAGTCGTCTGCGTACACTATGGCATGGTGAAGTGAACCTATCAGATCACTTGTGTAAATGTTGAAAAGGATTGGCGAATTAACCGCACCTTGTTGCAGACCGTTTTTAATGAATGAATAATGAATAATATCATGCCCCGCCTTGAAACCGAATTGATTATCCGGAACTATATTTCTGTCCTCAACCCACTTAGTCAGGACTCTATTGATACCTTTTTCGAAAACCTTAGTGATATTTGGAAGGAGACTGATCGACCGGAGATTCGCCGGATTGGAGGTGTGTTTATCCCTTTTGGGGATGGGATGTACCACCGCAGTTTTCTAATGCGCTGGATAATGTGCATTATTCATTGCATTGTTAAACAGGGTGGTATTAATGTCCACCACTTCTAGTGGGAGATGTCGAAGCACAATGTTCGATATTCCATCGGTTCCCACTGATTTCTTACTTCTAATTGTGTCGAAGATCGTTTGAAGCTCTTCCTTCGAAATGAACGGGGGTTGTTCCCTTTCGTTGGCGATGACATTATTTGCCATATTCTCGTCATTGAACTGGGTGAAGCCAAGTGCTTTGGCTATCACGACCACCGACCGTATGTTTTTTTTTTTTTACTAAAATTTTATAAGTATACCAGACGTATAACAGTTGGCACCGAGCACGTTTTATCACTCTCCTTTTTTTGGTATTACCCCTTATTATTGGGTCTGAATAAGGGTTGCTTATTCTTACATATAGTGTAAGTTTGGTAATAAATCAAAACAAAACCTTAAAGCACTTAGCTGAGCCTGGGCTCTCCTTCGGTCGTCTCGCTCCAATTCCAACTAGGGTTTGACTTGGGAAGAATGAATCGCCCAACAGCACCAAGCTAGTCCAGGTTTTCACGTAACCAACAATAAGAACCTCCAACCACGATTTTGTCCTTAGGGTCCTAACCAGATAAGATTAAAGGACTTCAAGGTAACGTTCGTCAGAAACCAAAAACAAAAACAACCCAGTATTTGTTTGCTCGAACTGTTTTTTTTTTTAATTACTAAGTTTTTAGTATAGACTGTACTTTTATTTTCTGCTGCTCCATACACTGCACTACTATTAAACGCCTGACACGACACTGCGTTACACCACTTGGCTTGACTTGACTCACTGCCTGTTTCGAACCAACTGACCCTCGCAAATCACTCTCAGCTAGCTACAGCCTAACCTCGCGGTGGATTCGATCATATGGCTTGGTTGTCTTAGCCCATTCAATAGATCAGGCCATTTTTCCGCTGGTGTACATAATGAAAACCGCGGCGCCTATGAAAAAGTATAAAAGAACAAGGTTCCATAGGGAATTGAACCTACGACGCCCAAATGTGAAGCTGCGCGCGCTACCTTGACGCCAAGCCCCATACATTCTCCCACTGACCTGGACATGAGTTCTCACACCAACCTGTAAGAAAATCTTTCAAAAAATTAAAACATAATAATAGTATGTATAATAATGGATAATACAATACACAATTCTTCTTAGGAATAATGATAAGGTCAATACTTTGTTGGTTTTTATTTTAAATAACAAGCTTCGAAATTTGATTTTCGTAATAAGTAATCCTCCAATCCAAAGTAAATCATCAAATAAAACCTTAGTTGGCTATAGAAAAAGTTAACTATAGTAACAATTAAAGAATATATAGTGTTTGTTCTCTTAAATGGTTTTGCCTGAATAACCATAAAAATGTCATTTATACATTTTTCTAACTGAACTCTAAGGATTCATAGATTAAGATTTTAAGGCAATATCTAAGATTGGGAGAAAATTTACATAAGCTCAAGATTTTCAAAGCAATATAAAAGAAATTGTACATAACGCAATTGTTTAATAAAACTTTATTCACATAAGTACATAAATTAGTTGATATATAGCACTTATTAACCATTTTGTGGATTTCTTTGGTTAAGACTCGTGCGTATACATATACATATCGGAGATATTATAAAAATAACCTACACCGTAATGTCGTTTTTGACCTATTGACTTAAAAACTGATAACCCACATTTGGTAACATAAGATTCGAGCATAATTTCAATATTCCAGTGATTTTTCCGAAAGCTTTTTAAATTTTGTTGCACGTTATTGTATTTATAAACATTCGGACTTTATCCGATAGAGCTGATTTCAGTTCGGAAATGTAATAATTCGAAGAAAGAAGTAAATATAAAACGAACGTAAGAAAAAAAATTGAAAAGTGAAAAAGGATTGGACATTTCTACTATTAGAAGATACCAGTTTATCATTACTCTAAATCTAAAAATAAAAAAAAAATATAAAGTGCTCCAGCTACCTGAAATTAAGGTCTACTTGATTATAACAATATTTATATTTTCGAAAATAAGCATTTACATATGTACATACACATATATTTTTATTTTTAGTAAATACTTGTGGGAACATATTTAAGTTCTAGCGACCGAGTGAGGGTTCTTATATTTTTCCGTTGAAAAGTAAAAAAATTTCTTTAACTAAAGGAATCACATCTTACTCGTATGTCTGATAGAACCCACTTTTTTTTCGAGTAAAAATGCAATTGAACTCGCTCATTATCTTTTAGGATGAGCACGAACATGCAGACAAACAGACAGACTTACAACAATCCTAAGATTTGTGGCATAAGTCTGTGTATGTTTGTAATGTTATATAAAAAAAAAATTAAATGGAAATCTTAAATAGACATTTTCATTGTTATTATATGTTCAAGTTTAACACTTTTCACACATTTCAACTAAAAACAATCTTGATTAGGCTAGCTCTATTATACTCTCAATTTGTTTCTTCATTTTGTTGCCTGTTGTTTTGTTTGTAAACATATACGTACATATACATACAAACATGAACGTAGGCAATACGAGTAGACGAAAAAGAAAAGTGAGAAACTTTTTCGTAGGCGCAAGCTTTCAATTTCTGAAATGTGTATGAAATGTTTATCAGTCTCGCATTCGGAAAGGAAATTCACTTTTATTTTACGTTGATGAATACTTTATTCACTTTAAATTGCCATCGGTAATAAAAAGTTTCTATTTCAGTAAATTTCTATTTTAGTCTTATTGCCCTGGTAACGAGATCTTAGAAAATACTGAGTATAGGTACTCGAGTCAAATTTGCTGCTAGAAAAAGTATTGCAGATTACCAACATTTTTATTGGGATACTAGCTGTACCCGGCGCGCGTTGCTACGCATATTAAAAAAATCAAATTGAAAAAAATTCAGCATATACTCGTATGTATAAGAACACCTATTTTTTGATTTATTTATAGAAGTGCAGTTGGATATACAATTTTCTTTGTTTTTCCGTCTGGTGCATATAAGATTAATCAGAAGGTTTTCATATGCGTGAACTGGCTACAAAAAGTTGCCCATGAGAGAAACACGGACTTTCTAAATTCAGGCCACACACTTGTAAGGATTGTCCTTGTGCTTTGTTGATGGTCACGTCATAGGCGAGTCGCACCGGAAACTAAAAATGTTTGGATTCGAATGGCAAATCTGTTGGAATCATTGCAATGCGAGGCAATAGCACATCTTCTCCTTTGAATTTTCCATTCAAAATAGCAAAATAGTATCTTAGATGATATTGGCCATCATTTTTGTCACTGAGAGCCTGGTACCGTTGTAAAGTCTTGGCGGATTAATGTTTCGAAGCAAAATGAAAAGCACGCCAATTTTCAATGATAAAACGTGCGGAGGCATGCCAGATAAATCAAGTGAATTCAAGAACTTAGTTGGATAGTTGACAGCTTCGTCTTGATTCATCACAGTATCGATGGATTTATATGTTTTCGCATTGAATAGTGATATTAATGGAGTTAACATCGTTGTTTTTGGACGCTAATATAACATTGATGGTTCTTGTAATTTCTTGCGATATCTGGGAAAACTTGGTGTATTAGCTCGTCTGTAGTTGCTGTGCATATACAGAAATCCGGTGGCAATGTGATACATTGAGTGGCTTCATAGATGGCCATTTTACCATTTCCAATATTCAGCAATTGTTTTGTGCGTCATTGTACATTCATCCCATACGATGATTTGGCATTGTTGGAGTACTTTACTCATTAAAGAATTTTTGGTGATATTGCATATTGGTGCCTCAATGGTTTGCAAGTTTAACGGTAATTTTAGTGCAGAATGCGCTGTTCAACCACAATCCAAAAGTGTTGCCGCAATTACAGATGAAGCGATAGCCAGTGCAATGCTATTTCGTGATCGTATGGTTGCCAATGTAAGATAAACCAGAAATGTTTTGCCTGTGCCTCCGGGCGCATCTATGAAATGAAATCCACCCCCTTATCTTGTAATTGCATCAATAATCGTGTCGTACACTATGCGTTGTTCTGGAATCAACTTCGAATGATTCGTTTGAACGAACATATCCAAATCACCGACATTAAAATGTATTTCTCATTGCAAATCGCGATCGAAAAGGTTGTCCGCAGGTCGGTTCGGCGCAATTTTTCGCTGACGTGTTCCATGTAAAATATGTCGGTACCTCGGAATAAAGTAACGTTCTCGTAAACGTATCTTCCGTGCATAATGCAAAAAATGCAGTTAAAGGTGTTGGCGGCGGTGACAATGCCCTTGCTTGAACACTTTCTATTGTGAATTAGACGCGCTTTCCATTTTCAAGGCGCACTGCCAAATGAACAACTGTTGGATGTCGTTCATGGATTGGAAATGACAAATTGCGCCATACTGCTTCATTGCTACTAATGTAGCGTCCTAGTTGATATTGATTGATTTGATCGATAGGAGCAGTGGCGTTTCCAACTCCAAAAACCACCATGTCGTTTCCTTTGTTGACATATTTGGAAATGTACTTAATCGATTTGATAGAATTGTAATACTCGACATTGATATGTACCTTAAATGTCTTTGACAGTAGCGGCGAATACGGCACAACCTACCATTATTTCGCACTTTCAAAATGATAGATTTGCCGCCGTCATCAGTCGATCGTTGACGGTAGAGTGGATATCGGTCGTTTCCAGAAACAGTTTTCGTGGCTAAGTCTCTTGGGTACCGTTTAGTGCGTTTCCCATTAGACATGCATGGCGAATCATTGTTCAGTAAGCCACATGGACTGTGAATCATATTTTTGGTAACAACTTCAAATAATCCTGGATCGACTTCGGCATTTGGTATTCCTGCTGAGATGACTTGGTCAATTTGATTTGGCGTGAATTTTTCGAATAACCAAATTAAAATATGTGCATGTGGCAATCCACGTGTTTGCGATTCGATTGAGTACATCCAACAGTGTGTCTTCCCAAAAACATGATGCTTGACCATGGAATCCATCAAAACTTTCAATTTCTGTTTGAAGATGCGGGCCGTGATGTCATGACGATTTGAAGGTGAAGGTGCACTTGGTCTGTTAAGTATTCGAAAATGAAGCTAGAAGAATTAATCGAAATACAATAAGGAGCATGTGCGACAACAATAGCAATGAAGCCGTAAATTAATTGCTGCTTTAAGACAAATTTTAAGCTAAAACCAAATTTATCGACAAGGTCCTGATAAGTTAAACTTCCTCCAGTGTGAATAGTCGTTTTCATCATATCCTTAAAGAAGACTACAAATAAAAACGCCGCAATCCAAACTACCGAATCATTACACATCCTGCCATCAACCCAATAATTATTGATTCTTATACAGAAAATACAGTTACACCTGTCCCGCAATATCTATGCAGAAGCAAAAATATTTTGTCCAGGTGTGGAAAAAAAGTTTATGTCTGCACACATAATCTTTAGTTTTATTGTTATTCATCGTTACAATTCCGCATAACTAGTTCCAAGAGCGATATAATATTATTCGTTAAATCGACAAGTGCTTGTTCATTTGTCAATTCGACACATGTACAAAAGAGAATGTTCTGTCAATTAACCAATTTAATTTGCTAAAAATATTGGAAAAGTTTTTGTTACATACGAGTACCTTCGAATCCGTATCCCGAGAAATTAGGATGATACTTGTATACTTAAATTAATACTATTGATTGATGAATATAAAAATATTGTTTTAAGAGCTAAATTTATACCAAAAATATATTGTAATTGCATAACTGTTTTGAGATGACATACTTGCATTCAAATATGTAGTATTAAGAAAACGAAAATTGGTAAGGGTTATGTATACCTACGAGTATAATAGTTATTCCTTACTTCAAGAAATATGAAGCCATTAAATCATTCCCAATTTTTTTGGCCGCATTTATTCTCTGTTGTTAGCCCAGGTCTAACTCAGACATTTCATTTAGCTTATTACAAGCAAAAAATCTTTAAACTAGACATTTTTGTATAATTAGGACGCACACAAGGGATTTTGTGTATCCATTCAATGTTTGCATATTGTGCCTTCGAAGGAAATTTAGGGAGGAAGAAGAGTGGGGAACTGATATACGTTGGTTTTAAATATTTGAAAGTTGTTAAGGTAAGAGCTCGACAGGGCATTTCATAAATGAGTTGTAAGGCTTAGGAAAAATTCATGATATTTTAGAGTACGCCCAAAAGTGGGCTTGAGGACGTACTGATGAGCATTTAAAGCGAATTGGGTGTTATAGTTAAAAGTTTGAAGAGCGAATGCTATTGGCGATTTCGGTGGAGCACATGTGGTGAAAATGTGATAAAAGATGACGCCCTTTAGATTATTGAGTTAGTCGCCGGGTGAAGAAACTCGAAAAAAGTTACACATTGGAATCCCCTCAAACAGATAACAGTGCCTGCATTCGATGCAAGCCAGTTTTTACCACGGGCTTTGCACATTTACTTGTTTGTTTCCAGCTTTTGTAAACTTGTTCTCCTAACCTGCCATAGTTCGTCGCCAGACGTTGTGTCGTATTGCGTTTTTTTGCCAACTGTCCAACCGAAGATGTCCTCCTCTCATATTCTGGTGTCAAAACCGCGTAGTATGTTATTAAAGTTGTACTTCCAATATTGCTCATATGTCTTGTCGCAAAGCTCGAAAAAAGATTCTTTGGTGGGGTCACCCTTGTATTCTGTATGACATGGTTGCATTTTAAGCTTTTGTTTGGCCCATCTGATAGCACTTACAGGATGGAATTATATCTGCATGATAGCAATCAACGACCGCTGCAAATTGCTCGGCTGCACGTGACATGTTATGATATGAGAAGGGCGTTTGTATAGGCCATCAGCAGTGAATTTATTTATATCGGAGGCAATTAGTTGTTTATCTTATTGATGAAACCATTCGTTTAGGATTGTAAGACCTACGATGGCTTGATTAAGTATATTAATATCGTTAATGTGCAACATTTTAACTTCCAAGCGCTACAACATATTATTTCACGTTGGTTAATCGAACATAGAAGATGTCGCTTTAAAGTCGAGAGAGGAAACCGATCTGGCGCCCTCTACCTCCTACGGGGCGAAATTAAAATAAGGAACCTCTGGACGTAAGGTAGCAAGAGAGGTAGATCTGGCCATTGACCAAGGGCAAAGATGAGGGGGAACCCCCCAAAGATGATGCAAGTGTTGCAGATAAACCTCAGGCTAAAATATTATGACTTGTTCTTATGACGACGGCAATTTGTGAGAGGGAGTGTGGAAAACCACTTTGTCTGACCTCAGCTTATCTACCATACGACTCTGAGATAGTAGGTAGAAGTTAAAGGGCTTGGCGAGGCAGAAGGACCGGATGCTGGTGGTGGGCTGTGATGCAAACGCCCATCACACACAATGTGGAAGCGGGGATACCAACACAAGAGGTGAGTGTTTGCCTGATTTAACCTCACTATTTGTAATGGGGGGAATTAACCCACTTTTGTGGTGAAAAACAGGCAGGAGGTGATAGGTATTACTCCTGCCTCAGATACAGAAGGGTTAGAAATCATTGATTGGAGAGTAGTTGACGAAGCGTCAATGTCTGATTAAAGATGGATACGTCTCAAGGTGAAATTCCAGAATAGGGCATGTACTCGTAGTTTTCAAAGGAATCCCCGGAAAACTGATTGGGTCAAGTATACAGAAGTGGGAAACACACATCTGCTGACCAAATCAATTACCTGCGATAATATTGACAACTTAGATGGGGCAGTGGGTAATCTAAAAAGGGAACTAACGATGGGGTTCGAGAAAGCTTGTTCAGCTAGCCGAGCACCTAAAAGGGCCCAGCCGAGATGGCGGAATAGGGAAATAGGTCTTAAAAGGAAAGAGGTAAGGCAACTCTACAATAGGGCGAAGCTCTTCAAATGTGACAGTACGTGGAATGAGTACTATGATTGCAAAAGGCAATTCACGTACCCAGTTAGGAAGTCGAAAAGGGCATTATGGCAGAGGTACTTCGAATCTGTTATAGCAACTGACGAAGTTTCGAGGTTACGCGAAATGCTTTCAAAAGAAACGAGCGTCCCTAGCTTCCTCAGAAAAATCGATGGAACGGGACCTGAAAGTAGCCAGGAAGTCCTCGTAACGTTGGTGGAAACCCATTTCCCTGGATCCACACTATCAGCTGAATCCGGCTTACCACGGCACACTGAGGACATCAATCTTTCTCTCTCCGAAGGAGAGATTGGTTTTCTTATTAACAAGAAAAAAATACGATGGGCAGTTCAGTCCTTTAAACCATATAAATCCCCCGGCCCGGTTGGTATTCTACCTATTATATTGCAGAAAGCACCGGAGGTAGCAATCCAAAAAATTATGGAAACTCTTAGGCACAGTTTAAAAACAGGTCATATTCCAAAAGCATGGAGAGAAGTTAAGGTGGTTTTTATACCTAAAGCCGGCAAGCAAGGGCACATAACAGCAAAAGACTTCAGACCAATAAGTCTGTCATTTTTTATGCTTAAAACCCTGGAGGGTTTACTGGAGATAGAGATGCAGTAACTCTTTTTAGACCGGGTCACAGCATGCCTACATGAAGGGCAAATCCGTGGAAACCGCCCTACGTGAGGTGGTGGTGAAAGAAGTGCGATGGCGACCTTCCTAGATATAGAAGGGGCCTTCAATAATGTGAAGTTCAGCGCCATCAAAGGTGCTTAAGTAGACGCAAACATAGAACAAGGGATAACAAATTGGGTCTGCAACATGCTTGCAGGTAGAGTAATAAACTGTTCCATTGGACAAAGCTCGGCTAGAATATCAGTGACCAAGGGAAAACCTCAAGGGGGCGTCATATCTCCACTCCTTTGGGTACTTGTCATAAATGACATTCTCAAAAAGCTTAATTCAATGCGCGGATGTCGTGGTTATAATAGTTTAAAGGAAATCAATACTTTAACACTTTAAGTGAGATCATGGAGCTTGCCTTGAAGATGATCAGCACTTTGGCATTCAGCTGTGGTCTCAATGTCAACCCCTTCAAAACGGAACTGGTTCTTTTTACCAGAAAGTAAAAGATACCGCTATTGACACTGCCAAAACTCAGCGGGGTGGATCTGTCCCTCTCGGATAGTGCGAAGCATCTTGGCGTGATTCTGGATAAGAAACTGAATTGGAATCTCAACGTAGTGGAGAGAATCAAAAAGGCATATAAGGCTCTTTTCATATGCAAAAGAACTGTGGGAAAAATTGGGGCCTTAAACCTGCTATGGTGTGCTGGCTGTATACGGTGGTGGTGAGACCCATACTGACATATAGCGCACTAGCATGTTGGAAAGCAACAAGTAAGAAAACGACATACGGAGAATTAGAGGCGGTTCAGAGAACGGCTTCCATAGTCATTACAGGTGCGCTCCGTACCGCCCCTTCGGCAGCATTGGACACCTTTCTGCATCTAACACCGCTTGATTTACAGATAAAAAAAACTTGCTGGTAACACTGTAATTCGACTCACTAATCTGGGTCTTTTCAAAACTAGTGGCTTCGGACACGGCATGATCCTGGAGGAGCTACTACCAGGCAATACTATTAAAACGGATGAAATCCCTTTCTTAATCGATTTTGACATTGCGTGTGATATAATATATCCGGAAAGGAAGGACTGGTAAGAAAATGCAGTGATTTATCGAACGAAATTGCAGTTTTCACAGATGGCTCGAAGACAGAGGGAGGAACAGGTTCCGGTAACTTCTCGGAGGACCCGGACACTAGTAGTGTCTTCCAATCAGAGGTTCTAACTGTCCTCAGGTCGTCTGAGCTGATACAGATCAGATCCGTATCCGGTAGAGGTATCGTTATCTACATCGACAGCCCGGCCGGCCGGTCAACCTACATCAACTCTGATACAGTCAGGGGCTGTCGCACAGTGCTCAAAGCATTATGCATTCAGAATCGGGTGAGACTGTGCTGGGTGCCAGGACATTGAGGAGGGCTACTCGACAATAGTGAGGTTGCTGCTGTCAAACCACCCCTCTGCATGGTAGGGGCACTATTGAAGAAAAGACCATTCTGCGGGAATCTACAAGCCGTTGAGAACATAACGCACATACTGTGTGAATGTGGGGCAATACAAAGTCTTAGGATAACATTTCTTTCAAAACTTAGAGGAAATAGACGGGACGGATTTCAAAGGCCCCTTTGTCTTTTGTAGAGAAATTAGGTGTTTTAAAAACCTGTTTAGGTTTTTGCAAATTAGAGTTGGTTTCAACTGGACCCACAGGTGTCCTGTTTTACCTAACCTAACCTAATCGAACATATTACCTTGAGTTCTTACATTAACATGTACGAGTATATCAAACAGTTTGACAAACTTCATTCCTTATGTGGTTCTTTCACATTACAGGACTATTCACAATGGTAGCTCTAATTGGTTACCTGAGTTTCTAAGAACCATATTACTGATTGAACTAATATCAATTCAGAATTTTCTTGTATTTTTTAAATTTTACAATACACGATGTTCTTATACTAGACTGATGCTTTCATTCTCTTTATGTTCTCGTCGTTTGCGTGAAGTGATCTTAGATTATTGTTGATTTTCTTTTATATTTCATTGAATTTTATTTTCGATTCAGGAATGACCATTATTTTCCATCTCTACTTGAGCACAAACAAAAATAGACTTTAGTCATTTATTTGTATCAATTTGGCCACTCTTATGTATCAATTAATTGCCGTTATCAGAAACACATACATCAATTTTTTATCACATTCTCCATAAAACAACTAACCTGACTGAGATCTATTTGCTTTTAAATGTTTAGAATCATATGCCAAATTTTTATTCTACCTATACATATAACCATTTATAAAATCAATGTCCATGGCAGTACGCCATGTTTATTGGATGACACGACAAAAAGGAACGATTTGCTCCACATACTTATTATATACAGCATATAGGATATACACACATAGTTATTGTTCTTGTTTATCCCAAATCACAAAAATCGAAAATAGAAAAAGGTATATTCCTGACAATCAATATAATAGCAGAATTTTCACATGTAAGATCACATCGTATCTCACTTCTGCGTTTGGTGAATTTGGCTACTGGATGATTTGGTGATTTTTCTTTCAACGTAAGCTGTTCATGATTAGTGAAGCTGAATGCTTGACTGACAGAATGGATAGAGATTACTTACTCTTTGGTTCTTGCGTTTAACGGCTTATGAATCAATCTTTTCGGACAAAGCCCTTGTGTTTAAGCCTTTATTAATAGGTGAGATGATTTATTAGAGAAGGTGTGAGGGCATATAAGTAGTTTTCATTGATAAAGAAAGACGAAATCAATAAGAAGATATCTCATTTTCAGATTAAATTCAAGAAGATAATACCTTACTTCATGTTGGAAAGGATTAATCAACCCCACGTTCATGTGAAATCTTTCCATTCAATGTTTTGATAAAATTAAAACTACCTAAAATCCACCCCAATTTTAGGGTGTAGTATTTGCTACATTTTTCGGTTCTCCGACAACAGAAGGGTAACCCTTCCTGTTATTTAGGTCTCAAGCCAAGGTACCATCAAAAATGCCTCCTTTTTATGGCAGGCTAGAACCAAATTGATTTTGCGTCCCGAACTCAGAGGAAACATTGTGATTGTAACAGGGTAGCGAGTCTTCATAAATACGAGTACTATTGTGGAGTATTTTAAGTAAAAGACGAATTTGCTTTGACTCAATGTACTGGATAGCATTATCAACAAGCTAAATATTTGGGAAGATAGATAAGTCTACAAAAGACAAGTGCTTTAGTTTGCGCAAATTTAAGACAGAAGTCCCTATCTAAGGCTACACTAATCTCCTCAACAACTAACAACAGCAGTTTTGTAACCATGTGATTTTTAATTTGAGAAAATGATTTTTTTTTCTAATAAAAAGTGAAGTAAAGCTACGAGTATCAGTTAGTATTAATTAGAGCATAAGTTGGTTTTTCAGCACTGGTATTAAGTAACGATTGAAATAAAACTAAAAGTTAATTACTTTTGTATTTATTTATTTTTTGCGTCGGTAGATGTAAAATTTTCATAGATATCATGTGCCTGTTGCTTATAGTAGTGTGAGAGTCTTACTCACTTAACAACACCTCGTTTCTACTGGTTGGTTACGACTAAGTTTACTTATCAAGTAGTTTTAGTGTCGAAAATATTCGCATTCGCAGGTGGCTTAACAGCCCAAGCCCCCAGCTAAATGCGGATAGTCTTGAACAAACAGTGTTGTTCTTGGTTGGCGACGCACAAGGTCTGTCTCGTACAGAATCTGGAGTATAGCGCTGTTGCAATGTCCATGGAGACGGATACGAAGTTTCCGAGCAAAGCTCCTTATTTCGTTATCGACCGTAGCTACTCCAATGTTTCTACGCATAGCACTGTTTCTGATATACAATAGGGTATTTAATATGATTCTCAGCACCTTGTTTTGAAAAGATTGTAGGATATCTCCATTTCTTCGTTTAGTACAACCCCAAAGTTGTATACCATCGATTTTAGCACTTGCTTGTATAAAAGCTGCTTGTTATACATAAACGTATATGCTTAGTTTAGAATGTCTTTCAAGTAGCCAATATGAGTTTATTTTCAAGCTTGTCGTGTTTCATTTTAAAGTGTGATTTCCGTTTGCGTTTCGCATCTAGTGTTATAAGGTTGTTAATTTTTTTGTAAATTTTTTTTGAGTTGATTTGTTTTCATTGAGAGCAATTTGCCAAGCCATTTTCAAAAAGTAAATTTGGTCCAAAGCACGTTGGAGCCTAACAGTTACTAACTTGACTTATTTGGCCGTTGTTAATATAGTCGTATCGTCCGCGAACGTACAGCACCTTCTTTTTGCGTCATACCCCAAGTGTAAGAACAAGACAAGAACACTTTCTTGTGGTATTCCGAAAGCGATTTCCTTAAATTCGGAGTATTCCGATCCGTGTTTAACACAGAAAAGCCTGTTTGCATGGAAGGATTCTAAAATCATATAATTTTTCCGGAAGAACCTCTCTTAACTTAAGCTTCAGGCCTTAATGCCAAACATATTGGAGCTTTGGATCGTGCAGAAAAGCGCTAAGATACGAGTATACCTCTTTCTCCTCTTGGGTTTTCTATATTACACTTGTTATTCTATAAAACTGGTAATTACAAAATACTTTGCTCTAAAACCGAATTAATAGTCGGGAATAAAACATCTTTCTACAATGACATGTTGTAGGTGCTTTTCGAAAAGTTTTTCAAACACATTAGATATTTACTACTGGCAGGAGTGATATGGCCTATATGTTTTTTAGCGCTTGGTTGGCTTTGCCGATTTTGGGACCATTATAACCTCGGCGGCTTTCCATTGCCTTGGAACGTTTAATAATCTTAACACAGTGTTTATAATATGCATAAGCTTGATCAGGGCTTTCTTTGGCACTTCGTTCAGGATCTGTCCTGTTATTAAATCACATCCAGTGACCTTGTTATTTTTTAGATTTTGTGTCGTATGGCAAAGTTCGGCCAACGACACGGTCTTTATTTTAAAGTTTTCAGGTGTCATGATCCTACCACCAATGTCTTTTGTTAGTGCTTGTCTTACAATTGTTTCAAACGTTTCTTCCAGATGCTTGGCAAATAAGTCTGCTTTTTCCTTGTCTCCTTTTACCCATTCGCCATTGTGTATGTTTTTTATCAGTAGCAATTGCATTTGCGGTTTTTTAATACCTCTCATGTCTCTTTACAGTGAATAATTCGATTGGCAGTCAAGCCCTCAGGATAAGTAGAGATCCCTCGATTTTTGAAATCTTCTATTGCTTTCTTGAGCTCATTACCCAGATGATTTAAAGAAGTTTTGCGCTGGGGAGTTCGGGATGGTTGTCATCTTTTACGTGCTCTCTTCTTTTCGCATATCAGTTGTTTTATTTCCGGCTGATATTTATCTTCGTAATTAACGATTTCTTTTCTCTTAGCGGGAGTGTAATTTCAAGTGGCGTTCTATATGACTTCTATAAATCTGCTGACTTCATCTTCTAGTTTATATGGTCTTAAAAGCGATATATTCAAAACTATGTTTTCTATTCAATATTTTCTAAAGCCGCCCCAGTTAGTTTGGTTGGAAGTTAATATAGGGCTCCTTCTTATTTCATAAGAAGCTCGCTTATTGTCAAGATTACGTGTAACAGATCGGAGGAGAGATCAAAACTTTCCTCGATGTTCGTGAAGTCTTTAGCAGTGTCTCTTGCAATTAAAAATTATACGAGGTCTATAGTTTTTGCTCTGTCGGTGGATCAATATGTTGAAAGAAATCAGAATCGTTTTTTTTTTACAATAATATGACCGAAACCTTGACAACGATGAGAACTCGGGATCGATTTCCTGTTCTTACGCAATGCCCCGATTTTGATTACGTTAGAGCCTAGAAAAATAAATTTTTTGAAATTTAATTTATGTGAACGCACAATTGTATGCAGTAGTTTTTGTTGAAGGGATACATTCTGGAATATTTATAATTTTAACATTTTAAAATTTGAATTTACCGCCGATCGCGGCGACAGCCATATTTTTTTATATTAATGTTTAAATTGTGTAAAGAAGACCGATTACTGATCATATCATTTTTTTGTAATAAAGTTAGTTGAATGAAGAATTCGTTGTTGAACAGATCGCCTTTCATTTTTCACATTTCGCTCGCTTTTTTCGCTCCACTCGCTAAACTAAGTCCTCCTTTGTAAAGACTATATTCGATAATAGTCTAAATTCTAAGTTAAGTCATATCAATTAAGCTTAATCTATCTATCAAAGATAGAAATCTCGAGAGTACGTTGTGAAAATTCTCGCCACGTACATTTTTGGCGCCCAAACGTAAAAAAAACCCCAAATTATCAAAAATAAATAAATAATAATTTTGCAATTTTCAATGACATTACAGTGTATCACATAAAGACAATTAAAAAGTGCATACATAAAAGATCATAGTGAATTGTGTTTCGGTAATCGATTTCGCGTGGACAAGTGCACAGGTACCCACCAGAGAAATATATATAATATAATATATATATAGAGAGAACGGGGAAACATTAAAGGAACCGGAAAAAAAGAGGCTGCAGATGAAAGGAACCACATGCGGGTAGATAAGTATCATCTCCCACTCAGGTACGTGATAAATCGGTTTTCAATCGAACGTGCGCTTTCAAAAGTCATAAACCAAACCTCAATATAATCGCAAAAGGTTAAGAATATTTATTTCAATCTTATGAACGAACGCACTTTCGGCGGAATAGCGATATGCATGCAAGCAACATAATCATCTATACATACAATATAATATACTTGTATAAAATATACCTAAGGAACATAATGCTGCAGCCACTCACATAATTTTTTTTTTCGAGTGCTGTTCAATAACCAGTGAGATAACACATTCGATGCGACCGCACTTAACATCAAATTTTCTAATAGATCGCTTATGTACCACACGTCTGTACGATCATAATCATTGCCAAAAGCATTTATTAAATCAAATCAAGTCTCTTTCACTAGTCGTCGCTCGTTCGATCACACAGCAGAAAAGCTTTGCAGTGGAATCCTACATGCTGCATGCCTTTATTGCAGAGATCTTCATTTCGCCCAAACTCACAGAGTTGTTTTCTTGCTGTCGCCGGAGTGGATGCTCCATTGATGTTGCATTGAAGGAAAGCTTTTGCTACCTTTCGCTGATAATCTTCGTCGCTGGAGTTCGTCTACTGAGTACAGTAGGATACATATTAATGTCGTGACACATATTCCTCACAACATATAACATTCATAGATTCGAGTTTTAATTCAACGAATACATTCAAATACTCGTACGACTGATACGTGTAGCTAGATCCCTTTGACAAATTCGTATTTTCTTCCAATTTTCAGCAAATCTCTAGGACATACAACGTTTAGATTAGTTTTTCGCTTTCGCTATGGCAACTGAGTCTACTACCAAAGCTACCATTGAGGAACTGAAGCAGATGCGTTCTTCCACAAAATTAAAACCTGATGGAGACAAAGGCAGACACTTTATCAGCAACAGAATTGGAGTGTCGGTTGGGTATACTCGAGTCGTACTTTAAGCAGGTTCTTGCTTACCAGACTCAAATCGAGCGGATAACACCTTCTGACACCAGTCGTGGAGAGTTAGAAGATTTATATATTGCAGCTTTTAGGAACTACAAGGAATATTGGTATGGAAACAAGTTTTGTAGTACCGCCGCCACAATATAACAACTTACCAAATCTCAAGCTTCCGAAGGTAAATGGGAAATACTCCGATTACAAGAACTTTATGAATTCTTTCACAAAGCTGGTGGATGTCACCATCCAAATTTGACTTTGACTAAAATTCAAAAGTTCAACCATTTGTTATCTTGTTTAAGTGATCAGGCTCTCACCACGGTTAAGGCCTTCCAAGTTTCGGATGAAAATTATCCAAAGGTACTAGCCAGGCTCAAAGAACGCTGTTTCTGCAATATTTAACCCGCTTCATACAACAGGATCGTTTGAAAACATTTGTAATGCAATGATGATTCACATCGCAATATCGAAGGTAGATCCAGAAACGCTGTCAAAATGTGAAGAACACCAGGATTACAAGAAACTTCCGAGTTGGATAGACTGTTCAGCTCTTCTAAGTAAACGATGTCAATATCTCGAAACTCGAGATACTAACCAACTGAGAGCTGACAGTGCACGAAGGACACTAAAGAAGTCCAAGTCACCGTATTCTGCTTATCCCTCTCAGACTTCCCTTATAGTTACAAAGCGATCTTGTTCATTTTGTGGAGATACTAGCCATTCGATTTTCAATTGTCACAATTGTGCTAAATTAGAAGTCATGCAACGTGTCTCAAGTGTTAAAAAGCTTAGACTTTGTTTGAATTGCTTAGCAAAGGCACATACCGTTTCGAAATGTCCATCGCCTTTCAAATGTAAAGTTTGTAAGCAATCTCATCACAATCTTTTACATCGATCACAACAAGAAGAAAACCTTTCTACAAGCGGAGAACAATCAACATCAGCGGCTGTTCACACTGCTTTACAAAAAGTGACCTTAACCGAAGCACAAGTCATCTTAGCGACAGCAGTGATTCTCGTCATAGATTCTCCTGGAAGTTTAAGATGGGGAGGGCACTGCTGGATTCGGGTTCAGAGGTCAACCTTATCACCGAAAGATTTGCCAGATCGCTTCACTTGCGAAGATCACGGAGGAGTGTAGATAAAGTAGGAGTAGAGGTCGCTGAAACAAAAATCAATTTTGAAACCCAAACCACGATTCGTTCCAGATATAGTAACATTGAAGTGTTACTTGAATTCTTACTCACAATATACATCACTGGATATCACCCACAATCAAATATAAGTGTGGCACATTGGAGGCTGCCTAAAATTCTGGAGTTAGCCGACGATCATTTCTTTCATTCATCCCGAATCGATTTGTTGTTAGGTGCCGAAATATTTTTTGATTTGCAGAAAGTGGGTCAGATAAAACTAGGTGAAGGAATTCCTTTCTTGCAGAATACTTCGTTGGACCGGATCGTTTCAGGTAGATTAAGGCACAGTTCGATAATGATAGGAAACAATGTCTTCTGACTACAGGTAAAGATTCATTGTATCGTTATGTAGAAAGCTTTTGGGAGTTGGAAGAACTCCAGGAATCCAAATCAAAGTGTACAGAAGAGCAAAGGGAATGTGAAGCGCACCTTAACGAAACCCTGGAAATTTCTGCTAATGGTCGACTGATGGTCCAACTGCCATTCAAACGGGGGCCGAGTTGTTTAGGAGCTTCGTACAATATAGCGTTTCGTCGGTTTTTAGCAATTGAGTATAGGTTGGCAAAAAATGAGTCTATCAAACAACAGTACGCATCTTTTCTAGAGGAATACAAGAAATTAGGATATATGTCGTTTGTCAAGGATCCAAAGTTAAACGGGCCACACTACTACTTGCCCCATCACTGTGTTCTTAAGCCAGGTAGCTTATCCACGAAACTTAGGGTGGTGTTTAATACGTCTTGCTATACCTCCTCACCAATTTTGTTAAACGATATTCTTATGGTAGGCCCAACAATCCAGCCTGAGCTATTCATTATTCTCCTTCGGTTTCGTTTGCATAGGTTAGTACTGACAGCTGATATCGTCAAAATGTATAGACAGTTCCTGGTTCATCCTGCTCATCGCAAATTTCAATACATCTTGTGGAGGACGAGTGAAACGTAACTAATACAAACATACGAACTGAGTACTATCACATATGGAACTTCGTCAGCTCCGTTCTTAACCATCCGTTGTCTTAAATATTTGGCAGATAAACGTCGGTTATCATCGCCGTTAGAATCCTGTGCATTAGATGAAGATTTTTACGTGGATGATTTCATCACAGGAGACGACAATCTGGACAACTTAGTTCAAAAACTTGAGGAAGTCACATCAATTTTGAAATCACCAGGGTTAGAGCTATCCAAATGGAACACCAACTACCCCAACATCGACAAAGCTGTACCTGATACAAGGATTAAGTTGAGTGAGTCAGGTTTAACTAGCACTTTGGGAATTTCGTGGAACTCCGTTAGTGACCATGTTATCTTTTCCTACGTACCTACCAAAACATTTTCTAAGCAGACAAAAAAATCGGTTCTATCAATTTTGTCTTCACTCTTCTACCCATTAGGTCTGCTCAGCCCGATCATCATTAAGGGCAAGATAATCCTTCAACAACTATGGATCGAAAGGGTTGAATGGGACGCATCACTGCCACAAAGCATCGAAGCCGAATGGAAACGGTTCATAACCGACTTGCTGCATATATCTCAGATCGGTGGATGAATTTGGATCCACGCAGGTTAGGCTCTGGTATCAAAATCTCGCGTGGCACCTATAAATAGAAAATCACTACCTCGCTTAGAATTGTGTGCAGCTCATCTGTTGCCCAAATTGTGGGAAAAGATTGAGACCATTTTCAGGGATCGTCAGGCAGACGTTTACTTTTGGACAGATGCAGCCATTGTTCTACATTGGATTGCTACTCATCCTCGAAATTGACCACTTTCGTCGGTAATCAAATTGCTGAAATTTAGGCGAAGACGCAGGGAGTCTTATGACGCCATGTTCCAACACAAGAGAATCCAGCTGACATCGTGTCGAGGGGCTGCGACATTCACGAGTTGAAGGAATCAATCTGGTTTGATGGCCCACAATTTATAACGGAGAGTGAAGAAAATTGGCCCTCAAGGATAGAGATTCCGCTTTCACCAGAGGAAACTTTATTGGAAAAACGGAAAACAGTTCTCATCTGCAAAAAAAACCCAACCCAAAAGTCGAACTTTTTAGTTCATATTCTAAAATACTTAGAATAATAGCGTACGTAATACGATTTTGTCGTCGATTTGAGGAGAAGTGGTCTCGAAAAATGAAGAAGCTTTCCAACATGAAAGATTTGCCAGAGGACCCCGAACCATTTTTAACTCCCGCGGAATAAGACCATGCACTGTTGCATATCATGTACTAGCTATACAAAAGAATTTGTTTGCTGAGGAAATTGATGCAATCAAAACCAATCGACCTCTAATGGGATGAATCAATGGGTTGAATCCTTTCCTGCAAGAAACAAGTGGTCTATCATTGTTAAAAGTAGGAAGACGGCTGAAGCATGCTGAGATTCCTGAGGCGTGTAAATATCCCTTGTTGTTTCAAAAAAACCATACTTTTGCAAAATTATTAGTTCGTCATTTAAACCTTACCACGGTGATCCTAAGGCTTTGGTGGCCCTGATAAGACAACGGTTTTGGATAATCAACACTCGAGATTTGGCGAGGCAGATTGCGAGGCAATGCATTCACTGTGTTAGATATCGACCCAAGCTTTTGGAGCAAATCATAGGTGACCTGTCTCAAAACAGGGTCACTCCCTCTCGTCCGTTTCTTTGTTGTGGCGTAGACTTTTGCTGCCCCATTTCGACGTATCTTAAGATAAGAAGCAAGGTACCTTATAAAAGTTATGTAGCAGTTTTTGTATGTTTTTCGTCAAAGGCTGTTCACTTAGAAGCAGTGTCTGATTTGTCAGCCGAGGCATTCATCGCAGCGTTGAAACGGATAATTGGTCGTAGAGGTCTACCAAGCTCCATCTATTCCGACAACGCAACTAATTTTGTTGAATCACAGTCTAAACTCAAGCAGCTACGCAATATGTTCTTTAAAAAGAGTTCGCAAGAAATCTTGCAAAATTTTTATACTAATCTTGGTATCAATTTTAATTTTATACCCCCCAAGGCACCTCACTTTGGCGGAATCTGGGAGACGGCTGTGAAACCGAAACTTAGGAGGAGCAAAGATGACATTCGAGGAGCTCTCTACTGTACTGGTCGAGATAGAAGCGGTTATGAATTCTCGACCCATCACACCGATGTCGTCTGACCCCAATGACCTGGAAGTCCTAACGCCCGCACATCTATTGATTGGTTCGTCGCTCAAAACCATCATAGAACCAGCAATCGAAGTTCCCGAAATAAGCTATATCCAGAGATGGCAGCGAATCAATGCAGTGAAGACTCATTTCTGGCGGAGATGATCCCTGGAATATCTTCACAAGCTACAGGGAAGAAGAAAGTGGTCATCCCCTGGCAACAACCTCAAGATCGGTGACTTGGTCCTCATCCACGAAGACAACATCCCACCTCAAAGATGGCTAATAGGAAGAGTAGCAGCAGTCATCAAAGGCTCTGACGGTCAAGTTAGAGTGGCAGATGTTAAAACCGCCAAGGCAGTCATCGCAAGCTTGCACAATTCCCCTTTTAGTCTCTTGAAAGATGGAACTTTCAAAGGGAGCGGAATGTTAGAGCCTAGAAAAATAAATTTTTTGAAATTTAATTTATATGAACGCACAATTGTATGCAGTAGTTTGTGTTGAAGGGATACATTCTGGAATATCTATAATTATAACATTTTGTAGAAAACATAGATAATTTGAATTTACCGCCGATAGCGGCGACCGCCATATTTTTTTATATTAATGTTTAAATAATGTAAAGAAGACCGATTACTGAACATGTCACTTTTTTGTAATAAAGTTAGTTGACTGAAGAACTCGTTGTTGAACACATCGCCTTTCCTTTTTCACATTTCGCTCGCTTTTTTCGCTCCACTCGCTAAACTAAGTCCTCCTTTGTAAAGACTATATTCGATAATAGTATAAATTCTAAGTAAAGTCGTATCAACTAAGCTGAATCTATCTATTCTCGCCATGTACACCATACATTTTAAATCTTGTAGATATCGTCTTTATTCTCATTCTTGTCAAAACTAGGGATTAACAGCGGAAGTCAAGGCTTAACCGCAATTTTTTGTTGTTGTAATATTGTACATTTTATGAACCTTGGATTGATTCCATTTTGGCCAATTGCAGCTGATTATTCAGACATTATTGCTTCTAAAACTTCTTTACTACACACGCAACATAAATAGCTGTTATCGTTTTCATCTCTTCCTATTGTCTCAAGGATATCCATTTCTTGTTTGCGAAGCTGGACTTATAAGCGCCATTGCTGACCAGCTGACAAAATTAGCAGCACTTTAACCTGGACAGTGGGTGAATTCTCCAGATGGAGTCAACGCCAAAGTAAAATCACGGAACAAATGAGACCTTATCTGGTCTACTCCGAAATTTCAATCAGTGGAAAAGTTCTTGGAACTGAAAAGTTGGGCTTCTACCTATGTTACTTCATTTATCTTTCGAACCAAATACAAAAAAAATTAAAAACAAAAACTTTTTCGCATCCATCAGCTGTCATAATGCAATTCTCCAGCACCTACTATCGAGACACGGTTCTCCGAGCCGCATTTGTATACCACAGAGAGAACAAAATAAAGCTCTATTTTCATAATGTCAGCATGTTATTCGAAATCGTGCAACTGCAGTTACTTTAAAAAACAGAGATTGTCTACAATATTCACTAAATGCGGGTCGATCTATATCAAGCTGCCCATAACCTGGACATGTTTTCATAGTAACATTATTAACTTTTCTTGGCTCTGTTCTGGATATCGGCAACCGTACCGTGGCTAGAACAAGATAATGGTCCGAATTTGTGTTGGCTCCTCGGAACGCTCGGACTTCCATAACATTGGAGGAGTGTCTTCCGTTGATTGGAGTGTAGTCAATGTGGTTGACGGTTGATTTATTTGGAGTTCTCCAAGTCTCCTTGTAAAAATCGAGATGTGGGAACTGCCTGCAAAAAAATTTATTACAAAATAAATTTTGCCAAACACATCTCTTATTATAAGAAAGAGCATAGAAAATACGATATCGATTTCGACCAATTATTTTGTCAATGAAGTTTTGACGATATTGAAGCTACGAAGATGATTTCCGCAAAGCACTCTTCCTTATGGCGAATTGTAATTAAAGTGATTTGTAAAGTAAATCGTGAAGTGCAATGCTCAATCACAAGCCGTGTATTAAATAAATACGTATAAATCCAACTTGGAAAGCTTACACGCCGAGTAGCCCCATCTCCAAATTTACTAGCAGAACGTGGTCTAATGTTTTTCACAATTAAATTCATGCATATATACTCGTATGTAAACACGTACAAAAGTCTTACGCATTGAATCACCAACGCTCAGCAACACATTTTGGACTATAAAAACACAAAACAGATAGCAGATCATCGTGCTGATAAGAAATCCGCCGCAACCTTTAATCGATGTTCATCGCCACGATCGTCAATTGTTAAACATATTATTTGTAATACTTGGTGTCCTTGTAAGACTTGATGTTTGCCTAAAATTTTGATGTAAAAAAGGATAAAAATTGTAGAAATCTTAATAATTAATATCACAGACTTAAACAATCACCAAGAGGTTGTACCTTTGAAAATACATTTGTAGTTACCAAACATATAAAATATGTATGTATATGGTATGTACCCATAGCTTTGATATAATACAATTTGATCTGTAAGGTTACATTTGATAAGGTATTCGAAAGCATACTCTAAATTTGTAAATTTTGTGCGCACATCATCTGCTTTTGGATAATAAAAGGTATGTTGCAATTTATCCATTTGTCACCTTCAGTTTTTCTTTTGATATCTTTAACGCTTCATTAAGAATTTGTTGTGTAATGTGACTAGGTGGTAATTGAAATTCGCAGTTTAATAATCAGAATAACGGTCATCCAAAGGACAAATGGGTAAATGGATAGCATAGGTGGTGAGTTTACTCACTAGGCTAAGGGTATACTCAAGTTACAGACACGTATTTAAGTCTTTGTGTGGCAGTTGGGAGGCGAAAGATCCCACCCCAAGCCAACGATCCAAGCTAAGCACCTTGCCTCAATTTAGGAACAAATTCAATTTTAAAGGTGTTGTAAACTTTGAAAAATTAATTAATTAATGAAGAAAAAATAACGTATAAACTTTTTTTTACATCTGCTCAAGTCTTCAGAGATCTGCATGACACACTAATAGTGCATAGGTAAAAACAACAAGGCCTTACGTGAAACCGGTAGACATATACGTTCCGTTGGTTCTCAGATAATGCACTATTCCATATTAGGAGCATAATCCATAATTTGTACACTTCCTCTAATGTCTGCTTTGCAACAGTCCAAGGCCTCCGCTAGTTGTTCGGCTGGACGTGGCCTATTAATTAAACTCAATCAGTCGATTACGTGCGGTGTACAGGCTTGGATAACTGTTGGTATTTGTGTAGCCCCAGCAAAAAATTTCATCATGCGTATCAGGCTAAGGGATAAATAAGGGATAGACAAACATATCAACCTTATCCCGTAATAATATAATGCTTAGATAATTCTTATCATCAGGTTAAAATAAAGTTTTAACACGTAGAAACAACAAGTAAATATAAAGCATTTACTGTTCGAACATGTCCCGCTGTGAAAGTGAAAATGTAGAATAATGCGTGGTTTTCGATTTTAAAATAATTCCTTTAAATTTGGTGAGTCAAGTATGATGTTTCTTTTTGAATGTCGCTAAATTATAAAATGCCATTACTTTGCTTGTTTTTCAATTAAGAAGCCGTCCTTCATGTTTATGGCTCCTTTGAGGAATATGTGGAGGAGATCAAAAAGACGATTAAAAGGAGATAACAAAGAACATATAAACCATATTTGTATTTTAGTTTATTAATAAAGCGTTTTTTATTACATGATATGAAAATTGTTTTCCAATAACTTATTATAGTCTTATAAATTGAAAATAATAATTTATATCTATCAAAAGGCTTATAATAAGCTTTGTAGTAAAATATATATAATGAATTACATACATATACCTGGCGCTCTATAACATGGCCTATGTTAAGATAAGGAATAAAATAAGGAATGTAAAATATACATATGATGCAGACATACCTTACATGCTAAGGTATAACTTGCATTTGAACAAGCCTTATAAGCCTGGGATATTAAAAGTATAATAGATTTAAATATTTTTGCTTTTCATGTAAGTGTATATGGATATAAAAATAAAAGTTTATTACAAAGGAAAAAAAAGGAAATTTCAACTACTAGATGAATTTACTATTTCGTTTGATATTGGAGTAGGTACAATTTTATTTATGTGGCTGCTTGGCTTCAATCCTTGATAATAAGAAATTGGAAATGGATGGGAGGACACCCCCTCCGGACAATAACCGGCTTAAGCTACTCGATTCTGAGTTCGTTTTAGGCCGAGGTAAAAAACAGAAAAATAAACGAAAATGCTACAACACGGAATAAGCACAATTACCTTTAATTAACAATGATAGCAACAATCCTCGATCCATTGCCATTTTTGGCTTCGAAAAAAAAAAAGTTTATACTTAGGTTTTTTTTATAATAAGCGCGCGCTCAGGGGTTGTTAGTACCCTTAAAAGGATTGCACATAGTGCGCGAGATAGAGAGTTTGGGAGGAAAGAAAGAGAGGTACCGATGTACGTTGGTCTTGAAGTTTTGGAGGTCATAATGACTAGGAAATGAAGAGCTCGGCAGGATATTTCATAAGCGAGTTTAGGAAAGTATCACGATATTTCATGGTACGTCCGAAAGTGGGGTTGAGGGTGTACTGATGAGCATTCATAGCGATACGGCTGTTACGGTAGGAGGATTGAAAGGGTGGAATGCTACTGGCGATTACCGAGGAGCACCGGTGGCGAAAATAGCGAATGAACAGGGTGAGACAAGAGACATTACGTCGATGGTCAAGGGTGTCAATCGACTGTGTGACATTAGCATCACTTATTATTTTTACCGCACGGTTTTGAATCCTAACTAGCAGGCGCAAAGAAGTTTTTGGAGCACCTGATCAGATGTGAGCATTGTACTCCGATTTTGGGCTGATGAAAGCCTTATATATTAAAGCCAGATCACAGAGGGTGAAATATTTCTTGCATCGCTTAAGGAAACCTAGACATTTCGCAGCATTTTTGGGGACTTCGGTCATTCCAACGTAATTTGTCATTGACAAACACACCGAGAATGGAAAGTTTTTCGGTTTCCACGATGCAAGTGCCATTCACGGATAATGGCTGAGTATTTGATTTTCGCTTAAACGACAATTTTGTGCGCACATCATCTGCTTTTGGATAATAAAAGGTATGTTGCAATTTATCCATTTGTCACCTTCAGTTTTTCTTTTGATATCTTTAACGCTTCATTAAGAATTTGTTGTGTAATGTGACTAGGTGGTAATTGAAATTCGCAGTTTAATAATCAGAATAACGGTCATCCAAAGGACAAATGGGTAAATGGATAGCATAGGTGGTGAGTTTACTCACTAGGCTAAGGGTATACTCAAGTTACAGACACGTATTTAAGTCTTTGTGTGGCAGTTGGGAGGCGAAAGATCCCACCCCAAGCCAACGATCCAAGCTAAGCACCTTGCCTCAATTTAGGAACAAATTCAATTTTAAAGGTGTTGTAAACTTTGAAAAATTAATTAATTAATGAAGAAAAAATAACGAATAAACTTTTTTTTACATCTGCTCAAGTCTTCAGAGATCTGCATGACACACTAATAGTGCATAGGTAAAAACAACAAGGCCTTACGTGAAACCGGTAGACATATACGTTCCGTTGGTTCTCAGATAATGCACTATTCCATATTAGGAGCATAATCCATAATTTGTACACTTCCTCTAATGTCTGCTTTGCAACAGTCCAAGGCCTCCGCTAGTTGTTCGGCTGGACGTGGCCTATTAATTAAACTCAATCAGTCGATTACGTGCGGTGTACAGGCTTGGATAACTGTTGGTATTTGTGTAGCCCCAGCAAAAAATTTCATCATGCGTATCAGGCTAAGGGATAAATAAGGGATAGACAAACATATCAACCTTATCCCGTAATAATATAATGCTTAGATAATTCTTATCATCAGGTTAAAATAAAGTTTTAACACGTAGAAACAACAAGTAAATATAAAGCATTTACTGTTCGAACATGTCCCGCTGTGAAAGTGAAAATGTAGAATAATGCGTGGTTTTCGATTTTAAAATAATTCCTTTAAATTTGGTGAGTCAAGTATGATGTTTCTTTTTGAATGTCGCTAAATTATAAAATGCCATTACTTTGCTTGTTTTTCAATTAAGAAGCCGTCCTTCATGTTTATGGCTCCTTTGAGGAATATGTGGAGGAGATCAAAAAGACGATTAAAAGGAGATAACAAAGAACATATAAACCATATTTGTATTTTAGTTTATTAATAAAGCGTTTTTTATTACATGATATGAAAATTGTTTTCCAATAACTTATTATAGTCTTATAAATTGAAAATAATAATTTATATCTATCAAAAGGCTTATAATAAGCTTTGTAGTAAAATATATATAATGAATTACATACATATACCTGGCGCTCTATAACATGGCCTATGTTAAGATAAGGAATAAAATAAGGAATGTAAAATATACATATGATGCAGACATACCTTACATGCTAAGGTATAACTTGCATTTGAACAAGCCTTATAAGCCTGGGATATTAAAAGTATAATAGATTTAAATATTTTTGCTTTTCATGTAAGTGTATATGGATATAAAAATAAAAGTTTATTACAAAGGAAAAAAAAGGAAATTTCAACTACTAGATGAATTTACTATTTCGTTTGATATTGGAGTAGGTACAATTTTATTTATGTGGCTGCTTGGCTTCAATCCTTGATAATAAGAAATTGGAAATGGATGGGAGGACACCCCCTCCGGACAATAACCGGTTTAAACTACTCGATTCTGAGTTCGTTTTAGGCCGAGGTAAAAAACAGAAAAATAAACGAAAATGCTACAACACGGAATAAGCACAATTACCTTTAATTAACAATGATAGCAACAATCCTCGATCCATTGCCATTTTTGGCTTCGAAAAAAAAAAAGTTTATACTTAGGTTTTTTTTATAATAAGCGCGCGCTCAGGGGTTGTTAGTACCCTTAAAAGGATTGCACATAGTGCGCGAGATAGAGAGTTTGGGAGGAAAGAAAGAGAGGTACCGATGTACGTTGGTCTTGAAGTTTTGGAGGTCATAATGACTAGGAAATGAAGAGCTCGGCAGGATATTTCATAAGCGAGTTTAGGAAAGTATCACGATATTTCATGGTACGTCCGAAAGTGGGGTTGAGGGTGTACTGATGAGCATTCATAGCGATACGGCTGTTACGGTAGGAGGATTGAAAGGGTGGAATGCTACTGGCGATTACCGAGGAGCACCGGTGGCGAAAATAGCGAATGAACAGGGTGAGACAAGAGACATTACGTCGATGGTCAAGGGTGTCAATCGACTGTGTGACATTAGCATCACTTATTATTTTTACCGCACGGTTTTGAATCCTAACTAGCAGGCGCAAAGAAGTTTTTGGAGCACCTGATCAGATGTGAGCATTGTACTCCGATTTTGGGCTGATGAAAGCCTTATATATTAAAGCCAGATCACAGAGGGTGAAATATTTCTTGCATCGCTTAAGGAAACCTAGACATTTCGCAGCATTTTTGGGGACTTCGGTCATTCCAACGTAATTTGTCATTGACAAACACACCGAGAATGGAAAGTTTTTCGGTTTCCACGATGCAAGTGCCATTCACGGATAATGGCTGAGTATTTGATTTTCGCTTAAACGACAGCAGAAAGCATTGTGTTTTGGAAGCATTAAACTCCACTCAGTTGGTAGTTCCTCATCTTCTTTTATTTAAGAACGAAGAAATTAAATTAAATTAAATTAAACAAACCATTAAACGGAATACAAAAAAACAAGTGGATACAACAGTTAGATCCCCAAACTGTTTAAATGCATGTTTATTATGATAATTCTAAACGCATATTGATCAGGTGATCAACTTTGAGTAGTGTCTTGGTCGGCTTCAATTAAAGCGAAAAGTGTACCGGTTGTTTACTTCTTCTTTTTTTTAGTGGCGCTACAGTCCGGGGTGGACCTGGGCCTCAGTCAACCAGCGCCTCCAGCCGATCCCTGGCTAGCTGCCTCCAGTTTCTCACGTTAAGTTGGCTGAGGTCCACCTGAGTCTTGGCCTTCCTCTACTGCACTGTCGGGAGCGGATTCGAAGACTTTTCAGACCAGAGCATTGGTATCCATATGTTCTACACAACCCAGCCATCTCAGTCTTTGGATCTTCACTCTTCTGGTTAGGTCGCTGTCACTGTACAGTCCATAGAGTCCATTGTTGTATATCCTAATCCACTCACCGTCAATGCAAACGGGGCCGATGATGGTCCAATGAATTTTTCTTTCGAAGCAACCAAAAACACCCTAATCCATTCCTGATAATGTCCATGCCTCTGCGCCATAGAGCAGGACCAGGATTATTAAGGCCTTATGTATATATATGTTCGAGAGAGGGCTTTATTAGTCAATTGCCTTCTTAGCCCAAAGAAGCAGCGATTGGCAAGAGTTTTTCTTCGTTTGATCTCAGCTGGTGTCGTTGTCTGAAGTCATAGCGGAGCCTAGGTAGACAAATCCGTAACTACATCAAAGTGATATCTGTTGAGGGTGACGTTCTGGTCGAGACGCCGGTGTTGGTTTTGCTCTATTCTTTCAAGTACGATGTTGAAAAAATCGCATGACAGTGCATCGCCTTGTTTAAGTCCTTTCTGGATATCAAAGGTCTCGGCGAGGTCTTTACCGACCTTGATGGAGCAGCGTGCATTCTCCATCGTCATCCTGCACAGATAGACGAGTTTGGCAGGAGTGCCGAAATTAGATATTGCTCTCTATATCTCGTCTCTATAGATGCTGTCACACACGGCCTTCAAATCGATGATTAGGTGGTATGTATCGATCTGAAGCTCATGGGTCTTCTCCAATATCTGCCGTAGTGTGAATATTTGGTCGATGATGGACTTTCCTGGCCTGAAGCCACACTGATAAGGACTTATCAGGTTGCTGACGAACGGCTTCAGGCGTTCACACAATACGGCAGATAAGATCTTGTATGCGATATTAAGGGGACTATTGCCTCTGTAGTTGGCGCTTTTCAGAGGGTCTCCTTTCTTGAAAATCGAATATAAAATGCTGAGGTTCCTTTTATCGGGCATACTTTCGTCCGAACATATTTTACAGATGAGTTGGTGTATGCTTCTTACCAAGTTATCGTCTGCCGCTATGAAGAGCTCGGCGGTCAGGCCATCCGCTCCGGTAGCTTTGTTCGACTTAAGTTTAGATATATGTAGCTATCTGCACTTTCTCAAGGTCGGGTGGACGGGCTTTTTGGCCATTATCATCCGGGTTCAAAGGTTGATTCTGCCTGACAGCGGTATTTGTTTCGTCATCGCTGTTATACAGTCTGCAGAAATGGTCTTTCAAAATTCTCTGCATCGTCTGCGATTCTACCACGATATTTCCTTGTTCATCTCTACAGACTTCGGTTTAGGATTTTTGTCCGTGGAAGTCTTACCTCTTGGTGACCTTCCTTCCGAACCTCATTCCTGGAGTCGCATCTCTCAATTCTTTCGAGCGCGTGCTTTCCATGCTCTTTCTTCTTCCTTTGAGAAGCCGGTGTTCGACTCCCCTCTTCCGCTCATAGCTCGTGAGCAGCTCTTGTTTTTTTTTTGTAGTGCCGCATTGCGTACTTTTTTCTTAGCTGCATGTGCTAGCCGGCATTCATCGTCGAACCAAGGGTTTCGTTGTGGTGGATGAGCGAAACCCAGCACATCAAAAGCGGCATCTCTGACAATTTTAATGTCATAGCTAGGGCATTGGTATTGTTCAGGAGCTCATAGAAGGCATCCTTGGTGTCGTGATCTACCTCCTCTGTGGAGGCATGCGAATTGATGCGGATTGCTACGAGGCTCTCGCTCACATGCCGGAGGCTCAGGACTTCTTGTCTTAGTTTGCCTCCGACAAAAACTCCGCATCCAAATAAGCGCTGCCTCTGTCGTCTATAGCAATTGCCGTAGTAGATGTCGCAGTTTTTCATCTTCTTTTGTCCGGCCCATCCCATCGCATTTCTTGGATGGCGGTTATGTCTGCTTTGCAGCAGTCTAGGGCCTCTAACATTTCACGTGCATATCCGAAGCTCATTGTCCTTAAATCGTTTGCGTCGGTTGTCGACAGTAAATCCGTCCATATCCGAAGCTTGTTGATGCTTCGCAACTTAATTTTTTTTAAATGGCCGGGCAGTTACTCCGGCGGCACAACCCCCAACCTGGAGGACCAGTTCCATTTTGAGTGCACCTGTTTCGAGGGGTTGGTTACACCGAAGCCAGTAACCCGTTCCGTGATGTGAGCGCTGCCGTTGGCCCTTATAGGGCTCGTCCGCCACCGCCATCTCTTTTGCAAGACCCTGACTAAGTCCTGGAAATCCTTTCCGGCCTGAGCACCAAATATGTCGGAGTAGCCCAGATAAGGTCTTGTTTTGTTTTTCCGACACTAATCCTGGTTAATGGCGGCGGAAACTCGCCATTTGCCCCCTTCACTTTGCAACCTCTAGTGAGATTCCCATATGGCGCCACGGAGAGTCGTGGAGTAGGACTTATTAACAGTGCTGCAAAGGCTTATTCTCGTTATTTAAGGAACGAGCACGAGATAGGGGAACAATCGCCACGCCATCCACTCTAATACAGTGGAGGGCTACGTCTGTTAGGTTTCAAACACCAGCCGTCACGTCCCAAATTTTCTACGCCCAAATGGCGTCAGGTAGGGAGGCTACGGTACAGCAAGCAACTGTTACTTCTCCCGCGCCAATGCTGAGAACAACGGAAGCTGCACCTAACATGCAGGCCATATTGCTCGCTATCAAAGGGCAAATGGCACGGCTGCAACGGCAGGTACAAGAACAGGCCAAGCGGATGGACCAGATCTACGCGCTGCTGCCGGGCCTAACGCAATATATGTCGTAATGTGTACGCACATGGTGGAACAAACTCTGAAGGTCCTTGCGGTGAATGTTAATAGCCGCAATGTTTAAATTGCTGCAAGTTCAAACTCCTGATGTGCTTTTCGCTAGCGAAACCAGGCTAACCGATAAGCACAAACTGGATTACAATAATTATATTGTTTGAAGAAGAGACCGGCCCAGATCCGAACGTGGAAGCGGTGTCGCGATCTTCATTAAACAACGTATAAAATTTCATAAAGGGTACAAGAGAGTGTTGCGCAGGTTCCGGGTGTTGGAGGCAGTCGTCATTTACATCCCGCTCCGCAGTGGAAAGCGGCTGTACTTGGCCTCTGTTTATGCATCTGGGGCTTCACAATCCACCTTATTCATTACAGAGCTCGACACACTTTTTCGACTTCTGAGGCTGGAATCGGGGGAGAATTATTTTATAATCGGCGGGGACTTCAACGCTAGACACAGAGATTGGGGAAATAATTTGCCAAATACTAGAGGGAACCTACTACTCGATTGGTGGGGTCAGCACGATGCCATGTATAGACTCGGTCTTAAAGCGACGGATAACCTGTCGTTTCCCAGAGGCGGGTCTTATTTGGATCTATTACTGTACGACGAACGTATACGACTGACAGGTACGAATTTACAAACGCTTAACTGTCTGCGCACATTCGTGTATGACAGCGACCATTGCGGTTTTAGCACCGAAATCACAGTTCCCAACGAAATTGCGGAATTGGAGGAGTTTGTCCAAAGATACTCTTACAACTACAGTAAGACTCGATGGACACGCTTCTCCGCAACCTTGACAAGAGCGCTCTCCTCGAACACGCTCCACCCACCGTCCAATAGGAATTTATCAAACGAGGAGATCGATAAGTACCTTAAACGAATGGACCAGGCAATAAAAAAAACTATGGACACTACAATACCGCGGTATAAACAAACGACTAACGAAGATCTGTTCCGCAATCCTACTATTGACGCACTGCACCGACAGAAAAGTAGACTCCTGACAAGACTTAAAAACTTATACAGACAGTTTACAGACAGACAAGACCCAGAGATTAGGACACTGAAGTCGTCGATTAAAAATATTCAAACATTAATCAAAGAGAATTACAGAATTGCTGTAAGTTTGTATTGGAACAACAAGGTACGGGCTGTAAACACCAGCAACCCGAATATGTTCCCGCAAATAAGTAAACTTTTTCGGAGAAAAAATCAAAACGACCTTCAGTGTCTTAAAATAGCCCGGACAACAGATAACGAACGGTTACTAACAATAGCAGGCATTGATACTTATGAGGCCGCTGATGATGACGACTTCTTTGTGATCGAGGATCCACAGGAGAAGGTTGAGGCCATAGGGGCGACTTTTCAGGAAGTATACAAGGCCAATGATATCATTGGCCCTAATTATGACCTGGACAATCGCGTCTTGGTGCACAACTTCCTTATTCGAAATGAAGTAGAGAACTGGCGATCCGAGGGCTTTGGTTTCACCCTCTTCAGCGACGAAAATATGGCAAATAATGTCATTGCCAGAGAAGGTAAGCTACCCCCGTTCATTTCGAAGGAAGAACTCCATGAGATCTTCGACACAATCAGAAGTAAGAAATCAGTGGGGACTGATGGTATTCCGAACATCGTGGTTCGACATCTTCCTCTAGAAGCGGTGGACATTTATACCACCCTGTTTAATAATGCAAGGAATAATGCACATTATCCAGCGCATTGGAAAACGGCGGTGGTTCAACCTATCCCCAAAAAGGGAAAGGATATATCCAATCCGGCGAATCTCCGGTCGATAAGTCTCCTTCCGAATATCAGTAAGGTTTTCGAAAAAGTAATCAATAGAGCTCTGACTAAGTGGGTTGAGGACAAACATATAGTTCCGGATAATCAATTCGGTTTCAAGGCAGGACATGCTATCTCACATGCCGCGTCTAAACTGGTGTCCGATATCCAATGGAATAAAGCCAAAAAACAGTGCACTGGTGCCTGCCTAGTTGACTTGGAGAAGGCTTTCGACACTGTATGGTTAGAAGGTCTTTTCTACAAGCTGGCTAGTCTGGGGATCAGTAAACCACTCTTGTACATTCTTTATAATATACGAAGGTATATACTAATGTATGTATATAATTGTGTATAATGTCTGTGTGTGTGTATGTACGTATTGTATGTAGGTTAGGTAGATTAAGGTTTATTTTAAGTTAGATAATAAGTTTTTATAAGAATAAAAAAATATGTCCATACGCTAAGTTTTTTATCAAAAAAATTTTTTCTTAGCCTTAAGTTTAGAAAATAAGAAATCCTAAATAAAATGTAAATAAAGTCGAAAGACATAGATATAAGAATTTAGAGTAGCTTAGAGTGCCTGTGTAGGGCCAGTAAGTTAGTATAAGATTGTTTAGTAATTTAGCTAGCATTTAAGCATTTTTTGTTAGTATGTAAGAATTCATGATTAAGAAAATAAAATGCATTTAAAACTAACTAACTAAGCTTCAAGGGAAGAAGAAATTCATATGTTAAACCACTCTTCAGCCAACAGCCTAGTAATAAAGTTTTAAGTTTAAAACCAAAGGTCAAGAATTTTCATTTAATTATTTTTATTTTACTTGCTTCAATTCATCTAACTGAAGGAGTTTAAATGGTTTTTTCTTCTCTTCAGTTCATCTAACTGAAAGGGTAGCCACCGCTTGTGAATCGCCTATTCCAAGCCAACTTTTAAATCCCGCTCAGCTCAGTTAGGGACGTAGTCCTTCGATTGCCTCCTTTAAATAAAAGGACATAGAGGAAATCATTTCCTTTAATGTGAACCAGTGTGTCTTAATTTTTTTCTAACAAAAAAAATGTTTTTTTTCTCAAAGTGTACTCTTGGTTAAGTATAGCTGGATAATCTATCCACTGAAAATATACGTTTCCGATCTACGACGGACAGTCTATCGGCCACAGTACCCAACGGTTCAGATATATTTAATCAACGCTGGAACAAATCCAACGGATTCAGTGTGTCTAGTACAGCAACCTGTGGATAGCTGTCACGAAGTAACAACCGGTGACCAACTGCAACGGTCGAAGAGCAGCAAAACAGAAAAACTTAGGTAGGAATTTTTCCTTCTTTTCTTGCTTTTATACGTAACAAAAATAAATAAAAATTAATGAAATAATAACACCAATAAAACAAAATAGGTGAATTAAGAATACTTTCAAATAAAAGTGCAAACGTAAAAAAAAAATAATAAGAAATATAGAAATTATCGAAATCTATCGAATGTCAGGAAGATATTTTAAATGAGATTAGTCGGGACTATGAACAATTTAAAAAAGATGAAGAGTCGCGAAAGTCAAGGGGGTATTTAACCGCGTGTTTATCTGATATGGATGAGATGTTCAAACGGGCGAAAAAAGAACATTCAAATATAATCGGAAATGCTGCTGACCCACTGAAAGAAAAATACATTCAGGATGAAATCTTCTCGAAAATCAAGAGAATATATTTCACCTTTAGTGGGAAGCTGTACGATGAGACTGATCGTTTCTCGGAAGACAATAATTCATCAGTAGACATGTCTCGATTAAACAACACGAGATCCGCTGGCTCTGATATACGTCTTCAAAGAATTCAGATAAATTCATTTTCGGGAAAGTTCGAAGATTGGTCGGAATTTTTTAATTTATTAGCTAGCTTAGTCCGAAATAACACCGGACATACATACACAAACTTCAGTATTTGAAAACGTCTGTTTGTGGGGAAGCTGCTCGATTAACCAATTCTTACAGATAGGTACCAAAACAAGCGTAAACTTATAAATACCCAGCTTAGGAGATAAGTAGAGCAAAGTAAACTAACCAGTGAATCTGCTGCTGGCCTGAAATCCTTACACGACACTAGCATTGAATGTGTTCACGCTCTTTTCAACCTTGAAATAGCTGTTAAAACATGGGATGCCATTCTCATTTTTCTAATTTTTAATAAACTGCCACTGCAGACACAACGAGATTGGGAGGAAAAGCTAGGCACTTCAAAGGTTCTTCCTGATTGGAAAACTTTCATGTCTTTCATCGAGGGTCGTTTTAGTTCGCTGGAGAACATTTCGGAACTCAATGCGCATTCGAAACAATCAATACACCCATATTCGTTTCGAAAAACCACTTCCGCATCCTGCGGAACCGGCAGTTCCAAATACCGAGTGAAAGTTAACTTGCAATAGTTTAACAATGCAGCTTTCTCCCTCGATGTTACAGCATTTGTGTTACCTGTCCTACCTGCAACACTACCAACCTATCCGCTTCAAGGGGAGTGGAAACATTTGTCCAATTTGCTATTAGCTGATCCGGCGTACAATGTTCCAGGAAAGATTGACGTGCTGTTAGGGGCGGACGTGTGCAGCTCAATAATTCTCGAAGGTTTAGCGAAGGGGCAAAAGGGGTCTCCTGTAGCACAACTGAGTGAATTTGGATGGATCCTTACCGGAAAAACCAACACTACTTCAAAGATTACTTGTTTCACTGTCCAAAATCACTTCAACTCTTTAGATGCACAACTTAGGCAATTCTGGAAATAAGAGGAAAATCTCGATGACAGGAAATTATCACTGGAGGAGCAAAACTGTCAACAACATTTCTCAGAAACATTCCAGCGGTGAAAATGGGAGATACGAAGTACGACTCCCATTCAATGATGGAATTCGCCCAACCTTGGGAAATTCCAAGAAAGCAGCCATGGCGAGATTCTTTCAAATAGAAAGAAAACTTGATTGAAACCAAAAGCTTAAAGAAGCTTATACCAAATGTATCCACGAGTACGCCACCTTAGGTCATATGAAAAAGGTCTCAGGATCCACGGAACTAAGCGAACACTACTACTTGCCTCATCATGCTGTCGTCAAAGAGTCAAGTAGCACCACAAAACTCCGTGTAGTGTTCGATGCATCTTGGAAGACTTCTTGCGGAGTATCGCTAAACGACTGCTTAATGGAGGGTCCACGACTACAACCCGACATCATAGATCCGATCACGAAGTGGAGGAAGTTGAAGGTAGCGTTTGTGGCAGATATAAGCATGATGTATCGGTAGATATGGATGGCAGCACAAGATACGTCATATCAAATAATTCTATGGAGGCATAGACAAAATGACCCTATAAAAACATATGCTTTGAATACAGTCACATTTGGAATTGCATCGGTGCCATATTCAGCAGTGCGCACCTTATATCAACTAGCGTCAGATTTGGAACACAAGTATCTATATGTAACAAAGGTGCTCACTGAAGGATTTTACGTCGACGACCTCGACGAGCAGGTTCCTGAAAGCAAAAGGGAAATAAATCTGCCTCTAAACTTTGAATCACCAGATGCCATCAAAACACTTGGAATTCAATGGCATCCAGCGAAAGATACTCGTACATTCGCATTCGCATTCGCATTCAATATTAACTTGCCTGAGGCAAATGGGGTTAAGAGCACTTCATGAACTGGAAATACCTCGGTGGATTGAATTCAAGAAGTCATCAAAGGTACAACTTCACAGGTTCAGCGATGCTTCCGAGAAGGCTTATTACGCAGTAATATATGCTCGCATTATAAACGAAGGCCATGACCATATTCATCTTTTAGCGGCAAAAACAAGAGTTGCTCCAACAGCAGTATCGCTACCAAGGCTAGAGCTATGCGCAGCACTCCTCTTAGCCAAACTCTCACATCGTGCCAAGACGGCCATGCAATTCGAAAACGTTGAAACTCTTGCATGGTCTGACTCGACGATAACATTGGCATGGATCAAATGAAGCCCTACAATTCGCACTACATTTGTAGCCAATCGAGTCAGCGAAAGTCAGCCACCGATGCTTGGCGACACATTGGCACCAAAGAAAACCCAGCGGACATAGGCTCACGGGGAATGTTACCACATGATCTCATCAATAGCCATATATGGTGGCTTGGGCCACAATTTCTGAAGAACTTTTCCATAAACGGAGGTCCAGGATTGACTTTGTGCGATACGGAGCTGGAAACAAAGAAAGAAAATAAGAAGGCTGAAGTAAAATCATTATTCTATAAGAACAGACTAACAAATCTACAAGTCAGCTTTGCCGATGTCATCTGTCACTGTGTTATCATCAACAATGAATACTGTCAACGATTATCAAACTTGAAGCGGCTAGTACGCAGTGCAGCTATATGGTGCAAATACTTTGAATACTTAAAACTCAAGGCAGATAGAAGATCATTGGAGGGTCGCCGACTCACACCTGATGAACTAGATGGTGCGCGAAAGCAGCTCATTAGACTTCTTCAAGGTGAACTATTTCACAAGGAGATAAGAACGCTGATAGAAAAGGGGAGCATAAGAAAGGGCAGTCATATTGTCCGTTTGAATCCATTTCTTGATGCTGAAGAACTCTTACGCGTAGGAGGGCGCTTAACAAACTCCACCATACCGTTCAGCCAGAAACACCCCATAATTGTGTTGGCGAGTTGGCGACTATCAATTTTTGCAGAAATGAGGAAGGATTGTATTGATTTTGTTGGATGCTGAAGTATGCTTCTCTTAAAAATGGCGTAATGTGCTTGAATGTTAATGCTCTGCAAGTTTGACGTTATGGTATTAAAGAAAAAACTTCAATGTGGCTATGTAGCTATTTTCTTTTCCTTAAACGTGCGGGGTCTCCAATGTATTTTTGATTTGCTAACCACTTTAAATGATACACATATACTTAATCTTTATTAACTTATTCTATTTATTCATATTCATTTACTTAATCCATTTATTTACACTTAGTTTATATCTTTTTACAACCTCATCTTTTCTTCCGTGAACTATTTTATTTATCAGTGACTTGAACTCCTTCCTTTCTCTTTCCTTTTTCTTCTTGCGCGGCCTCTAGCAAAGAGTAGCATGAATTATTAAATTACGCCACCTACAATAACATGGCCACTACAATATCCTTTCCCTTTTTGGGGATAGGTAGAACCACCGACGTTTTCCAATGCGCTGGATAATGTGCATTATACATTGCATTATTAAAGAGGGTGGTATAAATGTCCACCGCTTCTAGAGGAAGATGTCGAAGCACGATATTCGAAATACCATCGGTCCCCACTGATTTCTTCCCTCTGATTGTGTCCAAGATCTCATGGAGTTCTTCCTTCGAAATGAACGGGGGTAGGTCACCCTCTCTGGCAATGACATTATTTGCCATATTTTCGTCGCTGAACTGTGTGAAACCAGAGCCCTCGGATCGCCAGTTCTCTAGGTCATTTCGAATGTAGAATTTGTGCACCAAGACTTGATTGTCCAGGTCATAATTAGGGCCAATGATATCAGTGGCCTTGTATACTTCCTGGAAAGTCGCCCCTATGGCGACTTCTCCTGTGGATCTTCGATCACAATGAAGAAGTCATCATCCGCTGCCTCATTTATATGAATGCCTGCTATTGCCAGCAACCGTTCGTTGTCTGTTGTCCGGGCTATTTTAAAACACTGAAGGCCGTTCTGATTTTTTCTCCGAAATAGTTTATTTAATTGCGGGAATATATTCGGGTTGCAGTTGTTAACAGCCTGCACCTTTTTGTTCCAATACAAACTTACAGAAATTCTGTAATTCTCTTTTATTAACGTTTAAAGATTCAGTGTCCTCATCTCCGGGTCTTGTCTGTCAGTTTACTGTCTGCAAAAATTTCGGAGTCTTGAAAGAAGTCTTCTTTTGTGTCGGTGCAGTGCGTCGTTAGTAGGATTGCGGAACAGGTCTTTATTAGTCGTACGTCAATATCGCGGTATTGTAGTGCCCACAGTTTGTTTAATTGTCTCGTCCAATCGTTTTAGGTACTTGTACCTGGTGATCGAGGATAGTGCTCTTATCAAGGTTGCGGAGAAGTGTGTCCATCGAGTCTCACTGTAGTTGTAGGAATATCTTTGGACAAACTCCTCCAATTCCGCAATTTCATTGGGAATTGTATTGCTGTGCTAAACCGCAATGATCGCTATCATACAAGAATATGCGCAGACAGTTTAGCGTTTTTAAATTCGTACCTGTCAGTCGTGTACGTTCATCGTATCATTCATCGTAAGACCGAGTCTATACATGGCATCGTGCTGACCCCACCAATCCAGTAGTAGGTTCCCTCTAGTATTTGGCAAATTATTTCCCCAATCTCTGTGTCTAGCGTTGAAGTCCCCGCCGATTATAAAATAATTCTCCCCCGATTCCAGCCTCAGAAGTCGAAAAAGTGTGTCGAGCTCTGTAATGAATAAGGTGGATTGTGAAGCCCCAGATGCATAAACAGAGGCCAAGTACAGCCGCTTTCCACTGCGGAGCGGGATGTAAATGACGACTGCCTCCAACACCCGGAACCTGCGCAACACTCTCTTGTACACTCTGTGAAATTTTATACCTTCTTTAATGAAGATCGCGACACCGCCTCCACGTTTGGATCTGGGCCGGTTTCTTCTTCTAACAATATAATTATTGTACTCCAGTTTGTGCTTATCGGTTAGCTTGGTTTCGCTAGCGAAAAGCACATCAGGAGTTTGGTCTTGTAGCAATTTTAACATCGCGGCTCTTCGTTCGATCCTGATCAGTGAATTAACATTCACCGCAAGGACCTTCAAAGTTTGCTCCACCATGTGCGTACCCATTACGACATGTGTTGCGTTAGGCCCGGCAACAGTGCGTAGATCTGGTCCACCCGCTTGGCCTGTTCTTGCACCTGCTGTTGCAGCTGAGCCATCTGCCCTTGGATTGCGAGCAAGATGGCCAGCATGTTAGGTGCAGCTTCTGTTGTTCTCGGCATTGGCGCCGGAGAAGAAACAGCCGCTTGCTGTGCCGGAGCCCCCCTACCTGACACCATTTGGGCGTAGGAGATTTGGGACGTGACGGCTGGAGTTTGAAACCTTACAGGTGAACGTTTGACCTCCACCTTTTGTTGCCGAGCCAGTTTTGCTTTTTTAATGTCGGCAAACTTAGGACAACCCCGATAGTTTGCGGTGTGTCCCACGTTGCCACATAACACGCACGAGAGCTGCGTCCTATCGGATGCTCCGTCCCTACCCAGAGCACACTCCTCGGAACTGTGGTTCTTTGCGCACTTCACGCACCGAGGCTGCATTTGGCAGTTCGACGCGGCGTGCCCGAACCTCTGGCAGCGAACGCATTGTATAACGCCTTCGCTCCTTTTTAATTTCTCCCAGTGAACCACCTGGTAGTCTAGGACATTGATGCTCCTTAGACTATCCAGACGGCTTTCGGGACTGAGCTGCACCAGGAAGAACGGCAGACCCCGTTTCTGCCGTCTGGCTCTAGCTGTGGTAAATGGCTTTACCCCCACAAATTTGAGTCCTTCGCACTCCTTCTCTTTGAGCAGTGCCAGGATCTCCTCAGGATCAGAAGACGGTTCCAACCCCTTCAGCAGCATCGATTGCCGCTTTTCACACTTCGGTGTGAACGAGTAGTGCTCCGTCGTCGTTTCTTTTAGGAGCTCTTTCACTTTTCGCATGGCGATCGTTCCCCAATCTCTTAATATTAAAGTTATTACCAATCACCAACTTACATAGGTCCTTGGTTGCATTTACCTCTAATTTATAAGTGTTGATGGGAGGTACCTTTTCCTTCTTCTTCGTTCGTTGCTGCTGCTGCTGTTGTTGCTGCTGCTGCTGTTGTTGTTGCTGCTGCTGCTGTTTTTTTTGTTGTTGTGGTTGCAGCTGTTGCTGTTTCGGCTGCTGCTGTTGTTTCTGCTGCTGCCGTTGTTTCTGCTGTTGCTGTTTTGTTTGCTGCAGTTGTTGTTTCTGCTGCTGCTGATCTTGTTGTTGCTGCAGTTGTTGTTTCTGCTCTTTTTGTTGTTGGGAGTCCTCCACTTCGGATTGCTCCCTCTGCCTGCGTGCAGTTTGTCTTTGCTTAATTGCAAGCACTTTCTTTTTCAGCTCTTGAATGCTGCTGTTTATGTCTTTTATTTCTTCATCCTCATCTTCCGATTCAGACGCAGCTAAAGAGGCAAAGTTGTTGTTGTCCCCCACATACTGCACTTCATCAGTGATGTGCATCAACGCATCATCTGATTTTCTCTTACGTTGCTGTGTTGTTTGTGTTGTTTCTGATGCCAAGGCTGCACCCATTTTCAATTTTATTGAATTAGGAGTGGTTCTTAACCTCCTCCTCCTCTGTATAGCTTTCGCCACGGCACCGGCAACAGCATTGTTGCCTTTCGCAACTCCCGTTATGGGAAGAGCGGAGCGCTCTCCACCATCCATCACGTGATTTTATAAGATTTTTTTTTTTTTCACTAATTAAAAACAAATTTAAAAAAAAAAAAAGTGACAAGTTTTTCTTGGGATCGAACTCGTATCCCACAATTTGATAATCGGCGCCGCTAATTTCATTTCATTTTTCATTTTCAATGCATTTTTATTAATTTAACTTCAGAAATTCTTACAAGCTATACAAAAAAACGCTTAAAAATTAGCTTAAATAACTTAGAAAACTATCTTATTCTAACTTACTGGCCCCATGCGGACACTCTAAGTTAAACATAATTCTTAATCTACATGTCTTTCAACGTTCCGTACAGTACTTTTTTTTCGTTAATTAATTTAAGCCTAAAACTAAGAAAATAATTTTATTAAATAAATAAACTTCGTAAATGTACTTTTTGTTTTTTGGTTCTACTTAGAATAAAACTTATAAACTAAAACTTAAAGACTACTTAAAATAAATCTTAATCTACTTAACCTACTTAAGCTAACTTATTGTATAGTTTAAGTAAAATTTATTTTTTTTGGTGTGGATAACCACTTTTATTAGATGTTACCCATCTCTGTTGTTTTTTAATTTTTTTTTGTGTTTTTTTTTTATTTATTTAATTTTTTTTTTTTTCAGTTTTTATAATTTTTATTTATTTTTTTTATTTTTTTTTTAATTTTTATTTTTATTTTTATTTATTATTTTATAATTTTTACTCTTAAAACTACCTTAACCCTACCTACACCTATGTAAGCCGGCCACGGCTAAAAAAGATTAGGCTGACCAACTCTGCTCCCTAATGGAGCCACCCTGCACTGGAGGAGTTCGATGATGGAGCTTCCCCTTCTTCTGCAAGCCACCAAAATTGTTGGTGCTGCCGAGCAACATCCCTCATGTCGCGACTCCCTACCGCCCTACTAAACCGGAGACGCTCCGTAGTTGACTCGCCTGTCCGCAGCTGTTCGAGCGACGTGGAAGATTAACGGCACCGCCAATCTATCCTGGATCAGACCTTGTTTGTCGAGGTAGAGGAACGCTTCTGGAGGAATAAAGCCGTCAAAGCGAACTCTCTCGTGATACATATAATTGGGGTAGTAAGCCCCAGATATCAGGTTGTTCGACGAGGTCATTGCTCTTGCAATGTGCCTTCGAATCAACTTAATAACAAAATTGTCCACTCGTATTAGGTTCGCCCTATTGTACAAGACCTCATTAGGATAGAATTTTATGTACTCAGACTCTGGTGTTCTGTACAAGCGAAGACAAGCCCTAAGGCAAGCCCTCTCAAACACCCGAATCTTTTCCAAAAGACTTGCTCTCACGTTGAACCACACGGGACAACCAAATGTAAGCATAGGCCGAATAAGGGGCATGTAGCAGATCACCTTTACCCTCGCATCGAGTTGCCTGCTATAAAACAGTCTCTTTGTAAGGGCAAAAGCACCTTTGGCTCTGGCCAGAGCAACATCTATATGTTTGTTAAAACACAGATATTGATCTAGCCAGATCCCAAGGTATCTGACTACATTTCGACAAACAAGTGGCTGCCCGTGTTGTCCCACGATCTGAAACTTTCGCCAATTCTTTCTGGTATCCGCAGAGGCCCCAGACAAAGGCGTCCTAAACAGAATGGTTTCCGACTTCTGAAAGTTGATCTTCAACTTCCAGTCGTCGCAGTATTGTTTAATTTTATCGAAGTCACTTTGCAAAAGAATGTTTATAACCTCAATCTTTGGACCTGATCTGTACGCGATTAAGTCGTCTGCGTACGCTATGGCATGGTGAAGTGAACCTATCAGATCACTTGTGTAAATGTTGAAAAGGATTGGCGAATTGACCGCACCTTGTTGCAGACCGTTTTTAATGTTGAATGTACCAGTAGAAGTCACATCGCCATTTTTCACAATAAACTGTCTATCTGTGAGCATATTGAAAAGAATATACAGCAGTGGTTTACTAATGCCCAGTCTGTCCAACTTGTAGAAGAGTCCCTCTAACCATACGGTATCGAAAGCCTTCTCCAAGTCAATAAGGCAGACACCAGTGCACTGTTTCTTGGCTTTGTTCCATTGGACATCAGAAACCAGTTTAGACGCGGCATGAATAACATCATGCCCCGCCTTGAAACCGAATTGATTATCCGGAACTATATTTCTGTCCTCAACCCACTTAGTCAGGACTCTATTGATGACTTTTTCGAAAACCTTATTGATGTTTGGAAGGAGACTGATCGACCGGAGATTCGCCGGATTGGAGGTGTCTTTATCCCTTTTGGGGATAGGATGTACCACCGCAGTTTTCCAATGCGCTGGATAATGTGCATTATTCATTGCATTGTTAAACAGGGTGGTATAAATGTCCACCGCTGCTAGTGGGAGATGTCGAAGCACAATGTTCGGTATTCCATCGGTTCCCACTGATTTCTTACTTCTTATTGTGTCGAAGATCGTTTGTTCCCTTTCATTGGCGATGACATTATTTGCCATATTATCGTCACTGAACTGGGTGAAACCCGAGTTCTCGATTCGCCAGTTCACTATTTCATTTCCAAGGTAGAAATTGTGCACAAGGACTCGATTTTCCAGGTCGTGGTTGGGACCAATGATTTCATTTGTCTTGTACACATCCTGGAAAGTCGCTCCTATAGCCTCGACCTTCTCCTGCGGATCTTCGATCACAAAGAAGTTGTCATCATCAACAGCTTCATTTGGATCTAAGCCTGCTGTTGAGAGTATGCGTTCGTTGTCAGTCGTTCGGGCGATTTTTAGACATGAAAGGTCATTTTGATCTTTCCTCCGAAATATTTTATTTATTTGCGGGAACATATTCGGGTTGCTGGTGTTTACAGCCTGAATTTTGTTGTTCCAATACAAACTTACAGAAGCCCTGTATTTTCTTTTATTAATGTTTGGAGGTTTTTGATCGACGACTTTAATGTCAAAATCTCGGGGTTGTGTCTGTCAGTAAACTGTCTGTACAAGGTCTTCAGTCTTGAAAGTAGTCTACTTTTATGTCGGTGCAGTGCGTCTATAGTTGAATTGCGGAACAAGTCTTTGTTGTCAGTGTATTGATACCGAGGTATCGTTTTGTCCATTGTTCGTTTAATTGTCTCGTCCATTAGTTTTAGATACCTGTCAATCTCCTCGTTTGACAGATTTCTGTTGGACGGTGGATAGAGCGAATTCGAGGAGAGTGCTCTAGTCAGTGTCCTGGAGAAGTGTGTCCAACGCACTCTATTATAGTTGTAGGAATGCCTTTGAACATACTCATCCAATTCCGCATTTTCGTTCGGAACGGTTATTTCGGTACTAAGACCGCAATGGTCACTGTCATACACAAAAGTGCGAAGACAGTTTACAGTTTGTTGGTTCGTACCTGTCAGTTGTATTCGTGTGTCAAACAGCAGGAGATCCAAATAGGAGTCGTGTCTAGGAAACGACGGACTATCCGTCGCCTTAAGGCCGAGTCAGTACATCACACTGTGCTGACCCCACCAATTGAATAGCAGGTTCCCTCTAATGTTTGGTGTATTATTTCCCCAATCGTTATGTTTGGCGTTGAAATCTCCGCCGATAATAAAATAGTTTTCCTCCAATTCCAGTCTCAGAAATCGAAAAAGTGTCTCGAGCTCTGAGATGAATAGGGTGGATTGAGTAGCCTTAGATGCATAAACTGACACCATGTATAACCGCTTTCCACTACGGAGAGGGATATACATGATGCATTCTTCTAGCACCTGAAACCCGCGTACTTCACGACTGTATATTCTTTTAAAACGTATACCTTTTCTTACGAAGATTGCAACGCCTCCTCCTTGTATGGAGTTGGGTCGATTTCTTCGCATGATTTTGTACCTTCTGTGCCTCATTTTGTGTCTTTTGGTGAGCTTAGGTTCGCTTACCGAAAGCACATCAGGGGCTTGGTCTTTAAGCAACTTAAAAAGTGTGGCTCTTCGCTCAATCCTAATCAGTGAATTAACTTTCACTGCAAGGACCTTCAGGGTTTGCTCCGCCATGTACGTACCCATTACGACTCAAGGTGCGTTAGGCTCGGCAGCAGCGCGTATATTTGATCTTCCCGTGTAGCTTGCTCGGTAATTTGACGTTGCAGCTGAGCCATTTGCCCCCGGATAGAGAGCAAGATAGCTAGCATGTCATTTGCCGGTTCCGGTGCTCTAGGCGCTGGGGCCTGAGAAGCAACCTTCGCTTGCTGCGCCGTATTTCCCCTACCTGCCGCCATTTGGGCGTGGGTAACCTGGGGAGTAACGGCTGGTGTTTGTGGTAGAACAGGTGGACGCTTAACTTCAACCTTTTGCTGTCGAGCCAGATTTACTCTTTTTATGTATTGGAACTTAGGACAACCCCGATAAAACACAAGAGAGCTGGCTTTTTTCTGACGCTCCATCCCTACCTAGAGCGCATTCTTCAGACTTGTGGTTGTTACCGCACTTAACGCATCGAGGCTGCATTTCGCAGTTCGACGCGGCGTGCCCGAACCTTTGGCAACGAACACATTGCAAAATGTTTTCGTGCCTTTTTACTTTTTCCCAGTGAACCACCTGGTAGTCTAGGACATTGATACTCCTTAGAATATCCTGACGGCTTTCGGGACTGAGCTGCACTAGGAAGAACGGTAGCTTCCGTTTCTCCCTTTTGGCTCTGGCTGTTACAAATGGCTTAACCCCCACGAATATTGAGACCGTCGCACTCTTTCTCTTTGAGCAGTGCGAGGAGCTCCTCCGGACTAGTAGAGGGGGTTCTAACCCCCTCAGCAGCATAGTTTGCAGCTTTTCCCCCTTCGGGGTGAAAGAGAAGAACTCCGTCGTCGAATCCTTTAACAAGCTTTTTATCTTATTATAGCGCTCCACTGTGTTGCAGTGGATCGCATGCCTATCGTTACTTAATCTTTTAATAAAAAAGTGATTGCCTATGGCCGACTTACATAGATCAATTGTTTCCTTAAGTTCCATTTTATAGGTGTTGATTGGTGGCACCCTTTGCTTGATCTCTCTTTGTTGTTGTTGTTTCTGTTGTACGTTCTGTTGCTGTTTTTGCTGTTTATGTTTTTGTTGTGATTGTGGTTGTGATTTTTGTTTTGTTAATTGCTGCGCCGGTTTTTGCACTGTTTGTTGTTTTGCTGATTGCTGTTGTATTTGTTGCTGTGGTGATTTCGCAGCTGTGCCTTGTTGTTGCTGTGGACTCTGGAGCTGCTTTTGCTCCCTCTCTCTTCTTGTGGCTTGTTTGGCTTTAATAGCCAATACCTTTTGTTGCAGCTCTTTTATGCTGCTGTTAAGAGTTTGCACCTCTTCCTCTTCGTCAACAGACTCAGAAGCCGCCAGTGATGCAAAGTTATTACCACCGCCCATATAGTGGCCTTCCCCACCATCAGACACGTATTCGGCTTGGTCTAACGCCGCCGCTCTTACAGATGTTGTTGCCGCCTCTTCCCTTACTTTACCCGGCAGCTTTTCGGTAGAATTTGAAAGGGAAGGGCGCTTTACGAGGTTTGGAGTTGGCCTCAGCTTCCTCCTCCTCTTTGTTGTAATTGATGTCGTTGTTGCAGGCTGCTTTTGGTTGGCTGGTTTTACGGTTTGATCATCAGATGACAACATGCCATCTTCTGATCCCGCTAATGGAATAGCGGACCGCTCGCTTCCACTCAACTTCGGAAAACACTTTCTACTGTCTGTTAATTGGTTCTATTTTATATTCTTTTAAAGAAAAATAAAAAAGTGCACTAATTTTCTCGGGAATCGAACCCACGACCCCTGTTCCTCGGTCCACCAACACTACCGCTGGGCTTCCGAATCACTTGCAAGAGTTGTGTCTAATTACACCTAAATTATATACACTTTTATTTTTAATACTAAAAGAAGCCGAAACACGTCTGTACTCCGCGGAGATCTATGAACGACTGATCGGCGCCGCTAAGGGCTAGGCTACCGAGTCTAATAATGAAATATTGACCAATTGTCTTACGTGTGAACACTAGGCCACTGTATTTTTCACTCAAAGAAAGCCGAGTGATCTCTGCGGAGATCCACGAACGACTGACTTCCCTTGAAGCTGCTGATGGCTTATGTACCACTCAGCTGTTTCCTCTAAGGTCAATCACCCCAGCTTATTTACCTTAGTGTAATATGTGAACAACACACCATGCCCCATATTTTCGGAGTAGGTGTGTTGCAGTGCATCTCACTCACATGCAATTCGGCCATCCTGGATTTTCGTTGCCCTTGGCCAGAGATTGTGACTATATTCTTCAAGTGGCGTTGAAATGCTTCAAAGCGAGATCCATATGTTCTTCGTAGCTCGGCATAATGACAGTTTGATGGTTCTGAGATTCCTGTACCCCGTACTCAAAGTTGAAAAAAGGCGCATAGAAGTACTTTTGTCGGGTGAAGAGATGGGTGATAAAAAACCATCCGAATTTTATCGCAGACTTCAAACTTTGGCTGGACAATCCACGATTGTGACAGAAAGTTTAATTTTGAGCTGTGGAAACGAAGACTTCCCACATTGGTCAGAGTTTCAATAAAGTTTTGCTCCAAAACAAGCAGAAACAAATCCTGGAAGAAGCTGATGATATATATGAAGTATACCAATGGCAAAATACATCCACTTTCTCCATTGCGACCCATTCGGAAAAAACGATCTGTGAACTCAGCTGCCTTAATCAAAATCTACAATCACAAATAAACGATATTAAATAAATCCTCTCAGAAATAAATGTAAAAAATCTTCGGTCGCGTAATCCATCAAGAATAAATCCTTCCACAAACTCTCAACGCAATAGATCTCGTTCTAAAAACAAAAATTACACAATCAGTTGTTGGGGGGGGGGGCGGAATGCACAAAAATGCCGAAAATCGTTACAAAAAACCGGTCTCATTATAGATGTAAAAAATTCAAAACTCGTTTACCCTCTTACGAACATAATGGTTATTGGCACACCATGTCAACAAGTTATGACTAGCCCACGATTCTTCGCCATAGAGCAAAAATACAATTCCATTCTAGTAAACTTCCCTTCCCTAATGAAACCACCAGATTTCAACTTTCCGGTCAAATACACTGTAGTACATAACATTATAACAAAAAATCCACTGCCAAACACTCGTCCGAGACGCTTAAGCAACGCAAAATTAAAAATAGCAAGGGATGAATTCAATAACGTGCTACAGATGGGGAATTGTCAACCATCTTCATCACCATGTGCTTTTCCGCTACACATGGCATTAAAACGAGAAGCAAACGACTGGAGACCTTGCGGTGATTACCGTATGTTAAATGCAATCACAGTCCCCGACAGATACCCTCTTCCACATATACATGATGTTACCACCATCCTTCATGGATGCACAGCTTTCTCTAAAATAGACCTAGTGCGTGCTTATCACCACACTCCGATGGCCCAAGAAGACATCATCGAGACAGGGGTGACCACTCCCTTTGGGCTGTATGCCATTCGTGCTACGAAACGCAGCTCAAACATTTCAGCGGCTTATGCATTAGGTCATGAGGGACCTGGAGTTTGGATTCGTCTATGTGGACGACATCTTGGTCGCTGGTAAGTCGGAAGAATTGCATGAAAGCCATCTCAAATGCTTATTTTAACGGCTCTCGGATTTCGGCCTGCGCATCAAAGCCTCTAAATGCGTATTCGGTGTACCCACATTACAGTTTTTAGGGTTTGAGATTTTAAAAAATGGAATTGAGCCTTCACGCGAAAGCTTGCGGCTATAGAAAAATTCCCCGAACCCAAAACTATCAAAAATGCACAACGTTTTAGAGGAATGGTAAACTAATTCCACAGTTTCATACCACACCTAGCAAGTAGGCCTTTGGAGTGCGAAAAAGCATTTGCAAATGCTAAACAACAACTTGCTGAGGCAACACTCCTTCTTCACCCACAAGAAAATGCAAAACTTTGTATAACAACAGACGCGTCTAACACAAATATCGGAGCAGTAATCCAACAGCTGAAAGGAGACACATGGGAAGTAACCGCGTTTTACAGCAAAAAGTTCTCCCACACACAATCTCGATACTCTGCATTCGATAGGGAGTTACTTGCCATCTACATGGCAATTCAGTATTTTATGAATTTTGTTGAAGGCCAAAATTTTTCGGTTCTTACGGACTACAAGCCACTCACGACTACGCTTACAACAAGAACTAAGCGTAGTCCGAGACAAGAACGGCACCTTGACTTTATAGAGCAATTCACTAACGACATAAGCTATGTCAAAGGGTCGCAGAACATCGTCGCCGACACCCTTTGGCTGGAGCCCAAGTCGCTGATGAAGAACCCGATCTTCTTATCAGACATTAAACTCCAGAGTGAAACTTCAACTAGTGAATATACCTGCTTCCAAAAAGACCTTGTGGTGTGAAACAGCTACAGACAACAACAGACCCTATGTTCGACGCAATTCATTCAATTGCACATCCGAGTTTGGAGTTCGGGCCACACGAAAAAAAATCACCAGGATGTACTTCTGGCCCAAAATGAACCATGATATTAACTCAAGGTTAAAACTTGCGTTTCATGCCAGAACGAAAAGGTACACAGGCACATCAAAACGCCGTCTGACCAAATTAAAATCCCTGCAGGTAGGTTTCAGCATATCCATCTAGACAAAGTCGGTCCCGTTCCGCCATCAAACGAGTGCAAATATTTGCTTACAATCATTGACAGGTTTTCTTGGTGGCCAGAGGCCTACAAAATGCGAGATATTAGTGTGGAGACAATCGCCAAGACGTATTTTATTGAGCACGTTTCTAGATTCGGGGTACCAAATATCATAACAACTGACTAATGCTCACAATTTGAGTCAAAGCTCTTTAACGAACTTACAAATTTCCTCGGTACCACACGCATCCGCACGACGGCCTACCACCCACAGGCCAATGGAATGGTGGAAAGATTTCATCGGAAATTAAAATCAGCCATTCGAACTTCAGGAATGACAAGAAATTGGTCACAGGCGATTCCTTTAATATTGCTAGGTATCCGAACAACTACCAAGGAAGACACAAATTACACCCCGTCCCAACTCCTGTACAGAGAGAATATTAGATTACCTAATGATCTCTCTTTTGCGTCCGCAAATAATTCAAACGATTTTAATTTTGTCGAACAACTAAAATTATTTTTCCAAAACATACCAAAGGAAAAATTACAAACTCGAAAAGCAACACCACAAAGATCTATTCATTACCCAAACACAAGCAGGGCTTGGTCAGAAATGATAAAGCAAAATCTTTAAAATCTACTTATGAAGGTCCATTTAAAGTAGTAAACAAATTACGTAAACAATTTGTAATTGAAAAAGCCGGAAAAACATTATACATCGCAATTGACAGAATCAAACCATTTAATGACATCGAAAACTGTCAAATAAACAACAAGTCGCTGCGCTGGAGGGGGGTGATGTAGTGGCCATGTTATTGTAGGTGGCGTAATTTAATAATTCATGCTACTCTTACCTAGAGGGCGCGCAAGAAGAAAAAGGAAAGAGAGAGGGGAAGGAGTTCAAGTCACGGAGAAATAAAAAAGTTAGTTCACGATCAAGCATGAGGAAGGAAAGATGAGGTTGTAAAAAGATATAAATTAAGTTTAAATAAATGAATAAATGGACTAAGTTAATAAAGATTAAAGTGGTTAGCAAATCCAATCCGGCGAATCTCCGGTCAATAAGTCTCCATCCGAATATCAGTAAGGTGTTTGAAAAAGTAATCGATAGAGCTCTGACGAGGTGGGTTGCTATCTCACATGCCGCGTCTCTGGTGTCCGATATCTAATGGAGTAAAGGCAAAAACCAATGTACTGGTGCCTGCCTAGTTGACTTGGAGAGGCTTTCGACACTGTATGGTTAGAGGGTCTTTTCTACAAGGTGGCTAGGCTGGGGATCAGTAAACCACTCTTGTACATTCTTTTTAATATGCTAACCAACAGACGTTCATCGTGAAAAATGGTGATGTGACTTCTGTTGGAATATTTAACCCTAGAAAGCTAAGCTTATTATTCGTCGATTTGAAGACCTGTACTAAAAAACATTTTTTTGTAGTTTTCTGTAATGCATATAATTTTACTTTTATTCCTTAAAGCATTACGAAAGTGTTCTGTAATAAGAAAACGTAATTTTGACTAACTAAATTTATATTTTTTTATCATTAAAAAGTCTTTTTACAAAAGAGAAAGGGAAAGCGACGTCGTCGAAGCGACGAACATTAGTCTTATAGGCTTAAAATCAAAAATGGTCTTCAGCAAGACAAGCGACTTGATAGGTTCACATCTCCATACTATTGCGTACGCAGACTACTTGATAGCGTACAGAACAGTTCCAAAAATCGAGGTCATTAATACTCTCTTACAGCGTGACGTTGATAAGAACAGACGATTTGCTATGACTGGAAGTTGGAAATCAACTTTCAGAAGTCGGAAACCATTCTCTTTAGGATGCCGTTGTCCGGAACCTCTAGGGATACCAGAAAAAATTGATCGATCATTTGACAACACGGACAGCCTCTTGCCTGTCGAAATGTAGTCAGATAACTTGAGGTCTAGCTAGATCAGTTTCTGTATTTTGACAAATATGTAGATGCTTCTCTAGCCAGAGCTAAAGGCGCTTTTGCCCTCACAAGGAGACTGTTTTATAGCAGCCAACTCGATGCGGGGGTCAGGCTCATGCTGGTGTTTGGGTGTCCCGTGTGGTTCAATGTACGAGCAAGCTTAATAGAAAAGATTCGGGTGTTTGAGAGGGCTTGCCTTAGGGCTTGTCCTCGCTTGTACAGAACACCAGAGTAGAAGTACAAAAAATTTTTTCTTATGAGGTCCTTTACAAGAGGGAGAACCTAATACGTGTGGACATCTTCGTAATCAAACTGACTCGAAAGCACATTGCAAGAGCGATGGCCTCGATGAATAACCTGATATCTGGGGCTTGCTACCCTAATTACCTTTACCACGAGAGTGTGCGCTCTGACGGCTTCGTTCCACCGTAAGCATTCCTCTACCTAGATCAGAAAGGGGTTGATCCAGGATATATCAGCGGTCCTGCTAATCTTCCATGTCGCTCGGAAGCGTGGGGACAGGTGACACAACTACAACAGAGACGTCGCAGACGGCAGTGTGGATCGCCTCAGGTTCAGTAGGGCCGTGGGGAATTGCGATAAGAGGGATGTCATTCGGCAGCATTTCTGATGATTGAATGACGGAGAAGATGTTTCGTCGTCGTTTCCATCAATTACAGACCCTCATTAATGAGGCACAGCTGACCAATCTATATTTATGTAAATTATACATATATAAATTAGTATACCTACATATAAAGGTATAAACTAATATTTGTATATTATTGTGTATAATGTCTATATGTGTGTATGTGCGTATTGTATGTAGACTAAGGTTTATTTTAAGTTAGATATTAAGTTTTTATAAATAATAAAAAATCATGTCCATCATGGTTTTGTTAACAATTTTTTTCTAAGCCTAAGTATAGAAAATAAATATTCCTTTAAAATATGTAAATAAAGTCGAAAGACATACATAGATGTAAGAATTAAGAACAGCTTAGAGTGCCTGTAAGTAGTATAAGAGTAAGTTAGAGCCAGTAAGTTAGTATACGATTTTTAAATAATTTAAAGCTAGCATTTAAGCATTTTTTGTTAATATGTGAGAGTTAATGATTATTAAAATAAAATGCATTTATAAAACTCGGATCTTTGCGCTTTTTGAAGATTTTGCTTTTTAAGTGATCCAAGGTCTTAGCTTGGAAATATATGTTTTTTTGACATAATATGAATTTTTTTATTTTTCTTATTATTTATATGATATTTTTATTGCACAGCGAACCTTGTTTGATGTTTTGAGGCAATCTAGCAATGCTTCATGCGCTCTTAAGGCAGATTATCTGAAAGAATTTTTAGAAAATCGTACTAAATGTGCCAAGTACTTAGAACCTGAATTGAGCAAACAGATCTCATTTTTTTTGGCAGATTTAAAGAACAGGTGGACAAGATGTTGTAGAAAAGAAGAGAGGTTTCTTGCTAATAATATAACTTGGTTAGATACTTTAATTAGGTTTAAGAACTTCTCCAGTTAAACTGTAGTTTCTTGTGAAAAAGCTCGTCGTCCTAGAAAAGATTTTGATGATTCTATGCAAAGACGCAAATGCTACAATACTGAGTCTTTGAAAAAAAATCACTCGACTGAAGAGTTAACATTTGCTGCCCGAATAAGCTTACAATCCTCTGGTCAGTTAGAAACAGCGAAAGTTCTGAAAGACGTTACCAGAAATTCTTCCGAAAGAGCTGCTAAATATAGATCAGCATACGAACACTTTGGAGTAGCTAAAAGGAGACAACTGACTGGAAGACAAGCTCTTTGTATGTTGTTCGAATTCGTCAGGACATCAGCATTTCACAATTCGGCAAAACGAAAGACCCTCATCCACACGATACTGCCGACCGATCAAGTTTATGTTTAAACAACAGAGTTGGCAAGGATGGATGTAGAAATAATGCGGAAAAAAAATCGAGGAGCTACAGCCAGCTATATACAACATGAATAGCATTGAAATATATGTTGCAATCAGAATGTAATTTACAATTGTAGATGGAAAGATATGTAATGCCATCACAGATACCAAATCGACGCAAAGATGCTTTGTTTTCAGGCTCACATCAAAGGATTTCAATAACATAGAAAAAGTATACTCGTATAACACAAAAATAATAGATACTACTCGCTTGGAATTCGGATTGTCGGTGCTTCATGCCTGGATACGGTTTTTTGAATGTTTGTTGCACCTAAGTAACAAAATACCTCTGATGAAATGACAAATTCGAGACGAAGAAGAAAAAAAAATGGTGGCTTCTTTCAGAAAGATATCTTAAGTTAATTCAAAGAAACTATGGCATTGGCAGTAGATAGGCCGAAACCTGGATTTGGAAGCAGTAATGATGGAAATACCGCTAGACGATTCTTATGTGACCCGCAGCTTTCAGCCAGAACAACCGGCTTGGATATTGAATTGATAAAAAGATTTAACACAGTGTTACAAACTATAGCCAATGGACAAGAAATAAAGATAGACAAATTCCCACAATATTCCACTGTGAACAGCTAAGCTGTTTATGCAAAAATACAGTTAGTACCCAATGCCTCCCACAATTCATTCAATTTTAATTCATGGCCCGGCCATTGTAGAACATGCCTTAGTGCCAATAGGATAGCTGAGTGAAAAAGCGCAAGAGACAAGAAACAAAGAGCTCAAAAGATATAGAGAAAACCAACGAGGGTATTTTGAAGTCTTTGTTGATTTCCTCGGACCCATTGATATCGAGTTTACGGAAATTGCCTAATAAACGTGTAGATATTATTGGGAAGGATGTTTTACATTTATTGCAAGTGCCTAATGTCCCACAAACTTCCGATACTTCTGCCGGAACAATATGTGAAAGCTCAGACGATCCTTTTGATTTCGATGAATTTTATCTAACTACATATTGCTAATTTACTTAAGGACTGTCATAATACAAAAAATTCGATTTTGCAGGAAACGCGTTTAAAGTTTTCAATTAACTATTGGTACATATGAAATGAAATAAAGCATATTCTCTTCTAACGAGGAGAGTATGCAAGATATAAATATGAAATTTTTACACAATATGAAGCATGAAAAAACGAGTAATTCTGCATCATTAGCACAAAATTCACAAATTTTTTGAGTTATGACAGTCTTCAAGTAAATGAGCGATATGTATTTACGAGGGCGGGTCAATAAGTCCGTCACTTTTGGATTAAAACACAGATTTTTTGATAAAAAAATAATTTTATTTTTCAACGTAGTCTCCCTTGAGCTCTATACACGTTGTCCAACGCTTCTCCAATTTTTTTATCCCTTCCAAAAAAAATGATTTGTCGAGGTCCTCAAAATAGGCATTTGTTTGCGAGATGACTTCATCATTGGAGTCAAATCTTTTTCCACCAAACCATTTCTTCAGGTTTGGGAACAAGAAGTAGTCGCTCGGAGCCAAATCTGGAGAATAGGGTGGATGAGGGAGCAATTCATAGCCCAATTCATGGATTTTTACCATGGCAACTGCACATGTGTGCACCGTTGCATTGTCTTGGTGGAAAAGAACTTTTTTCTTGGCCAAATGAGGTCGTTTTTTTTCAAATCGTCATTGAATCGGTCCAATAAGTTGGCATAATATTCCCCATTGTTAAACAACGCCAAACCTTCCTGTGAAGTTGTTACACGATTGCGTTTGTGGTCGACTGTGAGCAAACGCGGCACCCATCTTGCGGAAAGCTTTCTCATGCCCAAGTGATCATTCAAAATTGAAACCACTGAGCCATGCGAGATCCCTACGGCTTCCACAATCTCTCGCACTTTCAATCTTCGGTCGGCCATTACCATATCGTGAATTTTTTCGGTTGTTTCGGGTGTAGAGACCTCAACTGGGCGTCCAGGACGTTCGGCATCTTCAGTGCTTGTACGGCCACAACGAAATTCAGTAAACCACTTTTTTACCATTGAAATCGATGGTGCAGAGTCCCCATAGTATTTATCAAGCTTAGCCTTGGTCTCGGTAATGGTTTTTTTTCGCAAGAAATAATGCTTAATAAGCACACGAAATTCACTTTTTTCCATTTTCTCCTCAAATTAGTGAGTAGTCTGATAAAAATAGCTGTCAAACACAAACTAACTGACGCAGCAAGTTTAAATTTTGACAGGAGTCAACTGACAGATGCCTGTTGACAGGAGCAGTGTTGCTGTTTCAGTAAAGAGGTCAGAAATTCAAAAAGTCACGGACTTATTGACCCGCCCTCGTATTATATTTTGTATATTTTTTGTCTCTTCAGACCTGTTTTTGTTTATAAACTAAAAATATCATCTTCAAATATAAAACTAAATGTTTTTAATTCATTTTCCAACAGTTACATGAACAAAAAAAATGTTTGCCAAAAACTCTTGCATTTGGCCCCTATGCACAGTTCGAGAAACTTGGCAAACTTTTGATGAAAATCCTTAAGTGCACCAACTTCCAGCTCCCAAGCAGCGGAACACCGAAAAACAACATCATCAACGGAAACTACCGCAATAGATATATTGATGAACAGCCGTGCTCTTTATTTTCAGTTACACATAATAATCATGATCAAATAGATCCCTTTAACACCAAGATTCTCAGTCTCTCAGAATTTCTTCCACGGGTTCCACAACGTTCGCCACTTTCTATAATCATATATAATGCCTACATCAACTCATTGATACGAGTATGTCATCTTACTTATCCAAGCCTTAATTTAGATTTTATCAGCGTTAATGTAGACAATATATTTGCACTAGATTCGAGTGACCCAAAAAACAAGACAAATAAAATCGAAGCTATTCACTTTTGTAGAAAAAGAAAATGCTTATGCTTTCCTCTGTTACTGCGCAATACAACAGTTCCACTCAAGAGAAAACTGAGTCCACTGGGTACATACTTTTCTGGAAATTTGAAATGAAATTCACAAAAAAAAGGTCAATCTGTCAATTGAAATCCGTAACAATGCGCTTAAAATGGTTTGCTCGAAACCCAAAGGCCCTCACATTGACACTGCAATTCGATTAGCTAGGACTTTGGTAAAAGGCTCAGCAATAGTAGCGCTTCAAAGATAAACTGTTTTTTTATCCTTCGAACAACTTGGCAGGAAAAGTTCAGTAAAATTCAGTTCAGAAATTCACAGCATCCACTTCACAAGGCAACTAGGAATAACGAGTACTTGGTATGCAAAAACCTAGGGAGGGCACTACATCTGCAATTAGAAAGATACTTGTCATACACAATAGTGGAATTAAAATCTGACGGAGAAACGGAGACAGTCCATCAAGATCTACTACCCAAACTATCTTGAAGTTATGTATCGGAAGTAACAGCAATCCTGAAATGTTTATCCCTTCCTAATATTTTACTTGAAAAAAAAAGATATTCACTAATAAAGTCAGTACATATATACTACCTATGTATATAATTGGCCTAAGAAGTGAGTTAAGCAAATGTCCGACATTAAAGAACATCAGAAATGTTCTTAACTCTTTTTCAGATATCTTTTTGGCTTGGGTACCTGGACGCGTGGGCAATAAAGATGCTGATACTGCAGCTAAAGAAGCCATTACCTTCCACGAACAGTAGAAGTTCCTTCGCTACGGGTAGTCACCTTTGTGAAGATGCCTGGTGCAGAGGCTTAACATCGCAATGATTCATCGAGCTTTGCTGTCGACGATGTAAGTTGCGGACATGGCGGACAGGTGGTGAGGAGCGACTAACTAAAAACTACCAACCCCTTATTCAAAGTGTTAAGCGACCCGTGCTTATTGAAAGGTTTGCAGCCAGGGATAACCGGCTGTATTCTAACGGAGCGGGAATATGGAACCTAGTAAAAAAAAGTATAAACAAAAATATCTTAAACAAATTGCGGGGAAAAACCACATCAGAAGCTGCTGGGCGTGTGGAGCATGACATCCGCAATGACCGACAGGCGCAAAATATACCCAGAACGAGTCGAGAGGGAAACTTTAGAAAGGTGCATCCTAGCACAAGCTAAAAAACCGTACAGCAGGGGTAAGAGCCAAGCTCCTCACCTCATCCCGGAAAATAAGGGCAGAATGAAGGAAACTCCGGAAGTCTCTAATCCCCCAGAAGTCCAGGCCGCGGGGAAAATTAAAGGCCCAGACTTACCTTCAACTAGGAAAACAGGCGGAAGAGACGACCCCCTTAGGAAGGGGCTCAGTGGTGCTGGAGCGGGATGGTACCTCCGCTACCTCAGTAAAGCCTTTGAGCCCGAGGAAGCAAGAAAGAGAACTGAGGAGCATGGGCTAAGCCCGAAACATAAGAAGTGGCTACGGAGAAAATGGGGAAACACTACCATCACACCCCTTAGCAACGTAGCCAAAAAGCAAAGGGTGGAAGAAGGTGCCACGAGTGCGTGCCAAGTGCATGCCTGTGAAAGCCAATGCCACCGTGGTCAATCGTATCTACGCTGCAGCGGCGAAAGCTGGTACAGCGTGGGTACGACAAACCACAGGTGCGATGGCTGAGCACAGCACTGGAAGACGCCATTGTGCTTGAAATGGCATTGGGATGGAAGCACAAGCTCAAATTTCAGGGCATACATTTCAAACCTGGGATGCTATTGGTGGACTTCGAAGAGAGTGGACTGGCTGAAAGCAGTAGCATCCAAGTTAAGCAGATGAAAGGGATCAGAAATAATTGCCTGCAGTGGGGAAGATATACCACGGACACATTCAGTGATCATCTCCCTACCTCGTAGCGCAAACCAGGAGTCCAAGACATCCTTGGCACTACTGGAGGCGCAAAATGAAGGTCTTAATGCAAAGGTGTGGAGGGTACTACAAAGTCGAAACAAGGGAACCGCGCAGGTACTGGCCCTCGGAATTGACCAGGAGTCCTATGACACCATACAACAGGCAAAGGGTTCACTGAGCTACCTGTTCGGCAGGGTTGTGGTGTCTGGACTCAAGAGGTCCACGGGCAGGCACCGGCAGTTTCAATTCCAGCCTCGCAGAGCATACAGTCTCGGACAGAGCAAGTATCTGTTCCGCAGACTATAGCACCAGCGGTCTCTGACGGATCGATGAGCTGAGATGAGCCCATAGTATCATTCGAGCTGCAACGACTTGTGGAGCACTCCAATAAGATCCGCATGCCGCTGCTAATAGGGTGTGATGCAAACGCCCACAACATAATATGGGGAAGCACCGACACCAATAAGAAAGGTGAGTACCTATTAGAATTAATCGTAAGTTCGCCCCTTGATATTTGCAACGTAGGAAATAACCCTACTTTTGTGAATCGAATTAGGGAAGAAAGTCTTGACCTCACGCTTGGCAGTCCGAGCGTAAGCAAAATTATGAAGAATTGGGAAGTATCTTGTGAACCGTCATTGCCCGACCGTCGAATCATAGTATTCGACCTGGACAATACAAGTATCATTAGAAATCCAGTAAGGAAAAACCAACTGCGAAACCTTTCAGAAATCCCTAGAATACAATCTAGGGCATCTTAAAACAAGAAAACATCCAGCTCACTTTCTGGAGTTAGAAAACGCAGTGGAAGACGTCACTCACGCCATCACAAATTCGTTTGAACTAAGTTGCCCTCTTACGGGGAAAAAAGCAGAAACATATGTAACTATACCTTGTCAAAACTAAGATCCGAAGTGCGCAAGCTGTTCAATAGAGCAAAACGCAATGGAGACTGGCAAAGTTATCAAACGGCTCTTACCACCTGCAATAAAGAAATACGAAAAGCTAAAAGAAATAGCTTTAGGAAATTCTGCGAGACAACCTCAAGCACCCCTACGGCGGCAAAGGTAGGGAGGAGTGTCGACCTCGCTTAAGAAACCAGACGGCAGCTACACGGAAAATGGTGATGAGAGGGCACTGCTACTTCTACTAACTCATTTTCCAGCGAGCTCACCTAATACTGGCTTTGGGAACAGAACAATTTCAGCTCGACCTCGGAAGGATGACTGGGAAATCGCATCAGTTATCTGTTCTAGGGGAGGGCTGGAATGGGCAATACGTTCCATTCACCCCTTCAAGTCCCCAGGTGTGGATGGTATAGCGCCAGTTCTACTCCAGAGAGGGCAAAACGCATGCCTACCACACCTGGTAAAATTAGCCAAAAGTAGCATTGCATTAGGATATATACCACTAAAATGGAGACGGGCAAAGGTTGTGTTCATACCGAAGGTGGGGAAAAAACCCGACAGAGCCAAAATCGTACCGACCGATCAGCCTCACTTCGTTTCTTCTGAAAACAATAGAGAAGGCTGTGGATAATTACCTGAGGGAGGAAACACTAAGTATGTCCCCTTTGCATCATTGTCAACATGCAAAGAGGACGGGCAGATGGACAGAGACGGCTCTGTATCAGCTGACAGAAATTATTCAAAGGAAATACGAGTAGCATGGATATGCGAACTGCTGAGCACTAGATCAGCAGAGACACAGACAGCAACTGGAACTGATAGAGTAGACACTGCAAGAGGGTGACCAAAAGGAGGGGTATTATCACCCTTAATGTGAAGCCTTGTTGGAGACGAACTATTGGATGAATTAACCACCCTTGGCATTAGCTGTCAGGCGTACGCTGATGACATAGTATTAATTGCCAGAGGAAAGTTAGAAGAAACTCTCTGCGAGATTATGCAACGAGGTCTGAGAGTTACTCAGGAATGGTGCCTCACAGTAGGGATGAACATCAATCCAGCTAAGACCACGATAGTACCATTCATAAAGAAACGAAAACTTCAAAGACTCCCTGAAATCCGATTGTCAGGAACGACACTGATACCGGTCAATGATGTGAAGTACGAGTATCTGGGACTACATCTAGACAGCAAAGTACTCTGGAAGAACCACACTGAGGAAACTGCTAGAAAATCAACCCGTGCTCTTTTGATATGTAAGAGCCTAGCGGGGAAGTCGTGGGGCTGAATGTTAGGGGTATTCTGCGACGGATGTATATAGCGATTGTGAGACCAATGATCACATATGGTGTAGTAGCATGGGTAAAATGAACCAGCCTTGTCAAAACGAGAGAATCTCTCAACAATGTGCGAAGACTGGCGTGCCTATGCATCACCGGCGCAATGCGGACAAGCGCCACTGCTGCAATGGAGGTGCTATTGGAATAAACTCCCCTACATCTCATTGTCTCAGAGGCTGCGAATAAAACCATTCTAAGAATAGCAAAGGAAGGAACTAGAAAGGGGAAATGCATTAGTTAGAAAGAATATGATGCACTACTCGGTAAACTTCCACTCTTGGCTATTCCAAGAGATGACATCATTAATAAAAACAAGTTTGAAAAGAATTTCTTAAGGAAGCTCAGCAACAAGAGAGAATGGTGCGATGAATCCACTATCTATGGACTGAGCAACCACACGATATATACAGACGGCTCGAGAAGTGACGAGGGAACTGCAGGAGTGTTTGGGCCAAGAACGAAATATCATGAATCCGTGGGTAAGAGTACCAGCATCTTTCAAGCAGAAGTATGAGCATAGAAAGATGCGTTCGAATCAATCTCGAAAAGAATTACAGAAACTGGAACATAACAATAATGTCAGATAGTCAAGCAGCTGTCAAAGCACTGGACACCTTAGTCATTAAATCCAAACTTGTATGGGAATGCCTACAAGGTCTGAACAAAATGGGCAAGAAAAACAGAGCATCTGTCTGCTGGATACCAGGCCATGTGGGCATTATTGGTAACGAGGCGGGAAATATTCTACGGGATAGGGGAACACACCTTACGCGAAGAATTCAGGAAATCGGAAAAGGAGAAAAGGGCTAAAACCTGTCGGGATCTCCATGGTCTAAACAAGCCAAAAAAAACTCTTAGGAGATAACAATCTCAAAAGATTAAAAGCATGTATCAGTCTTAGCAAAAATAACCTACTCATCCTAACTGGTTTCCTAACGGGGCATTGCAAACCCAGGGAACAGCTGAGGAAGATTGGGATATCAGATGAAGGTCTTTGCAGATTCTGCAATGATTAAACAGAAACTCCAGAGCACATACTGGAATCTTGCGGGGCACTGACCCAAAAAAGGTTTAAAAATTCAAGAAAAGGACTTACCAACCACGGATGCACTGCTCATTCTCAGATCCATAAAAGAAACTGGTCTGGGTGACGTGCTCTAAGTAAGTTTTCCTTGCCAAGGGCAAAGCTAGAGCATAAGCATTCCAATATAATTCCTGGTGAACTAAGTTGTGAGGGGGCTCTGGAAGAGGGAGCAAACCTCTCCAAGGTATAGGTAGGTGGCACAATAGACAACAAGGTCGCAGTTTAGTACACCCTATGTATTATTATTATTATTATTATTATTAACAGTAAAAGTCCCAAACTCAGCTAGGGTAATACAAAGAACTTTTTCAGCACTGCTGAATAAGAAGAGAGCAACTGTGTGGAAAAATTAAATAGTCACAAATTTTTAACGTTGCCCTACATATGTATGCGTAATCCATACAATATAAAACTTATCAGAGATAATTCCATCAAACTATTACACATCAAACTGGGTAAAACTCCGTTTACCAGTAGACTTCGCTACACCAAAGAGCCTCCAGAGACATGTGACTTATGCAAAGCAAAATTATCAGTCTGGCATATTCCAGTCAGCTATTCTTTGTGTAAAATAACTAGAGATGACGATACTCCAAACATTAAACTATAGCAATCTAAATAATTGGATTCAAATAACACTGACTCAATCCAGCACCTCAAGAGAGCAACAACATTTCGTCTTTAGTTTATTGATACTAAATTTATCACATAATAACAAAAAAAGAATTTTCATTTTTGTCAGATTGTAGGTTATCATTAAACTTTATATATGTCTTAAACTCTTTTACTTCATTTAAACAAAAAACGACTTCCAAAGGTCTTATTACCCTGAGGTCTTCAATGTAAATAGTTTATAAATTATTTTTTTAATTATTTAGATGATAAATAATAAATAAATAAATTAATAAGATCGATTGTTTGATGATCAAACCTTCCGTCACCGTGCTAAAACCGAATATCGTTCAAGTCCATGTCTTCAATTTCAGTTCACAAAATTCGCTAATCATCGTAGACAGATATTGTGTTTCCAACACAAATATAAAAGTAAAATATGCTAATGATGTTACCACTCCAAAGTCCTCGTCGAAACTCGACATCCAATTCGGGCTTTTGAATTGTAAAGATCGATAACGAGCCGATGTTCTTGGATTAAGTTGAACACTCTCGGCCACAGCAGAGAGTCCGAAAGTGTTGTTGAAAAGATAGCCAATCTCACAAACTTTTTGCACAAAGTTGCATAAAACGTACGCGGTGGGTGCTTCATCTCGGCTAAAATTTCTTTACAATAGAAAACACTCTTTGGGCAGTGTCATAAATTGGCAATATTTCGCAGCAGTGAATCTCAAAATAACATATGATTCAAAAGAAACTTCTCCAAGTTATTTATGCCTTCCAAAAGATATACAATTTTTTATTTTTGCCATAAAACATTTGTTAGCCCATGAAATAATATTAATATTAGGATAGGTTTTGTGATAATGCATTGTTTTCACTTATTTGCTTACATATATTCATATATGGCAGTTCCTCTGAATTTACAATTTATATTTATATGCTTATGAATGCTCTTTCTTCTTTCCAGCTCTCTCTTGTCTACCTCCGACAGCTATTTCCGATTTTTTTATTGATGTTGTTGTAGTTGGAGATTTGGTTTGCCGTACCATATTAAAAATGTATTTACTATTAAGCTTGTGTCATGATGCACTACAAGGTGAGTGTTATTAATTCATTATTTTTAATTTAATATGAATATTGATGTTATTAATTAAATTAGATTTCTGCGAGGGTTGTACTCATCGCTATTCAGCATTGTTATCGTGTATGTAGTATATATGTAGTGTATGATTTAATACCATATTGTAGAAATGCGTGCTCAGGATGTAGAGAATTCCGAATTTAAGATACCTAAAGTATAAAGATATTTTCTACAGTTCCTAAAATTCAATATAAAAATGTACATTATTGTATCTTAAAAACTGCATAAGAGAAATGTGTTTAATTCTCAAAGGTCTTGAGGATAAATGTATGCGGAATTCATGTTATTTTTTTGGTTTAAAGCTTATGGTATGATTAAGTTGTAGGAATTTATTTGAAAATGATTAGGTTGGTATGTACATATGTATGTATTTATAGCCGTATATCCGTTGATATACTTTGCCGGTGGTAAATTGTCATTCTTAACTAAAAAAAATTAAGATCTAAGTTTTATTCCAAAATAGTTTCTTCAGTAGCGTGGTCAGTTCGCCGAATGAATATACTCGTATGTTATATTTTCGAGTTAATATTTTTGAATTTTAAAACCATCTCAAAGTCAACTAAAATAAAAAGAAGCAAGAAAAATAAATTGTCAGTTTTAATCAACATGGCTTTTGCAACATTTTTTTCAACGAACTTGGCTGTTGTGAACGATTCATTTTTGGCTATAAAGAAGTTCATCCTTATTTAATTATAGATTTCAAATATGTTTACCTTCAATAAATATTATTACATTAGCTCATAAAGGGTGGCACAAAATCAATCAACGTATCGGAAGATGTTATAATTTTTGTAAATGGCGTTGTACGTCAATCATATTTGACATTTGTGAATCAGACAGCTGCAATATACAAACAGACAAGGAATGGAGCGCTACACTCCGGAAGTGCGTGGAATAATTTTGTCGATATCTTTGACCAATAATCGGTGGGTGGTGTTAGCGCAGCTTGAATTTCGACATCGATTTTCATATCGGATTACGCTAACTGGGCAAACATTCCGGCGGTCAGCTACTCGAATCGAACAGACTCGGACCACAGGAGACCATGCATGCATGCGTCGCCACCACGGGACTGGTCGTTCGGCGAGAATATCGCGGTTGTGGGTACCGATGTCGCTGAGAACGAAGAAACATCAACCAAGCGACGGGCCACGCGATCGGGCATCACCAGACGGACCCTACAGCGAATTTTATTGAAAGACTTACACTTATTCCCGTTCAAAGTGGAAACTGTGCATTCCGTTAATGCCTCCTGACCGCGTCGCATGTGAATTACTGTCAAGCTATCCTAATTCTCAACAACAAAGAGGACGATTTCGCTGAGAAAATCATAATGAGCGACGCTGCGTATTTCCACTTAAACGGTTACGTCAATAAGCAAAATCTACGTTTCTGGGGAACTGCAAGTCCGCGTGCACAAAGAGCCATTACATCAACTCAAAGCCACTGTGTGGTTTACGCGGGAGGAGTGATGGGGCATATATTTTTGAGGACGCCATCGGCAATACGGTCACTGTTACTGGCGAACGCTACAGGGCCATGATAAACGACTTCTTTTTGCCGGATTTGGATGAGCAGGGCTTGATGAGCATGTGGTTTCAACAAGATGGTGCAACTACACACACAGCACGAGTCACAATGGATATTATGAAGGAAGGGTTTCCTGGTCGCATAATCTACCGTTTTGAGGATTTGGTATGGCTAACCTCTTTACCTCTTTACGGAAAAAATTGTTAAGGTCCGAATAAAGATTTCCATCCCTCAAAATCATTTTTTCTTATTTAGTAAAAAGTAAGTAAATTAATATAATATAAATCATCTATCTGAAAACTAGCGTTGAACGGACACTAACTAGTACATTTACACAGATTTTTTTGAATTCCTCAATCTATTACAATTCTGTAACCGTATTTCCTTCGGCTTTGGAAGCCGAACAATTTAAGTGCTTAGAAGCTTTTTGTTCAGTTTTAAAAATTAACTTTAAAAATACAAGGTCTTCCATGTTATGTTTAAATAAAACACATTTTTGATTCAGATTTTATTCACAAATTTTGGTTTCGATACATTGAATAAAAAGTCATTTAAATATCCTCCACGGGAGTTCTTACAGAACTTGATTCTGACAAGGTAATTTTAATGACTTTTCGACACGTATCGGGTAATAACTCGGCCAGAATTGTGTGTATCAACATGATCTATTGCATAGGCCGACAAAAAAAAATTCAATGACAGCAACATATATCTGAGATCCTGGTGGCCAGTTCATATCACCAAAACGCGAAAAAGCTCGTCCAGAATTTTTTTTTTTGTATTGAAGCCAAATAGGGTCGGTTTGAGTGAAATGCGGCGCTGTCTTGTCGAAATTACATGTTTTTCCACATTTTCGATTTGAAGCCAAAAAATTCGGTTAACATTTGGCTACAGCCATGAGAATTGGCGATAACAGTTACACTTTCCTCATTTTCGCAGAAGTATGGACAAAGGTCACCTTCAGACCAAATTGCACACCATGGATGAGCCTCATTGCTGAAGCAAATATTGTGTGGTTACAGTACGCGTAGATAGACGATTATGTCGGCCATAATCTGATTATGCGCAAAACGTACTATCACTATTTCTGAAAATAGGTAAGTTTTCACCTTATTAACATATTAGGCGATTGTAAAACGATCCAATCTAGACCGAGAATAGACGTGTTCATGTCTCGGCTTTTCGTAAAACAGGAAAATTGTGTTTTAGTTTTCTATCAAAGACAATTAATTGCACTTTCATTAACTGTGTCGGTAGTCAAGCAAGTAGCGGCGCCGATGGTTCATAGATCTCCGCGTAGTACAGACGTGTTTCGGCTTCTTTTAGTAGTAAAAATAAAAGTGTATATAATTTAGGTGTAATTAGACACAATTTTTGCAAGTGAATCGGTAGCCCAGCGGTAGTGTTGGTGGACCGTCAGTCGTTCATAGACCTCCGTGAGGAATAAACGTGTTTCGGCTTTCAAAGTGAAATAAAATAGTTATCAGTTTTCGTAAAACGCACATCAAGAACTAGGTTTGCAAGTGCATCGGTAGCTCAGTGGTAGTGGCATTGGCCGATAAAACGGGGGTCGTGGGTTCGATTCCCGAAAAAGTTGATGACTTTTTATTTTTAAAAATAAAAATTAACACAAAATACGAGAGTGAAGTGCAATCGGACGATGAGTGATAAGGAGCGGTCCGCATTCCAATAGCGGGACCAGCGGTTGACGTAATGTCATCAGATGACCAGGCAGTAATATTGGCCTGTAATCCAAAAGTAATTACTAAAAGGAGGAGGAAGCTAAGACCAACTCCTAATCTTGTAAAGCGCCCTTCCCTTTCTACGTCTGCTGAAAAGCTGCCCGGTAGACCAAGGGAAGAGGTGCCAACAACAGCGGCAAGGGCAGCTATTCAATATGTGTCTGACGGTGGAGAAGGCCATTATATGGGAGGAGATAACACATTTGCTTCGCTGGCGGCCTCTGAATCGGAAGACGAAGAGGATGAGGTAAATGCTCTCAATAACAGCATAAAAGAGCTACAGCTCACGGTACTGGCCATCAAAAAAAAACAAATGGCAAGAAGAACGGAAGAAATAAAAAGCGCTCAGCAGCAGCAACAAGAAGAGGACGAACAAACAAAACACCGACAACAAAGCTCTACCCACAAGCAACAGCAGAAGGCAGAGCCAACGAAACAAAAACAAACAAACAAGCAGCAACAACAACAGCAGCCGCAGAAACAAAAACAACAGCAGCTACAGAAACAAAAGCAGCAAAAACAACAACAACAAAAACATTAACAGCAGCAGCAACAACAACAGCAGCAGCAGCAACAACAACAACAACAGCAGCAGCAACAACAACAACAGCAGAAGCAGAAACAAAGGGTTCCACCTATCAACACATACATGATGGAACTCAAAGAGACAATTGATCTGTGTAAGTCGGCCATAGGCTCCAATTTTTTCATTAAGAGGCTTAGTGTAGATAGGCATGCGATCCACTGTAATACAGTGGAGCGCTATAATAAAATAAAGAATTTGTTAAGGGATTCGACGACGGAGTTCTTCTCCTTCACCCCGAAGGGGGAAAAGCTGCAAACTATGCTGCTGAGGGGGTTAGAACCGTCTGCTAATCCGGAGGAGCTCCTTGCACTGCTCAAAGAGAAAGAGTGCGACGGTCTTAAATTCGTGGGGGTCAAGCCCTTCACCACAGCCAGAGCCAAAAGGGAGAAACGGAAGCTACCGTTCTTCCTGGTGCAGCTCAGTCCCGAAAGCCGTCTGGATAGTCTAAGGAGTATCAATGTCCTAGACTACCAGGTGGTTCACTGGGAGAAAGTAAAAAGGCACGAAAACATTTTGCAATGTGTTCGCTGCCAAAGGTTCGGGCACGCCGCGTCGAACTGCGAAATGCAGCCTCGATGCGTTAAGTGCGGTAAGAACCACAAGTCTGAAGAATGCGCTCTAGGTAGGGATGGAGCGTCAGAAAAAAGCCAACTCTCTTGTGTTTTATGTAAGAACACGGGACACACCGCAAACTATCGGGGTTGTCCTAAGTTCCAATACATAAAAAGAGTAAATCTAGCTCGACAGCAAAAGGTGGAAGTTAAGCGTCCATCTGTTCTACCACAAACACAAGCCGTTACTCCCCAGGTTACCCACGCCCAAATGGCGGCAGGCAGGGGAAATACGGCACAGCAAGCGAAGGTTGCTTCTCAGGCCCCAGCGCCTAGAGCACCGGAACCGGCAAATGACATGCTAGCTATCTTGCTCTCTATCCAGGGGCAGATGGCTCAGCTGCAACGTCAAATTACCGAGCAAGCTACGCGGGTAGATCAAATATACGCGCTGCTGCCGAGCCTAACGCACCTTCAGTCGTAATGGGTACGTACATGGCGGAGCAAACCCTGAAGGTCCTTGCAGTGAATGTTAATTCACTGATTAGGATTGAGCGAAGAGCCACACTGTTTAAGTTGCTTAAAGACCAAGCCCCTGATGTGCTTTTGGTAAGCGAAACTAAGCTAACCAAAAGCACAAAATGAGGCACAGAAGGTACAAAATCATGCGAAGAAATCGACCCAACTCCATACAAGGAGGAGGCGTTGCAATCTTCGTAAGAAAAGGTATACGTTTTAAAAGAATATACAGTCGTGTAGTACGTAGGTTTCAGGTGCTAGAAGCATGCATTATGTATATCCCTCTCCGTAGTGGAAAGCGGTTATACATGGTGTCAGTTTATGCATCTAAGGCTACCCAATCCACCCTATTCATCTCAGAGCTCGAGACACTTTTTCGATTTCTGAGACTGGAATTGGAGGAAAACTATTTTATTATCGGCGGAGATTTCAACGCCAAACATAACGATTGGGGAAATAATACACCAAATACTAGAGGGAACCTGCTATTCAATTGGTGGGGTCAGCACAGTGTCATGTACCGACTCGGCCTTAAGGCGACGGATAGTCCTTCGTTTCCTAGACACGGCTCCTATTTGGATCTCCTGCTGTTTGACACACGAATACAACTGACAGGTACGAACCAACAAACTGTAAACTGTCTTCGCACTTTTGTGTATGACAGTGACCATTGCGGTCTTAGTACCGAAATAACCGTTCCGAACGAAAATGCGGAATTGGATGAGTATGTTCAAAGGCATTCCTACAACTATAGTAGAGTGCGTTGGACACACTTCTCCAGGACACTGACTAGAGCACTCTCCTCGAATTCGCTCTATCCACCGTCCAACAGAAATCTGTCAAACGAGGAGATTGACAGGTATCTAAAACTAATGGACGAGACAATTAAACGAACAATGGACAAGACGATACCTCGGTATCAATACACTGACAACGAAGACTTGTTCCGCAATTCAACTATAGACGCACTGCACCGACATAAAAGTAGACTACTTTCAAGACTGAAGACCTTGTACAGACAGTTTACTGACAGACACAACCCGGAGATTTTGACATTAAAGTCGTCGATCAAAAACCTCCAAACATTAATAAAAGAAAATTACAGGGCTTCTGTAAGTTTGTATTGGAACAACAAAATTCAGGCTGTAAACACCAGCAACCCGAATATGTTCCCGCAAATAAATAAAATATTTCGGAGGAAAGATCAAAACGACCTTTCATGTCTAAAAATCGCCCGAACGACTGACAACGAACGCATACTCTCAACAGCAGGCTTAGATCCAAATGAAGCTGTTGATGATGACAACTTCTTTGTGATCGAAGATCCGCAGGAGAAGGTCGAGGCTATAGGAGCGACAAATGAAATCATTGGTCCCAACCACGACCTGGAAAATCGAGTCCTTGTGCACAATTTCTACCTTCGAAATGAAATAGTGAACTGGCGAATCGAGAACTCGGGTTTCACCCAGTTCAGTGACGATAATATGGCAAATAATGTCATCGCCAATGAAAGGGAGCAACCCCCGTTCATTTCGAAGGAAGAGCTTCAAACGATCTTCGACACAATAAGAAGTAAGAAATCAGTGGGAACCGATGGAATACCGAACATTGTGCTTCGACATCTCCCACTAGAAGCGGTGGACATTTATACCACCCTGTTTAACAATGCAATAAATAATGCACATTATCCAGCGCATTGGAAAATGGCGGTGGTACATCCTATCCCCAAAAGGGATAAAGACACCTCCAATCCGGCGAATCTCCGGTCGATCAGTCTCCTTCCAAACATCAGTAAGGTTTTCGAAAAAGTTATCAATAGAGTCCTGACTAAGTGGGTTGAGGACAGAAATATAGTTCCGGATAATCAATTCGGTTTCAAGGCGGGGCATGATGTTATTCATGCCGCGTCTAAACTGGTTTCTGATGTCCAATGGAACAAAGCCAAGAAACAGTGCACTGGTGCCTGCCTGATTGACTTGGAGAAGGCTTTCGATACCGTATGGTTAGAGGGACTCTTCTACAAGTTGGACAGACTGGGCATTAGTAAACCACTGCTGTATATTCTTTTCAATATGCTCACAGATAGACAGTTCATCGTGAAAAATGGCGATGTGACTTCTACTGGTACATTCAACATTAAAAACGGTTTGCAACAAGGTGCGGTCAACTCGCCAATCCTTTTCAACATTTACACAAGCGATCTGATAGGTTCACTTCACCATGCCATAGCGTACGCAGACGACTTAATCGCGTACAGATCAGGTCCAAAGATTGAGGTTATAAACATTCTTTTGCAACGTGACTTCGATAAAATTAAACAATACTGCGACGACTGGAAGTTGAAGATCAACTTTCAGAAGTCGGAAACCATTCTGTTTAGGACACCTTTGTCTGGGGCCTCTGCGGATACCAGAAAGAATTGGCGAAAGTTTCAGATCGTGGGACAACACGGGCAGCCACTTGGTTGTCGAAATGTAGTCAGATACCTTGGGATCTGGCTAGATCAATATCTGTATTTTAACAAACATATAGATGTTGCTCTGGCCAGAGCCAGAGGTGCTTTTGCCCTTACAAAGAGACTGTTTTATAGCAGACAACTCGATGCGAGGGTAAAGGTGATCTGCTACATGGCCCTTATTCGGCCTATGCTTACATTTGGTTGTCCCGTGTGGTTCAACGTGAGAGCAAGTCTTTTGGAAAAGATTCGGGTGTTTGAGAGGGCTTGCCTTAGGGCTTGTCTTCGCTTGTACAGAACACCAGAGTCTGCGTACATAAAATTCTATCCTAATGAGGTCTTGTACAATAGGGCGAACCTAATAAGAGTGGACAATTTTGTTATTAAGTTGATTCGAAGGCACATTGCAAGAGCAATGACCTCGTCGAATAACCTGATCTCTGGGGCTTACTACCCCAATTATATGTATCACGAGAGAGTTCGCTTTGACGGCTTTATTCCTCCAGAAGCGTTCCTCTACCTCGATAAACAAGGTCTGATCCAGGATAGATTAGCGGTGCCGTTAATCTTCCACGTCGCTCGAACAGCTGCGGACAGGCGACTCAACTACGACAGAGACGTCGCACACGGCAGTGCGGAGCGTCTCCGGTTTAGTAGGGCGGTAGGGAGTCGCGACATGAGGGATGTTGCTCGGCAGCACCAACAATTTTGGTGGCTTGCAGAAGAAGGGGAAGCTCCATCATCGAACTCCTCCAGTGCAGGGTAGCTCCATTAGGGAGCAGAGTTGGTCAGCCTAATCTTTTTTAGCCGTGGCCGGCTTACATAGGTGTAGGTAGGGTTAAGTTAAATTTAACCTAAAAAATTAAAAAAAAAAAAATAAAAATAAAAAAAAAAAATAAAAAAAAAAAAATAAAAATTATAAAACCTAAAAAAAAAAAAAAACAAAACAGAGATGGGTAACGTTTTCTAAAAAAAAGTGGTAATCCAAGCCACACCAAAAAAAAAAGAAATAATACTTTAACAATAAGTTAGCTTAAGTAGGTTAAGTAGGCTTAGGATTTATTTTAAGTAGTCTTTAAGTTTTATATTAAGTACAACAAAAAAAAAATGTCCATTTACTAAGTTTTTATTTAATAAAATTATTTTCTTAGTTTTAGTTTTTAAATTAATGCAATAATAAAAAGAGTACTGTAAAGAACGTCGAAAGACATGTAGATTAAGAATTATGTTTAACTTAGAGTGTCCGCATGGGGCCAGTAAGTTAGAATAAGATAGTTTTCTAAGTTATTTAAGGTAATTTTTAAGCGTTTTTTTGTATAGCTTGTAGGAATTTCTGAATTTAAATTAATAAAAATGCATTTAAAATGAAAAATGAAATGAAATGTTGGTGGACCGAGGAACAGGGGTCGTGGGTTCGATTCCCGAGAAAATTAGTGCGCTTTTTTATTTTTCCTTAAAAGAATATAAAAATAGAACAAATTAACAGACAGTAGAAAGTGTTTTCCGAAGATGAGTGGAAGCGAGCGGTCCGCTATTCCATTAGCGGGATCAGAAGATGGCATGTCGTCATCTGATGATCAAACCGTAAAACCAGTCCACCAAAAGCAGCCTGCAACACCGACATCAACTACAACAAAGAGGAGGAGGAAGCTGAGGCCAACTCCAAACCTCGTAAAGCGCCCTTCCCTTTCAAATTCTACCGAAAAGCTGCCGGGTAAAGTAAGGGAAGAGGCGGCAACAACATCATTAAGAGCGGCGGCTAAGTCAGACCACGCCGAATACTACCCATACGTGTCTGATGGTGGGGAAGGCCACTATATGGGCGGTGGTAATAACTTTGCATCACTGGCGGCTTCTGGGTCTGATGACGAAGAGGAAGAGGTGCAAACTCTTAACAGCAGCATAACAGAGCTGCATCAAAAGGTATTGGCTATTAAAGCCAAACAAGCCATAAGAAGAGAGCGGGAGCAAAAGCAGCTCCAGAGTCCACAGCAACAACAAGGCACAGCTGCGAAATCACCACAGCAACAAATACAACAGCAATCAGCAAAACAACAAACAGTGCAAAAACCGGCGCAGCAATTAACAAAACAAAAATCACAACCACAATCACAACAAAAACATAAACAGCAAAAACAGCAACAGAACGTACAACAGAATAAACAACAACAGCAACAGTATCAGCAACAGCAGCAAAACCAGCAGCAGCAGCAGAAACAACAACAACAAAAACAGCAACAACAAAGAGAGATCAAGCAAAGGGTGCCACCAATCAACACCTATAAAATGGAACTTAAGGAAACAATTGATCTATGCACGTCGGCCATAGACAATCACTTCTTTATTAAAAGATTAAGTAACGATAGGCATGCGATCCACTAGAACACAGTGGAGCGCTATAATAAGATAAAAAGCATGTTAAAGGATTCGACGACGGAGTTCTTCTCCTTCACCCCTAAGGGGGAAAAGCTGCAAATTATGCTGCTGAGGGGGTTAGAACCGTCTACTAGTCCGGAGGAGCTCCTCGCACTGCTCAAAGAGAAAGAGTGCGACGGTCTCAAATTTGCGGGGGGTTAAGCCATTTGTAACAGCCAGAGCCAAAAGGGAGAAACAGAAGCTACCGTTCTTCCTGGTGCAGCTCAGTCCCGAAAGCCGTCTGGATAGTCTAAGGAGTATTAATGTCCTAGACTACCAGGTGGTTCACTGGGAAAAAGGCACGAAAACATTTTGCAATGTGTTCGTTGCCAATGGTTCGGGCACGCCGCGTCGAACTGCGAAATGCAGCCTCGATGCGTCGAAGACAGTGCGGTAAGAACCACAAGTCTGAAGAATGCGCTCTAGGTAGGGATGGAGCGTCAGAAAAAAGCCAACTCTCTTGTGTTTTATGTAAGAACACGGGACACACCGCAAACTATCGGGGTTGTCCTAAGTTCCAATACATAAAAAGAGTAAATCTGGGTCGACAGCAAAAGGTGGAAGTTAATCGTCCACCTGTTCTACCACAAACACCAGCCGTTACTCCCCAGGTTACCCACGCCCAAATGGCGGCAGGTAGGGGAAATACGGCGCAGCAAGCGACGGTTGCTTCTCAGGCCCCAGCGCCTAGAGCACCGGAACCGGCAAATGACATGCTAGCTATCTTGCTCTCTATCCAGGGGCAAATGGCTCAGCTGCAACTTCAAATTACCGAGCAAGCTACGCGGGTAGATCAAATATACGAGCCTAACGCACCTTGAGTCGTAATGGGTACGTACATGGCGGAGCAAACCCTGAAGGTCCTTGCAGTGAATGTTAATTCACTGATTAGGATTGAGCGAAGAGCCACACTTTTTAAGTTGCTTAAAGACCAAGCCCCTGATGTGCTTTTGGTAAGCGAAACTAAGCTAACCAAAAGACACAAAATGAGGCACAGAAGGTACAAAATCATGCGAAGAAATCGACCCAACTCCATGCAAGGAGGAGGCGTTGCAATCTTCGTAAGAAAAGGTATACGTTTTAAAAGAATATACAGTCGTGTAGTACGTAGGTTTCAGGTGCTAGAAGCATGCATCATTTATATCCCTCTCCGTAGTGGAAAGCGGTTATACATGGTGTCAGTTTATGCATCTAAGGCATATCCACCCTATTCATCTCAGAGCTCGAGACACTTTTTCGATTTCTGAGACTGGAATTGGAGGAAAACTATTTTATTATCGGCGGAGATTTCAACGCCAAACATAACGATTGGGGAAATAATACACCAAATACTAGAGGGAACCTGCTATTCAATTGGTGGGGTCAGCACAGTGTCATGTACCGACTCGGCCTTAAGGCGACGGATAGTCCTTCGTTTCCTAGACACGGCTCCTATTTGGATCTCCTGCTGTTTGACACACGAATACAACTGACAGGTACGAACCAACAAACTGTAAACTGTCTTCGCACTTTTGTGTATGACAGTGACCATTGCGGTCTTAGTACCGAAATAACCGTTCCGAATGAAAATGCGGAATTGGATGAGTATGTTCAAAGGCATTCCTACAACTATAATAGAGTGCGTTGGACACACTTCTCCAGGACACTGACTAGAGCACTCTCCTCGAATTCGCTCTATCCACCGTCCAACAGAAATCTGTCAAACGAGGAGATTGACAGGTATCTAAAACTAATGGACGAGACAATTAAACGAACAATGGACAAGACGATACCTCGGTATCAATACACTGACAACGAAGACTTGTTCCGCAATTCAACTATAGACGCACTGCACCGACATAAAAGTAGACTACTTTCAAGACTGAAGACCTTGTACAGACAGTTTACTGACAGACACAACCCGGAGATTTTGACATTAAAGTCGTCGATCAAAAACCTCCAAACATTAATAAAAGAAAATTACAGGGCTTCTGTAAGTTTGTATTGGAACAACAAAATTCAGAAAATTCAGAAAATTCAAAATTCAACCCGAATATGTTCCCGCAAATAAATAAAATATTTCGGAGGAAAGATCAAAACGACCTTTCATGTCTAAAAATCGCCCGAACGACTGACAACGAACGCATACTCTCAACAGCAGGCTTAGATCCAAATGAAGCTGTTGATGATGACAACTTCTTTGTGATCGAAGATCCGCAGGAGAAGGTCGAGGCTATAGGAGCGACAAATGAAATCATTGGTCCCAACCACGACCTGGAAAATCGAGTCCTTGTGCACAATTTCTACCTTCGAAATGAAATAGTGAACTGGCGAATCGAGAACTCGGGTTTCACCCAGTTCAGTGACGAGAACATGGCAAATAATGTCATCGCCAATGAAAGGGAACAACCCCCGTTCATTTCGAAGGAAGAGCTTCAAACGATCTTCGACACAATAAGAAGTAAGAAATCAGTGGGAACCGATGGAATACCGAACATTGTGCTTCGACATCTCCCACTAGAAGCGGTGGACATATATACCACCCTGTTTAATAATGCAACGAATAATGCACATTATCCAGCGCATTGGAAAACGGCGGTGGTTCAACCTATCCCCACAAAGGGAAAGGATTTATCCAATCCGGCGAATCTCCGGTCGATAAGTCTCCTTCCGAATATCAGTAAAGTGTTCGTAAAAGTAATCAATAGAGGTGCTTTTGCCCTTACAAAGAGACTGTTTTATAGCAGACAACTCGATGCGAGGGTAAAGGTGATCTGCTACATGGCCCTTATTCGGCCTATGCTTACATTTGGTTGTCCCGTGTGGTTCAACGTGAGAGCAAGTCTTTTGGAAAAGATTCGGGTGTTTGAGAGGGCTTGCCTTAGGGCTTGTCTTCGCTTATACAGAACACCAGAGTCTGAGTACATAAAATTCTATCCTAATGAGGTCTTGTACAATAGGGCGAACCTAATACGAGTGGACAATTTTGTTATTAAGTTGATTCGAAGGCACATTGCAAGAGCAATGACCTCGTCGAACAACCTGATCTCTGGGGCTTACTACCCCAATAACATGTATCACGAGAGAGTTCGCTTTGACGGCTTTATTCCTCCAGAAGCGTTCCTCTACCTCAACAAACAAGGTCTGATCCAGGATAGATTAGCGGTGCCGTTAATCTTCCACGTCGCTCGAACAGCTGCGGACAGGCGACTCAACTACGACAGAGACGTCGCACACGGCAGTGCGGAGCGTCTCCGGTTTAGTAGGGCGGTAGGTAGTCGCGACATGAGGGATGTTCCTCGGCAGCACCAACAATTTTGGTGGCTTGCAGAAGAAGGGGAAGCTCCATCATCGAACTCCTCCAGTGCAGGGTAGCTCCATTAGGGAGCAGAGTCGGTCAGCCTAATCTTTTTTAGCCGTCGCCGGCTTACATAGGGTAGGTAGGGTTAAGGTAGTTTTAAGAGTAAAAATTATAAAAATTAAAAAAAAAAAAATAAAGAAAATAAAAAAAAAATAAAAAAAAAAAAATTAAAAATTATAAAAACTGAAAAAAAAAAAATAAAAACAATAGAGATGGGTAACATCTAATAAAAGTGGTTATCCACACCAAAAAAAAGAAATAGTACTTAAACTATACAATAAGTTAGCTTAAGTACGTTAAGTAGATTAAGATTTAGTTTAGGTACGAGTAGTTTATATCCAATGTAAAAAAAATAATTAAAATTCTGAACGGTAAGTCGAAAGACAAAGTTTAATTGTTAGGTTTAACTTAGAGTGTCCGCATGGGGCCAGTAAGTTAGAATAAGATAGTTTTCTAAGTTACTTAAGCTAATTTTTAAGCGTTTTTTGTCTAGCATGTAAGAATCAATGAATTAATAAAATAAAAATGCATTTAAAAAAAAAAAAAAAAAAGCGGCACCGATCATCAGGTCGTGGGACACGGGTTCAAACCCGTGAACTTTTTTTGTTCTTTTTTTTTCAAATTGTTCGAAGTGTAAAGTGAAGAAAGTGTAAAGACAAACAAATCACGCGATGGATGGTGGAGAGCGTTCCGCTCTCCGTGGTGAAAGCCTTCAGAAGAAGGCGGAGGTTAAGAACCATTCCTAACCTAACTAAAGTAAATATAAGTGCTGCCTTAACAGCTGAAACAGCAACATCAACACAACAAAACAAAAAACAAGATGATGCGTTAATGCACATCTCTGATGAGGTCCATTATAAGGTGGGCAGCAACAACTTTGCCTCTCTAGTGGCATCTGAATCGGAAGATGAGGATGAAGTAATAAAAGATATCAGCATCAGCATACAAAAGCTGAAGGAAAAAGTGCTTGCTATTAAGCAAAAACAAACTGCACGCAGGCACAGGGAGCAATTAGAAATAGGAAGCGCCTAACAAGAAAAGCAACAAGAGCACAAACAACAACTGCAACAAAAACAAAACCAACAGCAGCAGAAACAACAACTGCAGCAAAAAAAACAGCAGCTGCAGAAACAGCAACAGCTACAAAAACAACAACAGCTGAAGCCACAGCAGGTGAAAAAACAGCAGCAACAACAACAGCAGCAGCAGCAACAACAACAGCGGAAGCAACAACAACAGCAGCAACAGCAGAAGAAGAAGGAGAAGGTTCCTCCTATCAACACCTTTAAATTAGAGGTAAATGCAACCAAGGACCTGTGTTAGTTGGTCATTGGTAATAATTTCAACATTAAGAGATTAGGGAACGATCGCCATGCCATCCACTGTAATACAGTGGAGGGCTATGCGAAAGTGAAAGAGCTCCTAAAAGAAACGACGACGGAGCACTACTCATTCACACTGAAGTGTGAAAAGCGGCAATCGATGCTGCTGAAGGGGTTGGAACCGTCTTCTGATCCTTAGGAGATCCTGGCACTGCTCAAAGAGAAGGAGTGCGAAGGACTCAAATTTGTGGGGGTAAAGCCATTTACCACAGCTAGAGCCAGACGGGAGAAATGGGGCCTGCCGTTCTTCCTGGAGCAGCTCAGTCCCGAAAGCCGTCTGGATAGTCTAAGGAGTATCAATGTCCTAGACTACCAGGTGGTTCACTGGGAAAAATTAAAAAGGAGCGAAGGCGTTATACAATGTGTTCGCTAACAGAGGTTCGGGCACGCCGCGTCGAACTACCAAATGCAGCCTCGATGCGTGAAGTGCGCAAAGAACCACAGTTCCGAGGAGTGTGCTCTGGGTAGGGACGGAGCATCGGATAGGACGCAGCTCTCGTGCGTGTTATGTGGAAACGTGGGACACACAGCAAACTAACGGGGTTGTCCTAAGTTCGCTGACATTAAAAAAACAAAACTAGCTCGGCAACAGAAGGTGGAGGTCAAACGTTCATCTGTTAGGTTTCAAACACCAGCCGTCACGTCCCAAATCTCCTACGCCCAAATGGTGTCAGGTAGGGGGGCTACGGCATAACAAGCGGCTGTTGCTTCTCCGGCGCCAATGCCGAGAACAACAGAAGCTGTACCTAACATGCTGGCCATCTTGCTACAAATCCAAGGGCAGATGGCTCAGCTGCAACAGCAGGTGCAAGAACAGGCCAAGCGGGTGGACCAGATCTACGCACTGCTGCCGGGCCTAACGCAACACATGTCGTAATGGGTACGCACATGGTGGAGCAAACCTTGAAGGTCCTTGCGGTGAATGTTAATTCACTGATTAGGATCGAACGAAGAGCCGCGATGTTTAAATTGCTACAAGACCAAACTCCTGATGTGCTTTTCGCTAGCGAAACCAAGCTAACCGATAAGCACAAACTGGAGTACAATAATTATATTGTTAGAAGAAGATACCGGCCCAGATCCAAACGTGGAGGCGGTGTCGCGATCTTCATTAAAGAAGGTATAAAATTTCACAGAGTGTACAAAAGAGTGTTGCGCAGGTTCCGGGTGTTGGAGGCAGTCGTCATTTACATCCCGCTCCGCAGTGGAAAGCGGCTGTACTTGGCCTCTGTTTATGCACCTGAGGCCTCACAATCCACTTTATTTATAACAGAGCTCCACACGCTTTTTCGACTTCTGAGGCTGGAATCGGGGGAGAATTATTTTATAATACAAGAGGGAACCTACTACTCGATTGGTGGGGTCAGCACGATGCCATGTATAGACTCGGTCTTAAAGCGACGGATAACCCGTCGTTTCCCAGAGGCGGGTCTTATTTGGATCTATTACTGTACGACGAACGTATACGACTGACAGGTACGAATTTACAAACGCTAAACTGTCTGCGCACATTCGTGTATGACAGCGACCATTGCGGTTTTAGCACCGAAATCACAGTTCCCAACGAAATTGCGGAATTGGAGGAGTTTGTCCAAAGATACTCTTACAACTACAGTAAGACTCGATGGACACGCTTCTCCGCAACTTTGACAAGAGCACTTTCCTCTAACACGCTCCAACCCCCGTCCAATAGGAATTTATCAAAAGAGGAGATCGATAAGTACCTTCAACGAATGGACCAGACAATAAAACAAACTATGGACACTACAATACCGCGGTATAAAGAAACGACTAACGAAAATCTGTTCCGCAATCCTACTATTGACGCACTGCACCGACAGAAAAGTAGACTTCTGACAAGACTTAAAAACTTATACAGACAGTTTACAGACAGACAAGACCCAGAGATTAGGACACTGCAGTCTTCGATTAAAAATATTCAAATGCTAGTTAAAGGGAATTACAGAATTGCTGTAAGTTTGTATTGGAACAACAAGGTACGGGCTGTAAACACCAGCAACCCGAATATGTTCCCGCAAATAAATAAACTATTCCGGAGAAAAAATCAAAACGACCTTCAGTGTCTTAAAATAGCCCGGACAACAGACAACGAACGGTTACTAACAATAGCAGGCATTGATACAAATGAGGCCGCTGATGATGACGACTTCTTTGTGATCGAGGATCCACAGGAGAAGGTTGAGGCCATAGGGGCGACTTTTCAGGAAGTACAAAAGTCCAATTATACGACTCGTATCATTAACCCTAATTATGACCTGGATAATCGCGTCTTGGTGCAGAAGTTCCATATTCGAAATGAAGTAGAGAACTGGCGATCCGAGGGCTCTGGTTTCACCCGGTTCAGCGACGAAAATATGGCAAATAATGTCATTGCCAGAGAAGGTGAGCTTCCCCCGTTCATTTCGAAGGAAGAACTTCATGAGATCTTCGACACAATCAGAAGTAAGAAATCAGTGGGGACCGATGGCATTCCGAACATCGTGCTTCGACATCTTCCTCTAGAAGTGGTGGACATATATACCACCCTGTTTAATAATGCAATGAATAATGCACATTATCCAGCGCATTGGAAAACGGCCGTGGTTCAACCTATCCCCACAAAGGGAAAGGATTTATCCAATCCGGCGAATCTCCGGTCGATAAGTCTCCTTCCGAATATCAGTAAGGTGTTCGTAAAAGTAATCAATAGAGCTCTGACTAGGTGGGTTGAGAACAAACATATAGTTCCTGATAATCAATTCGGTTTTAAGGCAGGAAATGCTATCTCACATGCCGCGTCTAAACTGGTGTCCGATATCCAATGGAATAAAGGCAAAAAACAGTGCACTGGTGCCTGCCTAGTTGACTTGGAGAAGGCTTTCGACACTGTATGGTTAGAAGGTCTTTTCTACAAGCTGGCTAGTCTGGGGATCAGTAAACCACTCTTGTACATTCTTTATAATACGCTAACCAATAGACAGTTCATCGTGAAAAATGGTGATGTGACTTCTGTTGGAATATTTCAAATTAAAAGGGTCTTCAGCAAGGCGCGGTCAATTCGCCGATCCTATTCATTTATACAAGCGACTTGATAGGTTCACTTCTCCATACACTTGCGTACGCAGATGATTTGATAGCGTGCAGAACAGGTCCAAAAATCGAGGTCATTAATACTCTCTTACAGCATGACTTCGATAAGATAAGACGATTTTGCGATGACTGGAAGTTGAAAATCAACTTTCAGAAGTCGGAAACCATTCTCTTTAGGACGCCCTTGTCTGGGGACACGGACAGCCTCTTGCCTGTCGAAATGTAGTCAGATACCTTGGGATCTGGCTAGATCAGTTTCTGTATTTTAACAAAAATGTAGATGCTGCTCTAGCCAGAGCTAAAGGCGCTTTTGCCCTCACAAAGAGGCTGTTTTATAGCAGCCAACTCGATGCGAGGGTAAAGGTAATCTGCTACATGGCCATTATCAGGCCCATGTTGGTATTTGGGTTTCCCGTGTGGTTCAATGTACGAGCAAGCTTAATGGAAAAGATTCGGGTGTTTGAGAGGGCTTGCCTTAGGGCTTGTCTTCGCTTGTACAGAACACCAGAGTCGGAGTACCAAAAATTGTATCCTAATGAGGTCCTTTCCAACAGGGTGAATCTAATACGAGTTGACAACTTCGTAATTACGCTGACTCGAAGGCACATTGCAAGAGCAATGGCCTCGACGAATGACCTGATATCCAGATATCTTGGGCTTACTACCCCAATTACCTTTATCATGGGAGTGTGCGTTCGAACGGCTTCGTTCCACCGGAAGCATTCCTCTACCTTGATCAGAGGGGGTTGATCCAGGATAGATCAGCGGTCCCATTAATCTTCCATGTCGCTCGGGCAGCTGGGGACAGGCGACTCAACTACAACAGAGACGTCGCACACGTCAGGTTTAGTAGGGCGGTGGGGAATCGCGATAAGAGGGATGTCGTTCGGCAGCACCAGCATTTCTGGTGGTTGAATGATAGGGAAGATGTTTCTTCGTCGTTTCCGTCAATTACGGACCAGCCTCACTAATGAGGCAGAGCTGACCAATCTATTTGCTCTGTAAATAGCGATGGCCAGCTTACATAGGTTTAGGTTAGCATTTAAATAATATATATATATATTAGTATATACGAAGGTATATACTAATGTATGTATATAATTGTGTATAATGTCTGTGTGTGTGTATGTAGGTTAGGTAGATTAAGGTTTATTTTAAGTTAAATATTAAGCTTTCATAAAAATAAAAAATAATGTCCATATGCTAAGATTTTTGTTAATAATTCTTTTCTTAGCCTAAGTACAAAAAATAAATCTTCTTATCCTTTTATTAACCCTTTCCTCGTTATACGAACTTATGCGTAACGAGTTTCCCATTTTTAGTGCATCGCTGCTGCTCCGCTTATGGGGTTGGCTAATGTCGCAGACCGCAGAACGCGTCTACATAATGCTCGGTCCTGGATCGCTTTAGTGGTTAGCCCCGGGCGTTGTTGCGCATTTGCCATCTGAGAAATCCAGGAATTCTTTTTCCGACCACGGTTTCTTACAGTTGGAGTGACCGTAGTTGATAGTGCCTTTTTAACCGGATTTTCCGCAGATCTTCTTTGAACGTGGCAATACCAATTTATTCTATTCGCCTCGAGCTGTTCGGTTACCGAATTCTTTACATCTAGACTTCCTCTTATACACGTAGATCTAATACAATCGCGTTTAGTGACTCCACTAGACATCCTTAACATTTTCATTTCCGCTGCCGTCATTTTGTTTTTAAACGCTTCGTACATTGTCCAGCACTGTGAACCGTATATAAGAGCTGGTCTAATAACCGTGGTGTAGAGTTTCCCCTTTAATTTCAGTGGAAATTTTCGGTCGCAAAATATTCCCGAATTTTCCCGCCATTTCATCCATCCCACACTCACTCTGTGGTTTACGTCGTCGTCACATTTCGCTTCCATGTTAACGATTGATCCTAAGTACTTAAAGATAGTGCTTTTCGGAAGAACTATTCCGTCTAACATTATATCCGGAACAGATCGCAACGGATGTGCAAATGGGCACGTCAAATGCTCCGTCTTTGAACGACTTATTTTAAACCCGTTTCTCTCTAGCGCATTTCTCCTTGAATCTAAGGCGTTCTGTAAATCTTCGACGTTATCGCTAAGTATAACTGCGTCGTCAGCGAAGAGAATTGGCGTTACATTTGCTTCGCGCATGCAGTCTTTTAAAAGATAGTCGAATACTACGTTAAAGAGGAAAGGGCTAAGTACGCTTCCTTGATGCACTCCGACATTAACTGGAAATTCTCTCGTTAGTCCAGCAGAGCTTTTAACCGCAGTTTTCACGTATCCGTACAGGTCTTGTATTATTCTAACATACGTTTCCGGTACGTTTTGAGACTTCAGCGCAGCCCATATGAGATCCCTAGGCAATCGATCTATTGCTTTCTCGAGGTCGATAAATACCATGTGTAAATCCTTAGACGAATCTCGGTGCTTTTCCATTATTATTCTTAGGCTTTGGGTAGCGTCCACCGTCGATCTTCCTTCAACAAACCCACACTGGCTATTATCGAGCTTTATTACTTGCCGAAGACGTTCGTTTATTACTCTTTCGAAAACTTTAATTGTGTGTGATATCAGCTTGATTGAACATTGCTATACTTATTTCTTCGATTGAAAAGTCCGAAACTTCCTCCTCGAATAGACCAGCTGTCGGCACCAGATAACGTGGAAACTGTTTGTTAAGCAACTCCTTGCAGTATTCAAGCCACCGGTCACAAATTTCCTTTTCATTTGTTAATAAGCGACCGGCTGCATTTTTTATGTATTTCGGCGAGGTTACATCCATAGAATTTTTTAGCCTCTGAGCAACAAGCTTAAAAATATTTGGAACTTCTTGTATAGCTTGTCTTCTATCTGCCGATCGTGAGGATATTTGTTCCAACTCCTGGTACAGGTTTTCCGCTGCTGCCGCTCGAGTTCAAGCCAGGACTTTCTTTGCCACCTTTTTAAGGAGCTCGTATTCAAGAGCCAGTCTAGCATTTTCGATATCGTCGCTCCGATCGTCCACGCTTGAAATGCATTCTTCTTGTCGGCTACAGCTCGTTTGGTTTCGTCATTCCACCACTATGTTTCTTTGCCGACGTGATGGTATTTCGATATAGTCCCCAGATGGGATTTTGCAAGTGTTATGCATTCCTCGTGCATGCTGTTCCACATTTCTTGCGGGCTAAGTGATTATATTTTGAAGTACTTCTTTAGCCAGTGCGATAAATCTTGCGCCTCGTTCCTTTGATGGATTATACCACCGGATTTTTGGCTTTCCAAACGATGCCGGTGTTTTCGGTGGTTCCGCTGTGAAAAATACTGTAATAAGCAGACGGTGTTGGCTTACCAGCGATTCTCAAAGTGTTACTTTACAGTCCTTAACATGGTTTCCCATCGACATTTTGCAGAGGTAATAATCTATTTGCGTTTCTTGGCCTCCACTGCTGTAAGTGATGAGATGTCGTTGGTGTTTAATAAACATTGTATTAAAGACGGTTAGGCCGTAAGCCCTACACGCTACAAGGATGTCTTTGCCAGCTGAATTTCTGGTTCCAAAGCTTGTACCTCCGTGGCAGTCCTCATAATCAACATTTGTTTCTACGACGTGGCCATTAAAATCTCCGCCTACGAAGAGCATCTCATCGATAGGTATATTTCTAAGCAAATTACCGAACTCTGACCAAAATGTATCTTTTTCCGATTGGTCGCATTCATTTTGTGGAGCGTACGCGCTAACAATGTACCACGTTTCATTATTTATGACGAGTTTTACACTCACTAGGCGGTCACTTATTTTCAGAATACCAACGATATTGCTTAGAAGATCCGCTGCAATAAAGATACCAACACCGTTTCGTCCATTGACCGTTCCATGGTAGAACATCTTAAATGCCTTAGTTTTTAAATCAAGAAAACGCGCTTTATTTCCTGTATTACACCACTCCGTTTCCTGTACGCACAGGATTTATAGAGTTCTGCGACGCATAATCGCTTCCAGTTCTAAACTTTTTGAGGTCATCGATCCCAGGTTGCAACTTGCAAACCGAAGTTTAGGAAAATATTTTGGAAACTTCATTTTGCCCGCCCCCGGAAACCGTCGGGCTCTGACACAAGCACTTCTGCTTGCTCAGGGATCACCCGAGTGCGTTGCAATCGTAGTGCCCAGCGGGGCTCATTTCGAATTGATTGACAGTTCTTTTACCCCACCGGTAGTCTCCAAACGCGAGAACCCACTGATTGTATACAAACTTGTGGGAAAGTTTTAAGGTGTTAAAGTGTCACAGGCTCATTTTTGGTGTGATAGTTGCCTGTATATGATTCGTGTCCCATTTAGTCGCCTCTTACGACAAGCTGCGACGCACTGCGGCACTATTCTTTATCTGATGCCGCACAGTATTATGAATATCCGAACGTTCCGAGGAGCCAACATCGACTTGGACCACTTCCTTGTTTTAGCTAAGGTACGGTTGCGGATATCCCGAACATCGCCACGACAAGCTAATATTGTGAGGAATTTCGACGTAAGACGGCAACAATCGCAAGAGATCGCCAAGTACTTCTCCGATCGAGTCCACCTTAATCTCTTAAGAGGTCCCTTGCCGCCACCAACAAGCATTGAAAACCAGTGGCAACACTTCCAGAAGGTCATCGGAGATGCCGTTTCTTATGTGCTGGGGTTCACTCGACCACCACAGCGAAACCCCTGGAGTGATAGTGCATGCCGGCAAGCACATGCAGCTAAGCCAAAAACACAGTGCAATGCCGCACTGCAAAAAAAGACTAGAGCTGCTCACGAGCTCTATGAACATAAGAGGCTTTTCGAGAGGAAACAAAATGAGCATGAGAAGTACGCGGTCGAGGAAATTGAGAGATGCTCCTTGAAGAATGAGATTCGGAAGTTTTACCAAAAGGTAAAAAAACATGCCACGGACATAAACCTCGAACCGAAGCCTGTAGAGACGAACGAAGGAACATCGTTGTAGAGTCTCAGTCGATTCTGAGAATCTGGAAAGATAACTTCTGTAGACTGTACAACGGTGACGACGAAACAAATGCCGCTGTCAGGCAGAATCAACATTTCAAACAAACAATGACAAACAATTCCGTCCACTCGACCTGGATGAAGTGAAGATAGCAATATCTAAGCTGAAGTACAACAAAGCTGCTGGAGCGGACGGTCAGACCGCTGAACTCTTCAAAACGACAGACAATGACTTGGTAAGGAGCATACACCAACTCATCTCTTAAATATGGTCGGACGAGAATATGCCCGATGAATGAAATGTCAGCATTGTTTGCTCGATCCTCAAGAAAGCAGACCCTCTGCATTACGCCAACTACAGACGCATCAGTCTTATTAACATCGCATACAAGATCTTATCTGCCTTATTGTGTGAATGCCTGAATCCGTTCGTCAAACACCTGACCAGTAAAGTCCACTATCGACTAAGTGTTCACAGTACCGCAGATCATGGAGAAAACTCATGAGCTTCAGATCAATACGCACCACATATTCATCGATTTTAAGGCTGCGTATGACAGCGTCTATTGAGACGAGCTATACAGAGCAATGTCTAGTTTTGGCATCAATGCCAAACTCGTCCATCTGTGCAGGGTGACGATGGAGAATGCACGCTGCTCCATCAAGGGCGGTAAACACCTTACCGAGACCTTTAATGTCAAAAAAGGATTCAGTCAAGGCGATGCTGTCACGCGATTTCTCCAACCTCCTACTTGAAAGATTAATGCAAAACTCACGGGCAAATACAAGAGGCACAATCTTTCAAAAGTCCGTTCCAATTACTAGCATACGCCGATGTCAGTGACAGTGACTAGCATACGCCGATGCAAGTATTAAGACGGAAGCGGCGAAAATGGGTTTAGCGGTCAATGAGGGCAGGACTAAGTATATGCAGTCAAGCAAAAATCACAATGAACACCGACGTCCCGGGCAGAACGTTCACCCTTGACAGGAATAATTTTATGGTAGTTCAGGACTTTGTCTACTTAGGCTCCGCTATGAACTCAGACAACGACACCAACGCTGAGATCAAATGAACAATAACTCTTGAGATGGTTCTTTGGGCTTAGAAGTTAAGTGACTAGTATAAGACCTTAATAATCCCAGTCCTGCTCTATGGCGCAGAGGCGTGGACACTATTAAAAACGGATGGAGTGCTCTTGGCTGCTTCGATAGGAGTGATTTTCGGTCCCTTATGCATTGGCGGTGAGTGGAGGAAAAGATACAACAACGGACTGTACAGATGGAAAAACGACACCGACCAAGCCAGAAGAGTGAAGATCCAACGACTAAGAAGGCTAGTTCATGTAGAATGGATGAACACCAATGCTCCGGTCCGAAAAGTCTTCGAATCCGCCCCCGAGGGACAGCGCGGTAGAGGAAGACTGAGACTCAGGTGGCACACGCAAGTGGAAGGGAACCTTAGCCAATTTAGCGTGAAAAACTAGACGCAGCTAGCACAAGATCGATCTAGCTGGAGACGCTTGTTGATTGAGGCCCAGGCCCACCCCGTGCCGTAGCGCCACCTAAAGTAAAGTAAGATTAAGTAAATAAAAAGTACGTAGGTATCAATTTTTTCATTTCATTTCATTTCATTTCATTTCATTTATTTCATTTAAATGGTTTGTACATTAAGATATTATCATTTTTAGTACTTAGTATTTTAATTTCAGATGTGTGATTTTATTACAGATTTAAAACTAATACATATATATAAACATTATGGAGAGATAGGAAGAAGGAAATAGGTTTAGTTTTAGTTTTGTTATGTGGAAAAATATAGGAGGATTGCATTTTTAAAATTGCAGGGATTTGATAGTGATATTATGTATGTATGATTGCAAGGAGCTCCATAGTCTTACAGTGTGAATGAAAAATAAGCGCGCAGAGTTAAGAAAACTGTAGCGTTATGATATAAGGTTCGTGGTTCTTGAACAGCGAGTGAAATTAAGCCTGCTATACAAATAAGACGGACTTTGATTATTTATAATTTTGTGTAAGAATATACAGTTTCTAGCATTGATAGGGTAATTGCGGGAGAGATGCCGCACTTTTTTAAAAATCCATGTAATTTTTTTATAAAAGTAAAACAAATTTTAGTTTTCAAAAAAACTCAAAGATGGATTTATTTTCTACCGTAGTAAATAAATTAAATAAGGAAATAAAATTTTTTTCATAACTATTAATAGAAAAATAAAACATGTTAAGTGTGCCATCTCTCCCAACATGTGTGGGAGAGATGCCGCATGTTAATTTAATTTAATTTTAATGTCTACCATGTTTTTTTTGCTCTTCGTCACGGTGCAATCTGTACAGAGGGGGGATTCTGTTGTTTTGTAGCGTGTGCACTTTTCATGTTGCCATTTGCTCCCGTTTATAGGTCGAAAAATAATTTTCCCACCATTCGGCACAAACATTAGGATTCTCAGCCGTCTCAATCTTTCTTATTGAAGCCTTTTTTTTTGTTGGGTTTTCAGAGACTTGGCGTTCTTCTTTTTTTCACTTGAACAGGATGATGTTAAGACCTCTGCTTTCTGTCTTCGTTTTGAAAAAATCAGCGCTGGAATTGTTGGTATTGGTAACATTTCTTGAAGGAGTTTTGTTGGTGTAGTCTTGAAAAATGATTATTTGTGCTATTCATTTTCAGAGTGATTACAGGTGGGCGATATATTGCTGGTGCTTGGAATAAGCAGTTCCAAGTTCGGACAATAAAAGTCACCCTTTATAAGACCTTAATAATCCCGGTCCTGCTCTATGGCGCAGAGGCGTGGACATTATAAAAAATGGATGAGGGTGTACTTGATTACTTCGAGAGAAAAATTCTTCGGGCGATCTTCGGTCCCGTCTGCATTGACGGTGAATGGAGGAAGAGATACAACGACGAACTGTATGGACTGTACAGCGACATGAACCTGGCCAGAAGAGTGAAGATCCAAAGACTGAGATGGCTCGGTCATATAGAGCATATGGACACCAATACTCCGGTCCGAAAAGACTTCGAATCCACTCCCAAGGGACAGCGCAGTAGAGGAAGGCCAAGACTCAGGTGGCGCACGCAAGTGGAAGAGGATCTCAGCCAACTTAGCGTGCGAAACTGGAGGCAGCTAGCCAGGAATGGAGCTGGCTGGAGAAGCTTGTTGACTGAGGTCCAGGTCCACCCCGGACTGTACCGCCGCCTAAAGTAAGTAAGTAGTAGTAACCCATTTGACAGTGACCAAGAATGTATGCCTTTTAAATCATCATTAATGAGAGAAGTGAGTTCATTAAGGTTGGAGTACGGTTTCGCTACATGTAGTTGAACATCATCTGCATATAAGTGTACTGAAGAGTGTCTGCACAGTGCACACTGATGACAGGTCATTTATGAACATGCAGAAGAGAAACGGTCCCAATATTAAGCATTGTGGCATACCTTGTTTGATTTCCACCAATGAAGAACTACGTTCACCCGAAACAACCCTTTGCGATCTACCGGAAACTAAACATCACTAAATCCAGCAGACAAAGGAATGAAACATGACCCCTGTCAAAATCTTGTCATATTTCTTCAAGTAAAGTGACCACGGCTGTGGAAATCTGTGGTTAGCTATAAAACCTGATTGCTGGGCACTCAGCAACTTATTCAATGACAGGTCCTTCGTAATTTGTTTTGCTATTATTTTCTCGAAAGCCTTGGACAAGCAGGGTAAAATGTAATCGGCGGGAGATGCTGGGTAGGTTTTCTTTGCGATAGGCAAAACTTTCGCAATTTTCCATAACTGAGGAAACGTTTGGATTAGGAACTATTTGACCTGCTATAGGAATTTCTCCATTTAAGCCTTTCAAAATTCCTTTATTAAATACAACTATCTTATTAGCTTCAGGAATTACTGTAACATGAGCACATCATAGATTAATAAAAAATAACCATTCTCAAACTACCCAAAGATTATTCTTTACAGTATTATTAGGAGTCTATTTCACAATTTTACAAGCTTATGAATATATTGAAGCTCCATTTACAATTGCAGACTCTACATATGGATCAACTTTTTTTATAGCTACAGGATTTCATGGTATTCATGTTTTAATTGGAACAACATTTTTATTAATTTGTTTAATACGACATTTAAATAATCATTTTTCAAAAAATCATCACTTTGGATTTGAAGCAGCTGCATGATATTGACATTTTGTTGATATTGTATGATTATTTTTATATGTATCAATTTATTGATGAGGAGGATAAATAAATAAAATTTATGTAGTATAAATAAAGAATATATGACTTCCAATCATAAGGTCTATAAATATAATAGTATAAATATTTGTTTCTATTTCTATCATATCTTTAATCATTATTATATTATCAATCATAGTGAAATTTTTAGCTACTATTTTATCAAAAAAAAAGATATCGAGACCGAGAAAAAAATTCTCCATTTGAATGTGGATTTGGCCCTATATCATCTTCTCGACTACCATTTTCTTTAAACATTTTTTTAATTACAATTATTTTTCTAATTTTTGATGTAGAAATTGCATTAATTTTACCCATAATTATAACTATTAATTATTCAAATTTACTTATATGATCAATAACATCAATCATTTTTATTATAATTTTTTTATTAGGACTTTATCATGAATGAAATCAAGGAATATTAAATTGATCAAATTAATTAATAAAATAGGGTTATAGTTAAAAATATAACAGTTAATTTGCATTCAAAAATTATTGATTAATTCAATTTACCTTGAATATGAAGCGATTTATTGCAATTAGTTTCGACCTAATATTAGGTAATTTTACCCTTATTCTAAAACTTAATTGAAACCAAAAAGAGGTGTATCACTGTTGATGATAAAATAGAATTTATATATTCCAATTAAAGAAATATTTTATTCAAATAAAAGCTGCTAACTTTTTATTTTAATGGTTAAATTCCATTTATATATACATAAGTTTTCACAAATTACTAAATAAAATTATTATAATTATATTTATAATTAAAGATTAAATAAATCTCCCTAACATCTTCAATGTTATACTCTAATATAAGCTATTTAAATATATAAAAATTAAAAATATAATTAAAACAATAATTCATAAAACAAATACCAATAAATAAATTTTTAAATTATTATTTTGTAATATATTATAAAATTTAGAAAAATCTACTAATTGTCTATATAAATTTTGTCTTCGAATAAATTCTGACCAACCTTGATCAATATTTTTTAAAGTATTTATCCCAATTTTTAAAGAACAATGTATAATACCATAAGTAGAAATATAAGGTATTAACCATATAGACCCAACAAACACTCTAAATAAATAATTATTTAATGGTTTATTAACAAAAAATAATGAAATCCTTGAAATTAAATAACCAAAAAACCCACCTAAAATACATATAAATAAAGTCATAAATTTCAAATAATAAGGTAAACAAATTATTTCAGGAGTTAAAAAAATTAATCATCTTAATATTCTACCTCCAATAATTCTTATAAATATTAATCCTAGTATACCCTTTAATATTACATAACCTTCATCATTTAAAACATTCAAAGATTCCAGAACTGAGGAAACGTTGATGTTGTAATGCACCAGTTGATTAGATGTGTGAGATGAGGTACAATTTGCAGTAAAATAAGTTTAATAAAATGTACTGGTACGCCATCTTCATCTATGGAGTCAGATTTGATAGCTGTTAGGGATTGGATAATTTATTCTTCAGTGACTATTACAAAATCTTCCAGTCTTGGCAGCGTGTGCACTACTTCCTCAGGCTGACTAAAATTAGATTCGTTATACTGGAATCATCACCCAGAAATGCATGATTTAGTTCATCGGGATCGAGAACACTCTTAGAGTTGTCGTTACAGCTGGATATACCAATTGTAAAAAAGTTGCTCCAAAGTTTCATTGCAGGGAGGGATATATTCATGTTAGAGGCGAAATATTATTTCTTTGAAATGCGTACAGCTAAGGTGGGGTAGTTACGTGCCGCTTGTACGCAGACCAGTTATCATTAGATAGTCTATGCTTCCACTTACCATACAATTTATGTTTTCTTTTAATAGAGCAAACCACTTCAGACATTAACCATGGACATGCTCTGTTTTGTATTTTGGCCGTTAAAGTTGGTACACATTGATCGAACAATTGCGCTAAAATAGCTTGAAACACTTTTACTTTTTCATTCGGATCCGCCATTAAGTGGCATTGCCCCCAAGAGTCACATGCCTACAACTTCCAGGCTGTACCGACCTTGGCAACAGAAAGAAAGAGCCAAGCTATATATTGTCAAGCGGTATTAGAACAGATGCAGCCGTCCATTGACAATCCCATTATTTGTTTGCAACTAATATAAGTATACAGGCTGTACCGATCTTGACAATAGAAGCCAACAGACAACAGAAGCCAAGCCATTTATTGCCAAGCGACAATCCCATTAGGCCAAACACGCTGTTTCTATGCATGAATAAGCTGCCAAACGAGTGCTTATCTCATTTTAAAATATTTTGTTGTTTAGTTTTTCTGGGGACTACGACTGGCTCCCACTCATATAACTCAAGGGGCTGAAAAAGTATCAATTTGGAGGGCATTTAAAACAATGGAATTGAAATCTTTAAACGTGAAGGTATCTGGGAAAACCGTTTTAGACAAATTCATATCATAGATACAGAAAAGATGATCATGGTCAGAAACATAAAACGATAGTGGGTCGAACAATAGAACAAGCGACGGATTAAAAACAACAACTAGATCTAGAAGACTGGGTAAACACTTATCAGCAAATCAAGTAGGGTAAGTGGTATTTACAATTTCCATCCGTACTGAAGAAACTAGATCCTTAATTTAAAAGACAAGTCAGCCATTCTTTATTAAATTGGTGTTAAAGTCACAGCGGATGATTATGTGCTGATAGAGTGCACAGTATTCAGAGATAACTGGAAGGAAGGGCACGGGGAGCAGTGTCTATTGTTACTGTACGCACATGCAAACATTTGGTATTGCAGTCGCGTATTTCAGCAATAATGTATTCGATTCCATTGCCACTAGACTTAGTGATAATTTTACATTTAATATCCGATTTACAATAAATCGCTACCCCGCCACCCGTTGTATCAGTAAGTCTTTCATTCTTAAAAATTTCAAAATTTGGTATCTTATAAGAAAAATCAGGAACGTTCGGTTCAAACCAGGTTTCACTCATACAAATAACATCAATACAGGAACAAGAGAAGACTTTTTTTTTCCGAGACCAAGAGCGCTGTTCAGGAGAAACCGTGTTTGTCTCGTTAGGCTCTCATTTAGATAACAGCTGTTGTCCGCTTCTATCCCCAGATCTTGGAGACGTAGTTCAGTCATGTGTAGTTTGCGGTAGTTCGCTGCTGACATCAGAACGGCGTTTCTCTCTTGTGAATTGCTGAATTTTAACACAATAGGAGTGGGCCGATGTTGCGGTGCTCTTATTGTTGTTACTTTTTTTTGTACGAGAAATGTTTTGTAAGAGAAGCGGCTTACAGCAAATCGTGTGACAGAGTCGATTAAATAAACTTTTAAGGCTCTCATTTGAAAGTGCAGGAATTTCGAAGAGCACTGCATCACACGCTACTTCTTTCCTTTCCAGAGCATCATATCACCGTGAAAGAGCCTCGATTTCTGCGCTGTGCGATTACATAGCTGTGTTGATGTTTTCTTCAAATATATCGATGCTCTCAACTATGCTGGTGATTTTGTTGTGCAGTTCATCAAATCGTTCAACCCAGGTTGTCTTGACTTCCTCGATCTTGCGAAGAAATTCGTTCTGCATCTCGGAGATTCGTTCTACGAACCCAAGCCGCATTGTTTCGTTTTTTTTAGTGAGATGTTCCCCTAGGATTTTGACGGTAAGATGACCGTTGTCACTATTCGTCTGTTTTACTGCAGGTGAAGATGATTGTATAGTTGGTGTAGGTGTTGATGTCAGGCCTTTTGACGAGATAACTCTTGGACGTACGTTCGGGGCAGGCATGGTTTTAAGAGAAATGCCATTAGGTGGTAGCAGTGCGAAAAAAAAAATAAAGCAAAAAATGTCGGCAGTAGCAATATACTATAAAGTGTTTTAGTGAAAAACCAGGGCCGACGTAGGGTTTCTCGCTACACAGTAACCGGCGAAAAGTTTATAACCACTAAGGCTTAAGGCTGTATAAGTTCTTAAGTTTATTTTTCGGGCTTACACACCGCATGTGCTCACTTTAACTGGACGATAAGAAAACGCGTCTATTCGTGTTTACTCTGCATTAAAGGCTTACTCTGTAAACCACTTCTCCCATCTTGCTTCCTATGGAAATGTTATTTCTTCTCCAACAGTTCTTTCTGTCTTTTTTTAGTTGTCGCTCTGATTTTTGTTTTCAACCAATACAATCGTCTGGGTTAATTTGAGATCAGTCAGTAAGTGGCCAGCATGATATACCCAATGTATACCCAGAGCTTTAACTGGAGCTTTTCTTAAATGTCTTAACCATCCACTACACCTCGCGTTTGAGTTTTGCAGGTCCGCTACGACATTTTATTAAAGAATGTTGCAAGCACTCGTCCGTCTTTATGAAACTGGTATTGATTGTTTATACTCTATCTACACAGAGGATTGCAGACACTATGCATTTACCTATAATGTGGACCAAAGCGTATAACCATTTGTCGTGTCTTCAAGCAGTAGTTTGCTTGGCTTCGTTTTTCCGGTAACATGTTGGCTGCCCTTGCCGAAGAAAAGTTAAAAAGCTTTATATCTGGGTTGCACGTAAACTGAAAGTAGATTAACTTAATCATATCTGCGATATGTATCTCAAACGAAATCAAATTGATATGTTTTTGAAACAAATCATCAAAGATTAGAAATGTATTACCTACAATAACATCAGTAGAAAATGATAATGATCTAGATATGAGAAACCAGATATAAAGCTTTACTACATTGTCAGTTCGATCCAACGAAACGAACAATTTAGGAATTTACTGTAAAGAAAAAATTAAACTGGAGGAAGGAATCAACAAAAGAATGACGACAACTGGTAAATATAAGGAATTCTCGTTCAACTGTTATACGCCTAGGCTACATACATCATTGTTAACTCTTATACCATAGGATTTAAATTTGTTTAAAATGAAGTGAAATCGTACGTGGTCCGTTTGGTACAGATAAGGGACGAAAGTTCTATGAGCACGGAATCCTTAAGTCGTCAGAAAAATGCTAGAAGGTGATCGAAGGAATGCTAAAGGAGGTACGTACTCGTATATTGGTCCTCTTCTTCCTCTCTTAGTATAAAAAAAAACTAATTTTATTCCACACTCAACAAAATATATTACTTTATTACCCAATATACATAATATGTTAGTAGAAAACCTTAATAATGGGAGAGGAACGTTATAAATCTAATAGAAAACATCTTATTCGATAAGAAGGAAGAAAGTAGAAATTGGAAAACATAAAAGCATCTGGCAATACACTTTAAAACTCTTACAAAAAGCCAGTTTTATTATAACATGTAGAACCCTTCCAGATTAGAAGAGAAACATCCTGCACGCTTTTAAATGTAAGAATATGTAAACATGTTGATCGTAGAGCAGATCCATAAAGCCATGAAGGAGACTGGTTGCACTAACGTGATCTAGTCATTGCCATTTGAAGAAGTTAAGCCTTAAGTAAAAATGAACATCCTATCGAATTGAACTTGAAGGAGTTGATTATCTTGTCGTAAAGAGATAGTTTTGAAAAATGTGGAGTATCAGCATTGAATAAGACTGTAAAAAGTGGTGTATATAGCCAGTCTATAATTTTCGTCAGAAGTCAGATGAAAAGAAACGAACTACGGGACTGCCTTGTGGAACGTCAGGTGGACAAAAAGAAATGGAGAAATCATCAAAATTGAAAATATTGGTTCAAAAACGACCATTTGACGAGATACCTCATTGAAAGTCTTACAGAAATCATTTTTAGTTGCAAAATTTTTAAAGTTAATTGGCATGAATTCAAAAAGGTCTGTTATAGTGGATCTATACTTTGGAAGGCCTTCATAGCTGGGAGAAATAAAAAACTTGCTCTGAAAACGTAAAACTTCGTAAAAAATACTCTTTAAGAGTCGAGATGTATGAAAACGCTTAGCAATGGGATGATAGTTGATTACTTCATACTATTTGTATTTTATAGATTGGCCCATAAGAAAGATTCTGAAAATAATTGATTAGGTAGGAAAGAAAGAAATCAAAATTGGAACATTGGAGTGTATGGCAGGGAAACCACCTGGACATAGCAAAAATTCTTAATAAAGTTGTTATAATCCTTTTTCGATTGATTATTGTTTTTCGATAACAAGCAAGGGAGGGTAGTCGACGGAATTTCTTAAATAACTGGCGAACTTAAGTAATAACCTATTCAAATAGACTGGCTTTGGCTTAGATGCCGTTGGTTGAGAGAGATAAAAAAATGGAAATATGCACCGAGATAATTCTAACGGTAAAATACAATTGGTGCGAAGAAATGCCGCCCATAAATTGATTTCTTTTTTTCGTAAGAGAGAGGGTTTCGATTGTATCAAAGAGATGACTCGGATGATGTCTTCTGGAGAGGAAAGGAGATGTAAAAATAATTAAATTAAATATTTTTCCACAGAAAATCTAATAAGTAAGTTTAGCTAGCTAGCTAATTCAAAAGATAACTTGTTGAGATCGGAAGCAGTTCTGCCAAAATGTGCCTTCTAAAATTTGTAAGAAAGGAGAACTGCCGAAGAAGTGGGATGGAAAGATATAAAAAAATGAAGAGAAAGGAAGTGTTAAGATATAAATATATGAGAAAGAGAAACAGCCCAATGATCCCAGCAAGCGCTTTAAGGAGACGAATTTCAGTTTTGCACATTAAATGTGTGTTACCTCAGGATGTTATCAACAAAAGCCTTTAGATGAGGCGACCAAAATTTGGTAAGAAAATACATCTACAAATAAGGAAGACGAAGCTGATTCGCTTTGCAAGTCAAAATGTCTTGAAAATACTCATCAGTACTAAAATTAGAAAAATAAGGCTTTTTTGCATTAAAAACTACGAAATCCATGAATTCCCGAACCTGTACGACACCAACAATGTGCTAAAAGATCGTAACGAACGGCTGAGCAAATCTTTGAAAGGATAGCTTACATATCGTGGGGCAAGAGTAGTTTCATAAAGTGGATTGGCTGCCAATTCGTTAGAAATGAAAAAAAACTAGACTCTATTTCTACGAAAAGCTTACTTGAATGTATACAATTGATTATTTTTCCGATGAGAGCAGGTAAAAATCTTTCATTAGACAATATGAGGATTGCAAGCGCGTGCTTGTAGTAGTGTGAGTCTTTTACTCAATAAAAACATCTTCCTATGATATTAATGTTTATATAACCGCAACTAAGTTTCGACTTACTAAGCAGTTTCCTATCATAAAATTAACTCGTTTGAAAGGTGATTTTCCAATTTTATCGCGCTAGGTCCAAAATAACTCTTACTGTCCGATCGAAAATAACCTTTTCCAACTAAACTCATACCGATCAAAAAATAAAACTTGCCAGCTAAAACGTGATGCAACGATTGGGTGCTTTAGAAATAGGGTAGGCACTGAGATATGTCAACATGGCGATATCCAGTGTTGCATTTTTTTTTCTACACATCAGTTGTGTTTATGACACCTACACGTGGTAACCGCCGGGTACTGGTAAATGTCCATCCGGACTGGATCTGCTAAACTTATAAGTGCGAGTGCCGACAAGCAGACAAAAAAAATAAACTGTAAACGGGACAGCGGATGAATTCATCAGATAGAATAGGTGGTGGAAACAAACCCGAAACAAATGAGACCTAATCCGGGCAACTCCGACATATTTGGAGTTCAGGCCGGTAAGGATTTCCGAGACTCAGTCAGGGTCTTGGAAAAGAGATGCAGCACTCACATCCCAGAACGGTTACCTGTCATTGTTCTTTGCTAAGTCAGTCTTTGTTTGTAAGATTTTGTCCCAGTCAGTTGCATCAGCCTTTTCCAGGCAGCCCCAATCCAATTTATGGATCTAGTTCTTCTCGCCGTGGGTCACAAAGTTCTCTTAAGCGATCCTTGGTCTGGCTTAGGTGATAGTTTAAAACCAGACGCTTTTATCCCATACACGCTTCGTAACAAGTTGTTCAGTATGTTTTAAAAGTCTGTCGTAAAGTTTTGAATCAATAATATGGATAAGCTTGAAGTACCCATTCTTCATCCAGGCGTCACCTTTCCTAACTGTCACGACTGGCGATTTATATGAAAAAATATGCAATATGTAATCCAAATTTGTTATTTTAGTTAAAGATTACATCATTATTACAAACATAAAAACTTAGCCTTAGTTACAGATGTGTGTTACATACCATATATACAAATGCAGAAATTGTTATAAAATTTACAATTTTTTCACGATATAGAGAAACATTCCCTTTTATTAATTGTTTTCTTTGACAATAATATTTTTTAGACGAGCTTTGTGAATTTTCCTACCACTATCTGTCGTTACTGTAACTTGATTATTCTTTGCCAGAACTTATTTTTTAAACAACGGCCCCCTCGCGATACTCCCTGGGGTTTCCTCTATTACCTTATATTTATAGCTTCCATTCTTCCCTTAGTAATGCCCCTATGATCCTTATTGATTTTTGAGCGCATGTTAAAAAAAATTTTGATAATTGACTCTCTGGGACCTATTAAAGAATATGTTTGTTGGCTTTTGTTTGATGACCGAATGTATTGTGCTGTTATAGCGATCCACGCAGACAAGTTCCTTAACCTAGAAATTTGGATTCTCTGCCTTAAGGCACCGATAAATTTCTAGTATAGTGGAATGTACCCTTTCTATTTGACCATTTACCTCGCTTCTGTGTGTTGGGGTTAAGTATAATTTAATTCCTATCGTTTTAATAAAATTTAGGACGATTGAGCTAAGTGAGCTTCTTTTATTGTCCGTCCCTAAAATTTGTGGGACTGTGAAGTAATGTAAAATTTTAATCAATTTTGATGGCTGATTTTATTTTAATGTGGAAAAATTTAGAAAACTTAGAAAACTTGTCAACTATGGTTAAACATTTTTCATTTTGAAGTTTCTTAATATCCATATGAAGAATTTCACATGGATACTTTGGAGTGGGTGTTTCCCTTAAAGTGGAAGTTATGGGGTGTCGACCATACTTGTAAATATTACAAATTTCGCATGACGAAGTTAGTTTTTTTTATTCTTGAAATCATATGTGGGAAGTAAAATTGTTCGAGGGTTTGCTCTTTGTTTTCTCTTGCCGACCGACGGTTCTTTTTCTATAATTAGGAATTGGCAATTTTCATTAGCAACGTCCTCGGCAACTCTTGATATAACACGAATCTTGTATTTTTCGAAGTTTTCTAGATAAATTTTTTGAAGCAACCCCAGATAGCTTTTACCTATTACTACATTTGGGTTTAAGTTTTCCCTAAGCATTTCTATGAGCCTAGCTAGACAAAAGGTTCTTGCAGAAATTTAACGGCGATGTTAGCCCTGATGCGGTTCTTCGTGAGTACGAAGATCTATGCTAGTTCTGAAAATAAGTTGCTTTCTAGGCACATTAATTGGAGCTTCTACACGTGGAATTATTTTGGTCGGCACTGTGCGCTGTGTACGAATTGTACAAAGTCCCTCTTCAGCCATACCAGTCAATGGGTCTACCCCTGACGCTCGTCCTTTACTAACAGTATTTGTGGCTGATCCCAAGAATGCTTCTTGTAGCTCGCTTGCAGTTTCGGTGCTTATGTCACCAGCTGTTCCGGCTGCATTAGGAAGACCAGCAAGATGGTTAACTTCCGTCTTCAGGCGTGAGAGAAATTCAATTTACCTGGTGCGTAAATCAATTCGTAGTTATACTCCTCAATCCTTGCTTTCCAGCGTTTGAGTTTTACATTGTTATTTCTATTACTCAGTGCGAATGTCAGAGGCTGGTGGTCTGTGTAAATCTTAATCTTTTTTGCTCCATACAAATAATTTTCTCGAAGTTCGGAAATGCAAGCCCTTCTGCAGAAGTGAGTAGCTCATTTAAGGTTTCGAAACCCTTTACTGCATCTTCATTGAGAGATATTAAAACATTTTTTGATTGGTTAACTCGAACTTGTGCAAATTCTCCTCAAGTTATATTCGTCAACGGCTAATTTAGCATAATCACGGATAAATATTCTGTAGTAGGAAGTCAATCCGAGAAAGCTTTTCGATTCCTTTAAGTTCGTCGATGAAAGGATTTTTTCGATAGCTCTAACCTTTTTCGGCCCTGGAAGGATGCCATCGGGAGCAACAATGTAGCCAAGAAATTCGACGCTGGTAGCCAAGAAGTTCGTGTTTCCACATTGATTTTAAACCCGGATTCGTTGATTTTGGTAAAGACGATCTCGATGTCTCGATCTCTTAGATGATCTTCTTCTGTTTTACTTAAAATAGTTATGTCATCTATATGGGCATAGCAGATCTTACCTATTAACTCCTTAAGCATATCATCTATCATGCGCTGAAAGATTGCTGGAGCATTGTTGAGGCCGAACGGAAGTCTTAAATATTCATACTTCCTATTCATCGTTGAGAAGGCTGTTTTCGGAATGTCCTTTTCTTTCATGAGGATCTGATGAAACCCAAACATCACCTAGACTGGCAAAACTGCTATAAATATCGGGGAAAGGATATGTATCCGGAACTGTTATGGCGTTTAGACGCTTGTAATATATGTATGACCATTCTGTACTGCTTTTCTCCGTTCGGCTTTGGTTTTTTTCGGAACAGCCCTTATATACGGACTGTTAGATGGACGAATGATGTTCTCTGGCAGAAGTTTACTTACCTGTATCTCAACTTCTTCCCTCATACAACCGGGGTAAGGATAACTTTTGGAGTAGATTGGTTCGTGGGTGTTTGTACCAATTTCCGCTCAGAAGTTGGTTCTTAACTTCTCATTTCCCACTGTAAAGGTTTCCTAATCTAGACTTTCCTAACATAGAAACATTTCCGCCTAAGGTAAGCATTTGACTAGGTAATTCAGCAGAAGTGCTGTTTTTAAGAGGAATGATTTTTCTGTCTAAAACAGCTTTCAGCTGCTTCAAAGTATCGTCACCTATTATACCATCCAACGATTTCAGATTTGCGAGGATGAAAAATGTTATCTCGAGATCGCAGCCTAAGTAATGGAAGAACTTCCACAGATTTTGTTTCTAACTAGGATATTTCCGGCAGGACTATTGACATGAAATGGGATTCTTACGGAGTCGGGACACGGAACTAAATTATGTTTAATGAAGTTCTTATTCGTTCTAGTGTATATGAGGAATTTTAGGACGTCCCTGTCTCGCGTTACATATCCTATACATGCTACGCTGGAAACGAGGCGCCTTCCATAAAATTGTCTCCCCTATGTTCTTCATTGGGAAGTTTAGTGGATTCTTTTTCTGGGTTTTCTTCACTCGTGGTGTTTTTCGGACCTGTGGATACTACGTGATTTAGGCGCGGTTATTTTTGAGAGTAGTTATCGGATTACAATTCTCTCTTAGCTTAACACTTCCATTTTAAGTGGAATGATGAGCAGGATTATCTCTTGGAGGGTATAACTTGTTAGTGTTTCCAGGGATGTGATGCGGTCCTGAGTTACCTCTAAGGTCGTAGTTCACAGGGGAAGAGGTTGTATTAGATGCCCCGACATGTAGAGAATTATTTCTGGCCTCAGGCAAGGTTCTTCTAAAAGACGAACTAACACGTCGAGGGGAAATGGAGCGAGAGAATGCTGTTGATTTCATTTCACTCGTTATCGAATATATTGTATGAGACAAGAGCAGAATCCTCCCTGCCTCTTATTTTAGACGTATATGCTGGAAAATCGCACGGTAGATTGGCTTATTACGAACTATTTTATAGGCCTTCAGAATCGTCTCTACGCTGTAGATCTAGGAGACATATTGGACTAGATTGCCATCAAAGACTTATAATTCCTTCACTGAATCAGGGAGTTAAAAAATATCCTTCAAGTCTTGTTCGCATCTTGGCCCACATCATTGTACCGCAACTTCCACAGGTTGAATGGAGCTGCCTCCATGCTCCACAACTTAGGGTCGATTTCCGACAAGCCCCAAGCGCTCATTAACGTTTTCAATAGACTCTTGTGGATTGAATTGTTTTATTCTCCTAAAGCGGCCTACTATTGCCCTAAGTTGTTCTATTACGGAATTTATAGCTCCCGTGGGCTGAGTGACTGATATCTTAATCTCATCCATTCTAATAGAGAGTACCAAGGAAGTTTTCGAGAACACGGAGAATCAACAGATTTAGAAATAACAAAATTTTTTCTAAATTAGGTTTTACAATTTATTTTCTTGGAATTTCAGGTTCTTCGGGTTTTATTCACTTCACCTATCAGATTTAGGAAGAATGATTTTTTAGAATTTTAGGTGCCTTGGGCTTCACACACTTCCCTTATCAGATTTAGGATTCCCATACGAGTTTTGGGCGGTCCCTGCTCGGGCACCAGTAAAAGTCCTTTATAAGGAGTTTTCCAAAACATTATACCCGATTAGAGTAAAACACGAATTTAACTTTCTAATAGTTGTTTGTTCAACCAGTAACTCGATAAGAATGCATAACAATGTATCTGATACTTAAAATCTAACCTCGGCACAATTGATTGGTTCCCACAAGAAAGCTCATGCAAATTCGCGCATGCAGGTGAAAATGCATACCGTGCATCTGACTGGTTACTTAAGCCTTCACGTATTTCGGTGGGATAGGTGGCTGTTTACGTGTGTTAACTTCCACTTTAAGTTTTAATTTCAATTACATCAAAATAGAAAATACAGTAAATTTAAATATCTTAAGAATATTATTTGATAGTAAGCTTACTTTTATCCACATATCTAAGTTAATAATATTATCAAAGATTGTTTACGGTTTGCCAATAATTGGAATGTGTGCAAAATTAAACTTAAAACTCCTCCATCCTTCATACAACGCAGCTGTAAAATCATTTTTCAGAGCTTTCAAAACAACACCAATATACTGATGGTTCCAAAAACGAACGTGGCACCGGCACGTTTAGTGTCAACAACAACAGCATTATTTTATGCGTTGGAAAGATTTCACTAAATATTTCCATTTTCTCAATTGAATCCTTGGCTATATTCAAAGCTACACAACTCACGATTAAATCAAACAAAAAAACCTTAATATGCACTGACAGCCTCTCTTCGTTCAAACTTATAGGTAACATAAAACACCACGATCCAGTTATCAATAACATCCCAGATAATATAATTTAAAATAAGGATAAATTAACTCTGGCAAGAGTTTCATCTCATATAAGAATAAAAACAAAATAAGGCAGCAATAGGAATAAAAAAAAAATGAAACAGCAGGCGTCGAAGCAAAAGATAAAACTTTCAACTCTAATGGAGATATCAAACAATATATCGGTCATGCAAAACGGATTTAAAAAAACTCATTGCGACTCACTGGATGAACAGAAAAGCAGAAACCTGAAACCAATACACCCACAACTACATCAATTATTTCGGAAGGTACCCAAGCTGTATATCCTACTACTACAAACACTAAGATGAAGCTTTTGTACAAACGAAACTACCACGTGGTCATTTAATGAGTAAAGAGTCACCTCCGAAATGCCACTTCTGCCATACAAACGAAACGGTATGAATCAATCAAACTTCAGTTTGCAGTAAAATCTACAGCATTTCCTTATCCTTATTTTTAACCATAAACGTCTTCTCTTTTACTTTAAGCAGTGCTACAGTCTGGGGTGAACCTGGGCCTCAGTCAACACGCTTCTCCAGACAGCTCGATCCCTGGCTAGCTGCCTCCAGTTTCGCACGCTAAGTTGGCTGAGGTCCCCTTTCACTTGAGTGCGCCACCCGAGCTTCGGTCTTCTTCGACTGCGCTGTTCCTCGGGGGCGGATTCGAATACTTTTCGGGCCGGAGCATTGGCGTCCAAGCGCTCTACATGACCCAGCCATCTCAGTCTTTGGATCTTCACTCTTCTGGCTAGGTCCATGTCGGTGTACAGTCCATATAGTTCATCGTTGTATCTCCTCCTTTACTCACCGTCAATGCAGACGGGATCGAAAATAACTAAAGAATTTTGGAATCGAAGCAGCTAAAAGCACCCTCATCCATTTTTGAAAATGTCCATGCCTCTGCGCCATAGAGCAGGATCGGGGTTATTAAGGTCTTATAAAGGGTGACTTTTGTTGTCCGAGAGAGGGCTTTGCTACTCAATTGCCTTTTTAACCCAAAAAATCAGCGCTTGGCAAGAGTTATTCTTCGCTTGATCTCAGCGCTGGTGTCGTTGTCTGTATTTATAGCAGAGCCTAGGAAGACAAAGTCCTTTACTACCTCAAAGTTATATCTGTCGAGGGTGAAGTTCTGCCCAATACGTCGGTGTTGGTTGTTCTTTTTGCTTGACAGCATATACTTGGTCTTGCCCTCATTGATCGCTAAACCCATTTTCGCCGCTTCCGTCTCAATACTCGCGAAAGCGCCACTGACATCACGCTGCTTTTTCCCGACTATGTCAATATCGTCGGCATATACGAGTTGTTGGACGCACTTTTGAAAGATAGTGCCTCTTGTGTTTGCTCGTGAGTTTTGCACTATTCTTTCAAGTACGATGTTGAAAAAAATCGCGTGATAGCGCATCGCCTTGTCTAAATCCTTTCTGGATATCAAAGGTCTCGGTGAGATGTTTACCGACCTTGATAGAGCAGCGTACATTATCCATCGTCATCCTGCACAGACTGACGAGTTTGGCCGGGTTGCCAAAACTAGACATTGCTCTGTATAGCTCGTCTCTATAGATTATATACACGACCTTAAAATCGATGAATAGATGGTGTGTATCGATCTGAAGCTCATGGGTCTTCTCCAAGATCTGCCGTAGTGTAAATATCTGGTCGATGGTGGACTTTCCTGGCCTGAAGTCAAACTGATATGGACCTATCAGGTTGTTGACGAACTGCTTCAAGCGTTCATACAATACGGCGGATAAGATCTTATATGCGATGTTAAGGAGACTGATGCCTCTGTAGTTGGCGCAGTTCAGAGGGTATCCTTTCTTGAGAATCGGACAAACAATGCTGAGGTTCCATTCATCGGGCATACTTTCGTCCGACCATATTTTACAGATGAGTTGGAGTATGCTCCTTACCAAGTCATCGCCTGCCGCTTTGAAGAGCTCGGTAGCCAGGCCATCCGCTCCAGCAGCTTTGTTGGACCTAAGCTTCAATATAGCTATCTTCACTTCATCCAGGTCGGGTAGGCGGAATTTTTGGTCATCATCGTCTAAGTTGAAAGGTTGATTCTGCCTGACAGCGGATTGCCGTTATACAGATTCTACTACGATGTTCCCTTGTTCATCTACGTTTTTTTTTTTTTACTTTTCAATTCATTTTTATTTCTTCTATCCATATAAACTTACATACTAGACAAAAATGCTTAAATCTAATTGAACAAAGTTAGTTATTAAATTTAGCTTACTGGCTCTTACGAAGCACTCTAAGCTTAACACTAAATGTACTACTAATGCTTTTTAGCCTTAGGTCTATCCTACGATTGAACTATTGTATTAAATATAGATTTATAAGAAAATTTTTGGAAAAAAAACTTAGATTTGGAACCATAATTTTTATGCTTTAATTAAAACTTAAGACTACCTATGCTACTTAAACCAACCTAAACTAGTTAGCCTAACTTAATTATAATCGGCATGGTGAGCACTCGTCGCCTTTTGCTTCGAGTGGTCACCATCCCAATTGTAGATACGGGCGCCTCGGGTTCGTCAGCATCGTGCACACACACCGCCGAGACATAACCGATGCCGTGAAGCATCACAGAGGTGCCGTCCCATGCCAACCTTCCCGGCTTCTCCGCGAAAACCCCCTACCTAACCTAAACCTAACTTAAAACTAAGGGAAGTTTGTTACGAGTACAACAGTAACGCACCGACCTAGGAGAGCGTAACGGTACAATCCTCTTCTTTAAGCCACCAAAAATCGGCGTGCTGTTTTCCGGTATCGACCCGGTCTCTGTCCGCGATCGCGGAACTAAAACGGAAGAGCTCCTGAGCATTGACGCCGTACCCGTCGTAGATGAGCCGCTTTTTCTTCGCACCGCGGTGGCGGTGGTATATTACCGGGATACCATCCCTACTCTGTATTACCCTTTAGTATCTATATAGAGGAATGCCTCTGGCGGAATAAAGCCGGATCGGAGTGTATTCTCATGGTACAAAACATTGGGGTAATAAGCCCCAAAGATCAGGTTATTATCGCTGTTTATCGCCCTTGCAATGTGCCTTCGAATCACCTTAATCAGGAAATTGTCAATTCTGTTTAGTCGAGCCCCATCGTAGAGGGCCTTGTTGGGATAATATTTTATGAAGTCCGATTCTGGTGTTCTATAGAATCTAAGACAAGTCCTGAGACATTGTCTTTCAAACACCCGAATCGCCTCCATATAATACGGAGATACGTTGAACCACACGGGGCAACCATAGGCGATGATTGGCCGGATTAGGGCCATGTAGCATATTACCTTTACCCTAGAGTCAAGTTGACTGCTATGAAACAGTTTCCTTGTTAAGGCTAAGGCTCTCTTATCTCCAGCCAGATACCAAGGTATCTAACTACGCTTCTCACCGCTAATGGCAGTCCGTGCTGTCCAATGACGGCCAAATTTCGCCAGTGATTTCTGGTATCCCAAGAAGCCCGTCTCAATGGGGTTCTAAACAGTATTGTTTCCGACTTTTGAAAATTGATTTTCAACTTCCAATCATCGCAATACGCTTTAATGTGATCGAAGTCACTCTGCAGGAGAGCATTGATGTCCTGGATTTTGGGTCCTGATCTGTACGCCACTAAGTCATCTGCGTACGCAATAGCGTGATTGAGGGAACCTACTAGATCACTCGTATATATGTTAAACAGTATCGGAGAAATAACCGCTCCTTGTTGCAAGCCGTTTTTAATGTCAAATATTTTTCTTGAAATTACGTTGCCACATTTGACAACGAACTTCTTTCCTATAAGCATGTTGTAAATCATATATAAAAGGGGTTGTGGCATACCCAATCTGGTCAACTTATAGAAACGCCCTTCTAACTATACAGTATCGAAGGCCTTCTCGAAATGAACCAGGCAGGCACCCGTACACTGATTCTTGCATTTGTTCCATTGTATGTCGGAAATCAGTTTCGACGCTGCATGAATAGTGTCATGCCTCGCCCTAAGGCCAAACTGATTATCCGGAATTATGTTATTATCCTCCACCCACTTCAACAGAGCCCTATTGATTATTTTCTCAAATACCTTGCTAATATTCGGAAGTAAACTAATTGACCGAAGATTTGCTGGGTTAGCTCCCAGCAAATCCACTTTTTCCTGTGGGTCTTCGACCACAAAAAGACCATCGCCATCATCGGCAATTTCTGGACTTATACCAATCGTTAGTAGTGTCTGTCTGTTCTCTGTCGTCTGTGGAATTCGAACACACTGAATGTCATTGTGATCTTTCCGCTTGAACAGTTTATTTATGTGTGGGAACATATTCGGACTACTGGATTTTATAGCCCGAATCTTATTGCCCCAATACAAACTTAAAGATTTTTTATAATTTTCTTTTATTAATTGTTTGAGGTTTTGGATCAATGACTTCAGTATCTGAATTTCCAAGTTGTTCCTGTCAGTAAATTGTCGGTGGAGCTTTTTAAGTCCAGAAAGCAGTCTACTTTTGTGTGTGTATAAATTACGTTGCCACATTTGACAACGAACTTCTTTCCTATAAGCATGTTGTAAATCATATATAAAAGGGGTTGTGGCATACCCAATCTGGTCAACTTATAGAAACGCCCTTCTAACTATACAGTATCGAAGGCCTTCTCGAAATGAACCAGGCAGGCACCCGTACACTGATTCTTGCATTTGTTCCATTGTATGTCGGAAATCAGTTTCGACGCTGCATGAATAGTGTCATGCCTCGCCCTAAGGCCAAACTGATTATCCGGAATTATGTTATTATCCTCCACCCACTTCAACAGAGCCCTATTGATTATTTTCTCAAATACCTTGCTAATATTCGGAAGTAAACTAATTGACCGAAGATTTGCTGGGTTAGTCCTAACTTTATTCTTTTCGGGATAGGGTGTACTACTGCTATTTTCCAATGCTCTGGATAGTAGATAGCGTAGTAAAAATATCTACTGCTTCCAAGGGCAAATGTCTCAATACGACGTTTGGGATTCCGTCTGTTCCAGACGACTTTTTGTCATTCTCAGATTGCCAATTATGAAGTTCATTGCGCAGATAGAGATGGTTCACGTAGGCTCTATTCTCAATGTCGTGGTTACGGTGATCTGGATCGTTCACACGGTTTCGAAAAAAGCTCCCAGCAAATCCACTTTTTCCTGTGGGTCTTCGACCACAAAAAGACCATCGCCATCATCGGCAATTTCTGGACTTATACCAATCGTTAGTAGTGTCTGTCTGTTCTCTGTCGTCTGTGGAATTCGAACACACTGAATGTCATTGTGATCTTTCCGCTTGAACAGTTTATTTATGTGTGGGAACATATTCGGACTACTGGATTTTATAGCCCGAATCTTATTGCCCCAATACAAACTTAAAGATTTTTTATAATTTTCTTTTATTAATTGTTTGAGGTTTTGGATCAATGACTTCAGTATCTGAATTTCCAAGTTGTTCCTGTCAGTAAATTGTCGGTGGAGCTTTTTAAGTCCAGAAAGCAGTCTACTTTTGTGTGTGTATAGCGCGTCAATTGTTGGGGTTCTGTACTTGTCAGCCAGGTTCGCGTCTGAGAATTCTACTCGAGGAATTGTTCGTTCCATAGTTTGTTTGATTACGTTGTCCATATCTATTAGATGTCGGTCAATCTCGTCGGTTGTCAAATTTCTATTTGTCGGGGGATCAATTCTACTTAAACGTAAATTACGCTTTAGGGTTCTGGAGAAGCGCGACCATTTTGCCCTACGGTAATCGTATGAGAACTTATGGTCGTACTGCTCCAGCAGCGTTTGCTCGTTTGGGATCCGTAATGTGGCGGTGAGTCCGTAATGGTAGCCATCGTACTCAATCGCTCGCAAACAGTTCCGGGTTTGACGGTTAACGTTTACTACATGTATTCTGGTGTCTATCAGTGCTAAGTCTAAAAAGGATCCTGCTGAAGGGAAAGACGGGATATCCGTCGCGTACAACTCAATTTTTTACTCAATCATATTTTGACGCAACCAGCTGTGCAGCTGATTGCCCCTAGTATTCGATAGGTTATTTCCCCATGCCGCATGTCTAGCGTTTAGATCTCCGGCCAAAAAGTATAGATTTTCTTCAGATTGAAGCTGGAGGGAATGAAAAAGTAATTCGAGTTCTGTAATAAATTGAGCAGGATGAAGTGCTTCAGATGCGTAAAGTGACACCACATACACCCTTCTCTCGCTTCGAAGAGGAATGCATATAATGCAAGCTTCTAACACTTGAAACCTACGCACATGCCCTTTATATATGATTCTATGGAGCAAGCCTTCCCGTATTAAGACACCAACCCCATCCCCTCGAGTGGAGTCAGGCCGGTCTCTTCTATATACATGGTAGCCACTGTAGCCGATTTTGTGATTCTGGTTAAGCTTAGTTTCGCTTAGCAAAAGCACATCTGGGATTTCGCTTAGAACAAGTTACAAAGATTTGTTCTTCTCTCGATCCTGATTAGTGAGTTGACGTTTAACGCAATGATCTTAAGATTAACCTCATTCAACGTTGCAGACATTATATCGGCGCCCCAGACTTATCAAACAGGGTCGAGTAGAAAACGTCAATTTGAGCTGCTTGTTCATTTAACTGTTTCTGGAACTGATCGATTTTTCCATGCAGGGACAAAAGAATCGCTTTCAAGTCCAGATCCGCTTCCGGTGTTTTTTCAGCTACCTTGGGCTTTTTTTTTGCTGTAATTGTAGCTTTACCAGATCCTGATACCATTTGGGAAAAGGATATATTAGGTGCCACAAAATTAGAAAACGCGCGACTCTTTTGACGCTTCTCTTCATCAATCAACTGTTTTCTAGTCTGAACTTATTTTTCAGCTCTTGGAACCTAGGACATCCTCTGAAATTAGCTGGATGCCCCGAGTTCTTGCAGAGTACACAAAAGAGTTGAGTTTTTGTGGTCCTTATCGCACTTAACACATCTAAACTGCATGTTGCAGTTAGCTGCGGCGTGCCCGAATCCCTGGCAGCGCATACATTGCAGTACGCGATCTGCCCTTTTTAATTTCTCCCAGCCTACAGCATGATAGTGGAGGAATTTGATATTTCGCAAACTATCAATTTTGCTACTGGGAGTTAGTTGTACTAAGAAGAACGGTAATTTTCGGTTACCATCCCTCGCCGCAGCCGTGGTTAACGGCTTGACCCCTACGAATTTCAGGTCGTCGTCTTCAAACATCTTTAGCTCCGCTTCGAGCTCGTCCGTTTTTATTATGGGATCGATACCTTTTAGCAGCACCGTCTGCAATTTCTCACCCTTTGGAGTATAAGTAAAGTACTCGGTCTCTGCTTTTCCTAGTGCGGCGCGTACCTTGTTGTACTCTTCAATATTATTACACATTATAATGTGCTTATTTGAGCTTAGTCGCTTTACATAAAAATTCTTACTAACTAGCTTACATAACCTAATACTATCCTTAATTTCTAGGTTACTCACATTAATAGGAGGAATTTTATCTCGCCTTGACTGAGATTTCTTCTGTTGTTGTTGTTGCTGTAGTTGCTGCTGTTTTGTTTGCTGTTGTTGTTTTTGTTGCAATTGCGGCTGTTGTTGTTGCTTCTGTAGTTTATGTTGCCTTTTCTCTTGCTGCTGTTTATGTTGTTGTTGTGACTGCTTGGTTTTTTGATTTTGCTGTTGTTCTTGCTACTGATTCAGCTATTGTTGTTGCATTCTATGTTGTTGTAATTTTTCTTTTTTTCTTATAAGCTCTTTTATTAGTTTATCGAGCTGAGCTTCCTCGTCTTCCTCTTCCTCTGATGATAAAACCTCATCATCTTCAGATAGCTCTCTAAATAAGTTTCCTTCGCCAATGTAGCGGCATTCTCCTCCTTCGGATTCGTAGGAGTACTCCTTTCCTGTAGTCAGGTCAGCAATTGACATGCCTGAGGCTGACGTCACACTCTCATCTACCTCCGGATGACCGGTATCCATCGCCTGATTTCGCCTGATTGTCTTTCGGCAATGGTTCAGATTCTATTTTTTTGTTCAATGAAAAAAAAAAATAAAGTAGATTTTGTTCACGGGATCCGCGGATTCGAACCCAGGTTCTCTGCACTTCGTCTGTGTAGATTTTTTTTCATTTTTCATTTTAAATGCATTTTTATTAATTTAAATTCAGAAATTCTTACAAGCTATACAAAAAAACGCTTAAAAATTAGCTTAAATAACTTAGAAAACTATCTTATTCTAACTTACTGGCCCCATGCGGACACTCTAAGTTAAACATAATTCTTAATCTACATGTCTTTCGACGTTCCGTACAGTACTTTTTTTTTTTTCGTTGCATTAATTTAAGCCTAAAACTAAGAAAATAATTTTATTAAATAAAAAACTTAGTAAATGTACTTTTTTTTTTTTTAAACTAAAACTTAAAGACTACTTAAAATAAATCCAAAGCCTACTTAACCTACTTAAGCCAACTTATTGTTCAAGTATTATTTCTTTTTGGTGTGGTATGGACTACCACTTTTTTAAGAGAGAGTTACCCATCTCTGTTGTTTTCTTTAATTTTTATTTTTTTAATTTGTTTTTATTTTTTTGTTTTTTTTATATATTTTTTTATTTATTATTATTTTTTTTTGTTTTAATAATTTTTGTTCTTAAAGCTACCTTAATCCTACCTAAACCTATGTAAGTCGGCCATGACTAAATATTAGACAGACCCACTCTGCTCCCTTACGAAGCTACCCTGCACTAGAGGAATTCGACGATGGAGCTTCCCCTTCTTCTGCAAGCCACCAAAATTGTTGGTGCTGCCGAGCAACATCCCTCACGTCGCGACTCCCTACCGCCCTACTAAACCGGATACGTTCCGCACTGCCGTGTGCGACGTCTCTCTCGTAGTTGAGTCGCCTGTCCGCAGCTGTTCGAGCGACGTGGAAGATTAACGGCACCGCTAATCCATCCTGGATCAGACCTTGTTTATCGAGGTAGGGGAACGCTTCTGGAGGAATAAAGCCGTCAAAGCGAACTCTCTCGTGATACATATAATTGGGGTAGTAAGCCCCAGAGATCAGGTTGTTCGACGAGGTCATTGCTCTTGCAAAGTGCCTTCGAATCAACTTAATAACAAAATTGTCCACTCGTATTAGGTTCGCCCTATTGTACAAGACCTCATTAGGATAGAATTTTATGTACTCAGACTCTGGTGTTCTGTACAAGCGAAGACAAGCCCTAAGGCAAGCCCTCTCAAACACCCGAATCTTTTCCAAAAGACTTGCTCTCACGTTGAACCACACGGGACAACCAAATGTAAGCATAGGCCGAATAAGGGCCATGTAGCAGATCACCTTTACCCTCGCATCGAGTTGCCTGCTATAAAACAGTCTCTTTGTAAGGGCAAAAGCACCTTTGGCTCTGGCCAGAGCAACATCTATATGTTTGTTAAAATACAGATATTGATCTAGCCAGATCCCAAGGTATCTGACTACATTTCGACAAACAAGTGGCTGCCCGTGTTGTCCCACGATCTGAAACTTTCGCCAATTCTTTCTGGTATCCGCAGAGGCCCCAGACAAAGGCGTCCTAAACAGAATGGTTTCCGACTTCTGAAAGTTGATCTTCAACTTCCAGTCGTCGCAATATTGTTTAATTTTATCGAAGTCACGTTGCAAAAGAATGTTTATAACCTCAATCTTTGGACCTGATCTGTACGCGATTAAGTCGTCTGCGTACGCTATGGCATGGTGAAGTGAACCTATCAGATCACTTGTGTAAATGTTGAAAAGGATTGGCGAATTGACCACACCTTGTTGCAGACCGTTTTTAATGTTGAATGTACCAGTAGAAGTCACATCGCCATTTTTCACGATGAATTGTCTATCTGTGAGCATATTGAACAGAATATACAGCAGTGGTTTACTAATGCCCAGTCTGTCCAACTTGTAGAAGAGTCCCTCTAACCATACGGTATCGAAAGCCTTCTCCAAGTCAATTAGGCAGGCACCCGTGCACTGTTTCTTGGCTTTGTTCCATTGGACATCAGAAACCAGTTTAGACGCGGCATGAATAACATCATGCCCCGCCTTGAAACCGAATTGATTATCCGGAACTATATTTTTGTCCTCAACCCACTTTGTCAGGACTCTATTGATAACTTTTTCGAAAACCTTACTGATATTTGGAAGGAGACTGATCGACCGGAGATTCGCCGGATTGGAGATGTCTTTATCCCTTTTGGGGATGGGATGTACCACCGCAGTTTTCCAATACGCTGGATAATGTGCATTATTCATTGCATTGTTAAACAGGGTGGTATAAATGTCCACCGCTTCTAGTGGAAGATGTCGAAGCACAATGTTCGGTATTCCATCGGTTCCCACTGATTTCTTACTTCTCATTGTGTCGAAGATCATTTGAAGCTCTTCCTTCGAAATGAACGGGGGTTGTTCCCTTTCATTGGCGATGACATTATTTGCCATGTTCTCGTCACTGAACTGGGTGAAACCCGAGTTCTCGATTCGCCAGTTCACTATTTCATTTCGAAGGTAGAAATTGTGCACAAGGACTCGATTTTCCAGGTCGTGGTTGGGACCAATGATGTCATTTGTCTTGTACACTTCCTGGAAAGTCGCTCCTATAGCCTCGACCTTCTCCTGCGGATCTTCGATCACAAAGAAGTTGTCATCATCAACAGCTTCATTCGGATCTATGCCTGCTGTTGAGAGTATGCGTTCGTTGTCAGTCGTTCGGGCGATTTTTAGACATGAAAGGTCGTTTTGATCTTTCCTCCGGAATATTTTATTTATTTGCGGGAACATATTCGTGTTGCTGGTGTTTACAGCCTGAATTTTGTTGTTCCAATACAAACTTACAGAAGCTCTGTAATTTTCTTTTATTAATGTTTGGAGGTTTTTGATCGACGACTTTAATGTCAAAATCTCCGGGTTGTGTCTGTCAGTAAACTGTCTGTACAAGGTCTTCAGTCTTGAGAGTAGTCTACTTTTATGTCGGTGCAGTGCGTCTATAGTTGAATTGCGGAACGAGTCTTCGTTGTCAGTGTATTGATACCGAGGTATCGTTTTGTCCATAGTCCGTTTAATTGTTTCGTCCATTAGTTTTAGATACCTGTCAATCTCCTCGTTTGACAGATTTCTGTTGGACGGTGGGTAGAGCGAATTCAAGAAGAGTGCTCTAGTCAGTGTCCTGGAGAAGTGTGTCCAACGCACTCTACCATAGTTGTAGGAATGCCTTTGAACATACTCATCCAATTCCGCATTTTCGTTCGGAACGGTTATTTCGGTACTAAGACCGCAATGGTCACTGTCATACACAAAGGTGCGAAGACAGTTTACAGTTTGTTGGTTCGTACCTGTCAGTTGTATTCGTGTGTCAAACAGCAGGAGATCCAAATAGGAGCCGTGTCTAGGAAACGATGGACTATCCGTCGCCTTAAGGCCGAGTCGGTACATCACACTGTGCTGACCCCACCAATTGAATAGCAGGTTCCCTCTAGTGTTTGGTGTATTATTTCCCCAATCGTTATGTTTGGCGTTGAAATCTCCGCCGATAATAAAATAGTTTTCCTCCAATTCCAGTCTCGGAAATCGAAAAAGTGTCTCGAGCTCTGAGATGAATAGGGTGGATTGAGTAGCCTTAGATGCATAAACTGACACCATGTATAACCGCTTTCCACTACGGAGAGGGATATACATGATGCATTCTTCTAGCACCTGAAACCCGCGTACTTCACGACTGTATATTCTTTTAAAACGTATACCTTTTCTTACGAAGATTGCAACGCCTCCTCCTTGTATGGAGTTGGGTCGATTTCTTCGCATGATTTTATACCTTCTGTGCCTCATTTTGTGTGTTTTGGTTAGCTTAGTTTCGCTAACCGCTTCCGACTTGTGGTTCTTACCGCACTTAACGCATCGAGGCTGCATTTCGTAGTTCGACGCGGCGTGCCCGAACCTTTGGCAACGAACACATTGCAAAATGTTTTCGTGCCTTTTTACTTTTTCCCAGTTAACCACCTGGTAGTCTAGACGGCTTTCGGGACTGAGCTGCACCAGGAAGAACGGTAGCTTCCGTTTCTCCCTTTTGGCTCTGGCTGTTACAAATGGCTTAACCCCCACGAATTTGAGACCGTCGCACTCTTTCTCTTTGAGCAGTGCGAGGAGCTCCTCCGGACTAGTAGACGGTTCTAACCCCCTCAGCAGCATAGTTTGCAGCTTTTCCCCCTTCGGGGTGAAGGAGAAGAACTCCGTCGTCGAATCCCTTAACAAATTCTTTATTTTGTGGTAGCGCTCCACTGTATTACAGTGGATCGCATGCCTATCTAAACTAAGCCTCTTAATGAAAAAATTTGAGCCTATGGCCGACTTACACAGTTCTATTGTGTCCTTGAGTTCCATCCTAAATGTATTTATAGGAGGAACCCTTTGTTTTTGCTGTTGTTTCTGCTGCTGTGGTTGTTGTTGTTTCTGCTGCTGCTGTTGTTGCTGATGCTGTTTTTGTTGCGATTGGTGTTGTTTTTGTTGCTTTTGTTTCTGCTGCTGCTGTTGTGGTTTCTGCTGCTGATGTTGTTGTTGTTGCTTTTTGTTTGCTTTTATGTGTTTTGTTGTCTCTGGATTGGGCTGATGTGTTTTGTTTTGATTTTTTTGTTGTTCCCGTTGTTTTATCTGTTCGACTTCTTGCTGCTGCTGTTGAGCAGGCTGACTTTCTCTTTCCCTTCTTGCCATTTGTTTTGCTTTAATGGCAAGAACTCTCCGCTGCAGCTCTTTAATGCTGTTGTTGAGTGCACTCACTTCGTCCTCTTCGTCATCAGACTCAGAGGCCGCAAGCGAAGCGAATAAATTGTCGCCTCCCATATAGTGGCCTTCTCCACCGTCGGATACATATTGAATAGCTGCCCTTGCCGATGTTGTTGGCACCTCTTCCCCTGGTCTGCCGGGCAGCTTTTCAGCAGACGTAGAAAGGGAAGGGCGCCTTACAAGGTTAGGAGTTGGCCTTAGCTTCCTCCTCCTTTTGGTAATTATTTTCGGATTACGGGCCGAAATTGCTGACTGGTCATCAGACGACATCACGTCATCCGCTGGTCCCGCTATTGGCATAGCGGACCGCTCCGTCTCACTCATCGTCTGAGTTCAATTCACTCTCGTGTTTAATTTAATTTTTATTTTTAAAAATAAAAAAAGTCACTAACTTTTTCGGGAATCGAACCCACGACTCCTGCTTTATCGGCTAATGCCACTACCACCGGGCTACCGATACACTTGCAAAAAGCGTTCTTAATGTTTGTTTTACGAAAGCTGATACTATTTTATTACACTTTGAAAGCCGAAACACGTTTATTCCTCACGGAGGTCTATGAACGACTGTCAACAGAGACGTCGCACACGGGAGGGTGGATCGTATCAGGTTCAGTAGGGCGGTGGGGAATCGCGATAAGAGGGATATCGTTCGGCAGCACCAGCATTTCTGATGGTTGAATGATGGTCGTTTCCATCAATTACGGACCAACCTCACTACTGAGGCAGAGCTGACCAATCCATTTGCTCTGTAAATAGCGATGGCCAGCTTACATAGCTTTATATTAGCATTTAAGTAATATATATATATATATATTAGTATATACAAAGGTATATACTAATGTATGTATATAATTGTGTATAATGTCTATGTGTGTGTATGTACGTATTGTATATAGGTTAAGTAGATTAAGGTTTATTTCAAGTTAGATATTAAGTTTTTATAAAAATAAAAAAAAAATGTCCATACGCAAAGTTTTTGATCAAAAAAATTTTTTTCTTAGCCTTCAGTATAGAAAATAAATATCATAAAAAAAAATGTAAATGAAGTCGAAAGACATAAATGTACGAATTTAGAGTAGCTTAGAGTTCCTGTGTAGAGCCAGTAAGATAGTATAAGATTGTTTAGTAATTTTAAGCTAGAATTCAAGCATTTTTTGTTAGTATGTAAGAGTTATTGATTAATAGAATAAAATACATTTAAAACTAAACTAACTAACGAGGGTAAAGTCTTTGATTCACCACTGAAAGTTTGGACATACTTAATTTCTAATTTCTTTTTCCACTACTGACCTCTAGCTCTGAGAATGGTTTTGTCTTGCTAACAGTTCTGTAAGTGTTACTTGACACTGTTCTAAAGATTCTTGCTGTTGAGCTATGTTATTTTATGTCACTGTTCCTTGGCTTGCTTCTTTGTGCACAAATTTTTCTTCACAACACTTTGTTTACACTGTGATGATTTTCACTTCATATCCAAATTGCACTGTACTTATTAATTTTCACTTTGACTCACTTATTGTGCTATCGTTTCTTTTTAGTGTTTATTGAATTTTCAGTTGTTCTAAGTTCTTAAACCGAAAGAAAAACAAGTTTTGTTTTCAATCTCCCCTTTTTGGTCCGAATAGAGGAATACCGACTCCGCCGGTAACGTTTTACGTTGCACCGCGAGATAAAAAAACATCTGTTCGTTTTTTTTCGCCCGGTCAACTAGGACCTTTTATTTAGTTATAATACTTTACAATTAACTAGTGATGACCCGCCGACCAGCTATAACAGAAATACTGGTCTGGTGACTTTTATTGCTTCCTCTCCTATATGGTAGTATTGGTGAATCAGCTATATTGCCCTCGTCTTCCGATGTAAGGGAAATGACCCAACTTGGAGGTTTGAGGGGACTGACCGTGAACTTTGGCGTTGCACTTGCATATGTTACCCGCGCAAACACAAGAGGCACAATCTTCAAAGGCTGTCCAATTACTCGCATACGCCGATGATATTAACATAATCGGAAGAAAGCAGCGTCAAGTAAGTGGCGCTTTCGAGGGTATAGAGACGGAAGTGGCGAAAATGGGTCAAGCGGTCAACGAGTGCAAGACCATGTAGGTAGATGCTGTCAAGTAGAAAGTACATTAAACACCGAAATCGAGCTAGCCAAAAGAGTTAAGATCTAACCACTGAAAAGGCTTGGTCGTGTAAAGTGGATGGACACCAACACTCCGGTTCGAAAAGTTTTCAAATCTGCCCCCGAGAGACAGCACAGGTGAGAAATTAGAAGCTATTTCCAAAAAAGAATAACCTTTGGCCTAGGCCGAATACGCCATTTCCTTGGAATCGTAAATTATTACTATAAGTTCATATCGGTCCTTTCAACTAAACTGCATCCGCTCTACCATCTTCTGAAGAAGGATCAAACATTTTCTTGGAGGGAAGAGTGTCAGCACTCATTTTAAGTTATTAAATAAGACATGGTGAGTAACAACGTTTTCGTACCATTCAACGGGAACCTTCCACTGATCTTAGCAACAGATGCATCACTTGTTAGACTTTCGGATATTTTATCACACGCTTTGACGCTTTTGCATCAAAAAGTTTGACAAAGACGGAAGTTAATTACATTCAGATAGCCAAAGAAGCAACTGCGATTTGATGGGGGTTGCACAACTTGTTTAATCATTGCTTTAAGAGAGAATTTACGCCCTTTACAGATAATAGGCCGTTAACTGTAATGTTTCATCCAAATAAACATTTATTTTTTACTTACAGCTCAGCGATCGTTACACTTAGCTCTATTTCTTAGTGGTTTTAGTTTTAAAATTCAATACAATACAAGAATTCGGATAATATTAATGCTGATTTTCGACCTGAGATTACTTGCACTCGAGTTTTATATGAGTTACATGAAGCCCACATCGGTATTATAAAAATGAAGGCTTTGGACAGAAGCTACTGCTATTGGCAAGGAATTGATCGCGACATAGAGGATTTAGCAAATAGCTGCCGGAATTGCGGGATGGTACTTAAGGAGCAAACAAAAATCTCAACGCTACGTTTCAGATTGGGAGGTCCCCCCCCAACCGTGGCAACGACTTCATATAGATTTTGCGGGATTGTCGATGGAACGATACTTTCTGATCGTAGTGGATGCATAGACAAAGTGGTTGGAAGTATTTCTAATGAATCGGATAGCGAGTTTTTACACCATACGCACAATGAAAAGACTGTTTGCTTCGGTATTCCCCAGACTATCGATTCCCATAATGGAACAAATTCTGCGTTGAAAGAGTGTTGGATCTTCCTCGAGTTCAACAACATTCAGCATAAGTTGACGTAACCAGCACACCCATCTACAAATGGGCAAGCAAAGCAGTTTGATTAAATCCTGAAGAATGAACTCAAGTCTGCTAAGGATGATCCAGGGGACCTACATACAAAATTACAACAGTTACTTATGCAGCGTCGAAAGACGGAGAGCTAAGAGTACTGCCGAGATGATGCTTAAGCTTACACTGCGCACCAGGATGGAGTTATTCCGAAACATCAATTAACAGATGACATGACAAACCCAGGAATGAAAGCGGAAGTTTGAAATAGGAGATTCATTCCAAGACCGCTATTACAAATTTGCATAGTGCAAGAGAAAATTGACGGGAGTAACTAAGAGAGTTTGTCATTTACATTACATCGTATTCGTAGATGGGACTCCACTCCGAAGGCATATTGACCAAATGAGATCCACTTATGTTAAAGGTAATAGTACTGATCATATTTCAACATTTCTTCCTGTAGATCCTCAAACGATAAGAACGATGTGGGCTTAAGTGAAGAGAGAAGTCCAAGTCTTCTTTTACATTTATACAGCCATTTTTTACATTTTAACTTTTGATCGACTTTAAAATTCTTTCGTTTTTGTCAAATTCATTCTATAGTCAATATAATAGCGTGATACACTCTCTCTTTTTCTGTAAAATGAAACACAGGGTTATATTGGTAATAAAATGGATTTGACAAAAACGAAAGAATTTTAATCACTGGCGATCAAAGCTTTCTTCTTAGCAGACGTAATTTCCCTCAGTGTTCCGTACAGATTTCAAAATTACCAAAAGAACCCGGTCGGTAAATGTTGAAGACCTTTTGTCTTCAAGCATTTATTTAAATAAAATGGCAAAAAGAGACAGTGACTCTAGACATAACCGCTTTCTACCACTTTTACAACATCAAACTCTGCCAAATTGTGATAGTGATGTGGAATTTGATGAAATTGTTGGCAAAAGTGAAGAGAAACGTGTTAAAATCCCATCTGTGATAGTACTCCTTCAATCTAATGAAAATGTGCATAAGCTTTTCAAAGAGAAGCAAAAATGTCAATTGGCATCAAAGTGATCTGTGAAGACATTAATACCCACAGTTAAGTGTGCGATCTTCTCAAAAGTGTGCAGTGGCAATATTTTAAGCATGATCTCCCATCTTCCAAATCTTTCAAGGTCAAACTGGCCTGGAAGAGATGTCCATAGCTGCTCTTAAGAAAGAACTCATTACACTCGGGTTGAAATGCCAAAATATAAAAATGTTAAAGAAAAACATTGAACTGAAGAAAAACGTACGCTCCTTATTCAAGACCCAAATTAAGTGGGATTATGCTAAAAATCAAAAAAATAAATTAACGCAATGCTTCAACTGCCAAATGTTTGGTCATGGAGAGAGAAATTGCAATGTTAGAACATAGTGTGCAATTTGCTCTCAAAATCATAAAACTGAGAACTGCAGCAAAAAAAAATGCTATTAAGTGCAACTGCAAAGGCCATCACAAGTCGGACGATCTATCGTGTGTTTCAAGACAATCATTTCTTCAAATAAGAGAAAAGCTCGCCAACAGCAACAACAACAAACGCACAGTCCATCCTGTTAAGAGAACCAATCAGCCTTTCATGCTTGACTGTGAAGCTTTCCCCCAGCTTGGCGCTCATCTTAATCGCAAACTATATTCTCTTTCACGTACTCCTCCTCCAGTGCATCAACAACAACAACCCTCGAATAGCAACAACACATGGAAGAACACAGCTAACGATCATGTAAGTGACAGCAATGGGAAGCAGGTCACCAATAATATCTTCTCTCTCGAAGAAATAAATTCCCTTACTCTTGAGATGGCAACATTGTTAGGTAAATGTAGTAGATGGTTGTTCTTATTTTACGTACACTAAGGTTGTTCTTCGTCGAAACGACTACGACCGTTTTTAAATTTGTGCCGTTTGTCCCCTAAGTCAAAAATCTCAACTTTTACAGTTAGTTATATTAGTTGTTTTATTTATTATGTCTGTTCCATATTATTCAATACTTTTAGTTATGACAATATATAAAAAATAAACATATAATGACTTCATATTTTTTGGATATTTTTTAAAACAGTCGATTTCTTTCGTCGATTCGACGAAGAACAACCATCTAGGGTTAATGTCATAGCGCAATTAGCTATTAAGTATTTCAATAATGTTAAGTAATATGAATGCGAGCCTTAATATAATTACTTGGAATGCAAGAGGCATTCGAAATAAAAATCTAGAATTTTCTGCAATTATGTGCAAACATAATATTGATATTGGTTTATTGTCTGAAACGTGGTTATCTGATAATGTCAATCTATCTAACAAAAACTATAAATGTTACCGGTATAATCGAAATTACAGAATTGGCGGTGGTGTCGCATTGATAGTGAAAAGATCAATTCAGCACAAATTATTACCTACCGTCAGAACACATTTTTAAACGGGAAGCCTTAAAAAACGATATGAGGAAACTAATAAATATTTACGTGCAGCTCCTTATTGGTGGCGATCTTAACTGCCGTCATCGAGATTGGAACTGTCTTCGAGCAAATACTTATGGGAATGTATTAGCTGAGCTCAGGTTTCGGTATCCAATTTCAATTTTATCCTCACCAAGTCCAACTTACTACCCACCTTCTGCTAGAGCAATTCCATCCACTCTTGACCTGTTTTTTACCAACACAGTAGGTTTGATTAGTCAACCACTAACAGTAAATGATCTCAGTTCAGATCACTTACCAGTAGATGGTCTGTATTAGTGTCACCAATTTTTAGTGTCACTCGGGTCAAAGACTTCAATAGGACTGATTGGTCACGGTATGCATCAGTACTAAAACGAAATTTGAGACAAGTGTTTGGCGAAGAAAATGTCAGATTAGACTCTCCGGATTCCATTGACCATGCACTTGAAACGTTAACCTCGTCAACTCTAAGCACCGTTGATGAAGTGGTTCCCAGCAAGGTTTTGTGTTTCAATGGTTCAACCAAACTGCGTAGAGACATCCTTCAGCTCATTAAGTTTCGCAACAGCCTACGCAGGAAATGGCAGCAACTTAGGATAGAAGACTACTTACATGCGACCAGGTATCTTACTACAAGAATTAGACAGGAGATACAAATGTTTAAAAATATTGAGTGGAACCATAAACTGAGAGACTTAGACAAATGTAGTAAACCCTTTTGGAATATCGTAAAAGTTATTAAGAACAAGCGAACGTTTATTCCTTTCTTGAGAACTTCCACTGCACAATCTGTCTCCAATTCAGAAAAAGCTAATATATTAGCCAGTACATTTTTTTTCGAACCACCAAATCTCGAGTACAGCAAATAATGCTAATGATAGTATTGTTGAAGGTTCTTTATGACTGATAAACAACCAAACTCAGCCTTATGACGCTGATACGGTTGGTCTGGATGAACTTAAATCGATTATCACTACTCTAAGAACTCGTAAGTCAGTCGGATTTGACGGAATTAGGAACATCTTTCTTAAATACCTTCCCACGTTGGCTCTTAAGATTTTGCAATAAATTTTTAACGGATGTCTCAAAATAGGTTACTTTCCCTCTGATTGGAAATGCGCCAAAATTATCCCAATCCCCAAACCAGGAAAGCCCTTGAATGATCCCTTAAATTATCGCCCCATAAGTCTCCTAAGTTCTCTTAGTAAATGTTTTGAAAAGGTCATTAAAAATAAATTAATGCTTCATCTGGAAGAATCTAATATCTTATATCTAATTCGCTCACATCATAGTACTTCACATCAAGTTCACAGAATAAAAAAACACGTACTTGATTCCTTTTCAGAAGGCAAAAGTACTGGCATGGTTCTCTTTCATGTCGAAAAAGCATTTGACACTGTATGGCACAATGGTCTTGTCCATAAACTCTTGCAATTTAATTTTCCTATGTACCTCATAAAAATCATCCAATCTTTCTTAACGGCAAGGAGTTTTAAGGTATTTGTAAACCAGACTTCATCAGATGTCCAATGGATTCCTGCCGGTGTTCCTCAAGGCTCCGTATTGGGCCCCATTCTCTACAACATCTATGCATTTGACTTTCCTTCACTTCCTGGATGTCATTCTGCAATTTTTGCAGATGATACATGCATTTATTCGTCTGATTCGATAGGCTCGAATATTGAGTCTTATTTGCAATCTGGATTAAAATGCCTACTTAAATATCTTGCAGATTGGAAAATTAAAATTAATCCTCAAAAAACACTAGCAATTTTTTCTCTCGAAAAAAAAACTTGTTTTTTACTTGCTGGGAATTTAATAGTCTGCGGAAATCAGATTGACTGGGCACCATTTGTTAAGTATCTAGGAGTCTTTATGGACAAGAGACTGACTTTTGCCCAACATACAAAAAATGTTGTTAGTAAAGTTATATACCCATTCATTTGTCGCAAGTCTGAATTAAGCAAAGATAATAAGCTTATAATTTATAAATCTATCTTCCAAGCCATTCTGTGCTACGCAGCTTCAGTTTGGGAGAACTGCGCCAACTGTCATCTTAAAAAGTTGCAAGTTCTCCAAATTATGGTCTTAAAAATGATCCTAAAACTACCACGGTGTTTTTCAACTTCAGAACTTCACGAAATAGCCAAAATTGAAACGGTAAAAGAAAGAATAGCTCGACTTTCTGAAAAATTTGTCTATTCATGTATTATATCAGATAACCCTCTCGTTTCTAATCTTGTAAATGTTCTTTGATATTATATGTTTTATTTATTTATTAATCAATGTATTAAGTTATTTCATATATTTGTTTAATTCTATACATGCCTTATGTGCCCACAAAGGGCATACCCATATACAAAATTGTGATATTTTGCATGAAGGTTTTTAATAAGCTTTTCCTTCGGCTCCTTTCTTCTGTACAATTGATATTGTGCTCGTATTTCCATTTTTCATAAGGTAAAAAATAACCATATCTATGTATATCTCAATTTTGAAAAATGTAAATAATAAATAAATACAAATACAATACAGAGAATTTTAATGTCGGTCAAAGTGTAGCAAATTGCTTGGCATAAAAATAAGTTTATTTTTAACTTTTAAGTTCCTTTTTAACAAAATAAAAGCTTTTTAAAATCAATTTTCTACGTATATTTTTATTTTTAACTTTTTAGTATTATTAAAATTCTTTGTGTAGTTGTTTGTTGTTTCTTTTCTATTCATGCCTTTTCCTCGAGTAATGGACAAAAACCGTCTATCCCCCAGAGGTCCGTTACGGAGGAATAAGGGCTTCAATGCAACAGGGTGCGCCCCGGTGCCCTGAGGTACAACGTTAGCGGTATGATAAGTTTATGCACCCTCATACCATTAGGCCCTCGGCACGTGCTCCCTTTGCGTTGGGTCATTCCCTTAAACCAAAATCCACATCCAAAATCAAAATAAACGAAACCAACTCTTATTTGAATATTTAGATTTGCAGTTCTTATAGCCGTCTTAAAGTTCAGAATAATTTATTATTATAAATATATTTCTACTCTTCAAGCCTTTTCATTTGATACCCATATTAAGGGGGTTGAAGAGAAAATGTAATCCACCATCTTGGAGCGGCGGCCATATTGAATTTAGTGTGATGTTACTAACTTTATTGTTTTTTACTATTCAAGCCCTATTATTTGATACCCATATAATAAGGGTTGAAAAGAAATGTAATCCGCCATCTTTTAGCGTCGGCCATATTGAATTTAGTGTGATACTAACTTTTATCGTTTTCTACTCTTCACGCCCTTTTATTTGATAGCCATAATAAGGGGCTTGAAAAGAAATGTACTCCGCGATCTTGGAGCGACGGCCATTTTGAATTTAGTGTGATTTTACTTACCTTTTCATTTTCTACTCTTCAAGGCCATTCACATCATACCCATGTTGCTAGAGTCAGCCAACATAGAGTTTCAAAAAGTTGTGAACATCGTAAGGGGAGAAGAAATGGGGAAAACCCAAATTAGAATTCTGCACCCAGGTGCCGTTTTCGGCTTGACGTTGATTATTGGAACACCCTATATATACCTACTACACATCCAACTAAATAATTAATTTTAATCCTCTCGATTTAAACTTGACATTATTAAAGAAAACCATATCATAAAGAAATGGTTTATCAAAATCTTCCCAGTTTTGAAATGGATATTACTCGTATAAAGAAAAATTTTAAAAGTTTCATAAGTGTTAAGTAAAGTTAGGAGCTACATTAGTTCCATAAAATATCAATAGAAAAGCTAAAAAGTATTTTAAAAAAAAGTGAGAAACAAAATTATACTAGTAACTCAATTGAATTTCACAACTATAATAGATTAAAATCGAATATAAGTACAGTCGAATCCCGATAATACGAAATGGCAAAGAAACAGCATTTTTCACCAATCACCGCAGGTTACGAATTATCGAGATTTCTATTTAACGAGGTAGAAAACATAAAAATACGAGTTAACGGTGCTTTTACATTTCATATGATTTTCTAATACATATTGTTTAACTTTATTAAAACTAAGCGCTCAATTCACATATCTTTAATTACATCTTAAATACTCGTATGTACTACAAAAAATAAAAAAGGAAACATAAAATTACATTAAAATACAAAATATCATGAAGACTACATCGAGTCAACAAAATTGTTTACAAAACTTAACCGTTAAGCTGAAAATGTTTTTTTTTGCGCGTTGCATTACGAATTATAAGAGGTTTAAAAAACGACTTACGATTTATATAAGAGGTTTTGTGTTCATTGCAATGCAAATAAAATACGAAATAACGAGGGGTGTAAAATGAATGAAAATTTTACGAATTAGCGACGATTTTTCAAGGGACTAGCAATTTTTTATGAATTATTGAGGTTTCGATTTATCGGGGTACGAATTATCGGGATTCGACTGTATATTTATCTATAAATATATATCTATATGCATACTCATATATACATATAAAAGTATTTTTTTCTTTTTGCTTTAAAGAATTTAACACTCAAGAGGGTATGAATACTCTTAAAATGCCGGAGCACGTGTCAAGTTTTTCGGAAAATGAGATAGAGAGAGAGAAAAAGATCTTTGGGCTCAGTGGTAATTCGCTCCATGGGTGGGATCCAACATTTAATAGGCAGACTAATTTTTAGTTAAATTGACTTGTTGTTGTTTTATTTTAGACAACCACTCATATAACATGATTTTGGTTGCCTGAAAAAAAGAGTGTATTTCGGTCGCGGTTGGGATTGAACACCGAGCCCTCCTATTGGGAAGTCAATACACTACCACTTGAGCCACGGTATACAAATATTGTATACTATGATCAAATGGAATGAGTTAAGTTATAGAAGTTATTTTGAAATATATTGTTGTTCTTAAAGAAGGGTTCTAAGATTTTGTCGTATGACATATGGCCCAGCGTTATCGTGATGGAAGTCGACGCCTTTTGAATTAGAAAAAACCTGATGATTTTAATGCACTTTCTCAATAAGCTAAGAAAGTTCTTCACAGAATTTATTTGCCGTGATTGTTTTGCAATGCCCCCGAAAAATATAACAGTACCTTCATTGGGTGCAAGTTACAGGTTGTTAAGGATCCACTTCCCATCACCTATTACGACTCGATCCAAAAAAAAGTTCGTTTTTCGCTATTCGTTATTTTTTTCCGTCAGATAATGCGCGGCACACCTTCCAAAATCTACCAAACCACTTTATACGATCCAAAAAGACGCTCTGAATATTTTTTGTGGCAGTTCCAATACTTACTCGTTTTGCATTGCGAAAGAGTAACATTTCGTTCTTAATTTAATAAAAAAATGTTTGCACACAATTTGATTTAATTGAACTGGTTCCAGCTATAATATGACTTCTGATGCCACGACCTATCCACTGGAAAAAATAATTGCTGTAGCAAACTTTCCTCAACATATAAATATCGGGCACGATTTTTTTCAATATTTAAAAATTAATTGCAAGATGCTTTTTCTCGGCTGAATGACTTTTAAATGAAATTTCATATCTTTTATTTAAAAGCAAAGTTCTGGCTAAAAAAAAGGGACCGAAAATCACTCGAAGAATTTTCCTCTGTCCGCTAAGAGCACCCTTATCCATTTTGATAATGTCCATGCCTTTACCTCACACAGGAAGATTGTCATTATTAAAGTCTTATAAAAGGTCACTTTCGTTGTTCGGGAGAGGGTTTTTGTAGTTAATTGCCTTCTAAGCCCAAAGAAGCAGCAATTGACAATTGTGTTTTTGAGTTTTTCATCCCCTTTTTGTCCGGCCCATCCCATCGTATTTCTTGGATGGGTAAATTTCTGCTTTACAGCAGTCTAGGGCCCCGCAAGTTGTTCGGATGCACGTGGCCTATAAAAAGGCCTAATATTTCAACAAAATAGCTATCCATATCCGAGGCCTGTTTCGGAACCACGGCGGCGAAATCCCCAAGTCGGTTAGACCGAAGCCAGTAGCCATTTCAGAGATGTGAGCACTGCCATTAGTTCATAAAGGGCTCGTCCGCCATCATCTCATTTCCAAGACCCTGACTTAGTCTCAGAAATCGTTAACGGCCTAAGCTTCTGTTTATCGCGAGGTTGACACTTCTTAGCGCTTACCTTATATGCGTAGCACCCCAGCATCTCTCTCTTCTAAATATGGGCTTAAAATGAAGTTGCAGTTTTTTTTATCCTTTCTAACTAATTGATTTGTGTTATATCCTTTTTGTAATTTCTAAGGATATCATTTTCAGTGATTTCATCGTTTTACGGGTAAAAATCATATAGTATGAGAAATCGGTTGGTGTATCACTCTCAAATTCTTAAAAAACAGTTGAGTTCATCAATTCTTCACACGGAAGCTTTTTAAAGCAGTACTTTTATTGTTGTTTGTTTTACAGTTTTGTTTTGTTAATTATAGATATCTTTAATTCGTTTTGATATTTATGTATATCCACCCGACCTGGATGAAGTGAAGATAGCCATATCGAAGCTTGAGTCCAACAAAGCTGCTGGAGCGGATGGCCTGACTGCCGAGCTCTTCAAAGCGGCAGGCGATGACTTGGTAAGGAGCATACACCAACTCATCTGTAAAATATGGTCGGACGAAAGTATGCCCGATGAATGGAACCTCAGCATTGTTTGTCCAATTCTCAAAAAAGGAGACCCTTTGAACTGCGCCAACTGCAGAGGCATCAGTCTCCTTAACATTGCATATAAGATCTTATCCGCCGTATTGTGTAAACGCCTGAAGCCGTTTGTCAACAACCTGATAGGTCCATATCAGTGTGGCTTCAGGCCAGGAAAGTCAACCATCGACCAGATATTCACACTACGGCAGATCTTGGAGAAGACCCATGAGCTTCAGATCGATACCCACCACCTATTCATCGATTTTAAGTCCACTTATGACAGCATCTATAGAGACGGGCTATATAGAGCAATGTCTAGTTTTGGCATCCCTGCCAAACTCGTCCTTCTGTGCAGGATGACGATGGAGAATGCACGCTGCTCCATCAAGGTCGGTAAAGATCTCACCGAGACCTTTGATGTCCAGAAAGGATTTAGACAAGGCGATGCGCTGTCATGCGATTTTTTCAACATCGTACTTGAAAGAATAGTGCAAAACTCACGAGCAAACACAAGAGGCACTATCTTTCAAAAGTCTGTCCAACTACTCGCATACGCCGACGATATTGACATAATCGGGAGAAAGCAGCGTGATGTCAGTGGCGCTTTCGCGAGTTTTGATACAGAAGCGGCGAAAATGGGTTTAGCGGTCAATGAGGGCAAGACCAAGTATATGCTGTCAAGCAAAAAGGACAACCAACACCGACGTCTCGGACAGAACGTCACCCTCGACAGATATATAACTTTGAGGTAGTTAAGGACTTTGTCTACCTAGGCTCCGCTATAAATACAGACAACGACACCAGCGCTGAGATCAAGCGAAGAATAACTCCTGCCAACCGCTGTTTCTTTGGGTTAAGAAGGCAATTGAGTAGCAAAGCCCTCTCTCGGACAACAACAGTCACCCTTTATAAGACTTTAATAATCCCGGTCCTGCTCTATGGCGCAGAGGCATGGACATTATCAAAAATGGATGAGGGTGTTCTTGGTTGCTTCGAGAGAAAAATTCTTCGGGCGATCTTCGGTCCCGTCTGTACAGCGACATGGACCTAGCCAGAAGAGTGAAGATCCAAAGACTGAGATGGCTGGGTCATGTAGAGCGCATGGACACCAATGCTCCGGTCCGAAAAGTCTTTTTTTTATTTCATTCAAGAGAATGTTGAAGAAGATCCAAATTTATAGATTCGACGTCATTCATCACAGTTTGGTCTGTCCAAAGATGTGAAGGCTTAGAAGATCCAGCTCTTTGAAGAATTGAAGCCGAATGAACATCATTTGCGTCAACTGGCATTGGATCCATAAGATTTTTGGCTTCATTTGAATAAGCGTTTGGAGCGAAATTAATCCACATAAGATTATTAAAACGCCATTAAATTTGGTGTGGTTTGTGAGGGAGATCAAGGATATTCGCTATAGAGGAATGTTCATGGACTTTTTCGTTTCTCGAATGAATGACATGACAGTGTAAGAGATATGGTTCCAGCAAAATGGCGCTTCCTGCCGTACAGCATAGAATAAAATCAATTTATTGAAGGAAATATTCGACGAATACATCATTTCGCTTTTATTTTAACACAGTATGCACAGACTTTCGATAAATTATCTCTCTTAATTCTGAACAACATATGTAAGTTAATAGAGATTTATTGGGACTAGATTTTTAATTTTTGAGGGAAAACTATGAAAAAAACCTCCATTCGAAATAAGTGAATTTGTGTTCCTTATTTAAATAATAAATAATTGTTTGAATAAATCTAAATAAATGATTAAATAAATAAATAAAATTGACAAAATAAATACATTAAAATAAAATAAATAATCTTGTAGTATATACTCGTAAGGGCAAATTAAAAAAAAAGATATATTAATATGAAAAAATAAACAAAAAAATAAAAATAAATATAGATAAAAATATTATTATTAAATTAAATTATGAAACAAACAATTATTAAATTAATTCGTTTTCAGCATATGCACAAATATTATTATTAAATTAAGTTATAAAACAAACAATTCTTTAATTAATTCATTTTCAGCATATGCACATTTGGCATAAAATCTTATTTTTTCAATCTTAATTCTCCTTGCAATGTGAACGAGACCGGCAATATCATTTAAAGTTGTGGCAGAGAAATCTCTAGGCAGATTCAATATTATTTTCAATAGTTTGTTCTGAGCGACTTTGAGTTTTTTGATGTCTTGCTTATGCACTCGATTAAAGAGTATGATTTTTGTTACTCAATGCTTCTTGATCATTTTCTTTTCGGATATGTTAAGTAACAAGTCTACTTTGACAAACCAACAACATTCGATGCATTTTACGTAAACTTTACTCATTTTATCAAGGATATACGGCCACAAATGCTTGAAAATGTGTTTTTGTCTTTTGGATGACATTCATTCATCCAACGTGGTAGGCATATGACCGAAGTTGTATTGTATTTAAATATTAATTACAGGAAGTATTTTCTCGACTAAAGACAAATAAATGACTTTTTAATAAAATTTCGTGTGTTTTGTTCAAAATGAAAGATACAAAGCCCGTACCAATTTTAAAAACACCAAATATATTTTTATTCATATGTGTGATAAAACTCTATAGACATAAATTTTATTTTTAACAGCTGTCTTCTTTCGATCAGGTCAATATCATCGGCTTATGCGAGTAATTAGATGGACTTTTGAAATACTGTGCCTCTTACATTTGCGCGTAAGTTTTGTACTATTATTTCAAGAATTAAATTAAACGAATTGACAGCCCATAGTATAGACAGTCTAAATCCTTTTTTGACATCAAAGGTCTCAATATGATCTTTACCGATCTTGGTGGAGCAGCGTTCATTCTACAAATCCCCTTGTGAATATCGAGATGTGGGAACTACGTGCTAACTGCGACAATATTTCGCCCTGCCGCATAGTGCGGCTATCGCGCTTATAAGTCCGAATGGACATCGACCAGTACTAGACGGTTGGAGGTAAAACAAGCACAATTGGTGTCGGAAACAGTTGTACCACAGGATATAGGTTGACACCTCTTTAGCACCCAACCATAATAATTATCCGGTAAAAATAAAACCTAAAAAAATGAAAACTACACTCTTGCTTTTCTTGACTCAACGTCAATGACTTTTCAATTATATATAAGGACATGCACTAAAGAGAAAAAATAAATTAAATGTACTTTTGTGTTAACAGCAATATCATCACCAGTTAATGTGTATTCTTACAAATGTAACACACATGCTATTTCAGATATAAGGGGAATATGAATAAGAGTGTCAGCATCTACTAGCTCTTAGGGTAGGGTTTTTTTTTCCATCTTTTACGGTTTATTGAGATGAAAGAGATTCAAATTAAATTAACATTTTATATGGTCAAATTTGCCGATTTTAAAATCATTAAATACTGTAACTACCATTTTCTTTGAATGAATCAAAAACCCGTAGGCGTTTAAACTTTTATTTTCTTGAAGTGCGATTTTGTGTTTTAAACATTTTTATAATGGAGAGAAAAGGTTTTTTCCAAACAATGTTTAAATTTAAAATGTGTTTCTTGTTTTTTCTTGTCAGCTAAGCCGACTGAGTCAATTTGAATTTTTTCATTTTTAAGTGCATTAATACCCGAGAAAAATTAAAATGAATGTTATTTTGCCGGCAACTTACTAGAGCAAAAGACAACAAAAAAAGGATAACACCAGACAACCCAAATTCAATTGAAAGTTAAAACAGAAATAAAACAAAACAGCAGTGAAATAAATCTTTTTTTCACTCTCGAATTTCTGGGAATATGTTTCACAGTACTTGCCACAATAATGACTTCTGAAAGTATGCCAAATTATATCAACCCTTTGAAGCCTCTTTATCCCTTTTAGTTGTTCTCCTGTCTGCCTTGGCTCTTCTTTTGATTGTTCGTATGTTTGCAATAATGTGTCGTCAGGCGAGAATAACAAGGTCGCATATGAAAAAACATGAACTTGAGATACAGCGAAAACAAAAACTCACACATTTTTTAGTGCAGTTCTAGTTGATTTTGTCCACAGATCAAGTGCTTTACATGTTCATAAAATAGATGCAAACATAAGTACATTAAAAAAAATATTGTAATATTGTCCAAAAATTGTGTAAATAGCGTTTAAAAATTAACATAAAATTTTGTCGCTAAAATTTGTGTGTCATTTATGAGTTACAAGGTTGTATGTTCAATATGCGACTTTGAGCTAAAATAAATAAAGAAAACAAAACTTCAAGCACTAGCAACAAAAAATAGAAATATGGTCTACATTTTTATTTTGCTATAAAATTAATATGACAAAATTCAATTGAAAGCAAAAATAATAATAAAAAAAAACAAAATAAAGAAAAGCGACATTACTTCTTCTTTTTTAACGTTTTTGAGGACCGTGTAGTTTTTATTGGTTTATTTTGAAGTTGGGCAGATATTTCTGTTCGTAGAACTAACTTTTTCGGTTTTGGTAATTCAAATGTGCTCGTTGTGTTTGTCCTGGTAGAAATTTTGGTGTACTTTACATACTATAATATACCTCCTTCAGATATTTTTTTTATTTTTCTATTACATTTAAACTATTTTTCAAAGGTTGTCGCAGTATATCTCTAGCATCTACAATATATATGTATGTGCGTATGAACCCTTTGGTAACATTCATATGACAATTTTCCACTTCAGATGGGAAGGTTCCCCCAAAACTCCTTATCTATAATATTTGAACTATAGAATGAAAACACTTAGTCCAACAATTTTGATGACATTTACTAAACTGTCTGCCTTAAAAAAACCTAATATTGATTATAATAAATAAATAAAAAGATTAAGAATCTCTGCTGTCTGAAAATGGCTCGAGAGAACTTGTGCTTTTTACGGTTGGTTGCGAAGTTTTCCTACCCGAATATTTTCTCAATTTTCGCCATTCACTTGCAAAGGTCTATAATACTTCCTGGCAGGGACGCCGATGTCAAAGTTACAAAATGTAATTTTCTTATTGTTGCCTTATAGTTTTCATTTAAGAATAGGAAAGGATAGCACATGGCACGTAGCTTTGCCATAAGCCTTGTGCATGTGCGAAATTGCTTGGGTGAAATGATGACAGTTTTCGCAAGGAAATTGCTATCATCTTATGTATAATAGGTATTGGGAATGATTAAAGGATGTGACCACTGTGCTGCAGCAGTGTGGAATTCAAGCGAAACGACTTTATTTTGTCGTATTTCTGAATATCGAACCAGAGGAAATTAAATCTCTATAATCAGCATAATTTCTACATGAGTCTGATTAAAACTAAATTATACATGCTTTCTAAACGTAAACAAATCCATTTATAATCATTGGCATCTTTTATCAATGACGACAATATTGAGAGAAAATAATAGAGTAAAAGCGATAAATTGCATCATCAATGACCGTGATCGAGGATGAAAATAAATTTGGAAATTTAGAAGCCTTCAAATACTTTGACTTGGATAAATCCCTTTTCCAGATGGTTTGGTTGGCACAATTTCAATCAATTAACTTTATATCAAAGATATAAATTAATGTTTATTTAAGTAATATGATGGTATAAAAATAAGGATTGTTTTGTAAAGTCTTGTTTTACTCTTTACCGTTGTACTTCAAACTGGAATTTTCCTTTTTAAATAAAACGACTTCTCCTTATTTTATTTTATGCGCGAAGTATGTGTTTTATTTTCTGTCACTTTAATAGAAAATTAAAATAAGATTACACAATTAAGTTTTTTTTAAATAGGGTGTTTCTTTCGCTTTTTTGCTCGCTATCCATTTTATTATTTGAAGTGATAAAGTTGACATTAAAAGTGGCAGATCGTGAAGCGAATTTGCCAACTTTTACATTAATGAACAAAAAAATGTTAAGCGCATAAAATATTAATACACCTTAGTATTAATAAATTAATGAAAAATTATTCTGATATATTGTTGAATCTGCTTAACTACAGCCGGAAACAATAGGATAGTTACTAAACGCCTTAAAAGAATTTTATTTTAGTTAAATTTTATTAAGTTAATATAACTTTTGCCTAAGGAATGGAGTTTAAAAGTCGTAATAGTCAATAAGGTTATATGAACTTACATATGTTTTATCTAAAATTATTAACTGCAATTAATGCTGGAGTTGTATAGAACAGTTCGTTATTAAATTACCATCTGCATTAGTTCGCTGTTTTTTGAAAGTCATTTTGGAGAACTTATTTACTTACTTTAGGTGGCGCTACAGTCCGGGGTGGACCTGGGCCTCAACCAACAAGCGTTTCCAGCCATCTCGATCTTTGACTCTACATGAATCAGCCACCTAAGTCTATGGACCTTCACCCTTCTGGCTAGGTTAACATCATTGTGTTTTCTCCTGGCGGTGAGTGGGTCAATGCATACGGGACCGAAAATCACTCGAAGAATTTTCTTCTCGAGGCGGCCAAGAGCACCCTCATCAATTTTTGATAATGTTCATGCCTCTGCGCATATACAGTAACTTTTTCTGTTAGAGAGAGGGCTTCGCTAGTCAATTGCCTTCTTAGCCCAAAAAAGAAGCGATTGGAAAGAGTTATTTTTCGTTTGTTCCAGCGCTGCTGTCGTTGTCTGAATTTATAGCGGAGCATAGGTAGACAAAGCCCTTAACTACCGTAAAGTTATATCTGTCAAGGGTGACGTTCTGTCCGTTACGTCGGTGTTCAGTGCCCTTTTTGCTTCACAGCAAAAGTCTTGCCCTCATGGACTTCTTAACCCATTTTCGCCGCTTCCGTCTCAATACTTCCAAAGGCGCCAGTGACATCACACTGCTTTCTTCCAACTATGCCAATATCGTCGGCGTATGCGAGTATTTGGATGGACGTGTGAAACATTGTGCCTCTTGTGTTTGCTCGTGAGTTATGCACTACTCTTTCAAGTATGATGTCGAAGAAATCGCATGACAGCGCATCGCCTTGTCTTGATCCTTTTTTGACATTCAAGGTCTCAGTACGCTGTTTACCGACCTTGTTGGAGCAGCGTGCATTCTCCACCATCATCCTGCACGGACGGACGAGTTTGGCAGGGATGCCGAAACTAGACATTGTTTTGTATAGCTCGTCTCTAAAGATGCTTTCATACGCTGTTTTAAAATCGATAAATAGTTGGTGTGTATAAATCTGAAGCTCATGAGTTTTCTCCAAGATCTGCCGTAGTTTGGATATTTGGTCGATGGTGGACTTTCCTGGCCTGAAGCCACGCTGATATACACCTGTCAGGTTATTAACGAACGGCTTCAGGCGTTCCCACAATACGGCAAATAAGATCTTGTAAGCAATGTTAAGAAGAGTGATACATCTGTCATTGGCGCAGTTCAGAAAGTATACTGTCTTGAGAATCGGACAAACAATGCTGAGGTTCCTATCATCTGGCATGCTTTAGCCCAACCATATTTTAGAGATGAGTTGGTGAATGCACCCTTCTGAGTCATCACCTGCCGATTTAAAGAGCTCGGCAGTTATCACATCCAGTCTAGCAGCTTTGTTGGACTTAAGGTTAGATATTGCTATCTTCTTTTCATCCAGGTCGGGTGGACGGAATTATTGGTATAGATCGTCCTGATAGAAAGGTTCATTCTGTGTCCATGCCACGTTTTTTTACCTTTTGGTAAAATCTCCCAGTTATGCTCCTTCTTCTTCTTTCTGACCTAGGGGTTTCATTTCATTTAATTTAACTTTATTTTCTGGAATCTATCTTTAGACCATAAATGAACTAACATAGATGGCAAACTCTACTAATACAGCTGCAAGCCTGGACTTTTTCACAATTACACTGTAAGTGAATCACCAACACTAATCCAAGCCTGATACCTGTCAAAATAGGTGCTGAAAATATATATAGTAGAAGTCATCACAATCCGATATGCGACGCCCAATAACTTGTTCCAACAGGTACAAACAGGTTTCCAGCTGATGCAGCAAATAATTGGTCTGTTGAGTTTCCCACGGAAACGAGTGCACGAGCAGGCTATTCGATTCCGGATCAAGTGCACGCGAATTGGGTAAAGTGCACTGTCAGGAGGAATGCATGGGAACCTTTGCATAGCTAACGGAGCTTTTGAGTTAAGCTGATGAGGATTGTGAAATCAGTTCTGGTTCTGGTCTGGACTGCATCAAGCATAAATTAATTTATTCGAATAAAGTTATAACGAGTATTGAAAACGGTTGTTTTTATTGTAAGACGAACAGTTGGGTCAGCCCCTTGGCTGACGTTCGCGTTTTTTTTATTGTCCTTATGAAGGACAACTTTAACTGGCGCCTGAGCAGGGACAGGCTTAGAAAGTGTATATCCTTTTCGTCCTAGCAATGGTGGCAAAGATATTTAAAAAAAAAAAAACAAATATTGTCCTTAAATGGGCATAGATCAGACCACCCCCTTTGGAGTGTGTGGCGTTGTAACCATGGGAACACAACCGCCTTCCTGGTCTAAATATATATTAAAAAAATTGTTTAAGCCAATAACCAAATTCTGCTGTAACCATGGGAACACAGCGGAGATTGCGAAAAGGACAAAGGGATATACAAGTGAAGTGAAATCGTGCCATTAGTAGGTTGCTTTCAAGTATTAACGATAGCAACTAAACGGGAACCCCACGATCCTTCCACTAAGCCTGTCTCAAACCAAAAAATCGCGAAGAAAAGGAAAATTTTTTTATTGAATTATGCTTTTGTTTTAGATCACCGGCAGACCTTCTTTTCTACTAACGGTTGTTGAAAGCGAGAATGTTATTCACGATCTTGTAAGTGAAGGCATTCCAGAGTGATAAGTGATAAGATAAGTAGAAACTTGTGTGGAAAAGAAAATAATATAAGGAATTCCGATTGGAATAAAAGCAAGTGCTTGCAAATTTTGCAATTAACGATAAATTATGATCACATCCTTTTGTTAAATTCAAGAGGGTTAAAGGTGTTAGAGAAATCTCTATAAAAAAAAAAAAAGTAAATAAAATAAAAAATTTATATTACAAAATAAGAAAGGAAAAGAATAGGAAAAAAAGTGTTAAAAGTCGAAAGTACAAAACCGATTAATTTATAAAAAATAAAGGAAAAAAAGAATTGTGAGAAAGGAATCCTATTTGTGAAAACGTGTTCAAAGTTAAAAGTGTAAAACTAACTAATTTATAAAAAATAGAAGAGAAGAAGAAGAGCGAAGAATTGTCAAAAGGAAAAGGTATGGTGCATTGTTTTATATTGAAAAGATCATGTAAAAATTAAAGAAAATTTATACGTGGGGTGTACACCCTATTGAATAATATTATATATATAAAAAAAAAAAATATACTATATAGATATAATAACTAAAAAATTGATTGAATCTGTGCCGAGATCGAGGGCAGTCACATTTGATAAATTGATATAAATTGTAAATTGGTACTAAGGTTGTATTTTTAATAAAAATGGACGCAGTTGCCAAATCTGTAACGGAGTTGACCGGAGCGGTCAATGCTATTTTAAACCAGCTCAGGGAAATGGATGAGCGCTTAAAGTCACTTGAGCAAGGTACCCATTCAGAACTTGAGACCAGTCGCGGGAACATACCCCTCTGCGGACCAAGGACAGAGGCTGACTTGAAGGAAATAAGTCGGCTCCCCGACTGCGTCAAGGAATTGCAGACCTTCGACGGAAACCCCACGCAATACGTGTCCTGGATACATAATGTAGAGGGTATACTGAAGGACTTCAGTATAATCAGGAGCAAGCCACTGTATCGTGCAATATTACAGCACATCCGTCAAAAAATCAGGGGAAAAGCTGATTCAGCCCTTATTTCCTACAACATCTTTGACGATGATTGGGAGGAAATTAAAAGAATACTTTCGTTGCATTACGCCGGCAAACGTGACATCAGAACCTTAGAGCATCAACTCAACCAGCTTTCACAGAAGGGGTCAAGATTGGACGAGTTTTACGCCACGGTGAACCACCAGTTCTCCCTAATAATTAATAAGATCAAAACAGAATCCTATTCACAGGAGACTGTCGGTGCACTGATAGAGACTTACCGGAACCGTGCGCTGGATGTTTCATAAGAGGCCTTAACGGCGACCTGTCTAGGATGCTCATCGTACAGAAACCCAAAAACCTCCCCGAAGCATACGCTTCGTGTCTGGAGATTCAGAATCTCAATTTCCGAAACCATTCGATTCATGTCAGCAATGCATCGAACACAATAACAGTAAGGGGGCTGTCAGACGGGATAATAGGCCTTCTCGTCCACAATTTAGAAACCACCCATCAGCCACTTACTTTTGCGCTAGGTAACAGGAACTTTAATGCCAAATTAAAGAGGTGGAAAGCCCGCATAGAGGAGTACAACTATGAGTTGGCTTACAAACCAGGTAAATCAAACATAGTAGCCGACGCTCTCTCCGGATTAAAGACAGAGGTGAATCATTTGTCCGGTTCAGCACTATCTTGGACGGCACGAGTCTCAAAAAAGGCGTATAAAGGTTCAAGTACTGACACAGCAAGTAGCAACTCATCGACTAACACTGCTAGTGGTACAGCGGGACCCGATGCCATGACGGAAACAGCTAGCGAAAGCGAAGGTTCGACAAACACCGCCACCGAGACTGTCCACAGCGCTGCGCAAGATGGCTCAGATCTCATACCTCACGTCGAGGCCCCTCTGAATGTATTCCGAAATCAGATAATAATCAGGGCTTCTAAGGGCCTAGAGATCTATGAGGAACCACACCCAGGCTTTTCCCGCCACTACATTTCCGTGGAAAACCTGGATAAAAGTAAGCTCACCGAAATTTTGAAGAAAAAGCTCAGGCCGAACGTTATCAATGGTATTAAAATTCCAGAGGCATACTTAGGCATGTTACAAGAGACATATCTAGAAAACTTCAGTAATTACAAAGTCCGCATAACGCAAAGGATGATAGAAGATGTAGCAAATGATGAAAGAGTTCTACAACTTATTACTGAGGAGCACAGAAGAGCTCATAGAAATGCGAGAGAGAATAAGGAACAGCTGCTTGAGCGATATTATTTTCCAAAAATGAACAGTTTCATCGTCAAATACACTAAGACATGTGAAATTTGCCTTGCGAATAAATACGACAGGCATCCAACAAATCCGGAATTTCGTGCAATTCCTGTACCATCGTATCCTTGTGAGATACTTCACATGGACATAATGGAGTTACAAAACGAGAAATACATCAGTTGTATTGACAAGTTTTCCAAGTTCGCCAAGCTGTTTCATGTCAAAAATAAATCCTCGCTTTACCTAAGAAACAAAATAACGAAAATCATACATTACTTCACAGTTCCTAAGATACTGGTAACGGACAATGAACGTAGTATTCTGAGTCCAATAATTTTGAACTTCATCAAAATGTTGGGCATAGAACTCTATAAAACTCCTGTTCAACGCAGTGAAGTCAATGGCCAAGTAGAGCGATTACATTCGACAATCCTGGAAATATACCGATGTCTAAGGGCGGAATACAAAGATTTGAAAACGGGGGAAGTCCTTAATATAGCTGTCGACAGATACAACAATACCATACATTCCGTGACTGGGAGAAAACTGTCTGACATTTTTTTCAACAGAACTTCCAGAGTTAACTACCAAGGTTTAGTGAACTTTCGCGCCAAGGTAAACCACGAGTTGCGCGCGGAAATAGAAAGGAAGCAAAAAACTAACAACAGACGTCACAATGTAAAGAGACATTCACCAAAGAAATATAAAAAAGGTGAAATAATCTATACAGCCTGTAAGAAAATTAAAGGTAAGAAAAAACCATTATACCAAAAAGAATTTGTATCAAAAGATAATAAAGTGACAGTCCTCATGGCAAGTGGCCGCAGGATTCACAAGGCTCATATTAAGAACATTTAAAATATATACGTTATATATTAAATATATGAAAAAAAATTAACAAAGGGGGGTGTATACACACACACACGATATACGCACAATGCACCTGTAACCATTCCTTATATATTGTAGTAATGTGGTAAAAGTCACAAGTTAAATTTATTTTAAGAGATATCAATTGAATTACAGGATTAGGATTAGCCTTGTATTTTTAATATAAATTTTAATTAAACCTGTAATACAAGTAAAAAATGTTGCAGAAACAAAAATTGTTTGCTGTTGTCTTTATTTAAACATTTTAACTTCCACTTTTGTAGTAAGGTCGCTGCAAACATGCCTAGATATCCACCTGTATCGAACGAAAAACATTTGCATATCCCACAGATTAACCTCTTTAACGGCAACCTGGGGATTCCAGATCTTCAATTATAAGGCACCTTTAGTCTCTCTTAAGGAGGACAAGGGTTGGATCGTTGACGGCAGTTTCAAGCTGGTGCATGCCATTAGCCTAGAACAATTCGAACATCTGTTGGATGGGGTGTCCAAGGCCACAAGCGGCAAAATTAAGGATGAAGACAGAAGGCACATGATAGAATTCCATTTGTCACAGGTAAAGCGCCGTCTTCATTCACTCAAAGGTAAGCCAACAAGAAGGGCAAGATCAATCAATTGGTTGGGATCTGCTTGGAAATGGGTGGCTGGTAGCCCCGATGCTTCAGACTGGAGCGAAATCCTTCGAAGTGAAGAATCCATAATCAAAAATAGTAACCACCAATATAAAATTAATGAGAAGCTCTTTGGTATCACGCGTGAAATTACACAGAAAATCATTCTGGTGATTGAGAGATACGAGTATGAAAACGGTATTAAGGACGTGATTTCTGGATGATTTGAGCAGGACGTTTTGGATGAGATTCTGCTCATCAAAGATGAAGTGAATGAAGTCGTCCGGGCTTGCTAAATGGCGAAAAGTGGCCTGATTAATACCAATCTCCTTAATACGGAAGAGGTCAACACGGTCATCAATGAACTTGAAACTCTACCGTACGCTAACGAAATAGAAGCAATTGAGTACGGCACACCCTCAATTTTCACCAATGGCTCAATGCTGTTGTACGTTATTTCAATGCTAAAGGTAGGAATAGGAGAGTATAACTTGTTGATAACACGATCATCAGTTATAGAAGGAAAGCGGATCGACCTGAAATTCAGGAAAGTTCTGATCAACCACAGGGTCACGTATGGCATAAAGGACAGTTGCCTCTCAATAAATAACTCGACAATATGCGAAGATAGGGCCTTAGAGGTAATTCCTGAGGAAAGCTGCGTTGCTAGACTGTTGAAAGGTGGACCCACGACCTGCACTTACCAAACAAGTACCGAGGAGGTCCTGGAACTCCTTAAAGACGACACCATTTTTGTCACCAATTTTAAAGGAGATTTAATTTCTAACAATATTTCAAGGCCTCTTACAGGTACATATATAGTCCAAATACATAACGAGACGGCTACAACACTACAAGCCCTTCCTCCGGCGTTGATGAACATCACAAACCACAGCCATATTATCGACTTGAGATACGTCCATGAACTCAGCGTTCAGAACATAGAACGCATAGGTAACTTATCCCAACAATTTAAAATCTCTATTTTTACAGAAGTTTCAATCCTCATTGGTGTGGCATTCGTCGTACTTACCATCTGGCGAAAGATACATGCAAAGCCCAATTTCCCAACAATCTCATCCCCTAACTTACCACAACCAATGGCCTGACCTCAAGGTCACCAAAGGATCTACTAGGCGTAGATTTTCGAAGGGGAAGGAGTTATCACAATCCGATATGCGACGCCCAATAACTTGTTCCAACAGGTACAAACAGCTTTCCAGCTGATTCAGAAAATAATTGGTCTGTTGAGTTTCCCACGAAAACGAATGCACGAGCAGGCTATTCGACACCGGATCAAGTGCACGCGAATTGGGTAAAGTGCACTGTCAGGAGGAATGCATGGGAACCTTTGCATAGCTAACGGAGCTTTGGAGTTAAGCTGATGAGGATTGTGAAATCAGTTCTGGTTCTGGTCTGGACTGCATCAAGAATAAATTAATTAATTCGAATAAAGTTATAACGAGTATTGAAAACGGTTGTTTTTATTGTAAGTCGAACAGTTGGGTCAGCCCCTTGGCTGACGTTCGCGTTTTTTTTATTGTCCTTATGAAGGACAACTTTAACTTAGAACATATGAAAAAATACTTTTGTTTTGCTTTAAGTGATTTATTTCAAGATAAAAATGAATTGCAAATCAGCTTATCAGAAAACTTGAAATGGTATTGCAAGTCAATTGTGTAAGATTTAAGTATATTTAGGAGCTCTGGACGATTTTTTGTTGTTGTTTGACACGCATTAAGTAAACATTGTAATTTTATTTAGTAATACGATCCAATATATTATAAATTATTATTTTTAATGTTTTTAAGTATTTCAAGAAAATATTTGTCGACTAGTTTAATTTAAAAATTTCAGGAATGCTATTTATTTTTATTTACCATAAATAATAAAAATGGTAGTGTTTTTGATGCTAGTTTTCATCACCCGGAAAAGCAAACGTGTACCAATATTGTTGAACTAATAAGATTTCTTGACCTTTTCGCAAAATGTTACCATTATAGCGTGGTGTTTGTGGAAAATACAGCGTTCAATTTACACAGATTTAGTTTTTCTCTTTCTTTTTCTTTCTTATTGCAATGAATGCAAAAACTGAGTAACAAATTGGGAATTTGGTGAAAAATGAATGGCACAAAATTGTTAAAAAAGTATTTACTAACGAGTCCCCAAACAAAAAAATACAAATCAGATTTGAAAAGCATTATTTTGCAAAATCTATGTCTTTTTGTCCAATGGCAATGGATCTTGGAATAGAAGTAAATTCCTGTTTGAAATAAAACACCGATAAATAGTTGATTTTTTAGTTATTTATTTGAAAATAAATAAGTACTTATATAATTTTGCATGTACTTTAACTTTTTCTTACTCTTTTGTAATAATTTCGTCGCTCGAGTTCTGACTCCCCGACAAATCATTCAATAATCGCGCATTTTATTTGGAATCAGAGCTTGAAAAAAGGTAGCTCTTAATTGGAAGTAGATATTTTCTTCAATTTAGATATTCATATAAGAAAACTACCATTTGCCATATAGCATTTTTATTTCTCTATTTTAAGTTAAATGTGTCCAGTTACATGTACATATATATTTACAACATTTTTGAAGAATTAGTTTACTCTTTATAGTACTTATAAATAATAGTTAGATAGATAGTTTGTTTGCTGTTTGCTACTTAACCAATATTTTAAAATCAATTTCACAAGAGGTTTGCGTTGAGTTAGATTTGCACAAATAAAAGTATTTAAAGTGATCATTTATCCTTTTCATGCATTTATAAGATATTAAAACAATCATCAAATATTATGTATTTTTAATCTAATCATATTTCGGATATTCTAAGCTTATAAATTAATATTTTTCGGAACAGACCCTTCTGATAAAAACATTCATGGTGAACCAAAAAATTTGCCCACACCGGGGTGAAATGAAGAAATGTCAATACTTGACTAAAGAAGGAGCAAAGCTATAAGTGAGAAAAATTATTTCCTTTGTATTAATAAATAAATAAGTTCTTATTTTATAGATCAACTAATATGGCAAACTGGAAGAAATACAGTTAAGGATGCAATATGCATGTGCATTTGTACCGCCCAGGATGCAAGGAATCCAGGTAAGTTTGCAATATGCATGGGAAAAAAAAATTGTTTGCACAATAATATTACCGGGTATGGTGGGCGTGGTATGTGTATATATTTACATTTATTAATTATATTTTCTCATTGACAGAAGCTAGATGATCAACACAATTCTTTGCATTTTTTGCGGTTTTTTGCCGGGAACCTGAGCCTCAAATATAAATTTAATGGTTCGTGAAAAAAAAATTACAACAGTTTTTGTTCTTTTTACTTGTGTACGAGTACTTTGTTTAAAAGAAGTTAATTTATGTTATGTTAACTTTTGTTATGTGAGTGTATCTGTAAACTGAAAATGTAGAATGGGTGCAATAGGCCTCTTGGGGAAACCGAACACCCAACCAAAAAAAATCGGTTAACGCGCCGCTATGCATACCTCAAGGGTATAAATAAACACATTTTTTTTAAAGGAAATTTATTTATTTTATTTATGATATAAGAAAATCAAACAAAAAATACATTCTTTGTTCTAAAACCGTAAAACACCAATATTTTTTTTGATTTCCACTCTTCAGACGGATTCACCAAGATGTTGGAACTGCAAATGTTGAATCTGCGAAGAAAAGGCATTAAATCTATGGCTTAATCGAAACAATTGCATTTTACTCACATGTCTTTAGTTAGTTAGGGTTGTTTCCACTCTTCCAAAGCATTTGCCAAGATGTTGAATAGTAAGATTATTCTGCAAAATAAGAAGTTAGATTAATTAGTTTCAAATTAAAACAGTTTTGCTTACTGAAAAGGAAAAGTAAACAAACTATTCCAACTGCTTTTTCCACATCCACAAAAAACCAATCCGTTGGTGGCAGCAGTATTTTGTAGAATATTGTTCCTTCTTGTTGTAGATGTCTTCAGATTCCCTTTTTTGTTTTCCTGAAAATTATAAAAAAGCAATTTATTCTCAGACATTAAAATTTGTTTTAAACTTACACGAAATTAATGATGTAAACATTGGAAATGTCAAAACAATAATTCACCTCGCCACTTTCTTATGGATGACTCAATCTTAAATTTTTACGTTCACACGTATTCACACGGATAGGGGAAAGTTTGACATCTATGTTAGTTCATTTATGCTTTAGACTGACTTGCTGTTTGCATTGTTGCCTTTATGTAACCTATGCACTAAACATAAGTTGCAGTGGTTGCATAGGTGATCGTCCGGTAGTTCATAGAACTGACACGAGTGGATACTTTGTAGACATTGTGTCATCATTTTTATTGTGATTCAATGATCACGCGGGTATCGTGTGTCGCTCGCTTTGGTGGGAAGTCGGACGGTCGCCTTTGCATTACAATTTTGATTATTTTTCTTTTAGATTATATTCTCGGATTTCCTTTTTGTGGAAGTGTTACCTGCAACTGTAACACCCCCACCGTTAGCTTGAGGCTCCGACGAAGCTTTTACAATTGTCATATTTCGCTTTCTTAAAATATAAATGCATACTTACGTTACAATTATTATTATATTTAAGGTAATGGAAGATGCGTTAAAGGACTTATTGACATTTGATGTTTTCTCAATTAGTTTAGTATTTTCTACATACTTTACATAAAGTTCATCTAATTTTACATTATTAACTAATTTACTTACTTTAGTTTCAGTCATTAAATTTGGTAAAATGATGGTTTCGTATATTCTCTTCTCGAAATTTGCAAATGTTTTATTATCGATCAATATTTCACAATTTTTAAATTTAATCAAACAGTTTCCATGTATTTCAGGATTAACATTATTACAATTATGTACAATATAATTTGGGTTTTGTTGAAATTTTTAAGTATAATAGTTCCTGGAGTCCCTCATTTCTTTAATGGTGTCTAATATTTGGGTACAAATTTCTTCAGTTAAAGTCATTATATTTTTAATACAGCTATCTGTTATCGTAACCAAATTTCTTTTCAGATTATTTTCGACGGGAAATTTATAAATATTATTTCCTGAGACTTAGAATATTTTTGTCGTTGATAAGAATTGCTTTGCTTTGAAAGTCAGGTAGAGGTTCAAATAGAATTTTGGTATAGGGGAGTTAAGAAACCCTGGGTATCAGAAGTATCAATATGATTTGGCCTTTGTAATACGATATTGCTAACTTAACATCTTTGTAAGCTTCAATATCAGGAATCAATTTCATTTCTTCTGCGCCTAAAACGTTCTTAGTAAGGATACCTAATTTACTTGAGAAAAGAAATTGTTCGACACCCTCAATCTGGTTTCTTAATAAAAGAATGTCATTATTGACTTGATATATATGCTGCATTAGTAGAACTTCGTCTTCTTAGGTCATGATTCTTTTCCCTATGTTATTATTGTGAGAGTAAAAGTATGTTTCTATGATCGTTTGTTGTTTCTTTATATAAGTCGTTATGTTTTGGATCTGTTCAGAAATTTGCTCATTGATCCGTACTTGGGTATTAGTTTTTTTGATAAATGTCTTGCCATCGTCAAATATGTAATTCGTCTAATATTCCCTTTATTTGTTTCTCATCTTCATAGTCCATTGTGCCAGCCATAACCTTAAGACCTGAACTTAATAAATCTATTGGTCCTCTTTTTGATCTAATACGGGGTTTAATAATTTCTAGTTTTGCTTCTAGCAAGAGAAAGTTCTGGCTTATCGCGTTGTACATAGGGCTAACTAAATTTGATTTATTTCGGAACATGCAATACTTTAATATAGTCTTTAATAATACTATGGTTTCTTAAGTCCAATGTCATATATCCGTTATTGTTGTTCATGTCATATAGAGTCATCTCTTGTGTCAAAGTTGTTGTCGCAATCACTGCTAGAATAAATGTCGCCAGGTGTATGGCTATCTGTAAAAGGCTATACGAATATATTTTAATCGAAGTCTCTATTAGTTTGATGTTTCTTTTGTGTTTTGATCTGAGTTTTGTAATATACTTTTTGGTTTTTTAAATCTCTTAAATGGTCTTCGTCGACTCTTTCTGTTTGGATTTTTCTATATATTTACAATGATTTTTTCCTCCACTAATTTCTTTTACAAAAATCCTTTCCATCTTTTAAAGGAATGTCCTGCCTATTGATGTTTAACTTATTTATCACCTTTTGTTTCTTATTATCTTTTTCACTGGTCCAAATTGACTAAAGTAGAAGGAAAGGGCTCGCTTGAACTCTGTCCAAGTTCTTCCTAAAATTTTAATAGCGCATGCATGTTTCGAAAATTTATCAATTATTATAACAAAGAGAGATTTTTCAAGGCTATAAAATACATCGACATGTATTATTTCAAGAGATCTGGTTGGAGTTTCGGTTAATTTAAAAGGAGGTCTGGGTGGATTTCAAACATATTTTTCACTGTTACAAACATCACAGTTATTGATAAATTTGATAATTCTTTGTTTTAGCTTTGGGTTATAATAATTAAGTGTTAGCTCTTTATAGAAGTGGTTATTTTACAGAAAAGAGCCATGTGAGTGGTTTATGGTGTGTTTCTATAGTAAATTTTCTACCGAAGAGGTAGGGACGAAAATAACCGGTGGCTCAAATGATGGCTAGTAGGTCCTTCTCTATGGTGCTATAGTTTACTTCGTGCTCGTTTAATGTGCGACTTGCATAACTTATCGGATGACTGTCCTGTGAAAGGACGGCTCCTAAAGCATGCTGGCTTGCATCTGTCGACAAAACGAATTTCTTATTAAAGTCAGGATAGGTTTAAATAGGGTCATTGATTAAAAGGATTTTCATTTTGACATCTTTTTTAAGGTATTTCGTCATAGGTATTGCTACCTTCGAATAATCTTGGATAAATTTTCGATAATATCCGGTAAGACTTAGAAACTGTTTTATCTGTTTAGTTGTTTTTGGTATGTGGTAATTTTTAATGCATTCAATTTTTTTCGGATTCGGTCTTATGCCGTCAAGTGCGACTATGTGTCCGAGGAACTTAGTTTCTTTCTTAAGAAACTCCGACTTTTCTAATTGTATTTTCAAATTAGCCTTTTTAAGCCTTTTTAAGCCTTTTGAAGATCTTCGTTAGTGATACTAGATGCTCTTGCAAAGATGTTGAAAATACAATTATATCATCCATGTATACGAGACAGATGACATTGATATAATCCTCTAGTATATTATTCATGAGAAGATGGAACATCGATGGCGCTCAGTCCGAATGGCATGCGAAGTGGCCGTTTTCGATGCTGAATGCCGTCTTATGGATATCTCTTTCATCTATTTCTATTTGATAAAATCCTTTCGCCAAGTCGAGTGTCGTAAAGTACTGACATCGCCCTAGTTTGTCAAGAATTTCATCGTTACATGGGATCGGGTACTTGTCGTCGATTGTTAGCTCGTTTAATTTGCGGTAGTCCACAACGAGTCTCCACTTAGGTTTACCGCTGGCATCGACCTTCTAAGCGACGATCCAGATAGGTGCCGAATACGGAGAATTGCTATGCCATATTATTCCGTTTTTAAGCATGTCTTTTATCTGCTTTTCCACTTCGGTTTTTTGGATGTATGGGCACCGATAGCTTTTTGTTTGAATTGGAATATCATTAGTCGTTCTTATTCGGTGCTTTATTGCGTTGGTAAAACTTAGATTCTTTTCTTCTTGATTGAGCACATTTTTGTAGTCCTTTAGGATTTTCTTTAATCCTAAGTTTTCTTCGCTATTTAGCGGTTTTTCATGGTTTTCAATTATGTTGAAATTTTGCTCATTGACGGGTTGAGTTACGATATGTTTGTGTTTGTTCGTACCGTGAATAAAATTAACTTGAGCTAATATTTTATGATCATCCACCTCGTAAATACCTTCTTCGATGGTCGCGCTATCATTCAGCGTCTTTTGCTTTGGCAAATAGATAAGGCCTTCCCTTTGATGTACCGGTAAGGTAACTTCGCCTAAAATTGTTACGTTGGTTGATCTATTTTTATAGTGAGCGCATGATTCATTAAAATGCAACTTCACTTGCTTTTCCCCTAAGCACTAACATATTCGGTCCACCTATATTTATTTTTGGTGCTGATTGCAACACCATTTCGAAATTAATTAAGTTATCTGCATCAGAATGCAGTACTAGTGAAATAAATTATAAATTTGTAAACCTATGATATCTTAAAACAAAAGTGTACATAAATGATGTGAATGTTCATAAAATGATTATAGATAAACTGCGCGATACAGCTGTAGGGGCTTATTCATTTCCTCCTAAAGATACCAAAAAGCAATCTGTAATTCTTAAGGGATTAGATAGTGACACACCTATAGATACCATTCATCATGCATTGAAAGAGGCATGCCCAAATATTAAAATAAGCAAAAAAAGCCTTTCTTCACCGCAGGACAAAGCAACAACAAACTAAATTAAACATGTTTCTTGTTCAGTTTACTTTATAAAAGGGTTTTTTGTGAGAGAAAGCACAATTCGCCTATAATTAGGTGCTACAGGTGCCAAAGGTTTGGCCATACGGCTGACTCTTGTTCTTAGGGTAGCCGCTGTGTCTTATGTGGGGGTAATCACGCTTCTGAGACTTGCACTGAATCGTTCAAGAGTCTTAAAGAAAAAAATGCTCAGCTTCCCATACCCAAATGCATAAATTGCAACAAAGTAGTTCACGCAGCTAACTCCATATATTGTCCAGCGTATATTGAATACAAAGAAAAAAGAGAGACATTGCACCGCAGAGAAATAACAGTTGTTAGCAATAACAAGCAAGTTGTCTTTAACACAGCTCAAAAAATAGCTAATCCAAGCAGATCATATGCGTCCATATTGAAATCACCTAATATTGTAACAGAGACTGATAAAAAGGCAACAGGATATCTTAATGACTTCCTTAAGGAATCTCAGACTTTGTTCAATATTCCATTCCAAGATCTCTTAAAAAAAAATTAGAGAATTCTGGCCAAAATACAACCAAATTCAATCCAGAGAAGACAAAATCTTCACAGATCTAGAGTTTGTAGCTGCTATTGTTGTATAGTGGTTTTTTCAAATATGAACATTATATCAATGAATTCTAATTCAATTATTTCGTATGAAAGGAGATTAGCACTACTAAGCATCTTTAAAAATAAAAAAAAAACACAAATATGCTTTGTCTCCGAGACGAGATTACAAAAAAGGCACAAGCCTAAATTTGAAGGCTACAATATCATTCGAAATAACTCAGGAAGGGGAACAGCAGAAGTATTAGACAATAAGTATGAACACAAGGAAGTGCCATTCATTTGTAGTCTTTTCTCAGTTAGTCTAGCTTCAATCTCTTCTCACAACGCCGATGGATCATCTCTTCGCTTATTGCTTGGCAGCAAACAGAGAACTAGACAGACTTTTTTCCCTTTTCTGCTCATTCGATGGAACTGTTCTTGGAGGAGATTTTAATGTGAGACATCCTCATTGGGGAGACAGAACTCAAAACAGCAACGGAAATTCATTTTATAACTGGTTTCATAGCAACGCTTTCTTAAGCTTTGACTTAATCACCCCTAATAGTCCTACCGTCCCGAGATCTTCATCCGTAATAGATTATTTGATTGTCTCTGCTAGTTTTAATAGCTCGTCTACACCTTGTCATACTTTTGCTACCCCTTCAGATCATTTTGGAATCTCTCTTCTTAGTTTCTTACCAATTTTATTACCTCCACCCACTTTCAGGTCATTCAAAAATAGCAACTGGGACTGTTTTAGAATAAGTTTACACAACAAACTCTCAACAATCAATTTACCTGATTGTAGAAGCAAATCAAGCAATGAAATAGACTTACTCATAAATGAATTGAATTCGAAAATGACTCAGACTATAAACTCTAACTCCACTGTTATCGAACACAAACAGTCCAAATACAATACATAGCAGAAACATAAAGCCTTCCTCTCATGCATTTAAGGAAATCGATAGAATCACAGGTAGAACATTTTTCGGTACTGGACACTATATTTAATAACGGACCAATGCTGATTGAGAACCAGGCAAAGTTAAGTGCGTTCAAAGGGCATTTTTCTTCCCTTTACATAAAAAAGATACCTTCTTTTGACCCCGATTTGACGAATGAAGTTTACACAGTCGTATCACAGTTTAATGACCAAAACTCATCCTCCTTGACTACATTTTCCCCAACCTTACATGCGATCAACCCTGGCAGACCTTCGTTTACTTCTACTGAAAAAATTCAACTTCTACGCTCAGGCCTCAACAATAAACATTCTTCCGGTATAGATAAATTTTCGAATTACATACTAAGGAAAAGTTGTTGTTCTCTCGACCAAATACTGTCCTACATCTTAAATCACTGTATAAACAATGGTTACTTTCCCGCTATCTGGAAAAAGGCAAGCATTATACCAGTGTCAAAAAAAAGAGCAGGTAATGAAATAAATCAATTTCGTCCCATTTCATTGTTATCGAATATTGGAAAACTTTTTGAAAAAGTTTTGGCAGAAAATATAGACACATTCTGTGAAGAAGGAAACGTAATCCCAAATATACAATTCGGTTTTCGAAAAGAACACTCCACAGAGCATGCGATCTCTCTTCTATCCGACAACATAATCCAAAACTTAAGAGCTAAAAAATGCACTGTCAGTCTTGATATTGACTTAGAAAAAGCATTCGATTCGCTCTGGCACAATGGTCTCATATTCAAATTAATTAAATTAAATTTTCCGGTCTGGCTAACGAAATTAATTCAAGGCTTTCTAAAAAATCGTTTTTCGTCTATGTCTATTAAGGCAGAGGAATCAAATATGTTTCCCGTCAAATCAGGAATTCCACAAGGATCAAAAATTGGCCCAAAGCTGTTCAATATTTTTCTCTCGGATTTCCCATTTCAGGATCCCATGAAATTTGAACCAGGCGCTATTCTATATGCAGATGATGCGATTATCCTTGCGAGTGATACAAGACCACAAAATGCACTACATAAAATAAAAGATAAAATTCCTCTGCTAGAAGGATACTTAAAAAATGGGGTCTTACTATAAACGCAAATAAATGTGGCATCACCTACTTTAGAAACGCAAGTGGAAAAGACATCGACTAGCGGTGAAGGAGAGTAAGAAACTAACATTGCCAATTGCTAACAATGTTATATTATCTTATCGTGACGAATCGAAATACTTAGGTATTCAATTTGAAAACAGATTTTTATTTAACAAACACGCAAGAAAAATGTTTATCAAAGCAAAAGCTATAACAGCAACTTTGAAACCTTTATTGCAATCGAAAGCTTTATCAAAAAAAACGAAAATTCTTATCTACAAGATGCTCATCAGACCCGTCCTCGCATACGCTTGGTTCACTATTTCTCCTAGAGTGGCCAAAGAACTTGAGACTTTCGAGAGAAAAATGTTGAGATTCTGTTGCGGAAAGTACAGAAAGGCGAACAAAAAATGGTTTTCCAACAAAGGAGGAAGCGTACAGTTACGTCTCAGAGATCACTCCCTTTTAATCCCGTTAGTCTCCCCACCTCCTCTTGCCAATCTAACCAATAATAAAAGCATTGAACGGCAGAAGCCACCACATCCCCCTTTTCCCGTTACTTCGCCATCTTCCCAATCCCACCATCCAAATATGCTTTACCGGTCTGCTTACTCAGGCGAATGATCACGCATACCCCGAATGCACACTTTGCACTCCATAGTGCACAATCAGTACACGCGCTTGGAATCAAGTGACAAGCCAAGAGCAGACGAATTCTTTTCCCACGAAATAATCATTACGTTTGCAAAAGTGTAGCTATAAGAGTAGGTAACAAATAATATGTTAGTTTAGTTTTAAGTGGAAGTTCGGATACAATAAAGTTTTTTTTTAAAAGAAACCGGTGTTTGCTTCCATAACTGTACTTATTCCCTTTTATGAAAAAGTCTCTTCTAACAACCTAAGGGGTTAGCAATATTAATATATTAATATTAATATATTAATATTAATCAGGTATACAGAATAAGCATTCACTTCATTTTGATATAATGTAGATTCATAAGAATAAAGTATGTATATTAAAATAACTGCAATTGTAAAAAAAAAAGTCTCAATAAAAAAGTCTTAAGTCTTGAAGTCATATTGGTCATGGAATGGGTAGATTAGATATACATCTCGAATTTGTCTTGCGGATTTCCTAATTCTTTAAACATACATAGGTATAATAGTTTCTGTGATATTTTGACTTGGGTGTTAAGGGTTTTTGGGTTTGGCTATGGCGATGGCGATGGCGCGATAGTTAGCTCATTGGAATATCACGCGGAGAGTCTAGGTTCGATTCCTGGCTGGGTCACCAACAATTTTTCAAATCGCCATCACCCTTTCGGCGGGCAATGGCAAACTCCCGAAAGTAAAATTGCCTACGAAAAAGCTTCTAAGGAGTGCCGTTCGGACTCGGCGATAAACCTTAGGCCCCGCTCAGATGTGACAAAAATGACAACATGAGCAACACAAATGAGTGTCGAGAAGCTTGGCCATGGCTGCCAGCGCCAGAGTATTTTTTTGTTTTGTTAAGGGTTTTTGATAGGTTTTATTTTATCTGGGGGGCACAGCCCTGGATTGATGATCGAGTGCGTTGCTCCGGTGTCTATAACGAATTTCAGGAGGCATCTGAAGAAAAATTCTCTTCATTGTCACTGACGTTGGTGACCGACGTATTACCTCTATTTCCTTCATCTGGTTTTCTTTGTGTTTGGCGTTTGTGGCTGTTTCTTTGAGCCATTTCAATTTCCATGGGTTCTGGGGAAGTTTGGTATTGAGGGTTGCCATCAAATGTTTGATTAAATTGGTTACGATGGGGTTGGGATGTAGATGGTCCTGGAGTATAATTATGAGGTGTTGGATTTGTATGGTTATTAGGAATAATGTGTGGACCTGATTGTTAATGCAAACGGTTTGAATGTTGGCTGTTTTTATCATGACTAGAATTTCTATTCTTATTGTTACCCTGATTACGGTTAGTATTATTAGACCTACTGCTTTCTTCTCCAGAACTATTTAGGTTATGTTTGACCTTGTTGGACGGTCCGGAACTTATAGGGTATGAGTTGAAATATGCATAACCTGATTCTTGCAGAATATTTACGGCTGCCTCGAGACTGTCGGGATTTCTACAATATAGGAGAGATCTCATTGGCTCGGGGATTTTGTTTCGAAATACGGCTAAAGCGGAAATCTTGTTTTGTGCAATATTTGCTGCGACGCTTTCCTCATTTTCTCCCATTATTTGTTTGGTTTTGACGTTCAGTCTTCTTAAGATATCCTTTATATCATTATAAAAATCGATGGCATGCTTTCTAAATCTGACAGATCTAAGTTCGTCGAAGAGTTCTTCGAGCGTAAGACGGTCGCCAAAATTATTGTACAAGTTTTGTCTAATTTTTGACCATTTTGTAGTGTGATTGTTAATTTCAATCACTTCGCGAGCTCTGCCTTTCAACTTAGATTTTATAGTATCGGAAAAGATACTCTGGGCTAATGGATCATATTTGATCATAATAGTGTCAATTAAGTCTACAAAGTTTTGCAAGTCCGTGAAATCACCATTGAGTTCAGGTAGCTTTGAGAGGTATTTGGGGGATCGATGTCAAGAGTAAGCATGGTCGTTTGTGTGTTATCAGTATTGTAGAGAAAGTTTGTCACTAAGTCGGTTAATTGTCTTGACTGTTGTTTAGTGTCTCTGGTGTGGACATAAGGTTAATAACTGCTTAAAATAATTCTTACCGATGCCGTATAGATTATTAGTGCCTTTGTATTTGAGTTTCCTTGATGTTGGGATATTATTAATGGTGGTCTTGATGGTAGTCTTGATGGTGATCTTGATTGTAGTCTTGATGGTTATCTTGATGCTGGTTTTGATGGTGGGTTTCCTTGCTAACTTGGTGGTTTTAGTGGTCACTATTATGTTTTACTACACTCGCATACACATATATTTTATTAATTTCGATTGATATAAATTATACACTCGAACTCAAATACTAATAATTAATAATAATTAATATTTTTTTCTTTAACTGTATATATATATATATTTGGTGTTCTAACTCTTTATCCGGTTAGTTTTACAGACGTTAAACACGACGTTAGCGACGATTCTTTCCTTCGCGATTTAGTAATCACAAATAATTCGGATTGTCAATTAAACGTAAACACGCATACAAAAAAAAAAGATTTTTTTTAAGCTTGACACCATCCTACCGACTGCGCCAGTTTTATTTTTGGATTTATTAAAAAAAAAAAATAAAGGACTTTATTTTTTCATTTAATTCAACTTTATTTTCTAGAATCTACGGAATCATAAGTTGCAGTGGTTGCAAAGGTGATCGTCCGGTAGTTCATAGAACTGACACGAGCGGATACTTTGTAGACATTGTGTCATCATTTTATTGTGATTCAATGATCACGCGGGTATCGTGTGTGGCTCGTTTTGGTGGGAAGTCGGACGGTTGCCTTTGCATTACAATTTTGATTAGAATAACAACATTTTTGAAAATGAAGAAAAAGAAAAACCGAAAATTTGAATGTAGGTACATAATTCACATGTTTTGTTTTTCGATAGCTTTCCTCTTCAGATTTTCTTCTGTCTCATTTCAAGATTCTCTTTTTTTAAACGATTTCATTTTATTTTAAGGGTGAAAATTTGGAAATTCTCAGTGCAGGATGGATTTTGCTGTACATTTAGGGTTTTTTTTTGTTCAATTAAAAGCGCCTACACAGGCAAATTTACCTGTCTAATCCAGGATTTCGTACGAGTAGGTACGAGAGTTCATGTATTCAAATTTTCTTTTCATTTTCAAACATGTGATTCTACCCGAAACAAATCTCTATTCATTAAATTTTGAAGGTGAAGATTCCCAATACCCATCACCTTATAGCAAATGGCTCAAACTATTGTTTTACGCTTCAAACCTCGATGAGGTTAATAAAAATGGATTTGTCCACATATGTATCTATATCTCATTTTCTTTTGTCTGTTTGTTTTCTCAGCATCTTTTTATGATATTTTCCGCTTAACCTTTGTCGCTGATGACGTTCAATTACAGAATAAAAGGTCTAACCACACACACGTTGGAAAAAAAAATTAAAACAGTGATAAGTCTTGCACGTTAAAAATTCGTGTGTAACCCAGGGGTGAGCACATGTTAATTGCAAGGTCTGTAACTTATAAGACCATATTCAATGGCTCGTCTGCGCACGGTCCTTACATCTATATTTAAATTGAGAGTTTTTACATTCTTCTTTGAACTGATAAAAAGTTATTTTTTAATAAAAAACCTTATTTTCCTATCGGTTCGGCATGCGGTTTTGTGGTGGCGGCCACTTAAATGTCGGCTGTCGACTAGTCCAGTAGCTTTATATTTTTTTATTAACCGGAAAACAATTGATTTTATACTTTTTTGATAAAGAAATATAATATATAAGATATGTTTCTCCACTATTAAAATCTTCGATAATTTCGAGTTTCAAGGCTCTATGATACTGAACGCGAGTGATTGCGGCAAAGTGATGTTTCTACAGCACTGAAAAGTTTGCTGTTTTGTATGTACTATGTTAAGCATGCGATTCACACAAAAAAGTCCCGTTAGTTTTTTTTTTGAGTGAGGCAAGAGGTTGCTTATATTTTGCATAGGCGTTTTGACCCTTATTTTTTATTTTTTATATCAACAAATTTTGTCGATCACCAAATATTTTTTTAAATACTGTGAATTAAAAGATCTTACTCTCAGGCAAAACTTCTTAAGTGTTTTCTTGTTTTTATGGATAAATATTAGAAAAACTTGAAATGAATGATCAGACTGAAACAGTTTATTATATTTTGCACAGTGCCTCAGCACCCCATTCGCGCTAATTTTTTCCGTTAAAATACTGTTAGAATCCCTCTACAACCTACAGCCTTTCTATCATTCGAGTACGTACAAGTATTATGTACTCGTCTGGCAGATGCTTGCAACCGCTTGAATATTCTGGCTGCTTACTTATACTTTTCAAACGATTGAAAGAATGTTCCCTCAAAATTTGAGCCTTGTTATGAATTACTATCCCGATGACAACTTTGCTATAGTCTGGCAAATGCTTGCAACACTCAAAATAGGTTGTCAATTTTTTTTTTGCACTTTAACATATATAAATTACAACATATTAAAATGTTTGGCATTTTTAAAAATTTAATGCATAATGACGCAACCGCGAGATACGTGCCAGAACGATACTTTCTTCATTGACTGATACTAAAACATCATTTAAAAATTGTCTAGCTTTGTGGGAAACGGTTTAGTCAGATGGTTCGCTGGCTCTTAGACTATTAGTTGAATGGGGTCCAGCGCAGTTAGAGCAGTACGGCCTTGTGTGGCAATTTTTTTCCCCATGGCCAACGATTTGACGGTTGTGACATTGGGTCAACTTGTTCTTTTGTTTGCGTTGGAAGTTCCACTTGATTTGTGTGTGCATTATGGAGCGAAAATTTTTCTTTAAATCTATTAACTTTACAGAACCACTTTCGAATGATAATAAATAGAAAATGTCTGTGTAATGTTCATAGTTTTTTTTATGGTTTTCACTTGCAGGCATTTTAAACCAAGACTTAGAAGTTTATCTTTGAGTTCATTTTTGCAAACCGAACCTAGTCCATACAGAACGACTTTAAACGCTTTTTCTCCTCTCAGATCGTGGGAGAAGAACTGTTTTTTGTTTTAAAAAAGCTAACACTTTTTTGTATGTTTCGATTGACTCACTCACACATTATTTTGACCCCTATGGAAATATTTTTTATTGAATAGTCTTTTAAATTCAATTTGGAGAACAGATTATGGACATATTTTTATAATAGTTCAATTGCGGGAATGCAAAAGTGCTTTGACTAGGGCGGAATAATTTCGTCCATTTTTTCGTTTTCACTATAACCACAAATCGGTGTCTGCAAGAGACTCCAGTAATTTGTCCTGGAATCACTATTTTTTGCATTCATTTTAGTAGAACTAGATTAAGCCTTTCTTTTTCTATATATATATATATATATGTATATATATATTAGGCGATCGCGCGCGTTAAGAAATTTTAATCAAGATTTTTATTAGCGGAGAGAAAATTTGACAACCGAGGCTGTGTCAAAAGCTGTACGGAAATCAATGAAGAAAACATACAACTTTTTGTTTCTTTTTTTTATAAATTCCAGCATTGTTGTAAAGCATAAATATTTGGTCTAAGGTTGAGCAACTTTGACGGAAGCCGGCTTGGTACTCATACAAGACTTTTCTGTTTTTAACCCACTCGATAAGCCTTCTTAAAATATCTGCACAAAACAATTTGGTCGCTGTGTTCAAAAACGAGATTCCACGATAGTTTGTTGGATCGTCGTAAGCTCCTTTCTTGTGCAGTGGAAATATAACTGCTTTTTGAAAAGTTCCGGGACGTTTCCTGTCCCTTATAGCTTTCCAGAAATCTGCCGAGGACTTCGACCTGTTCAGTGAATCAATATTATGCTGAATAAATGATAGCTTTTTCGCTCGGTAAAGATTTTCGAAGCTTCTGTTTGCTAGTGCATAATAATGTCTGAACGCGCTTGTGTTGCAGCTTCTTAGTAGTCTCAGAAACCCAAACGAAATATCTCTAGCTGTCATACATTCTTTGTCAAACCAAACCAAAACCATCAAATCATTTTCCAATTCTGACGTTGTTCGTGTCTGACACGCTGCTCCTAAGCGTTTTTAATTATCTCCATTAGGTTGAATGTCGAGTGCTATGCATACTTCGAGCTCTTCGTTAAACTCACGCTGATACGTCTCCCTAAATCTATCATTCCATTTCAGCTTCAGCAGAAGCTGTAGACGTGCTGTATTAGGATATTCCAAACCATTGACTTGAAATGTAACTTCTAGTGGTAAGGATAGTTCCAATTCCGGGCCAAGAAACAGTAGTCGATGACTGAAAGTGAGTCCCGCGCATGAAAGTGAATTCGCACAGAGGGTTTTGCGAGCTTCATTCCACAGTAGCTTCGATGGCGTTAGACCACGTTAAAGTCAAGGTAAGTTCTGTGATTTTATCACACGAGTCATAGCAGGAACATGTTTATTAAACACGTAATTAGTTACGGCCGTCAGGAATTCAGTTTGTTTATTAACGTCAGATACTAGGTAAATATTACAAAATCCTGATAAGTGATGGATTGAGACGAGGTTTTATCAACATGAAAGTCAAAGGTAGCAAAAACACTATCAAGATATGAGAAAATAATTAGCGCGCCCTAAAGGAGTTATTAGTACCCTTAAAATCATTCCACACAGCGCGGGCGAAGGAAAGTTAGGGAGGACAAAAAGAGAGGTACCGATGTACGTTGGTCTTGTATGTTTGGAGGTTTTAATGACTAGGAAATAAAGAGTTCGGCAGAGCATTCCATGAGCGGGTTGTTCGCATTAGGAAAGAATCACGATATCTCAGGGTACGTCCGAAAATAGGCTAGAGGGTGTACTAATGAGCATTCATAGCGAGACGGGTACTATGGTTGGAGGTTTGAAGGGGCGGAATGCTTCTGGAAATTTCTGAGGAGCACTGGTGGTGAAAATAGCGATAGAACAGTGTGAGACAGGAGACATAACGTCGGTGGTCGAGGGTGTCATTCGACTGTGTAATATTTGCATCCCCTATTAGTTTTATAGCACGGTTTTGAATCCCATCTAGTGGGCGCACCTGACCAGATGTGAGCATTGTACTCCAATTTTGGCCGGATGAAAGCCTTACATATTGAAGCCAGTTCAGAGGGGGTGAAATATTTCTTACATCGCTTAAGGAAGCCTAGACATTTCGCAGCATTTTTGGTGACTTTGAATATATGGAAAGTTTTTCGGTTTCAACGATGCAAGTGCCATTCATGGATAAAGGCAGGGTATTTGAATTTCGCTTAAGCGACAGCAGACAGCACTGTGTTTTGGAAGCATTAAATTCCAGTCTGTTGGTAGTTCCCCAATTGGTTTTGCTGTTTATAACGGAATTTAATGAGCTTAACATACGAAGCCGTTCCCGTTCTGCGCAGGGACGTGAGTCCGGGAACGAATAAAAAAAGCAGAGAGTACTGTCGTCAACAAAGGAGTAAATTGGATTAGAAGTAGCAGACAAGAGATCATTGATGAAAATTAAAAAGAGTGTCGGAGACAGAACGGAGTCCTAGGGCACACCAGTATTTATTCTGTGAATATAAGACTTGAAACCCTCCTTGACAACTTGAGTGCATATAACAGTTTTCAAGTATGCATTTATTTCATCATTAAGAATATTAATTAAATAATTATCAAAAGACAGAGTATCATCCGAACGCTTAACATAATTTGACTTAATATATTTTGAATGAATATTATTACACATCCTCCAGCCGTGAGAGTTTATTCAGCTCGGTAAGCTATTTAAACTTAAACCAATTTAAATAAAAAAGACTACTGCTTTTATTAAGGTGAAACCATGTATTAGAAACGCATAATAAATCACTTGAACTGTTCTCAAATTCAAAACTCAACAAACTTATTCAGAAAACTCTGCATTTTTGTGACAAATTTGCAACCAATGCGACAAACAAAACCCGAGAAATCGAAATCAAACACATAAAAATTCATATCAAGTATTATGCAAGCAGAAAGCAAAAGCAACAAAGAATAAAGAACAGTGTGAACAGATGTTCAGTCCAACATCACGGCGTTTTAGTGGAGTTTTTCTGTTTTTGGAAAAGCTTGTTACTGCCATCGTCAGGGGAATGATCATTTCGGGTTTTTGCTTTGGCGCGAAAATGTCTTGTAGGCGATGTGGGTGAATATTAAATGCACCGCATACTTTGTTGTCAAAATTCTCAAAATTTTCCCCAGGGGACACAAGTATACCAAACTACAGCATGAAAGTTGACTTTCTGTCGCTCGAAATTGTCAATAGCAGGCCCAATCCGTAAAATGTCTTGAGACGCTTTTTACAGTTGTTACTTAAGAAGCCCTTTACTATCACTAACCTCGGCATAAAGACTATCTTCTAGAGCAGAGAGTTTAGCATCCAGCAACAGGAAGAAGTTTTCCATTCACTTTTGCAATTTTTCTTCAATACTGTTGCGTGCAAAAGTCGTCCGCTCCATTTGGTCCTTTTATAGTCTTTTCACTCCTTTGCCCTCCTGCCTTTTCTTGTGTTGTCCATGTTCATTTCTTCCCGTCATTCTCTGGATGCCACGGTACAGGTGGATCCACTGGATCCTTTGAGACCAGTTCCATCTTTCTGCCTACCGCTCCAGAGATGACCATTTAGGTACTCGGGATAGAGTCAATCGACAGACAAAACAAACACGACAAACTCGACAAAACATCGACTGGTGTTATTGGGTGGTTTCGCAAGGAGAAGCTGTCGCCTTTGCCTTCTTCATATACGGATATACATATATAGGTGGTGTATGTTTATTTGAGTGACAACTTCGAGTTGGGGTATATTACTTCTTGTGCACGACACCGTAATTCTCCTTACCGCTTTACTTTGATAATCCCCGTAATCTTTGAGCGGTTACTTTTCAAACTTTTCACAACCCCGTTGACCCCAACGGAGTCATACACTTAATTGACCTTTCTGATCGTTGACCGTTGCCTTGGTTTGAATTGTTAAATTTTTCTGGTGTGAGCAACCACTTTGGTGCCACGATCATATTGCTTTCGGTTTCTTTTAAATATATTATATGTGCACGGCCCTTGTCATTTCCCCCCCTTGCTAGAAGAAAAGTATATATAATCAAATTCCCCAACTGGGAAATATTAATCTCGTTTGTTTTGATCGTGTTTTCCCAATTTCACATAAAAATTGGGTGGCGTCCACTTTCTGTTGTTTACCTTCGTTATTTTTCGAACCCTACCCGTGCTGAGCAACCAGTGTGTGCAGCTTGAACCAGCTACTTTTTGCATTTTTCGCAATTCTCTTTTGGGCTCCCCATTCGGTTTTGCATTCGCATTTCAACCACCATCCGTGTGGTTGCGGTTTTCTCTTCTCGTTTTGTGTTTTTTTGTTGAGATTGTTTTGATTGCGGGTAGTCCGGCATCGTTAATAACAAATTTAATAGATTTAAAAGTTAAATTCGCGGATTTTGCAACATGCAAAAATTAAAGCATATAAATATATACTTACAAATCCTGTACCAAGAGTACAGAGGGCGTGAGAAGTGTTCTTTTTCGGGAAATGTCTGCTGTTTTTTTGTAAAAAGGCCATTTAATCTGTGTTATTTTTTTTCGATCAGATATGCTAAGGGGAAATGTTTCACTAAGATGTGAAATGTTTCATTGCAAGATCTTCTGGAAATACATCGGTGGAATTTTAGTACACCAGGTCGTATAATACAAGTAAGTTCTTAGCTAATAAGATTCTCGTTTTCCTGTATTGTGCTATTCAGTTCATACATATAAATACCCATATCATGACGGATCCGAAATCCATCAAGGACCTTGTTGCGTTGGGTAGAAGGCTCGAAACAGTTCGAGCAAATGTAGATTCCTTCGTACCACCACCAGCTCAACGAACCCGAAACCTCTCGGAACCAGACTTGGCTTATGTGTCAGTCGAGGAACCACGGGTTGTTGAGCCTCGAGTCGCGACGGTCAGTAGGAGCACTCAACCGAACAGCCGGATGAGATGCTACAACTGTAACCGCAAGGGGCACCTTTCGAATACTTGCTCCGCTCCTAGGCGATGTGTAGGTTGTGGAAAAATAGGCGTTGTACGTAGAGACTGTCCAATTTGTTCGGGAAATGGGAATCGGACTCTCGCATCGGCAGGGCGAATGCGCCGACGTAACTAGAAAGGCTGCCTGCTAGTAACCAGCTGGTGGAAATGACGGAAGTGGTCGCTCACTTCGGTTTTACGCTCGAGGCACAAAAAGATGACGTACGCCCTTATTTATCAGTTAGTGTATATGGTATTCGGATGTTAGGACTTTTAGATTCAGGAGCTTCGCGAACGATCATCCGTAGGGAAATTAGGAAAGGCAAATATTAGTAGGGTCTCTTTAGCAGACGGTGTAGGCATAGAGGTTGCAGGTAGTTTGTCTTTGCCGTTTTACTTACTTTCGGCAAAGGTTTCCTCCCTACTTGGCGGTCATTATTAGAGCTCCACTTAATTGTCCCCCAAAAAGGACCCGGATCCGAGGGTGTTTTATGGACTCAAGCAGTCACTCGACAGACAAGACAAACATGACAAACTAGACAAAGTGAGTCCCTTTGCTGTGGCAGCTGAAATAGTGCAACCACATATGAATGTGTGCGTGAATGAGGTATATGTATGAGTGCGAACTAGCCGTAATGTGCGGCTAGTTCAATCAATAACTAAATATACTATATGTGCACGTCCTTTGTCATTTCCCCCCCTTGCTAGAAAAACTATATGTATAATCATATTCCCCATCTGGGAAATATTAATCTCGTTTGTTTTGATCGTGCTTTCCCAATTTCACATTAAAATTGGGTGCCAACCTTCGCTTTTTTTCGAGCCCTACCCGTGCTAAGCAGCCGGTGTGTGCAGACTGAACCAGCTGCTTGTATTTTCCGCAATTCTCATTTGGGCTCCCCATTCGGTTTTGCATATTTCCCTCCATTCGCATTTCAACCACCATTCGTGTTGTTGCGGTTTTCTCTCCTTGTTTTGTTTTTTTTGTTGAATTTGTTTTGGTTGCCGGTAGTCCGGCATCGTTGATAACAAATCTAATAGATTTAAAAGCTAAATTCGCGGATTTTGCAACAATACGGCTCTAAAGTTTATCAGTTATGCCAGCTAAATTTTACGCCCCAGTGGCTATCGAAAAACTGTAGAAAAATAAATAAAACAAACCGACGGGTTAAAAGCAAAAAGAAGACTAATTTATTCATTACAATATGTAGGGAAATATACATAAAATTTAATTGGTGCCTTACAATTCAAAAATACTCGAATCTGTGTTATACTGTATCTAAGCGTTATTCAAATACATAATTTCTAACACTTCCACTAGCATAATTCAAATCTCTCTCAATTACCCTTTTCAAACTTATTTATTATTTAAACATAATCGAATTCCAATCAAGTATCTATATCAATTCTTTAAATTTATACTTAGTCCAATAACATATCTATATATAAATACGTGCTGCCTATTTTTGTCGTACACTTTTACACCATTCTACTGAACCGAATGGCATGATACTTACACCATTGGAAAGGTAATTTCGCGTAGATGTGCACAATGTGTGTTTTTTTTTTGCCAGACGGTTAAGAATAACCTTGGTAAAACGTGTAAAAGATAAGGTTATTTTAAATATATCTATAGATATAAATGTGATAAAATCAGGAATCCAGTGTTGCATAACCTTAGGATCATACATCATTCATAAACTCTCTCTCTCTCTCTGGTGAATTCATTTATTACCACAGTTTCAAACGGGAAGATACGAACAAGAACTAGAACCCGACAAATGTGGTAAAAATACAGGATGAGAAACAGCGTGAGTTAAGTTGATTTTTGGAAAGCAATAGAAAAGGAGCTCAGAATGTGAATCTGAAGCCTGAATCTGTATCTGATATCGAGCTTTCAAAAGTTCAATACATGTATAATCTGTATGTATGATGTCCTATTGAGCAGTTCACAAGCCGGTCACAACAGAAAATTAAAGGCTAAATCTTTAATTTTGAAAAAAAAATGGAGGAGTGAGTGCTTGACAAACTTGACTTGACAAAGTGAAATAGACAAACAAAAGGAAAGATTAAAAAAATTCTACGGAATTTGCGGGAAAGGAATGATGCTTTCTCATTAATCGATAACAGTTTCATTAAATTTTTCCGCCATTTTTCGTTATATTATTATTTATTTCACAAACTTCTATTAAACAATGATTGTTAAAAAAATAAAAAGTAATTTTTTGACAGAATAATGAATTCACCATTCCGTGGTAACTATTTCTTGTGAGGTATTGGCCAGAATACCAAACAGCTGAATGCTCACAAGAAATCTCATAAGGCAAGTATCACAATTTTCGCATCACAGACATTTGTGAGTTGTGACCACATTACAATCAGAATAGGGGCATAAGTGTTTTGAAATAGAATAATGCTTTATCATTTCGAACCCTACCGAAATTTTACAATATTACAATTTTACGTAGCTTAAGCTGGCCATACAAGACGAATATGTTCGTGCGATATGGTCGGTGACATTTGGCCATACATGATGAACCGATTTGCGGAACATCACTTTTGCTGTAACTTTCAACAAAAAAATATGGAGAACGCACACGCGGATGATGCTTGCATTATTAACAATGTATGTATGCGAAAAGCGAAAGCAAGAAAAATTAATAAACAAAAAAGATGAAAGAGTGGCTGTATGGTAAAAACGATCGCACTCATACTAAATTGTTGAGAAAATAGAAATGCCTGCACCAGAAGATTTTTAAAAATTCCTTGGAATGGATTCAGAAACTTATATTGAATTGCTGAGTTTGGTCAGTAACCAGTTATTGGAAAACAGAACACAGGAATGCGAGAAGCAATTACAGCAAACGAGAGACTGTCAGCAACTTTAAGATTCCTCGCAAATGGACAAAGTTTCGAGGAACTAAAGTTTTAGTTCCAAAAGAAACGTTTTGCTAGAACTTGCCATTTTTTATCTTCCGCTGATGTGCACGCAACAAAATTTATTTAAAAACGAAAATGTTTTCGAACAACGCCACAAACGGCGAACATGCTCGCGAGCAAATCCACAAATTTTGAAATTTTTCATAAACAATGGATCGGTTCGTCAAGGGCACCACAAACGTCGAACAAGATCGAACATGTTCGTCGTGTATGGCCAGCTTTAGTGAGAAAAAAAAAACATTTTCAAGTCTGCTTGCCTTTGAAAGTCAATAGTAAACAAAAGGAAAGATGCTAGGGATAAGCGTAAGTCGAATCGTTTTTGTGCATGTGGTTCAACATAAAGAATTTGTTTGACTGCTTTGACTTATGAAATGTATTGGTTTGTTTTTTTTATGTAAGTTTGTGACTGTGGAAGTCACTACTTCGATTGCAAAAGAGTTTCCATACTCTAAGTGGGATAACTAAATGAAAAAAAGAGAAACATAGTGACGAGAGACGATACTTTTGTTGTGTATACGACAACTGTTGCTTTTGTGAATCGTCGAATTTCGGCTCGGAGAGCCTAGTAATAATAATAAGTTGCTCTCCCACTAATCCAATAACACCCAATAGCGTACGATCTACTCTTACCACCGAACTTGTCTCCAAAAATAGTGATCTGTTGTCCCTTATTTTTGAATTCCTCCATTTCACTCTCCTTTTTAGGCTCTATCTTAACCTTGTATGAGTCTTAAATGTGATGGAAATGTCGATCATTTGGTTCCGAATTTTTTTGCAAAATGGTCAGGTGAAAGTTGTAATTCAGGGAAAAGGTATAAAGCCTAGATCATGTGAGAGCAGGCAGAATAGAACTGTTTATAAAGAAGATAGAAAGATAGAGAAGGAGCACCTTTTGGACAGGAACTTATTTCTGAGTGGAAGAATAAAAGACGATGGACAGCAAAAAAGGGCTTAAATTAAGGAGATGAGAAAAAAGGGAAATTTCAAAGAAAGTGAAATTTCATCCAGCTGATCGCCTCTGATTAGTATGGGTGGTAATTGACATGGGCCTTTGATCAGCGGAAAAAAAGAAAAACGGATGTCCAGGAGTACCGATGCCAGTTTGGAAGCCAGACCTGAAAAAATTGGATCGAACGGGTGGATTATTCAAGACGATCAGAGAACAAAAAAAAAGAGAGAAAAAGGTCTTGCTTTCGCAAATTGGAAAAAAAAAACTTTCTCAAATTTCGCGAACCGTGTGTCCAATAGTAGAAGTTTTTTCACTTGGAAGCGACGCAGTCAAATTTTTTTTTGATTTACAAAAATTTACATACACAAAAGTGTAACAATGTTACAGCATTGAAATAAAAAACTCATAATACGCATAATTCTTTACAAAAATGTATTTTCTTTTTCTGAGAACAAAGTTTGGGGAATTCTCTACATCTTCCGACTGTTTTTTTATGTTTGCAACCAACAGTACAAAAAATGAAAATATTAAATATTAGCCCCATGTCCGTCTCAAGGATAAAAAATCCAGCAATTTTGAAGGAGATGATGTTAACAAGGGAGAAAGACAAAATTGAGGACAGGGAGGCGAGACACATTGGGAGGCTTTTAACAACAGGTAAAATGTCTGTGCCAAGGGTTGGCCTCCCGTTGCTAGCGCAAAAAGCGAGTATTTAGAGTCTTCGGCGAGCGTTAAATGGAGTCGGCTACAAAGCTAAAGAAAAGAAGAAGAATCCAGAATTTTGAAGAGATACGAAAGCTGGACTTTTGATAATTGGAGACGGGTAATACTCAATTTTTGTTTATTTCGTAATTTTTGTTGCAATACAATTTTTGTTTTTTATGTAATTTGGTCTGATGAGACAAAAATTAACCGATTTCAGTCAGATGGGAGTTCTTGGTACTGGAAAAAACTCAGCAGGTAATCTAAAACCTCAACATGTCAAACAAACCATTCCACATGGAGGAGGTTTTTTGGTGATTTGGGGATGTATTACGCCTAACGGTGTCGGCCCGTGGTTAAAATTGATGGCATAATGAGGAAGGAGCAGTACCTCAGTATTTTGGAGGAAAATTTGTCAGTTCCTGTGGATATGATGGGAATGGAGGAAAATCGGATCATTTTTCAACAGGACAATGACCCAAAACATTCCCCAAAACTGGTAAAAAATTGGCTAAATTGTCAAAAATTTGAAACGATGGAATGGCCTGTCCAAAGTCCTGATATGAATCCCATCGAAAATTTATGGGCTTATTTAAAACGGCAACTGGCATGTTATCAAGGCGTGCCCAAAGGAATGACCGAATGATGGGACCGGGTACAGAAGGAATGGTAAGCAATTTCGCCGGAATACTTACGTAAACTTTACGAAAGTATGCCGCGGCGGCAAAAGCACTGTGGACAGAGAGTACTGAAACCCATTTTTTTTCCTCTTTTTTTTTAAACGGTGCAAAACTTAAACAGTGGACTTGTTTTGTTTTTTTTTCTACCCTTTCGTTTTTCGTTGAAATTCTAAATTTTTTATGTCATTTTGTTTATCAATAAATGTAAAAGGAAAAGAATTAGTTTTACTTGCAAATTAAAATTAATTAAGTACAATTTCTTTAAGTTTGGTTTAATTTAGAGATTATTGTTATACTTTTGCTCACCAGTGTATAAACTCGTCCATAAAATTGATCTGTGGGCGTAAATCTTTGCCACCAGTGATATAAGTGTCACGGATTATTCTGCAGTTTGAATAGTTAACAACAAAAAAATTAATTAAGCCGCGAACGGTCGGGAGAAGTGCTCCAAGTGCCTGTCGCAGCTAACCCCCCCCCCCCACACAAATCTTATTGGCAGTGAACACCGTAGGTTCAAATTAACCCTGATGTGCGAGTTTGTTATCGTGCTGATACTTAACGTTCCCAAGGAACACCTTCTCCGAAAATCTACATCGCCATCAAGAGGTGTTTAAACAAACAACAACAAGCAGCAACAACAGACTACGATATAAAAATTATAGACACAAAAAGTGAATTGTAATAAACAATTTGAATTTTCCTTATTAGATAGTGTAGTAGATATAAGTATATTTAGACTGTAAGATTAAAATCTAGTTTTGTTTTTTTTTATGGATGAGTTGTAAATTTCTTTGAATATTATTTTAATTTTTTTGTTCGCGAAAAAAAAATCATTTCAATCAGTTTACAGAGATTCTTCGAAGTGCTGGCGCCAGGACTACGAAGGATCTGTTAATATCCGGTAAGTCCTATATTTATAAGCCTTGCGGCTGTAATCAGATTAGCATCTTTAGTTTTAAGAAAGTAAAAATCAAAAGCTCATTTAGATAATAAGTTTTTTTTTGTTCCTTATAATGAAATATTTCGAATTGTGGTATGGATTGAAATCGGTTTTTTGATTGTCATAATCCTGGAATAATTTTCAGGTCTAGTGGTGTATGGATGGTCGGATCGACCGTCCTTCGATGGGGCCGACAGCGACGTAACAAAACGCACCATCGATGACGACATGACGGGAAATGACAAGACGAACTTCCACTGATCATTCTTTCACAGGTGGCGACTGGGAGGAGTATCAGTGTAGGGACTATCATTCACGACACTTGCCCGGAATGGTAGCAATCGGTCGCATTCAATTACGATAAGGGTGGGTTGGCCATCTTCAGCCTTTAACAGCTGGCTGATTTCAGCTTGTAGCGAGCTGTCATCATTATGATAAGCATGGAAATGTTTTTCGGTGTAGGGTTTATAGGATTAAGCTAGTCTTAGGTTTAGTTTTAGTCGTTATTTTTAGTTTGCGGGTAGGTAGAATTAGGTTAGCATAGGTTTAGTTATATAAGCACGTATGTCCCGGTCTTACACAGTGGTGATGGCACTCTGATGTGATCTTCCTTTTCCTTTCCTCTTTTACTATCAGCTTTCTCAGTTTCTATCTTTTGAGTCCGTCCGTTTAATCATAGCAAAGTAACTTTCTTTATCTATCCAAGTTTTCTATTTTCTATTAGGATGTATGGAGTAGTGGCAAGAACCAACCCCGTCTGACGAGCTAGAGCCGAGCAACCGCGAGCGTGCCATTGCCGCCTACTCCTGCATCATAGAAGCCTCCGTGGCCTACTACACTCCTTACAATGCCGTCCAACGTTTTCGGCTAGGCCGCTAGTTTATTTCTTTTCAAAATTTTAACTATCCTATCTATCTTTTACTTCTTCAAGATCACATCCTGATTATGCTTTTGGTTTCTGAGAAGATCGATGGTGGCTGTCCAGTTTTCAGGCGACAAGCTAGGGGACCTCTTGAGGTAATTGGAAGTCTGCAAAGGTTCCAAAAGCGGGCTAGAGTGGAGAGATTGATTAGCAGACTGCTGTCCGAAAAGAAAGCAATGGTTGACTTTTCGTGAGGCGTGGGCTTATGATCACATACGTGTTGAGATATAACCTGGACATTCTCTGCCAGCCTGGGATGTGATTCAGCTATATACCCAGTGTGTCGGGAAGACAAAGCTAATTCTTCAGTACTTGTTACGATGCTGAAATACCAGTCTCCACTTTACGTTACGAACTATACTTATACCAACTTTAATACCCACCGATGATAGTGACTGGAAAATTGGTTCCACTTCCCACACACCAAAGCCATAATATTGAACATTCATTAACATTATTTTAAGAAATAATCGACCAAAAGACGTGTTGCTGATTAAAGTTTAAATATAAAATTGTTCAATAAAATGTAAAATAAAAACATAGAATGTTGTACACTCAAATATGTAAACAAACACACTTATGTTCATGTTATGTCTCTCATGAGACAAAATTGCATATGTCAAAATCTAACATAAAAGGAAGACATTTTTACACAAAATAAATCATCAATTTTATGACATTGAAGCAAACAGTTGGTTTTTATTTAAAGTTATTATATTAAAAAATACCAGCATCGTCAGCAAACAGGAATTTCGGCCTAAACAGCAGCGACAATAGAAATATCTGGAACAACAGCAAGCAACCAATAACACCAGCAGTATCGACGACAAGCAGATCACCTTTCAACAAAACCCTGAAAAGAAGACTCACTCAATACTCAATAAAAAAAAAAACTGGTAAAAAATTGGCTAAATTGTCAAAAATTTGAAACGATGGAATGGCCTGTCCAAAGTCCTGATATGAATCCCATCGAAAATTTATGGGTTTATTTAAAAAGGCAACTGGCATATTATCAAGGCGTGCCCAAAGGAATGACCGAATGATGGGACCGGGTACAGAAGGAATGGTAAGCAATTTCGCCGGAATACTTACGTAAACTTTACGAACCTTACTTACGGTACCAATAACACCAGCAGTATCGACGACAAGCAGATCACCTTTCAACAAAACCCTGAAAAGAAGACTCACTCAATACTCACATAAAAAAAAATATATATATTGTCACATAATAAATATGACACCAAAGAAACCCCCTGTTAAACATAATTATTCGTCGCAACATTTGGTCTTTGGTCTACAAACACCAATTGTTGCAAACAACTAAACTTTACCGCAATTCTCTCTCCAACACCATCTTCGTAAGAAAATGGAGTTGGAGCTTGAATTGGGCTATGTTTCTAAGCAAGTAGTCAGTCTTTATTTCGCTTTAGCATCGACAGCTAGCATCAACGACTAGCATCATAAGACTTTCATAAATAAAACAATAAATTAATAAAGAATAATTGTTTTTAAAATAAAGAAATCAGTTTTTTTAATCTAATTGGCGCAGTCGATAAAATAATAAAATAAAATCGTTTGAGTGGGTAAAGCTGAAGAACATAAAAAAAAGAAACAAAAAAACAGCATAACGGACTTAGGATAGTTCGAGAGCAATACATACATACATAGTTCGTAAACAGCGTAACCGCCAAACATCAACGCTTCCTGTCCGAAATAGCAGTTTGCAACGGCACGACATAAGAAAAAAATTACATAAAGCGAAGAAGACAAAAGAAGACAACGGAAAATTTTTTTTTCCAATAACGGATCAGTTACAAAGACGAAACATCTACAATATTAAAATCTATCGAGTAATCCACGTGAGTAATTATCAAGTATAATTATTACGAGAAGAACCATAAGAGATGGATGTCCTCAATGCAGTTGATAAGTTTAAAATAACTTTAGATTTAGTGAGTAAGATCCCTTTATTTGACGGTATGATAGATTTTGTGGAAAGGGTAGACTCGCTGTTACCCACTTTGTTATCCTTTGATGAAAACACTCAGTGAATTTTGACCGGCTATATTAGAGACAAGATTGTAGGAAAGGCGCGTCTTGAAATTCAAAAATACGGTAGATTAAGAACTTGGCCTGAAATTAGGGAAATTATTAAGAACAGTTTTGGACAAAAGCTTTCTATAGATGAAATAATTGACAAAATTAGAACAGCTAGAATTGTAACATCTATCGACGACTATTACAATAGAATAAATTCTTTATTAAGCAGAGCCAACAGTATTTTCTTACTAGGGAATGATCAAAACGATCAGCAAATGATAGTATCAAACAATCGAATTGCACTTGAAGCATTTAAGTATAACTTGCCCGAACCCACTAGATCAATTCTATTGAGCCGAAATCCTGGAACACTTAACGAAGCCTATAAAATAATTGAAGAAATTAATCATCAGTCAATGGGACCGAGTTCTATAAGTCAACAGCTTAGGAGTAATCGCAGGGATCAAAGTAACTTTTTTAATAGGAGACCAAATAACAATGGTTTTCCGACATCAAGAGTCTCAACGCGACAAGACAATAATTGCACTCCACGACATAATCAAACTTACAATCACACTCAGACTAATAACTATCCCCGCAGCGGCGCCGAATGTAGCATTGTTAACAAGAATCTATGCAACCCAAAGTGGAAAATACTTCCTAAAAATAAACGTACTTCTCTTAGAGTACTCGGCCGGCAAATCAAAGGGAAAGTACAATATAGCATCCCCCTATTTAGTGAATTTAATAAAGACAATTATTTTGTGCAGTTCTTAGAATACCAGTTTCATGACTATTTCGATGGGCTTATTGGAAATAATATTTTGGTTCTTTTAAACCCGGTTATAGATTACAAGAAAAGGTTACTTATAACAGATGACGCAAATATTCGGATATACCTTAACAAAGAGGAAGAGGCCTATGAAAAGATTTGTCATAATGATACATCCTTAGACGTGTTCTGTAGTGAGGTCTTTGAAAACGAGATAATGGATAAAGCTTTTGCAACCCATCTGACAAATAATGATGTATCTAAATTAAGATCCCTGTTGCACTCTTTCATATCTATTTTTTATAAAGATGGTGATTTTCTAACATTCACTAGCGAAATTAGGCACCAAATTAACACTAAAAATGAGATTCCGATCTATAGTAAGCTTTATCGGTACCCGGAAGTATACACACAAGAAGTTGATAAGCAAATTCGCGAGATGTTGCATCAAAAAATTATAGCGGCGAGCAATAGTCCTTACAATTCGCCCATCTGGGTAGTCCCAAAAAAAGATGATAAACACGGAATAAAACAATGGCGAATTGTAGTGGACTATCGAAAGTTAAATGTCAGTCGTTCATAGACCTCCGTGGAGCTTAGACGTATTCGGCTTTGGTTTGAGTACAAATAAAAAACTATACAAACAATATCTAACATATTATTCACAGGGCTCGAATTAGCCCGAGTGATAGAGTGCGCGATTGATCAGTCGTTCATTGATCTCCACGGAGAACAGACGTGTTTCGGCTTCTTGTGCGGAAGAGTGAATTTATTGTAAACATTTACTGTAAAAATTACAGACAATTTTTCGAGTTATTCGGTAGCCTGGTGTTAGTGGCACTGAACTGACAAAGCAAGGGTCGTGGGTTCGATTCCTGGAAAACCCAAGTTCATTTTTATTTTTAAAAGTGTTTAAAAAGACTAATTATTATAGTTAACAAGGTTCAATCGAACTATGAGTGGCAGTGAGCGGTCCGCTATGCCAATAGCGGGATCAGAAGGTGGCATGATGTCATCTGATGATGAGGCCGTTAAACCAGCCCACCAGAAACCAACAACAGCAACAACAGCAGCAACATTAGAAATAAGAATAAAAAGGAGGAGGAAGCTTAAGCCAACTCCGAACATGGTAAAGCGCCCTTCTCTTTCAACCTCAACCGAAAAGCTTCCGGGTGGAGCAAGGGAAGAGGCGCCAACAACGTCAAAAAGGGCGGTAGCTGAATCTGACCATGACAATTACCCATACGTGTCTGATGGTGGAGAAGGCCACTATATGGGTAACAATACCTTCGCATCTCTGGCGGCTTCAGAGTCAGAGGACGAAGACGAGGAGGTTGCAGCTCTAAATAACAGCATCAAAGAGCTGCAAAATAAAGTACTGAGCATTAAAGCTAAGCAAATGGCAAGGAGGGAGAAGGAGCAACAACAACTTCTGACCTCTCAGCAACAGTTGAACAGTACTCCACAACAACAAAAAATACATAAACCGGTACAAGCTCTGGAGCAGCAAAAACAACCCCAAAAAAAGCAACAGCAAAAGAAACAGCAACAACAACAGCAGAAACATAAACAGTCACAGCAGCAATATCAACAACAGCAGCAGCAGCAACAACAGCAGCAGCAGCAACAACAACAGCAGAAGCAGAAACAAAGGGTTCCACCTATCAACACATTCAAGATGGAACTTAAGGACACAATCGAGCTGTGTAAGTCGGCCATAGGCTGTAATTTTTATGTTAAAAGACTTAGCGTAGATAGGCATGCGATCCACTGCAACACAGTGGAGCGCTACCACAAAATAAAGAATTTGTTAAGGGATTCGACGACGGAGTTCTTCTCCTTCACCCCGAAGGGGGAAAAGCTGCAAACTATGCTGCTGAGGGGGTTAGAACCGTCTACTAGTCCGGAGGAGCTCCTCGCACTGCTTAAAGAGAAAGAGTGCGACGGTCTCAAATTCGTGGGGGTTAAGCCATTTGTAACAGCCAGAGCCAAAAGGGAGAAACGGAAGCTACCGTTCTTCCTGGTGCAGCTCAGTCCCGAAAGCCGTCTGGATAGTCTAAGGAGTATCAATGTCCTAGACTACCAGGTGGTTCACTGGGAAAAAGTAAAAAGGCACGAAAACATTTTGCAATGTGTTCGTTGCCAAAGGTTCGGGCACGCCGCGTCGAACTGCGAAATGCAGCCTCGATGCGTTAAGTGCGGTAAGAACCACAAGTCTGAAGAATGCGCTCTAGGTAGGGATGGAGCGTCAGAAAAAAGCCAACTCTCTTGTTTTTTATGTAAGAACACGGGACACACAGCAAACTATCGGGGTTGTCCTAAGTTCCAATACATAAAAAGAGTAAATCTGGCTCGACAGCAAAAGGTGGAAGTTAAGCGTCCACCTGTTCTACCACAAACACCAGCCGTTACTCCCCAGGTTACCTACGCCCAAATGGCGGCAGGTAGGGGAAATACGGCACAGCAAGCGAAGGTTGCTTCTCAGGCCCCAGCGCCTAGAGCACCGGAACCGGCAAATGACATGCTAGCTATCTTGCTCTCTATCCAGGGGCAAATGGCTCAGCTGCAACGTCAAATTACCGAGCAAGCTACGCGGGTAGATCAAATATACGCGCTTCTGCCGAGCCTAACGCACCTTCAGTCGTAATGGGTACGTACATGGCGGAGCAAACCCTGAAGGTCCTTGCAGTGAATGTTAATTCACTGATTAGGATTGAGCGAAGAGCCACACTGTTTAAGTTGCTTAAAGACCAAGCCCCTGATGTGCTTTGGTAAGCGAAACTAAGCTAACCAAAAGACACAAAATGAGGCACAGAAGGTACAAAATCATGCGAAGAAATCGACCCAACTCCATACAAGGAGGAGGCGTTGCAATCTTCGTAAGAAAAGGTATACGTTTTAAAAGAATATACAGTCGTGTAGTACGTAGGTTTCAGGTGCTAGAAGCATGCATCATGTATATCCCTCTCCGTAGTGGAAAGCGGTTATACATGGTGTCAGTTTATGCATCTAAGGCTACTCAATCCACCCTATTCATCTCAGAGCTCGAGACACTTTTTCGATTTCCGAGACTGGAATTGGAGGAAAACTATTTTATTATCGGCGGAGATTTCAACGCCAAACATAACGATTGGGGAAATAATACACCAAACACTAGAGGGAACCTGCTATTCAATTGGTGGGGTCAGCACAGTGTGATGTACCGACTCGGCCTTAAGGCGACGGATAGTCCATCGTTTCCTAGACACGGCTCCTATTTGGATCTCCTGCTGTTTGACACACGAATACAACTGACAGGTACGAACCAACAAACTGTAAACTGTCTTCGCACCTTTGTGTATGACAGTGACCATTGCGGTCTTAGTACCGAAATAACCGTTCCGAACGAAAATGCGGAATTGGATGAGTATGTTCAAAGGCATTCCTACAACTATGGTAGAGTGCGTTGGACACACTTCTCCAGGACACTGACTAGAGCACTCTTCTTGAATTCGCTCTACCCACCGTCCAACAGAAATCTGTCAAACGGGGAGATTGACAGGTATCTAAAACTAATGGATAAGACAATTAAACGAACAATGGACAAAACGATACCTCGGTATCAATACACTGACAACGAAGACTTGTTCCGCAATTCAACTATAGACGCACTGCACCGACATAAAAGTAGACTACTCTCAAGACTGAAGACCTTGTACAGACAGTTTACTGACAGACACAACCCGGAGATTTTGACATTAAAGTCGTCGATCAAAAACCTCCAAACATTAATAAAAGAAAATTACAGGGCTTCTGTAAGTTTGTATTGGAACAACAAAATTCAGGCTGTAAACACCAGCAACCCGAATATGTTCCCGCAAATAAATAAGATATTTCGGAGGAAAGATCAAAACGACCTTTCATGTCTAAAAATCGCCCGAACGACGGACAACGAACGCATACTCTCAACAGCAGGCATAGATCCAAATGAAGCTGTTGATGATGACAACTTCTTTGTGATCGAGGATCCGCAGGAGAAGGTCGAGGCTATAGGAGCGACTTTCCAGGAAGTGTACAAGACAAATGAAATCATTGGTGCCAACCACGACCTGGAAAATCGAGTCCTTGTGCACAATTTCTACCTTCGAAATGAAATAGTGAACTGGCGAATCGAGAACTCGGGTTTCACCCAGTTCAGTGACGAGAATATGGCAAATAATGTCATCGCCAATGAAAGGGAGCAACCCCCGTTCATTTCGAAGGAAGAGCTTCAAACGATCTTCGACACAATTAGAAGTAAGAAATCAGTGGGAACCGATGGAATACCGAACATTGTGCTTCGACATCTCCCACTAGAAGCGGTGGACATTTATACCACCCTGTTTAACAATGCAATGAATAATGCACATTATCCAGCGTATTGGAAAACTGCGGTGGTACATCCCATCCCCAAAAGGGATAAAGACACCTCCAATCCGGCGAATCTCCGGTCGATCAGTCTCCTTCCAAATATCAGTAAGGTTTTCGAAAAAGTTATCAATAGAGTCCTGACAAAGTGGGTTGAGGACAAAAATATAGTTCCGGATAATCAGTTCGGTTTCAAGGCGGGGCATGATGTTATTCATGCCGCGTCTAAACTGGTTTCTGATGTCCAATGGAACAAAGCCAAGAAACAGTGCACGGGTGCCTGCCTGATTGACTTGGAGAAGGCTTTCGATACCGTATGGTTAGAGGGACTCTTCTACAAGTTGGACAGACTGGGCATTAGTAAACCACTGCTGTATATTCTTTTCAATATGCTCACAGATAGACAGTTCATCGTGAAAAATGGCGATGTGACTTCTACTGGTACATTCAACATTAAAAACGGTCTGCAACAAGGTGCGGTCAATTCGCCAATCCTTTTCAACACTTACACAAGCGATCTGATAGGTTCACTTCACCATGCCATAGCGTACGCAGACGACTTAATCGCGTACAGATCAGGTCCAAAGATTGAGGTTATAAACATTATTTTGCAACGTGACTTCGATAAAATTAAACAATATTGCGACGACAATATTGCCTCTGCGGATACCAGAAAGAATTGGCGAAAGTTTCAGATCGTGGGACAACACGGGCAGCCACTTGTTTGTCGAAATGTAGTCAGATACCTTGGGATCTGGCTAGATCAATATCTGTATTTTAACAAACATATAGATGTTGCTCTGGCCAGAGCCAGAGGTGCTTTTGCCCTTACAAAGAGACTGTTTTATAGCAGGCAACTCGATGCGAGGGTAAAGGTGATCTGCTACATGGCCCTTATTCGGCCTATGCTTACATTTGGTTGTCCCGTGTGGTTCAACGTGAGAGCAAGTCTTTTGGAAAAGATTCGGGTGTTTGAGAGGGCTTGCCTTAGGGCTTGTCTTCGCTTATACAGAACACCAGAGTCTGAGTACATGAAATTCTATCCTAATGAGGTCTTGTTCAATAGGGCGAACCTAATACGAGTGGACAATTTTGTTATTAAGTTGATTCGAAGACACATTGCAAGAGCAATGACCTCGTCGAACAACCTGATATCTGGGGCTTACTACCCCAATTATATGTATCACGAGAGAGTTCGCTTTGACGGCTTTATTCCTCCAGAAGCGTTCCTCTACCTCGACAAACAAGGTCTGATCCAGGATAGATTAGCGGTGCCGTTAATCTTCCATGTCGCTCGAACAGCTGCGGACAGGCGACTCAACTACGACAGAGACGTCGCACACGGCAGTGCGGAGCGTCTCCGGTTTAGTAGGGCGGTAGGGAGTCGCGACATGAGGGATGTTGCTCGGCAGCACCAACAATTTTGGTGGCTTGCAGAAGAAGGGGAAGCTCCATCGTCGAATTCCTCTAGTGCAGGGTAGCTTCGTTAGGGAGCAGAGTGGGTCTGTCTAATATTTAGTCATGGCCGACTTACATAGGTTTAGGTAGGGTTAAGGTAGCTTTAAGAACAAAAATTATAAAAACAAAAAAAAAATAATAAAAAATAAAAAAATATATAAAAAAAACAAAAAAAATTAAAAAAAAAATAAAAAAAAAAAACAATAGAGATGGGTAACTCTCTCTTACAAAAATGGTTATCCACACCACACCAAAAAAAAAATATTTTAGAAATAATACTTAAACAATAAGATAGCTTAAGTAGGTTAAGTAGATTAAGATTTATTTTAGGTAGTTCTTAGTTTTTTAGTCTTAAGTTTTAATAATATAATAAAACAAAAAAAAAATGTAAATTTACTAAGTTTTTTAAATTTCAAAAATATATTTTCTTAGTCCTAACTATACTTAATGTAAAAAAAAATATCTGTTCGGTACGTCGAAAGACAAAATTTAATTGCTATGTTTAACTTAGAGTGCCCGCATGGGGCCAGTAGGTTAGAATAAGATAGTTTTCTAAGTTATATAAGCTAACTTTTAAGCGTTTTTTGTCTAGCATGTAAGAATCAATGAATTAATTAAATAAAAATGCATTTAGAATGAAAAAAAAAAAAAAATGAGTGCGCGATTGACAAGCCAAGGTTGTGGGTTCGAGTCCGGGCCCCAGCTAGTGTTCTTTTTTTTTTTGTTTTTTTGTTGTGAATTTTTAAAATTAAAATAATTAAAAGTGAATAAACAACATCACGTGATGGATTGTGGAAAGCGGTCCGCTAGGCCTATAGCGGGATCGGCTGAAAAATCAGGCGAGGCGTCGAGTGGTTCTAGCCAAACAGCAGCATTGGCAGAACCAAAGACGAAGAGAAGGAGAAAGTTAAGGCCAAATTCTAAGGTGGTACAACGTCCCTCGCTTCCAAATTCTGCTGAAACGTTGCCTGATGGAGTGAGGGAATCATCAACGTCAGCAAATATATGTACCGGGCAAGGTACAAAAGACTACCAATATGTCTCAGATGATGGTGAAAATCCCAATCTGAGAAATAACAACTTCGCTTCTTTGGCGTCATCCGAATCTGAAGATGAAGACGGGGAAATAGAGGCTATAAATAGTAGCATCAAAGTGCTGGAACAAAAAATATTTGCCATTAAAGAAAGGCAAATGGTAAGAAGGAAGAGGGAAAGCCAAGAGCAATCCCAACAGCAACAGCACACGCAGCTAGCTCAAAAGCAGACCCAACAACAACACCAAACAAATACAATTACACAAGTTCTTAAGCAACACCAACAAAAACTTAAGAACCACCTGCAAAAACAACAAGAGCAGCCACAACAACGGCTACAGCAAAAGCAGCAGCAGCCACAACAAAAACAGCAGCAGCAGAGACAACAACTGCAGCAAAAAAAGCAGCAGCAGCAGAAACAGCGACAGCAGCAAAAACAACAGCAGCAGCAGCAACAACAGCAGCAACAGCAGCAACAACAACAACAACAACATCAGCAGCAGCAGCAGCAGAAGAAGAAGGAGGATTTACTTGAGGTAAATGCAACCAAGGACCTGTGTAAGTTGGTCACTGGTAATAACTTTAACATTAAGAGATTGGGGAACGATCGCCATGCCATCCATTGTAATACAGTGGAGGGCTATGCGAAAGTGAAAGAGCTCCTAAAAGAAACGACGACGGAGCACTTCTCATTCACACCGAAGTGTGAAAAGCGGCAATCGATGCTGCTGAAGGGGTTGGAACCGTCTTCTGATCCTGAGGAGATCCTGGCACTGCTCAAAGAGAAGGAGTGCGAAGGACTCAAATTTGTGGGGGTAAAGCCATTTACCACAGCTAGAGCCAGACGGGAGAAACGGGGTCTGCCGTTCTTTCTGGTGCGGCTCAGTCCCGAAAGCCGTCTGGATAGTCTTAGGAGTATCAATGTCCTAGACTACCAGGTGGTTCACTGGGAAAAAATAAAAAGGAGCGAAGGCGTTATACAATGCGTTCGCTGCCAGAGGTTCGGGCACGCCGCATCGAACTGCCAAATGCAGCCTCGATGCGTGAAGTGCGCAAAGAACCACAGTTCCGAGGAGTGTGCTCTGGGTAGGAATGGAGCATCCGATAGGACGCAGCTCTCGTGCGTGTTATGTGGGAACGTGGGACACACCGCAAACTTTCGGGGTTGTCCTAAGTTCGCCGACATTAAGAAAGCAAAACTGGCTCGGCAACAGAAGGTGGAGGTCAAACGTTCACCTGTTAGGTTTCAAACACCAGCCGTCACGTCCCAAATTTCCTACGCCCAAATGGTGTCAGGCAGGGGGGCTACGGCACAGCAAGCGACTGTTGCTTCTCCGGTGCCAATGCCGAGAACAACAGAAGCTGCACCTAACATGCTGGCCATCTTGCTCGCAATCCAAGGGCAGATGGCTCAGCTGCAACAGCAGGTGCAAGAACAGGCCAAGCGGGTGGACCAGATCTACGCACTGCTGCCGGGCCTAACGCAACACATGTCGTAATGGGTACGCACATGGTGAAGCAAACTTTGAAGGTCCTTGCGGTGAATGTTAATTCACTGATCAGGATCGAACGAAGAGTCGCGATGTTTAAATTGCTACAAGACCAAACTCCTGATGTGCTTATCGCTAGCGAAACCAAGCTAACCGATAAGCACAAACTGGAGTACAATAATTATATTATTAGAATAAGAAACCGGCCCAGATCCAAACGTGGAGGCGGTGTCGCGATCTTCATTAAAGAAGGTATAAAATTTCCCAGAGTGTACAAGAGAGTATTGCGCAGGTTCCGGGTGTTGGAGGCAGTCGTCATTTACATCCCGCTCCGCAGTGGAAAGCGGCTGTACTTGGCCTCTGTTTATGCATCTGGGGCTTCACAATCCACCTTATTCATTACAGAGCTCGATACACTTTTTCGACATCTGAGGCTGGAATCGGGGGAGAATTGTTTTATAATCGGCGGGGACTTCAACGCTAGACACAGAGATTGGGGAAATAATTTGCCAAATACTAGAGGGAACCTACTACTCGATTGGTGGGGTCAGCACGATGCCATGTGTAGACTCGGTCTTAAAGCGACGGATAACCCGTCGTTTCCCAGAGGCGGGTCTTATTTGGATCTATTACTGTACGACGAACGTATACGACTGACAGGTACGAATTTACAAACGCTTAACTGTCTGTGCACATTCGTGTATGACAGCGACCATTGCGGTTTTAGCACCGAAATCACAGTTCCCAACGAAATTGCGGAATTGGAGGAGTTTGTCCAAAGATACTCTTACAACTACAGTAAGACTCGATGGACACGCTTCTCCGCAACCTTGACAAGAGCACTCTCCTCGAACACGCTCCACCCACCGTCCAATAGGAATTTATCAAACGAGGAGATCGATAAGTACCTTAAACGAATGGACCAGTCAATAAAACAAACTATGGACACTACAATACCGCGGTATAAACAAACGACTAACGAAAATCTGTTCCGCAATCCTACTATTGACGCACTGCACCGACAGAAAAGTAGACTTCTGACGAAACTTAAAAACGTGTACAGACAGTTTACAGACAGACAACACCCAGAGATTAGGACACTGAAGTCGTCGATTAAAAATATTCAAACATTAATCAAAGAGAATTACAGAATTGCTGTAAGTTTGTATTGGAACAACAATGTACGGGCTGTAAACACCAGCAACCCGAATATGTTCCCGCAAATAAATAAACTTTTTCGGAGAAAAAATCAAAACGACCTTCAGTGTCTTAAAATAGCCCGGACAACAGACAACGAACGATTACTAACAATAGCAGGCATTGATACTAATGAGGCCGCTGATGATGACGACTTCTTTGTGTTCGAGGATCCACAGGAGAAGGTTGAGGCCATAGGGGCGACTTTCCAGGAAGTATACGAGGCCAATGATATCATTGGCCCTAATTATGACCTGGACAATCGCGTCTTGGTGCACAACTTCCTTATTCGAAATGAAGTAGAGAACTGGCGATCCGAGGGCTCTGGTTTCACCCGGTTCAGCGACGAAAATATGGTAAATAATGTCATTGCCAGAGAAGGTGAGCTACCCCCGTTCATTTCGAAGGAAGAACTCCATGAGATCCTCGACACAATCAGAAGTAAGAAATCAGTGGGGACTGATGGTATTCCGAACATCGTGCTTCGACATCTTCCTCTAGAAGCGGTGGACATTTATACCAACCTGTTTAATAATGCAATGAATAATGCACATTATCCAGCGCATTGGAAAACGGCGGTGCCTATCCCCAAAAAGGGAAAGGATATATCCAATCCGGCGAATCTACGGTCGATAAGTCTCCTTGCGAATATCAGTAAGGTGTTCGAAAAAGTAATCAATAGAGCTCTGACTAGGTGGGTTGAGGACAAACATATAGTTCCGGATAATCAATTCGGTTTTAAGGCAGGACATGCTATCTCACATGCCGCGTCTAAACTGGTGTCCGATATCCAATGGAATAAAGGCAAAAAACAGTGTACTGGTGCCTGCCTAGTTGACTTGGAGAAGGCTTTCGACACTGTATGGTTAGAAGGTCTTTTCTACAAGCTGGCTAGTTTGGGGATCAGTAAACCTCTCTTGTACATTCTTTATAATATGCTAACCAACAGACAGTTCATCGTGAAAAATGGTGATGTGACTTCTGTTGGAATATTCCAAATTAAAAATGGTCTTCAGCAAGGTGCGGTCAATTCGCCGATCCTATTCAACATTTATACAAGCGACTTGATAGGTTCACTTCCCCATACACTTGCGTACGCAGATGATTTGATAGCGTGCAGAACAGGTCCAAAAATCGAGGTCATTAATACTCTCTTACAGCGTGACTTCGATAAGATAAGACGATTTTGCGATGACTGGAAGTTGAAAATCAACTTTCAGAAGTCGGAAACCATTCTTTTTAGGACGCCGTTGTCTGGAGCCTCTAGGGACACCAGAAAAAATTGGCGAAAGTTCTCGATCATTGGACAACACGGACAGCCTCTTGCCTGTCGAAATGTAGTCAGTTACCTTGGGATTTGGCTAGATCAGTTTCTGTATTTTAACAAAAATGTAGATGCTGCCCTGGCCAGAGCTAAAGGCGCTTTTGCCCTCACAAAGAGACTGTTTTATAGCAGCCAACTCGATGCGAGGGTAAAGATAATCTGCTACATGGCCCTTATCAGGCCCATGCTGGTATTTGGGTGTCCCGTGTGATTCAATGTACGAGCAAGCTTAATGAACAAGATTCGGGTGTTTGAGAGGGCTTGCCTTAGGGCTTGTCTTCGCTTGTACAGAACACCAGAGTCGGAGTACAACATTTTTTATCCTAATGAGGTCCTTTACAACAGGGCGAACCTAATACGAGTGGACAACTTCGTAATTAAGCTGACTCGAAGGCACATTGCAAGAGCAATGGCCTCGACGAATAACCTGATATCTGGGGCTTACTTCCCCAATCACCTTTATCATGAGAGTGTGCGCTCTAACGGCTTCGTTCCACCGGAAGCATTCCTCTACCTTGATCAGATAGGGTTGATCCAGGATAGATCAGCGGTCCCGTTAATCTTCCATGTCGCTCGGACAGCTGGGGACAGGCGACTCAACTACAACAGAGACGTCGCACACGGCAGGGTGGATCGTCTCAGTTTCAGTAGGGCGGTGGGGAATCGCGATAAAAGGGATGTCGTTCGGCAGCACCAGCATTTCTGGTGGTTGAATGATGGGGAAGATGTTTCGTCGTCGTTTCCGTCAATTACGGACCAGCCTCACTAATGAGGCAGAGCTGACCAATCTATTTGCTTTGTAAATAGCGATGGCCAGCTTACATAGGTTTAGGTTAGCATTTAAGTAATATATATATATATTAGTATATACGAAGGTATGTACTAATGTATGTATATAATTGTGTATAATGTCTATGTGTGTGTATGTACGTATTGTATGTAGGTTAGGTAGATTAAAGTTTATTTTAAGTTAGATATTAAGTTTTTATAAGAATAAAAAAATATTGTCCATACGCTAAGTTTTTATCAAAAAAATTTTTTCTTAGCCTTAAGTTTAGAAAATAAGAAATCCTAAATAAAATGTAAATAAAGTCGAAAGACATAGATATAAGAATTTAGAGTAGCTTAGAGTGCCTGTGTGGGGCCAGTAAGTAAGTATAAGATTGTTTAGTAATTTTAAGCTAGCATTTAAGCATTTTTTGTTAGTATGTAAGAATTCATGATTAAGAAAATAAAATGCATTTAAAACTTAAAAAAAAAAAAACTCGAAAGTTAAACGAGCAGACAATCGAGGATAGGTTTCCGATGCCCAACATCGATGATCTGTTCGATAAACTCGGTAAATGCAATTACTTCTCGACTATAGACCTCGTTAAAGGTTTTCACCAGATCGAAGTTGAATCTCGCGATAGGCCAAAAACTGCTTTTTCAACAAGAAATGGTCATTACGAATTCCTCAGAATGCCGTTTGGACTAAAGAATGCCCCTGCGACGTTCCAAAGATTAATGAACAACATCTTACAGGAATTCATAAATAAAATATGCGTCGTATATTTGGATGATATCCTTATTTTTTCCACTAGTTTCGACGAACATTTAGTTTCTCTAAAGAAAATTTTTCAAATATTAAAGGAACATAAGCTAAAGATACAAGTAAATAAGTGTTATGATGAAGTTAATTTAGCAGACATTTTTAGCAATGAAATCGCTTGGAACAATAGTTGCGGTAATGACGATGAAGTCATATCTGCACCTGCAGGTACCAGGCAAGCTAGCAGTGCTATTTTCTCCACAGGTGCTATCGTCCACAGCGCTATTGAGGATGAGATCGGATACATTTATCTTCCCGAACAGCCTAGAAATTTATATATAAGTCAAATATATCTGTCATATGACACAAGGGAAAAAATTACTTTGAAAATTGTCCATAAAAAAAAATTCAAAATCATTTTCGGTTAAGCAAAAGTAGCAGTGACTTACTTTGTATAATGAAAAATTTATTGTTCGACAAAGGACTTATGTGTATACACTGCGAATATTTATCGTTGTTTATTAAATTTCAGGACTTGTATGTCCAATACTTTTCTATGAACACCAAACTAAAACTTATTAAATCCAGTAGTAGACTTCAGGACATTGTCGATAAAGACCAAATGTTAACTATAATTAAGAATGAACACGTAAACAAAAACCATAGGGGAATAAATGAAATGTTTTCGGAGTTAAAAACCCTTTATTTTTACCCAAATTTAAACATAGAGATACAAAAATTCGTTAACAACTGTGACATTTGTAACATAGCTAAATATGACCGACAGCCACTCCAAATTCCACTGCAAATAACAGAATCTACTAAACACTTTAACGACATAATACACATAGACATCTGGTTCCCTGAAAGAAATAAAATGTATCTTTCCACCATCGACAACTTTTCAAAATATGCAACAATTCATAAATTAGAAAATAGAAATTGGATAGCTATCTTAGGTGCAATAAAGCAGAGAGTTCAGTTCTTAGGAAAGCTTCGCATAAAACTGGCAATGCCGATATTGAAAGATTGCACGGGACGTTGAATGAACATTTGAGGATTAAGAATGCGGACAATGACAACTCGGAGTTGGACGACAAATTTTTCAAAATCATTAACATTTATAATGACACTATTCATTCAACTACCAGAGCAAAACCAATCGATTTTATTCGGAAAAACTTAACTAAAGAGGAAATTGATTCATTAGCTGATAAATTTAAAGAACATAAAGAAGCAAAAATACACCATATAAACATGAAGAAGAAGTCTAGCTTGAATCAATGCATGGACATAGTTCAGAATAGGACGGTCGTTAAGAGTAAACCGAAATACAGAAGATTAAGAAGGTTCACAAGGGACGGAAACTACGTAATAGACAAGACGACAAAAAGAAATACGAAATATTATAAAAAACAGCTAAAACGAAGGTATAAATACCAAAAATAGTTTCATTTATCAGTCTTTCCTGTGATCCTTTTTCCTTTTTCAAGCTTTATTCCAGCAATTTGTTTATTTCTTTTGACAGCTGACAGGATCAGGATGAGTGCATCTCAAGTAGTTTTCGTTGATGTTGAGTTGATGCATTTGTATGGTTTTAATGGGGGTATTCAGGGTTCGGTATGCTAGAGTTGTAAGGGCGAGGGTGGTTTTCTTTTTTTGAAGGCTTTAGGTTCGATTTAGATTAGACTCTAAAAAATTGCCAAAACTTTCGAATGTTCGTCAAAAAGTGGTTGACAGTGAGATACCTTCATTAAAATAAAGAAGGAATAAGATACCCGTCAAAGAGGAAAGTAGTAATACTATGTTTGTGAAAATTATAAAAAAAAAAAACAAAAAAACCTATCGAATTTCTTGTGTTGTTATGTTTAGTAAAGAAAAAAAAAATTGTCCTATTGTGAAAACTAGTAAATGTAGTAAAGCATTCGCTATTCAAATGAATTTGTTCTCTTGTATTGTTTTGTAATATTACACTCGTGGGCCTATTTGAACTGAAATGATTTTTGTTATTAATTTTGTTAAAGGAATACAAAGAATTATTATTATTATTTTTATCTTTTTTTTATGTAAATGTAAAATTGTAAAAACGAAAAATATTGTAATAATGATGAAATTACTTTTAGTTAACGAAAAATTTCAAGGAAATTATGTTTATTAATGTAAAAATTAAATTAATACACTTTTTGGAGACCAAAAATTCTTAGTAGGGGAGGTGTCACATAATAAATATGACACCAAAGAAACCCCCTGTTAAACATAATTATTCGTCGCAACATTTGGTCTTTGGTCTACAAACACCAATTGTTGCAAACAACTAAACTTTACCGCAATTCTCTCTCCAACACCATCTTTGTAAGAAAATGGAGTTGGAGCTTGAATTGGGCTATGTTTCTAAGCAAGTAGTCAGTCTTTATTTCGCTTTAGCATCGACAGCTAGCATCAACGACTAGCATCATAAGACTTTCATAAATAAAACAATCAATTAATAAAGAATAATTGTTTTCAAAATACAGAAATCAGTTTTTTTAATCTAATTATATACAAAATATTTGAAATGTCTGCTGAACTCCTTACTGATGTTCTGGTGCAAGTCAAGAGAGACTTCGCCAACTTTAAGAAAACGGGCGAATCCCGTCGTACTAAAAATTATATCTTTACAAGACTTTCGTTGTTGGAAGAGAATCTAGCAGCAGCACAACGGCACTACGAAGCAGGCAGGAGCGTTGAAAAACTAGAAGAAAAGAAAAAGCTGGAATTGATTTCAATTATGGAACAAACTCGGGAAACTTACCTTGAGTTCAGGTGTGAATTGCTTGATGGGTTGGATAGGTGTTCTGGCGCGCAAACTTCTCTTTCAGACTCAACGTTGGCTACAAATATTCCTCACAGCAAAGATATACGTCTCCCTAAAATTAATATTCCTGAGTTCTCTGGGTGTTACACGAAGTGGCGCTCGGTTCATGATATTTTTGTATCGCTCATTCATTGCAACACGTCTCTTGGAGGCATCCAAAAGCTCCACTACCTAAAGTCGAGTCTCACAGGTGAAGCGGCGAGACTTCTGCAACATTTGGCACTAGACGCGGGGAATTATGAGAAAGCATGGAAACTTTTGAAGGCAAGGTACGACCACAAACGTGTTCTAGTGAGCTCACAGCTGCAACTCTTCTTCAATCAAGTGACACAAACGAAGGAAGGAACAGCGGAAGGTCTTAAATCACTCATGGACACTTCTTTGGAGAGTATCTACGCACTCAAAAATCTTGAGATACCAGTGGATTCGTGGGACGTCTTCATCATTTATGTGATGGTACAAGAGCTGCCGACTTCAACGCAACAACTATGGGAAGAAAAACTGGGCAACAGCAAGGATCGTTGAAGGACTTCACCGAGTTTTTAGAGACAAGCATCCGGACACTAGAAGCTGTAGCACAAAAAGGGGCAGCTGGGCCTATCGACAAGCCATGTCCGAAATCGCAACCAGCAGCTAGGACATACCACACTGTAACAAATTTTAATCAATTCCAGTGTAAGGTATGCAACAACGGGCAACACTCGTTAAGAAAATGTAAGCGATTTCTTGGGATGGACGTGACGAGGAGGCAAAAGACTGATCGGCAAACAAAGGTCTGCGACAACTGTCTGGCTTGCAGTCGTACTACCCGAAACTGTCCAAGTAATAAAAATTGTTACTTCTGTCATCAACGGCACCACTCTTTACTACACATCAATTCTTCAAACAACACAGACACAATTCCACAAATTCAACAACATAACAAACAACACAAAGAGACACAAATGAACCCAAATGCAGACTCCTTTAATCCCACGCAAGGAGACCATCCCTCTGGATCCGGACAAGTTCGAAACACCTTTCACACTTCACACACATACCAGTATAATTCAAAGGTTTTGTTGGCAACTGCGGTTGTGAGGGTATTATCAGTCAATGGTAGGTACGTTGAATTTCGCGCACTAATTGACCCAGGTTCCGAGGCTTCGTTTATTTCAGAGTCTGCTACTCAAATCCTTAAGCTGCCAAAGCAAAACACATTCGTACAGATATCAGGGTTAGGGAAGGTCAGCAGCGGCACTACCAACAAATACGTGGATCTAAAATTCGCGCCTCGACGTTCGACGTTTGAAGGTTTCACCAAGGCCTTTGGCTTCAAGTCGTTGACTGGCCTTCTTCCGGCCCACCAAACAACAATTTACGAGTGCAAGCACTTAAAGAATCTGGAATTAGCAGATCCTCTGTTCCATACTCCGGCACCCATCGATTTGCTGCTTGGCAGCGATGTTTACGCAGACATAATCATGCCGGACATCGTTCAAAGTACCGAACCCGGTATGCCAATAGCCCAAAAGACACAATTAGGTTGGGTAGTTTTGGGAAAGGTCTCGGAGACACCTTTAAAACTCCGGACCTTCACTCAAAATGTAAGTCTCGACAACACTTTAAGAAAGTTCTGGGAAATCGAAGAGCTACCGTTTTCCGCTCAAGCCTCAAAGGAGGACATCGAGTGCGAAAGGCACTTTCTAGCAAACACCACCAGACGAGCTGACGGCCGCTATGAAGTCGCATTACCTTTCAAGAAGGGGAAACATCCAGCTTTGGCGTCAAGTAAGGAAGGAGCTTTACGACGATTTTCATATCTTGAAAGACGTTTCGAGAGAGATGCAGAACTGAAAGAAAGCTACACCGAGTGTATGAGAGAGTACTTAACACTCGACCATATGGAAGAGGTAAATGTTGAGAGGGAGCTTACCTTCACCTCACCACACCACTATTTTTTACCACATCATGCTGTTTTTAAGGCAGCCAGCTCCACAACTAAACTCCGAGTCGTATTCGACGCGGCATTCAAAACGTCTGATAAAACATCGCTGAATGAGCATTTACTGGTAGGTCCCATATTACAAAGAAACATAGTGGATATCATTTTAGGATGGAGAAGATATCAATACACCTTCACGACAGATATCGAAAAAATGTACCGTCAGATCTTTGTTAAAAAAGCGGACAGTTATTACCAAATGATCTTTTGGAGGGATTCCAGTGGCCAATTAAAAACCTTTAGACTGAAGACGGTAACTTTTGGCACCGCAAGCGCTCCATACCTAGCCATAAGGGTCCTGCAAGAGGCAGCCAAAGACGAAATGGCCAACTATCCGATCGGAGCACAGAAATGTATTTCGACGACCTAATTAGTGGAGATGACACTGTTGAGGGTGCTCGTACCAAACGAGAAGAAGTCCGTAAACTACTTTCCTCCGCCGGGTTCAAGTTAAGAAAGTGGACAAGCAACACAAGAGCGTTACTTGAAGACATACCACCAAAAGACCGCGAAATGGATTACCAACTTCCATTTGAATCATCAGTGCTTGTCAAAATCTTGGGCATAAAATGGTTTCCAGCTAAGGATTGCTTCTCATTTCAGGTAACCCATCTAAGCATAGAAGAAACGACTAAAAGAGCCATTCTCTCAGCTAAAGACAAGTTGTTTGATCCGCTTGGCTGGATTTCACCATGCGTGATCAAAGCAAAATTAATTATGCAACAACTGTGGGGAAGAGGATCAGAATGGGACCAACCAGTGCCTGAGGACATACAAATCCAATTGAAGACTCTACGTAACGATCTTCTTGTACTGGAGCAATTACAGATTCCTAGGTGGATCCATAGTCACAGAAGCTGCAGAATCATAGAGCTGCATGGGTTCAGCGACGCATCGATCAAAGCATATGGAGCGGCAGTGTACATCCGCGTATGGGATGAACAAGGACACACGCAGATGCATCTTCTGATGTCGAAGACGAAGGTAGCTCCACTCAAGAAAGTAAGTCTTCCGCGTCTCGAACTCTGTGGGGCAGTTCTGCTGGCGACATTAATGGATCACACAGCAAAGGTCTTCAACGTACCACGTCAGCATTGGTATGCGTGGTCAGATTCCACCATAACTCTTGCCTGGATCCGGGCTCCATCTTCCAACTGGACTCTATTCGTTAGCAACAGAGTCGCCGAAATCCAACGACTAACAGATTCGCAGATGTGGAAATATATACCAACACAACATAATCCAGCCGATCTGGCATCGCGAGGACTTTTGCCATCGGAACTTAGGGGCAATAACTTATGGTGGAATGGCCCAGCCTTCATGAGAGAACAGTGGAACTTCCCAGTCCCAGAGCAACCAACAAACATCAACACGGAATAGGAAACACGAACAATAAAGACTCACGTCGCCACAACACAAACACAAACACAGACACAACATAGCATAGTAGAAGAAATTATCACCAAATTTTCCAGAATACACACGATATTACGCGTGTTGGCTTATTGCCAACGATTTATTTCCACCTGCAGATCAGGTTGCAAAAAATCTGGCCCTTTGCAACCAGAAGAGTTGAACACATCATTACAGATGGCAATAAGATCAGTGCAAAAGGACATGTTTCCTGAGGACTTAACAAAACGGCACGACAGTCCAAAGGCAACATCAGCACTTAAGTCATTGAATCCCTTCATAGATGCAGATGGAATTCTTCGCGTGGGGGGAAGGCTTCAGAACTCGAACCTGACATATAACCAAAGACACCCAATCATCCTAAAGTCGAACCACCATTTCACCAAAACTCTATTGAAAGACGCACACGAAAAAACGCAACACGGTGGTATCCAGCAAATGACGGCATATATTCGGACAAGGTATTGGATCATCCAAATAAAGCAGTGTGTAAAGCACACAATTCACCAATGCGTCAAGTGTTTCAAACACAAGGCCAAAGCAATGACGCAACTTATGGCGAGTTTACCGGCAGCACGGGTTCGGATAGCAAGACCATTTACGAACACAGGGGTCAACTATGCTGGACCAATCGACATAAAAACGTGGAAGGGAAAAGGTGCAAAAACACTAAAAGGCTACTTTGCAATTTTTATATGTCTCGCAACAAAGGCAATTCATTTGGAGGCAGTGAGTGATCTCACCACACAAGCCTTTCTAGCAGCCTTTAGACGTTTCACGGCACGAAGGGGCATCTGTAGCGAAATGTTTAGTGATTGTGGCACAAACTTCGTCGGGGCTAATACGGAGCTGAAAAAATTTATGAAAGACACGAAGAAGCAAATCGCAGACACCCTAAGCAACCAAGGTACGAAGTGGAACTTCATTCCCCCAGCTTCCCCACACTTCGGTGGACTATGGGAAGCAGGAGTGAAATCTGTTAAGCACCACTTAAAAAGAGTTGGAGGAGACCGGAAGTTAACATTCGAAGAATTCACCACGCTTCTTACGCAAATAGAAGCATGCCTGAATTCAAGGCCTCTGTGTCCTCTCTCCGACAACCCAGAAGACTTAGAGGTGATCACTCCCGCGCACTTTCTAATCGGTGAAACACTAAACGCGATTTCTAGTGAGAACATATCGACAAAAAACATCAACACCATCGAGAGATGGAAAAGGGTTCAAGCTCTAACAGAAAGCTTCTGGCAGAAATGGAGCAGTGAATATTTAGCGCGTCTACAACAGCGCCCAAAATGGACGAGGTCAGAAGAAGAACCCAAGGTGGGCGATCTAGTTCTCCTTAAAGACGAACGGTTGCCAGCGACACAGTGGATGCTCGAGTTGCATTCAGGAAACGATGGACACGTTCGAGTCGTCACTCTGAGAACAAAAACATCCACATTAAAAAGGCCAATCACAAAACTATGTTACCTACCAACGAACAAAACCACACAAGAACAGCAAATCATTTAAACATTTATAAATAAAACCACAACAGTCAGGAAACAAACAAAAAAAATCTCTCATGCAATAACACCATAAATATTGTGTATCATCATCAAAACGATCGAACTCAAAACATAAACAATAGCCACAAATCATCTCATCACAATAGTCCAAACATTCATCTTATAAATAAACCAAACACATACAAGTCCATTAACAATTAAACAATCAAGCAAAAATTTTCAAACATTAAATAAATAAAGCAATCAATTCAAAATAAAAATCAAATTATCTCACACAATTTCCCTCGCTTATAAGGCTAATATACTCGTACTACAAAAAACATAATAAATATATTAACTACAAGCATAACACATCTCTTCCATAAAAATATATATTTCACACACAATAATTCTCAAAAAAATAAATAAATAAATAAATTAATAAATAAATAAATAAACAATTTTCTCAACACACAAACAAAACAAATGGCACCGGTAAAATGCGTAAATGCACAACACGTCACACCAAATAAAATATGACACCATAATTTACAATATAATATCACTCACCTGAATTTAAACACACACGAACATAAACGAATTACATTATAAATTAAAGAATACCCGCACAAAAAAAAACTAAATTTAAACAAACAAAATCCAGCACGACTGCCATTATTGTTTACGCACAACTGATCAATGAATAGCCATCATAATTTAATCACGTACTCTTCTTCGAAATCGAAACTAATAGCAAACTATCAGCATACGCATTCAGACATTTAAGTATAGGGGTGCTCTTTTCACTTTGTATATCAAAGCGTTTTGTGTTGTTTGTCCTTTTTGCAAAATTTACTCATTTGGTTTCCTTTCATGTGAGCCTTCAAAGAAGTTGTAGCAGATGATCGTGCCAGAGGGTGTTCAAGTACAAACCTGAAAATAATTGCGAACTTTGTTCACGGCGGGGAGAATGTTGCTGATAAAAGTTTAAATATAAAATTGTTCAATAAAATGTAAAATAAAAACATAGAATATTGTACACTCAAATATGTAAACAAACACACTTATGTTTATGTTATGTCTCTCATGAGACAAAATTGCATATGTCAAAATTTAACATAAAAGGAAGACATTTTTACACAAAATAAATCATCAGTTTTATAACGTTGAAGCAAACAGTTGGTTTTTATTTAAAGTTATTTTTTCCTACACAGTTTTGTGCACAGTTTTTTACGACAGTACATTTTTTAATATAATAAAACAGTTGATACTGTACGACTCATAGTTTAATTAAGTACAACACGGTTAAACAAAGTAACCAGCGGTGAACATTTGGTCCTTCGAGTCGGATAGATAATTAATTAATCATTTAATTCTACTAAATATATTATTATACGTGCGAATATAAGAAACTCGATACATCTACGTGTGTGCCATATAAAATTTAAATTTCATAAATCAAAAGGAACTTAAAATTAAATAATTCAATCAACACATTGAGTGTCCAGTTCAAAACAAAGGAAGCACCTCAAGCGGCATTAATTGCAGCAACACAATCGACATTAGCAGCAGCCGCATCAGAAGTATCTGCAACAACAACAGCAGCAATACCAGCATCGTCAGCAAACAGGAGTTTCGGCATAAACAGCAGCGACAATAGAAATATCTGGAACAACAGCAAGAGGTACCAACAACACCAGCAGTATCGACGACAAGCAGATCACCTTTCAACAAAACCCTGAAAAGAAGAACACAAAGTGAGTACCAACTCTCTTTTTATATATTGTAATTGTTCAATACTTAGATTGTTCAATTAGATTAACCTTGGGAACGATAAAACAGACCAGACTTGCCTCCATACGACAACACGACTCCTGCTTACAGATGACGACAAAGTGCCCGAATGCCAGAGATAGAAAGTCCAAGAATTTCCAGGCGACTTCAATCGCGGCGATACGCTTGGGTAGACTCTGCGAACCACAAGTGATGGATAGAATTCGACGGCACACCAAAGACGATGCCGGAAGAAAGATTTGTCCTTAGGATCGAAACCCATAAGCGGAAGAACGGCGTGACCGCTGATCAATTGCTTGCCCAGTTCCATCACCTAGTATCAGGCCCCGCAGAACGATGGTACTTGGTATACTTAGAGGAAATTGGGGGCGATGATCAAACAAAATTTAGAGACGGACGAAAGGACCACGGGATTCTCAGTTTTCATAACGGACAGGAAACAGTTGCCCCAGGAGGCGTTCGACGCTTCTTACGCCGACATACGTTCGATGACGATACCCATGACCAATCGACTTCACGAACTGGGGCTGGTGGATATACTACGAAATAACATCAAAGACCGAGTCACGATGCTTATTTTCCGTTGCTCCATCCGGAGTATCAATGACCTCTGCGAGGAGTACGGAAGAGCAGAGAGGTATTGGACAGCTAGGGACATAAGACACAAACGCTGTGTGATGGAAATCGAGGAACAACATACTCACTGAATACTAACAAGACATGAATATCAACAAGAATTCTCAGACGACGACATTGAAATAGCGGTTCTACGAAATCGACGAACAAATGGACCTAACAACTATACCAAACCTGACCGCCCAACTAACACGGAAAGGAAGAACGTTTGCAAAACTGAGCCGACAAGAATAATTTGACGAATCCACAGGCCTGTCCTTCTGGATTTCACACGCTGACTTGCTTTAGCTGCGGGCAAGGGAACAGAAATTTCCACTGTGCTTAGTGTCAGGGAAACCTGCATATCGGCGGGAATGCCGGGGGTCACCCGTCGATACCGACCACAACTCCGGCGAATGTCAGCGGACCCAGCCAGTAAATATCCTGCAGCGTGGCCCAACGGCATCTATGGCGCAGACGGACCCGGAGGTTCCTTAACGGTAAACCCTCCATCAACGCCAGGTGGAATACAACGAAGCGAGGAGGCGTATCTTCGGAGAGGAAGTGACAGCGCCAGTGGAGAATACGAGAAGGTACAAAATGATACAAAAAGATACATAGGCTTAGGGGAAAAATGTGCAATAAGGAGATGAAAAAAAACAGATACTAGAAACAGTGATATGTGTACGATACGACAATAGACCGTTCGCCCAAGTAAAGATTGCGGGAGAGGATGGCCTCGGTCTACTAGACAGTGGCGCATCTATAACCTGCTTGGGAAAAGGGGCGCTAGACTTTTTAAAATGTATAGCATTACCCTAACAAATATGATGAACGATATACGCACAGCTGACGGGAACCAACAGAAAATAATAGGACGATTTACATCTGCTGTCTCATGGCATGGCAAAACCAGGTACTAAGAAATATTCGTGATCCCGAATTTACAACAGGAATTATATTTAGGGGCACATTTCTGGAAGTGCTTCGCAATCGCTCCTAACGTTATTTCTGAACTCGACTTGCCATCGCTGACTCAACACGATTCCCCAATACAAGCTCTAACTCAACAAAAAACCGAGCAGTTGGAGAGGGTGAAACAGCATTTTCCGTCTTTCGCAATCCTGGGGTTTGGCAAGACGAAGCTACTAGAATATATGATAGAAGTGGGTGAACAGCAGGCTCCTACCAAACAACGACATTACGCCATTCCGCCAGCGATACAAAAACTTTTATATGACGAGTTGGATCGAATGATCGAATTTGGGGTTATCGAAGAGAGCACTAGTGCCTGGAGTTCGCCGGTTTTCGTAATGAGAAAACCAGGGAATAAGAGGTTGTGCTTAGATTCACCCAATTCATAGTCAGTTTCTGACGCGTGTTGGGGAGCACGCATTGTTATCACTCTACACTTTTTGTATTATTTACCCTTCTCGATTAGTCAGTTTTTTTCCATTTAAAAAAAAAAAAAAAAAAAAAATAAAAAAGTACATTTAAAATGAAGTGCGGCTCATGTTGCCTAAAAATAGATCGTCCGGATTTTAAAAACCAATGTGCGGGTTGCAAAGAAGTTTTTCATGCAAAGTGCGCTAAAATCAACAGAAAAGAGATTGACTTCTAAGTTAAGAGAAATCAACCTTACAAATGTTCGTCGTGTATTTCTCTGCGTAGAAATTCTATTCGTGCGGATTCTCCGGCCATTGCGCTTTCTAACGTCAGTACATCGAATAGTTCAACATATAACCGCGATCATCAAAATAACAATAACAACAATGTTGTGTCACCACCGTCCAACAACAGTGACAGTACTAAAGAAGAGAAAATAGTGACAATGCAAATGCTGCTTAATGAAATTCTGGAGCTTAAGAGTGCAACTATGGAGGCACTGAAGAAAATTCAGGTATTGGAAGTAGACAATGCTTCTCTATGTAAGAAAGTGGTGTTGCTGGAAAATAAAATAAACTTTCTGGAGCAGAAAGAGAAACAATGTGCAGTGGACATCATTGGTCTTCCTGACGTTAATACTTCTAACGTTGGAGAGAGTATTGAGAGATTGTTTGCTGCTATGGGAGATAAATCCACCTCAGAAGCTATCGTCTCATCATTTATAAAGAATGCACATTTACGGAGCTGTAAAAAAAGCAACATTGTGTACGTTAAGTTCTCATCTCTCTCGCGTAAGAACGATGCAATGAGAAAGATGCGTTTGCACAGTGAAAAAATTGCATATGAGTTTCTAAGAAATAAAAATAACTGCGACAGTGGTGATCGAAAAAATAGTGACACCAGCAGGAAAATTTATATGAATGATTGTCTCACTCCCTTTACAAGATCTCTACTCAATAAAGCAATTGAACTAAGGAACAATAATAAATGTAAGTTTGTTTGGGTGAGAAATTCAACCGTTCTCATCAGAAAAAAGAAAGGTGATAGAACAACAAAAATATACTCTTTTGAAGATTTACAAAAAATCGAGCGGATAGATAATTAACTTAAAGTATTCTTTCTTTTCCTTTTTTTAAATAATGTTTAATTGTAATAATAGTCTTAGTAACAATTTTTGTAGACCTTCTCCAAATTGCTATAATAACAATGTTAACTTTCCTTTCGAATCCGAATATTTCAATTGCTATTGTATAGATTATTCAAAGAATGAACAATCTTATGGTTTTTCGGAAATCCATCAAAGCATTCGCAGCCTGAGAAAAAATTTCAATGTTTTCCACTCACCTTTCATTTTTAGACCATTAACCAGATCTAATTTTTGTTTCAGAAATCTGGATTTTTGATGAAGAAATCTCCAACTTCCATATTCCTAATTTTTTATTTGATGCAGCATGCAATAATACATATGCAGCTGGTGGTGTTGGCGTATTTTTTCGAAATGACATAGTCAACAAACAAATTAAAAAATATAATTTACAAAGTGCTGATATTATCAGTTTCTGTTGTGAAATTACTGGAACTTTATATTGTTTTATTTGTATTTATAGACTTCACAAATGTTCAGTGAAATCCTTTACTGAAGAGTTTTATGGGTTCTTGGAGTCCCAAATTTGTAAAAATATCATTCTACTTGGCGATTTTAACATTAACTTAATGTCTGCTTCTTCTGACGTTGATTACTTTCTGAAAACTCTGTCTTTATTTGGTTTTGATTCTTTGTTGGATCAGCCTACCCGTTTAAACCCGTGTTTGGACCATATATTTACAAGAGTCCATCGAAGCAACAAAGCCAAGTTTAAAACTACGATACTTGACCTGAATCTAACTGATCATTCTTTAATAAGTTTTCAAATGGATAGTTGTATTCTGAGAACTGAATCATGTGTGCATAAAGCATTCGTTAAAATTGACTATACCAAACTTAGAAACTGTTTAAATTTCGAATTTTGGGAAGAAGTTTCTTGCGCAACTGATCCAACGATAGCCTTCGACACTTTTCTTATGAAGCTTCAATTGCATATTGCGAGTAGTAAACAGGTTATAAGTCGCTCAAATAACAAAAACAAGTGTTTGAAACCATGGATGACGGTTTCACTTCTGAAAAAAATTCGATTGAAACATAAACTTTACCTTCAAGTAAGAAGGCATCCAAATAATCTCAGACTCAAACAACACTACAAAAAACTAAATGATGAGCTTAAAATTGATATCCCTTTTTACAGAGATAATTATTTTCGTAGAAAATTATTAGCAAGTTTTGGTAATTCTAAAAAAGAATATCGTGTTATTGATGAAATTCTTAATAGAAAAATTTCAGAAATGGATATAATTCTGAACGTCAATAACTTAACGATATCTGATCCTTTGGAAATTGCTAATTCATTTAATGATTTCTTTTGTAATTTGCATTAGATCTACGCGTATAAGAGGAAGTCTACATATAAAGAATTCGGTAACCGAACAGCTTGAGGCGAATAGAATAAGTTGGTATTGCCACGTTCAAAGAAGATCTGCGGAAAATCCGGTTAAAAAGGCACTATCAACTACGGTCACTCCAACTGTAAGAAAACGAGGTCGGAAAAAGAATTCCTGGATTTCTCAGATGGCAAATGCGCAACAACGTCTGGGGTTAACCACTGAAGCGATCCAGGACCGAGCATTATGTAGACGCGTTCTGCGGTCTGCGACATTAGCCAACCCCATAAGCGGAGCAGCAGCGATGCAGTAAAAATGGGAAACTCGTTACGCATAAGTTCGTATAACGAGGAAAGGGTTAATAAAAGGATAAGAAGAAGAAGAAGAAGATTTCTTTTGTAATGTTTAGTCTTTTCAGAACTTATCCGACAACAACTACAATAATAGGATCTACAATGACCTAGTTGAAATTGGAAGTCAAACTGAGAGTTTTTTCTGTGAACCATTCTTTGCTTTAGAGATACATAAAATAATTTGCACTCTTAAACCATCTAATTCTACCTCCGCTGATATGATCTCTAGTCGTATGTTGAAAAAAATTTCATTTCAAATCTCGGATGTTTTGTGCTTTATTTTCAATAACAGCATACGACAAGGTATTTTTCCTCAATCTTTGAAAACGGCTATAGTTATGCCATTTCACAAAAAGGGTGACAATACCATCTTGAACAATTATCGTCCTATTTCGTTGTTGTCGATCTTTTCAAAAATATTTGAAAGAGGTATTAAATTTAGAATGTTGTCATTTCTAGAAAGAACAAATTTTTTCAGTAGTTGTCAATTTGGTTTTAGAAGCGGAATGTCTACTGAAACTGCACTGTTGAAACTGACATGGGAGCTATATCACAGTAGTAACTCTTCTAAGATTCCTGCTTCTCTGTTTATTGACATTTCTAAAGCTTTCGATATGGTAGATTATGAAATACTATTAGATAAACTTTTCCAATTGGGTTTTAGAGGATGTACATACAGTTGGTTTGCTTCTTATCTAAATAATCGTAGGCAATTGGTGAAGATCAAGAATATTTACAGTTCTCCGAAAAATATAGTAACTGGTGTCCCCCAATGCTCAGTACTAGGTCCTATCCTATTCTTGATCTACGTTAACTCCCTATTCATCCAACCTTTCAAAGGCAAAGTTACGGCATTTGCTGACGATACTGCGCTGTCATACTCAAATCAAAGCTTTCTGAATATTATCTCTGAGGTAAACCATGACCATGATTTACTCAGGAGATGGTTCTTAATACATAAACTCATAATCAGTGATAAAACGAAATTTATGATATTTAATATCAGCAATATAATTTGTAATGATTTGCCATTATTTTATCACTCTCCGGATTGTGCACGCTTCCAATTATTTACTGTTATGAATCACTTAAGCCTCTACTGTCCGCAATCAGTTTCAAAACTTATGTACTCGTATAATGGTTTATTAAAATCTAAATTGGAATATGGTATCTCTTGTTGGGGTGGTGCATTTTTTACGAAGACAAAAACATGCAATAAGAATCTTATTCAGAGTAAATCGCAGAACTCCAAGTCTTAATTTGTTCAGAACACTTAAAACTCTTCCTTTGAGGCATCACTACTGATACAAAGTTCTAAAAATATTTTTTCAAAATGCCGGGTTTTACTCAGTTAGGTATATAGATAGCTAAAATTTGCGAGGAGGAAATGCGAGAAACCCTGTAGCAGTTCCTGTTGTTCACAAAGTTCACTTTGGAAGATTTTACCTTTCAACGGCACCCCGCCTGTTTAACTTACTGCCAGACATTACAAGATGCGAAAGAGTGGAAAATACATTTCTTAATGAAATTAAAAAATGTGTTTTGTCTTTTGATTATTCGACCATAAATAGATTATTTATCAATGAATTTTGTTCTTTGAATGTTCTTTGAGTATCTAAATTTTGTTTGAAATTGCAATCTCCCCTTCAACTATGTCAATATTGTCTTTATAAAATATAGAATTCTTTGTACGATCAACTCTTGTCATTTGGACAATAGATTGTACATAACTACTTCATTTTTTTCTCTTTGTTTTTAGAAATTAAGAAAACTTGTAAATATATTGTATTCCATAAATGAAATAAAGTGAAAAGTGAAAAGAAAAAAAAAAAATGTTCGCAACATGAAAATATAAACCTGCAAGAGTTTATTTACGTGGAAGTTTCAATCCTCTCTGAAGTCGGACAAGGCTCCAGGAGCTCCAGAACCAAAATTATTAAGGACGTCGATAATATGACCCATATACAAGGAGGAGTGAAGAATAAGATCCCATACTAAAGACCAATCGCAGTGCTGTCGGTTGTAAAAAAATTTCTCGAAAAATTGTTTTACCCCATTTTTCGAAACATCCAGAATTTCACAAAAGAATTAGTATGGTTTTTAGGAGACTTCGAAAATCTTATCAATGCAGGCCTGATTTTAGTTTGTTGATTTTAGCAAGGCTCTTAGAAAGTCTTTCAACAGGGTCTACATAAGAGGAGTCTTAGCAAAATGGCTCGAAAGCTTTTTATTAGAAGGAATTATGAGGTAAAGGTTTTTGATGTGTCTGGCGAAGATAAAGCGTAATTTTGCGGCGCGCCATAATTTATCCAATTACCAATTCGCTACTCCGCGTTTTTAATAAAAGTACTGCATTTGCTTATGCAGACGAAACAACTATAGTTGTAGATTCTGTAAATGTTAGCTTAGATTCTGTAAATGTCATAAGGCGAGAAGAATTACGCAAGGCTTAGGCTTAGTTATAAATACTGCAAAAACAAAAATTATGCGTATATGAACACGATTCAAACCGGAAGTGGCCATAAAAATTTACCATCGAAATGACCATTTTTTTATATTTTTAGATATTTTAGATATTTTCTAAACATTAATTTTGTTATTAAAACAACTTCATTTCAAAATTCTTTTGTACCTTTAATGGTTCTTTAACCTTGTTACTAAATTTCATAAACCACTATTAACAAGAAGCATAGGAGGCATACTATTTGGATGTCCTGCTGATCGATATAAGAATATAAGTCATAGGAACTACCCAACATAATTGAAACTGACTACATAATCTCGTGTACCGTAAACCGAGGTTACTTTGCCCCAGCAGGGGTAACTTTGCTCCACTAACGAAAAGAGTTTGATTATTTTTTCGCGCCCAGGCATGTCTCGTCCTGCATATTAAAACAACCGCAATGAACACATACAAACATATACATTCGTGGGTAGGATCATTCGATCGTATAGCTTTAGTGGGTAAAAAGCAATTGACGTCTAAACTTGTGTCCAATTTTGTGTGTTTTTTTTAGTGGAAAATTTAGTGTGTACACCAGTTCCAGCGAAAACTGAGCAAGTAAGTATATATTTTCCAGCTCAAGTGTTATTTTACTACTACTTTTAGCATAAAATTACCCTTCGTTATCTTTAAACAAAATTATAATATGTTTTCTTGTGTGACCATGTAGTTTTTTCAGCTTAAGGGGTTACTTTGCTCCAGGGCTGTTTAACTGATGATTCTGCATGTTGATTGATGAATAAATTTTTACGATTACTTTTTTTCATGAAATCTCCTTTTTTGTTTAAAACTATTATATATTGTATGGTAGTTAGCGGCTTACGCTATATTAATTATCGTTGCGGTATCGGTACCGTTACGAATTGAATGAGTTCGTTCAAAGGCATCCCTACAGCTGTAGTAGGACGCGTTGGACAAACTTCTCCAGAACACTGACGAAAGCACTCTCCTCGAATTCCCACAGTCCAATGGAAATATGTCAAAAGGAAAGATTAAAAATTGTCTTAAGCTAATGGGCGAGACAATAAAATGGACAATGATAACTCGGTGCCATCAAACAAAGACTTATTCCTTTTATTGACGTAAGAGTAGACTGCTGTCAAGACTTACGAGTAAAACCTTGTTCAGATAGTTTACTGACTGATTACCCCGGAGATCATGACAATGAATTTGACGACTAATAAACCTCCAAAAATTATTATAATAAAAGAAATTTATATTCTGTATGTTTTTAAAATTCGGGCTGTATACACCAGCTTTCCAATGATACCATTCAAGCCGGGTCTTGTACAAGCAGAATAAGTAAGGCATTTGTAAACCACTGCTGCATATTCTTTGAAATTTATTCTTTTAAACAATATTGTGGTGAATGGAAATTGAAGATCAACTTTCAAAAGTCGCCAACCATGCTTTTTAAAGCGCCTTGGGCTAGCAACACCAGAGAAAATTGCTGAATGTTTTTTGGTAGGACAGAAAATGCGTGACTTTTTGAAACATAATCAGACATCTTGTGATCTTACCATATCTTGATCTATATTTTAACGAACACATAGATATTGCTCTGGCCAAACCTAAACTTGCATTTGCTTTTACGAAGAGACTGTTTTAAAGCAGACAACTCGATGCGAGGGTGAAGGTGATCTACTACATGACCCTTGGCACGCCTTTCCTTCTATTTCGATGTTCCGTGTGGTTTAACGTAAGAATAAGTTTATTGAAGAATATTTTGGTGCTTAAGAGGTCTTGCCTTAGGCCTTGTCTTTGCTTATATAAAACATTAAAGTCTGAGAACATAAGCTTCCTAATTAGGTTCTTTATAATAGGGCAAACATAATAGTTAGCAATATCTAAGCTGAAAGCCAACAAAGCAGTTGAGACTGACGGCTTAGCGGCAAAGATATTTAAATGCTAGGAAAAATAGTGTAGAGAGAGAGACTCATTTTTAGAATCTGATCGGAAGGATGTATGTCTGATAAATGGAATCTCAGTATCATTTCCCCGATCCAAACAAAAAAAACTATAGAGATATAAGTCACCTCAACATTGCATAAAAGATCTTGTCTACCGTATTGTGTGGACATCTAAAAGCCGTTGTCAATAACACTTCGGCACTCTTGGAAAAACAAATCAAGGAGTCCAATAACCACCATATCGATTCTAACGCCGCATGTGACAGGATTAAAGAAGAAGAGTTATATAGAGTCCAGCCTAGTTTTGGTTTCGCTGTCCAAATCGTTCGCCTGTGCCAAATATGCCAATAATTTAGGCATAACATTTTATATCAAAAATGGTTTTAGAGAATGGGATGTTGCTCTCTTGACATCATACCTGAAAGAATTCTATAGACCTCGCAAGTGAGCTTTAAGTTTTTATTGAAATAAAGATTCATATATAATAATAATAATAAATACATGACCTTCAGAACTGAGTGGATTATCACCGATGCATTTACTTTAGCTGGCAAAATTGCATTGGTGGTAAATAGAGACAAAACCAAGTACGAGTATGTTATGTCAAAACGAAGTGACAAACAGAACGGACGAATTGGATAAAACGTCACTGTCGCCAGGTAACTTATAGTAATTTTTAGTAATTTTAATTCCTAGGTAGTAAGAAACTTCATCAGCCTTGACTTCGTTGTCTATTCCGCTACCACCTTCCTAGTGGAAACCTAGAAAATAACGTTTAGAGAGAAAAATACTTTGAAAGATTTGCTTTAACGGCTTTAAGGTAGCGGATTCATCGACAAACTATACGAATTATACGGCCTGCACAACGACATCGACCTAATCAAAAACTGCGCATCAGTCAACTAATATGGCTAGGACATGTAGAGCGAATGGTCAGTAAAGCTCCGATTCACAGAGTCTTCGAATTTAACCCGGAGGAAAAAAGCAGTAAAAAAGCAAGCAGGAAGACCTAAGATTACGCGCATAAGTAGAAGACCGGGCTTACTGGTGCGGCTTATTAGTTGAAGCCTAGAATATGCCGAGCTATAGAGTCACATTCGTTTGACTAAATTAAAATTTAGCTGTTCTTGGGTTAGTTTAAAAATTAAAGTAAATTGCAGGGTTTATTTTAAAATTTTATAGCAACCTTATCTATCAGCGGATAACCGCAATTACTCGTACATATAGCAAGATTTTTTGTCACCGACGACAAATCTTAATTGAATGTAAAAGTTAACGTTTGGCATTTTTGGCCACTCACTTCTAACTAGTTTACGAATTTTTTCGAAATTTTCAAAGACGGTTTGTAGCTGTCGGGAGGGCATTGAAAAATGCGAATGAATGCTCTTGGGAGGCACACGACCAAAATTCGAAAATTTTGTTTTTATGTCAATTGTCTGGAGTACATTTCCTAAATTATTAGTGTGTGTGATGGGATCAATATCACACAAGGTGACTCAAAATTAATCATCCCATTTTGTTTTTGAATTACTTTTAACTAAATAAAAAAAATGATTTCGAGTAATGGAAATTTTTATTTGGACCCTTACAATTTTTTCTGTTAAGTGGAAAATATGATATCCGCCAAGTGGCTGTCGCCAGTGTTGATATATATTTCTGCACGTTTTATCGCATTTCCCATGACTTTCCGCAAAATTTCCGGTAATAACTGTTTGCATTCCTGTCGAATAGTGCGGGAGATTAAGTGACCAGGATTCGCTCCCTTCACAATATCCAATAGGCTTTATTTTCGGGCGAACGATCAGTCTGGTGGCGGTTAGGCCCTGCATGGTCTCCTGTAGTTCCAGTCCGATTGTTTCGAGCAGCTAGGCGCTGGAATGTTTGCCCAGTTTATAATATGTTTAAGAAGAAGACGAGGCTATCACTTTGAGTTATCTTTATTAACTGACGTAAGATCTAACTTATGCTAATATAATAAATGTCATATGTTGTATATGAAGAGGCAGATACAGTTAGCATTGACTATAACAATAACCATAGGGTGCTATTCACACTTATAGTCAATACTTCTTATACCTCCCCTTAAAGATACATTAATAATAGTTCAGATATTAACTTAAGTTTCTTTATGTTTGTACAGACTTATTTTTTATATGCATGTGTATTTATTAAATTTGAATCCATTTTGAATTTATATATAAAAACTTGTTTTTTTTTTTTTTGGTTAAAAATATATTATGTAGTTTTATAGCTTAATCATTGAGTTAACTACTTATCTGTGGTACTCTGTAGGCGTTATCTGGATCTCAAATTATGGAGTGACCGTTTCCGTTCTTTAGATTTTCTACTTTTGAAATCGCAATCAGTAACGCTAGGCAAAACAGGCAAGGCATCCAATCCACTCTGAATAAGAATCTACTTAAATTAAGTAGTCCTTACCAGAGTGAGTGGCTATGTCACAGAAAATTTTCTCAAATAGATAGTTAGGTATCTTATGATGAATAAGAGATTCTTTTTTATGTCACTACCTGAGTGAGACACATGTAACCACTCCAAAACTTCGTTCTATAACACAATCAGGACTATAATTCTGTCACCGAATAAAACCGGATTGTTTTCGAAAATAATTTCATTTACTTAATTTTATTTTACTTTAATTTTAATTTACTTAAGTATCGGACACAAGGCGCAAAATTTTTTTTTTTCCGGAACCGGAGAAATTTCTCATCGCGTAATTCGTTCGAACGCACTCATCGGAAAAAATTCTGAAAAGAAATAATATAGTGCATCGCATTGCAGAAGTTTGCGATGAATTACATATAATCTTTTTGAAAGTTGCCTTCAATTTGTTCCCGATATTCTCCGACAGAAATTTGTTGCGGAATTGTGAAAGGAAAATAAAGAAAAAGTTTTTAGAGATGTAAGTTTTATTAAAAAAGGATTACAATTTGCAATTTTAAGTATCTAATCTATCAATTACGTGCTTTGATATGCGTTGAAAAAGTTTATTCCGAAACAGATAACGTGATAGGTTTACGAGTTCCTATCAGAATTTTTTTCCGTTTCGGAAATTTTTGGGCTGTACATCTCCTCGATGTAAGTATTTACCCGGTATGTAAGCAAGCTTCAGATGATAAATCTCCAACTAAAGGCACATTAGTTGAAGTCTCATTGATGAGATTTTAGTTATATTTTTCTCAAAAAGAGGTACAAGAGGCTTATGTTCCGTCCCGACAATGATTTTTCTGCCATAAATGTAAAAGTGAAACCTTTTGCATGCATACAAAATAGCTAAGCTTTTTCTCTAGCTGCCCATAATATATTTCTGTATCACTAAGACTGCGAGACGCCCAAGCAACCGGTTTCTTGTTTTGTAAAAGACATGCACCAAGATCGCTCGAACTTGCATCAGTCTGATTAACTATATTTGAACAAGGGTCCAAACTTTGTAGAGATGTTGCATTGACTAATAGGCTTTTAGTCCTGTTCATGCATGCAGAATTATCATTACCAGAAAATTAATCATCCCTAGAATTTTTTGTAGCGCTACCTTTGAATCTGGACTTTTCAACTTAATTATAGACTCAAATCTAGTTTCGTCAATAGACAACCCTTTATTTAACAAAATAAACCCCATGCATTTAACCTAGTTTGACCTGCAGCAAAACTTCTCTTTATTGAACTTAATGTTATTTTTAATAGCCGTTTCAAATACCTCATTTAATATTTAGTCATGCTCTTTATATGATTTCGCAAAGATGAGTAAATTATCGAAGTATACAAAAACTCCTTTAATATAGCCAAGGATTTTTGTTACGTATCTCTGAAAAAGCATTAGTGACGGCCTCAATCCAAAAAGAAACCTTAAATAACGCCACAAAAGTGCATTGTACTGAAAGTACAAATGTAATTTGATGCGAACGTCTAACATAATGTGGAAGAAACCATCTTTTGAATCGAGAACTGAAAACACCACCATGTCACTTAACACACACTGGGGTGCTGGAAGCCCGGCATGGGCCATGGCATAGCTTCTTGACACTCATTTGTGTTGATCATGTTGTCATTTTTGTCACATCTGAGCGGGACCTACGGTTTATACCCGAGTCCGAACTCCTTAGAACCTTTTTCGTAGGCAATCTTACTTTCGGGAGATTACCATTGCCCGCCGAAAGGGTGATGGCGATTTGAAAAATTGTTGGTGACCCAGCCAGAAATCGAACCCAGGCTCTCTACGTGATAGTCCAATGAGCTAACTATCAATGCTCTCAATTCTTCGAAAGTTGGAATGGAAAATTGTTATACCACAAGAGCACTATTCAGGTCTTTCGGGTCAAGACATATGCGGATGGCATTATTTGGTTTTTCCACGACAACAATATTGGAAGTCAGCTCCACCGGGTCTTCAACTTTTTTAATTATTCCCACCCCCTTGAGACGATCCAGCTCTTTTTTCAGAGGCGTATTAAATTTTGTGCGACTCGGCGAGCTGGCCTTGCGAACGGCTCAAAACCATTTTTAATGTTTAGTGAATATTCCGTAGCTATTTTCCCTACAACACTAAGCACACTTCCATACCTTTCCAATATATTAATTTTTGTGAACTTTCCTTTGAATTCCAAATTTTCTTCTTCCCCAAATCGTCTCAAAAAATTAAGCTCCTCGCAAGCTGCTCTTCCTGAAAGCGGTAATTTTTTTTTTATTGTTAGCCTCACAATCGAATTTTTCCCGCTACTTTTTTTCGGAACCACCAAAAGCTTTCAATCTAATATTTGTTTGCTTTACTTTTTTCAGCATATTGATCTGCCTACCATTTCGTTTGCACCTGTGTTTATTTTAAATTGAATGTTCATGTAGCACGTATGTTTTTAAGTTTTTTTTATTTCTTTTCTGTAGAGTTGTTCTGATGAGGGTCCCTTTTCCCTTTTCTTTGTCCTAATTTACTTTCCGCATAGCTACCCGTAGAAAAAGCAACCTAGTAAAAATTCTTTTAAGGCTTACCAAAGTTTCTCGTGTTAAATAATTTTTTAAAAAGTTTGATCAATATTGAAATAAAAATAATTTCTTTTATTTCTCGTTCCAGATGTATGTATTCGTATGCATATAAAAGGTAATATACAAGAATTATTTTAGAGACATCTCGGTTTTCTCTCTTCCGCGAAAGATTATGCGGAATTAATTTAAATTCATTAAAAAAGTTGCGGTATGGACAACTGAAAGGCATTAAACGGAGGAAATAAATGTTACTTCCCTCTTCTCACTTCCATAGACACGATAACGGATTTAAACTATACCTTATTTCGTTCTGAGATTTCGTAAATTAAAGAAAGTAAGAGTACAGAAAAATTGAAAAGTGGAAAAGACAGACCGAAACCAAATACACTATTTACTACTAAAACTAAAACTTTTACATCAACATCAAAGGCAATTTATATTACATTCTGTAACACTACTCTCTAACGAGTGACGCATATGTACATGCATAGAAAGTTACACAGGAGCCTAATGAGTGGTTTAGGACCAAATTAATGTTTATTTATCCCCGTGGTGTTTTTCAGATGATACCATTACCGTTAATTACATTTGCCATTCGTGTCGCTGAATTAATCATGCAGGGATAAAGTTAATGAAGGACAACGTGAACCTGATCTTCAATCGTATTGCGTTCATTAGCCATTATTTTTGTATTTGACAATTGGCAAAGCAACACGAGATATATGTAATGATAAACAGCTCCTGAGAGTAATCGAAAGGATTACAGCAAGAATTAGGCCGTAGGGCTAACCTCAAGATACTCTTAGTCTAAAATCCAATAGATGCGATATAAACAAGTGCGTGTGTGTTTGAGTGTAAATAAAAACTCAAAGGTCAATGAAGGTGCTTATAGAACGTCCAAAAAATGCCTTGTGCTTACATTTTACTATTATACAGCGTTGACAGACTTCATTCGTGAAGCTAGAATTGCGCACTGTTCTTGCAATCTTGATTATAGATGAAATGTTGGGGAATGAAGAGAAAGAGAGGTGAAAATAAGAATAAAGCAAATGTTGGTAAACATTGGATAGAAAAACGAAGTACTTTTTCATTCGTCAACCTACTGCGAGAATCAAACGAAAATTTTAGGTACGAGTAGTTATGTCGCTGCTATCGAAAATGTGAATTACATGCATTCAAATTTTCTTTTCATTTTCAAACATGTAATTCTACCTGCAGCAAATCTTAATTCATTAAATTTTGAGGGCGAAGATACCCAATACCCTTCACATTATAGCAGATTGCTCAAAATATTGAGATTTACGCTTCAAATCTCGATGAGGTTAATAAAAATGGATTTGTCCACATATGTACCAATATCCCATTTTGTTTTGTCTGTTTATACCACTTTTTATAAGTTATAAAGGCGATTGAATGTTCCATAAACACTCGTTTTCAAGATATAAATGTACGATTTTAGGTGTTACTAAGGTTTACACAGGCGAGTAGATTGTGTATCCGCAGAAGAGAGAGCGATTTACCGTGTTGCGAACGCATATGCAATTGACACTAGAAAAGTTTACGTGTGTTGACTTTCTGTACACGAGAGAGGGAATTTGTAGTCACTTCGTGGTACCGAAATTTTGCTTGTGAATTACGCTGCAATTAAAATTCGAATTGTTGGGTGTTACTTTCTCTTTCAGATTCTCTGTTGTTAAACGATTTCATTTCACTTTTGGGTTGAAAATTTAGAAATTCTCAGAGCAGAATTGATTTTGCTCTGCATTTATGGTCTTTTTTTTTCAATAATGGGTTGATTGTATAGACGATTTTTTAAGATTGGGATGCAAATTGTAAAATACTTCTTAAATAATATATATATTATGTTGTCGATTCAGAATTGTTTTCAAACACATTTTCTTTGCCCGGAGAGGTGGTTTGTAATTTAAGTTTGTAATAAGTAATATATAATGTCACAACCAAAGTACAAAATTTAAAAACATACTTATGTTGCGGAACGCAAAACAGGATGTGGAATTGAAGATTATTATCAGCCCATATCAGTCTGCTCAAAAGATTGTTTTCTGATAAAGATCGCTTTTCAGCATTCTGCAAAACGATTTTTCTATAATAATTTGTTCTACTTTAAACTCATTACCTAATTCTTTCCGGCTTGCTTTGATTTATAACCTCAAAAAATTTAATACAACTTGGGAGTCCAGTTTGTGGAAGATGGGGTTCCTACTTGCGGGCAAGGCGGGGTTGGCGAGGTTGGCACCCCATCTTACCCGCTTGTTTGTTACTTCTTGGATTTTTGGGTTAAGGTTATTATTTTTTTACAGATTATGGTTCGAAACTACAAAAGAAGAACTGACAGAGGAGGGTGGAATGAAGAACAAATGAAATTAGCCATTCAAGAAGTTTTGGATGAAAAAAGGGTTATGAATTATCCAGCAAGAATTATAATGTCCCTCAAAGTACACTCGAGCGTAAAGTTAACCAAGCGAGAGAAAGTGTAAATGCTAAGCTAAATATCAAGGTTTCCTTGGGTCCAATTTCAACAGTTTTTTCCCAAGAAGGAGAACAAATTCTTGTTATTTATTTCAAGGAAATGTAAGGAAGGTTGTTTGGTTTGTCAACTTTCGAACTGCAGAAGCTAGCCTATGAGTTAGCAGTTCGTAACGACAAACAACATAAATTGAATGATATTAAGCAAAAAGCTGGTAAGGATTGGCTACGTGGATTCCTAAGCCGCCATCCTGACTTGAGTTTGTGAAAGCCGGAAAATACGTCAGCGGCTCGTGCTGCTGGGTTTAATAGAGTGTCTGTTGGACAATTTTTCGAACTGCTAGGAAAAACACTTGACGATAACCCTTTTACTCCAGACAGTTCTTACAACTGTGACGAGGCCGGTATTTCGGTGGTGCCAAAATCACGATACAAAGTGATCGCAGTAACTGGTAAAAAACAAGTGGGAGCTTTGACATCGGCCGGACGAGGCACAACTATAACGATTTGTTTCAACGCTGCAGGCACATACGTTCCTCCTATCTTTATATATCCCAGAAAACATATGAAGCCCGAGCCGCTCAATGGAGCTCCACCAAATTCATGGACTGAATGTTCAGATTCTGGGTGGATCACTGCAGATATTTTCCTAAGATGGTTTCAAAAGTTTGTGAAACTCACCAACGCTTCTAAAATCAACCCAGATATGCTCATTTTAGATGGTCATGCCTCTCACACCCAAAATTTGCAGCTAATCGATGAAGCAAGTGAACATGGTGTGACAATAATATGCTTCCCACCCCACATAACTCACAAGCTACAGCCAGCTGATGTTGGTTTTATGCGACCTTTGAGTATCCTTTATGATCAGGCTATAACAGCATGGTTAAGATCAAATGCTGGGAAAGTAGTGACCCAATTTCAAGTTGCTGACCTCTTCGGGCAAGCGTTTATTCGGGCAGCCACAATGCCAACAGCAATTAATGCATTTAAAGCATGTGGAATCTCACCTTATAATGCACACATTTTTAACGAAGACGACTTCATTGCTGCAGAGGCCACCGAAATCGCATTGAACTGAGCTGTTTCAATTTCAACACCTTCGAAAGTAACATCGTCAGCCCATGATACCCAAACGGCCATCTGCGCTGCCTTAAATTCTACAACAAACACACTACCACCAACTATTTCAACCTCATCTTCAGTACAGCAAGCAACAGTAAATGATTCTTTGAATAATGAAGCATTTTATCTGGTAAGTCCGAAACAACTAATGCCTTATCCACGAATGGCCAAAAAAAGATTAAGACAAGTTCGAAAAAGAGGAAAAACAGCTATTATCACTGCTTCTCCTTGTAAAACAAATTTAGAAAAAAAACAGTAAGAAACCGAAACCAATAATAAATAAAGAGGAACAGAAAAAAAAACAAATAAAAGATCGAAACAAACCAAGAAGGCTGACGAAGGACCTCAGACATCGGATGACGAAGATGCAGAATGTCTGTACTGCAACGGGTTGTATTCCGAGTCTACTAAAGGATGGATCACTTGCCAGACTTGCAGTAAGTGGGCGCATTGTATCTGTGCAGGAGTGGAAGACAACGATGACGAAGCTGTCCATATCTGTCCAGTTTGAGAAGATAATGACGAATAAATATTATGTACCCCATCTTACCCAAGTGGGGTACACCATCTTGCCCTATAGGTAGGGGCAAGATGGGAAACTTAGTTATTTTTTTGAATTGTTGAATTTTTTTATTTTGTCTGATTATAATTAAAGGAAGAAAGACTGATTATTTTCCTTAGTAAAAGTTCCTCCATTGTATAATCAAAACGGAGGGTTTTATATATAAAATACCTTAAAGCCCCCGTCTTACCCCACCTTCCCCTACAACGCTAACAATTTATTTTTGTCATCAAATATTTAAACATCTTTGTTGTACTTGTTAATTAAAAAGTTATTGTAATCTTTTTAATCCTGTCTGGCACAACAATGTTGTTTTCAATAATGTTTTTTTTCAATAATTATTACAAATTTACTTTATTTATCTTCTAATTGGTCTAGGGCCTCCATAAATAATAATAAAGTCGGTGACCTGACTTAATGTGCATAATCACCATGAAGGTCGATGAAAGTTAGAAAAGCACCTTCTTCGTCAGCTAATTCTAATTCACAACTATGGTGCTTTCTTCATTTTTCAAAATTCCAACCTGCAAAATAGTTGAAAGCATTAACTTCCCCAAAATCCATTGATTTTTAATCGCAGTTCAACTTTAAACCATCATTTTTACCACAAGTGTTGAAATTATTTGTTTTCGAAATTCTATTTGCAATAATTCATAGACATAATTGCTTCATAGTTGCCGAATGTACTGATTTTTTCCATGTACTTAACTGAGAAAGATCTTTAGAACGCACAACTAAATTGGCACGGAGTAATGTATTTTTTATTCCCCCCTCTCTTCCTCCATAATCCGAGCATACTGATTAATATTTCTAGTAAGAAAAAAACTTATGTTATTAACTTTTAAATCTTGTTGCAAGCTAACCAATGCAGAAATATTCTGTATCCATCCTTTGACGAATTTCAAGGTATTTGTAACATTTTGATTTTTGGAACTCGAAATTAGTCGCAGATCTTCTAAAATATTTTTCATTTTATTAAGGAAATTTATTTACTCCTAAGTACCTTGGAATGGCCTTCTAAGAACCTTGGATTCATTGAAAGAATAAGAATTAAATAAATAGGCTTTTACGGCCATATGGGTATAATTCCTCGGCCTTGTAATCCGGACGACACAAATTCATTTATGTTCGTTCCTGTGAATAAAATAAAATAAAAAAATAAATAAATAGGTTTTTGACATTTTCTATAAAATCAGCCTTTCTTAAAGGGGTAACAGAGTTGGTTGCAGCACAGGCTACCATTTTATATTTTTGCATGTATAAATATTCTTTCTGAGTGATGTCGTTTTATTAAGTGAAGCATATTTGTAAATAATATTTTTAGGTAAATAAATGACTTGCTTAACTTAAAAACATATAAAAAGTTAATAAAAAAGTCATTATACTTAACATTTCAGCAGCATTTTCTCTTAATGTTATTAAAAAGTAAATTAGTCTTCTCGAAACGCCCAGTAATCATATAAAATACAATAGCAATCATATACACGCATTTATTTATAGAGAAAAATCTCTGGATCACAGCCAATTGCGAACGCATAAAAAAGTCGAAAAACCAGTCTGTTTCTATTTTGTCCGTATACATAACACAGCGTTTTGCATTCTGCACTCCATAAGGAGTGGCGCCGTCTTCTTAGAAAGCTAAACCAAGATAGTTTCAATGAACCAGTTCTTGACAAATATTAAGAATCGTTAACCTGGTCAATAATTTGTACAATAAATAAAAAATTATACAACGTGGATTTTCCAAACGGCGTCGAATGTCAATTCTGTTTTCACATTTACCTATATATAGCAAACAGAATTTGTAATAATAAGCAATGGAATGAAATTCTCCGGAAGAAATGGAAATAATCGACCCGATATTCTTGAGGAACAATTCGTCAGCGATTTTGGCGCAACTTACATTTCATGCCCATTTTTCTGGGCACTCGGCTCCCACTGCTACTAACTGTCCATCAGCTGATAGGAATTGACCCACACTTACACTCTCTTAAATCTCTACAACGTAGTGGGGGCTTCGCATCAAAAAAAATCATGGTCCATCTAAAATCTGCGGGTAATGCACGAAGATCCGTTTCATACACTTGTAGCCACTGCCCAAGTGGGTAAACCAAAGAGGTTCAAGAGCTTCCATTAAATCCAGATAAGACATCGGTTTGGTGTAGTTTATGGACTAGTTGAATCATTGTTTCATGTTTCTTCAGCTAACAGAGACGTCTTGTCGCGACGATGGCTTTATTTCGTCTTTCTGAACATAACAAATATTTAGTATACTATATACATGCATGTATATAAAAAAAACAGAAAAAGTGGTTTACATAAATACAACAATTGCAACATAAATCAATCGATTGTACAGAAAGGAACAATTTAGCAGTAGATATTATTGTAATTTTTTGGTTTTGCATGTTATCTATTAGCATATAGGTACAGTATGGCCGAAAAAATGTCCAACTGATATTGCGGATAATACATTATTACATTCTCTTACAATTAAACCATCCTGAGTACTCGATTTATTTACGAGTACAAGTATCATATCACATAGGAATTATACATAAAACAATAACACATATAATAATATTACATTTTATCTTCGAGCCGTGTATTGGTGATATATACTTGTAATACGTATTTATAAAATAAATTAAAATACATATTTATAATACTATATAATGCGATATTAATCAAAATGTTCGACGATATTTGGCATAGATACATGCAAATCGTTTGATATTTGACATTAACTTGAAACATACGGTTTCGTATTTTTCGCATATTCAACTCATTCATAAGGATAACGAGAAATTTGAATAGTTTCATGATCCTTTAGAAGATAACGATCACTTCGCAATTTCTTTATTATCTCAAACAGACTTTTTTATTTTGCTAGAAATTTCTTGTTAATACCCGGAGCACTTACTGAATTTTCAGGCATTACAATATCACCGACATTATACCTATAATCATGAGGTTTCTTATGATGCTTTTCATAATTGGTTTCATTCAATTCATGCATGCGAAAAATTTTTTTTCGCACTCGTTGCCTAAACGACTCTAAATTCTTCGGCTCTTTAACAATTACGTTGTTAACAATCTTGCGATAGACTTAGCCATTTAAGAGTTCATAGGCATTCAAAAATAAATATATTTATAATAGTAATTCGTTACAAAAAATATACATGCTTGATACCGTTGGAAAGTTCTTTAAATTAAGTCTTTAAATAATAACAATTAAAAAACCTAATTTTTGTTTTTTTCTAAATAATCTTTTTTTTTATTCTACAACTATAAGCGCATTTTAAATTTTTTTAGTGTATTGTAATCCTCTTTATCTCAACTGAAAGTTTTCAATTGTACATAGTTTTTATTTGCAGTATCACTTTTGCAAATACGTGTTACATTATTGAAGATATTTGAATTTTTTCTTAAGACTTTCAAAATTTAGATGTGTTTTTAGCCTTTTCACCAATTGAATGAGAAATCGTTTTGGATTTTTTCTTGCAAACTTTCAGAATCAGGTCCAACAAAAAACGGAGGTGAGTTGTTTTCATACAGAACTGTTATCTTTTTTACTGAATTCAAGTTTGGTGGAGAATTACTTCCTATAGAAAATCGATTCCCATTATCATATACATCAAAAGTATATTTATATTTTCCATGATTGACAACTTGCTTACTCTCATCAATAGGCTTTACATAAAAAAAAATAAGGGATTGAAATAGACAAAGCATAAAGAGGTAAGATTTATCGTTCCATCTACCCTTCATTATTTTCTCCTAAAAGCTTTTTTCTAGATCAAATCAAATTGTTTCAATATCTTAAGCTAAAGCAAAAGAATAATATATCAATATAAAGTTCAAAATCGTAAGCGAAATAAATGGTAGTATGAATACTTTTTCCGTTAAGGATTTTAGGACTTCATTTGTTTCTGAAGCTTATACCTATACATATACTCGTTTTCGTAGAATCTTCTATATAATTCGTCTCTTCTATAAAATACATGTATCCAAATTTAGACAAAAATCCAATGTTTTATTCTACGCTTACTTCTTGTACTGGTGCCTGCTGATTTTTTATTTTGATGACTAGTTTCCTGTAGATTTCATCGACATCATCTTCCCAGTTTGTAAATTGTACATACAGTATATCTCTGGTTTCTCCACCATACTGTTTCTGATAAACGGGTTACTGAATTCTTTTACATTGCCTTTTTTTACCCTGTTCCAGAGTGCCGGATAAAATTGGATGTTAGTCTGAAATATCATTTTCGATGTGGTAAAAATTAAGTTGGCTGAGGTCCCCTTCCACTTGCATGCACCATCTGAGTCTCGGCCTTCCTCTAATGCGCTGCCCCTCGTGGGTGGATTCGAAGACATTTCGGACTAGATTATTTGTGTTTATTCGCTCTACATGACCCAGCTATCTTAATCATTGGCTCTTCACCCTTCTTGCTATGTCGATGTCAATGCACAGTCCGTACAGTTCGCCATTGTATATAATCCTCCACTCACCGTCAATGCAGACCCGGCCGAAAATCATTCGAAAAATTTTCCTCTCGAAGCAGTCAAGAGCACTCTCATCCATTTTTGATAACGTCCATGCCTCTGCGCCATAGAGCACTACTGGTCCCAGTATTATTAAGAGGGCCTTTCTAATCACTTGGCAAGAGTTATTCTTCGTTTGATCTCAGCCCTAGTGTCGTTGTCTGAAGTTATAGCGGAGCCTAGGTAGACAAAGTCCTTAATTACCTCGAAGTTATATCTGTCAGAGGTGACGTTCTTCCCGAGATGTCGGTGTTGAGTGTCCTTTTTGCTTGACAGCATATATAGGTACTTGGTCTTGCCCTCGTTGACCGCCATTTTCGCCAATTCCGTCTCAAGATTCGCGAAAGCGCCACTGACATCACACTGTTTTCTTCCGATTATGCAAGTAGCTGCACGAACTTTTGAAAGATTGTGCCTCTTGTATTCGCTCGTTATCAAGTATGATATTGAAAAACTCGCATGGCAGACATTCTAAGTGCTAAATTTGTTGCTTCTTCTTAAGATATCATATAACGATTGTGCACCAATTGCTGATTGTTTAGTTTGCAACATGTTGGTGAACATGGTTATGATGGAAAATAATTGATGAGTTTTTTCTAAGCCATATTCTGGTCGTTGTTGATTCAATTTGATCAATTGGTTGTCAATGATTGCGATTCCGAGTAATCGTTTCACCAGGTTTTAGCCGGTAAACCATTCTGTTGAAATGCACCGCATAATCTTCTTTGCATTCTTGCTATTGGGATTGTCGAAATAGATCCACTTCTTATCATCAATAACAATTTTATGCAGAATTTTTTTTTGTTCCGACTAAGCAAAGTTCCTGAAATTATTTTTCGCCTTTTGATGTCTCTTTCTTTTAATTGATACGAGGGCGGGTCAATAAGTCCGTGACTTTTTGAATTTCTGACCTCTTTACTGAAACAGCAACACTGCTCCTGTCAACAGGCATCTATCAGTTGACTCCTGTTTGACAGCTATTTTTATCAGACTACTCACTAATTTGAGGAGAAAATGGAAAAAAGTGAATTTCGTGTGCTTACGAGTATTAAGCATTATTTCTTGCGAAAAAAAACCATTACCGAGACCAAGGCTAAGCTTGATAAATACTATGGGGACTCTGCACCATCGATTTCAATGGTAAAAAAGTGGTTTAGTGAATTTCGTTGTGGCCGTACAAGCACTGAAGATGCCGAACGTCCTGGACGCCCAGTTGAGGTCTCTACACCCGAAACAATCGAAAAAATTCACGATATGGTGTTGGCCGACCGAAGATTGAAAGTGCGAGAGATTGTGGAAGCCGTAGGGATCTCGCATGGCTCAGTGGTTTCAATTTTGAATGATCACTTGGGCATGAGAAAGCCATGGCAAAAATCCATGAATTGGGCTATGAATTGCTCCCTCATCCACCCTATTCTCCAGATTTGGCTCCGAGCGACTACTTCTTGTTCCCAAACCTGAAGAAATGGCTTGGTGGAAAAAGATTTGACTCCAATGATGAAGTCATCTCGCAAACAAAGGCCTATTTTGAGGACCTCGACAAATCATTTTTTTTTGGAAGGGATAAAAAAATTGGAGAAGCGTTGGACAAAGTGTATCGAGCTCAAGGGAGACTACGTTGAAAAATAAAATTATTTTTTTATCAAAAAATCTGTGTTTTAATCCAAAAGTCACGGACTTATTGACCCGCCCTCGTATATGTATAATCCCTTTTTCTTCTTTTTAGACATTTTAAATGTTTGGAAATAGTTGTACAATTAACTTTCACTGCTTGTGCGACCTGTTCTTGTGTTTGAATGGAGTCTTCATATAATAGCGCTCGCAATTCTGAATCTTCGAAGTTCCTCTCTAGTCTTCTTCGGTCTTTGTCGTCGATACCAAAATCAGCACTTTTAAAACGAACAAACCAATCATCACAAGTAATTTAAGTTGGAACATGAAGACCATAAACTTTCATTAATAATCCGGGACTTTCAGCAGCGGTTTTCTTTGAAAAAAAAAACTGCCCGCAAATTGTCCTTATCTGGCGAAATAATTAGACGTTTTAGGGCGTTAAAAAGAAGATCATAACCTATGACATACTGGATTTTATTGCCAGGTAACAAATAAAAATAATATTTACCAAATTTGTTAATCCATCGGTTGGCGATGGCGCGATAGTTAGCTCATTGGACTATCACGCAGAGAGTCTGGGTTCGATTTCTGGCTGGGTCACCAACAATTTTTCAAATCGCCATCACCCTTTCGGTGGGCAATGGCAAACTCCCGAAAGTAGGATTGCCTACGAAAAAGCTTCTAAGGAGTGCCGTTCGGACTCGGCGATAAACCGTAGGCCCCGCTCAGATGTAACTAAAATGGCAACATGAGCAACACAAATGAGTGTCAGAAGCTAGGCCATGGCCCATACCGTACTGCCAGCGCCACAGTATTTTTTTTTTTTTGTTAATCCATCTGTTCATCAAATTGACATTTCATATTCACGCACCTATTATTGTAATTTATTCAGTTCTGAATTGTCAAAAAGGTTATAATAACAAGATACTGTAGTTTGCTTGAAGCTTTAGGCTAAGAAACGTTTTGTTGCATGGTTTAAAGCTAAAGCTAATCTAAGACATACATAGGGATGTTTTTTTAGAGGCGGAGAAATTTAAATTAAAATAAAACACGGAAATATATCCATGAAATCAGCTTTATTTGACATAACATTTTATGGATTTAATGTTCAAATATAATTTCGTTCATGTGAACGCCGCGGCTTGTATCTCGAGGTCCAATTTCCACACGCTTTTCGAAGTGTGCGCGCCGAATGTGGGCTTCCAAGTGCACAATTGTCTCGGTGTAAGCACACGTCTTTACATATTCCCAAAGAAAATAATGTAATGGCGTCAAATCGCACGAACAAAGTGGCCAATCAAGAGGTGTTTCGAAAATGCGGCAATTCTCTTTGTTGACCTTACCATTTGATCAAAACTGTGTTTCATTACTGAACATAATTTTCAAATGAAATTGTAGATCAATAGCAATGTTTTCTTTGGTCCAGTCATCAAATGTAGAGCTTCATGTTGTATATTTGGCAAATCGCATCCGGTTTCTTACTTCTGGCGACCTTTGTCACATGCAGTAAATAAACGGATCCCAAAAAGAAGGTACCTATTGTTTTTTAACTCTACATATACTCTGCATTTACTTTTATAGCACAAACATGTGGCGCCATCTGGGAATCTCACTGGAGATTGCGAAGTAAAGGGGACACATGGCGAGATTCCTGCGCCATAAATCAGGATAAGTGTCGGAAAAACAAAACAAGACCTTATCCGGGCTACTCCGACATATTTGGATCTTAGGCCGGTAAGGATTTCCAGGACTAAGTCATGGTCTTGGAAAAGAGATTTTGTTTTTATAATTGACGCGCGCATAAGGATGTTATGGTACTGTTGCCAGGGCGCGGGCGGAAAGATAGAAGGAGGAGAAAGGAAAGCATTGTTGTGATGTAGTGGTTTGAAACTCAGGTATATTTGGTTTCGATATTGACCCTGCAGGGGTGGGAGTCCGAATAGGGCGGAGAGATTTTCTACACTCGGAATGATTCAGGTTATTAATTTTAACGGTTTTTTGTGCTTGAAACTCTACAACAGCCAAGTCTACATGCCAGTGTTATGCCTTCACACGCAGATTTTTCTGACTGAGTTCCAACTTGTCATGAGTAGGATAGGAACCTTGACCCTCCGAGTGAGAAGCGATGGCTACTACCACTACACCACGGCCACCGTTGACGGACGAGCCGTATATGAGCCAACGGCAGCGCTCACATCCCGGAACGGGTTAATGGCTTCGGTGTTACCGACCCCTTGTCTTAGGGGCATTAAAAATAGAACTAGTCCTCCGGGTTGGGGGTCGTGCCGCCGGGGTAACTCCCCAGCCGTTTCGAAAAAAGGAAGTAACGAAGCATCAACAAGCCTGGGATATTGACGGATCTACTGTTGACAACACACGCAAACGATTTAAGGACAATGAACTTCGGATATGCACGTGGAATGTTGGATCCCTTAATAGACCACGTGCAGCCGAGCAACTAGCGTAGGCCCTAGCAAAGCAAGGCAAAGCAGACATAACCGCCATTCAAGAAATGCGATGGGATGGGCCGGACAAAAAGAAGATGAAAAACTGCGACATCTACTACGGCAATTGCTATCGGCGGCAAAAGCAGCGCTTATTTGGATGTGGATTTGTTTTCGGAGGCAGACTAAGAGAAGAATTCCTGAGCTTCCGGCATGTGAGCAAGGGCCTCGTAGCAATCCGCATCAAGGCTAAATTCGCCAACATTAGCCTCATATGCGCGCATGCCCCCACAGAGGAGAAAGGTGACGACACCAAGGGTGCTTTCTATGAGCCCCTTAACAAGACCTACGAGCAATGCCCTAGCAATGACATTTAAATTGTCCTCGGTGATTTTAATGCAAAGCTAGGAAGAGAGGGTATCTTTGGTGGAACGATCATAAAATATAGCCTGCACGACATCACCTCCGATAACGAATTCAGGCTAATCGACTTTTCGGCGAGGCAAAACACTGTCGTAGCTAGCAAGCGGTTCCCACATCTCGATATACACAAGGGGACTTGGAGAACTCCTGATCAATCAACAGTCAACCAGATTGATCACATTGCGATCGACGCAAGACACTCATCCAGTCCATAGGCTACCCCAGGAATGAGGTTCCGAGGTCTTACCAAAAGGTAAAAATAACATGCCAGGGAAACAAACCCCGAACCGAAGCTGAGGATTTGTAAAAAACGTTTCTGCAGACTATATAACGACGACGACGGACCAAATACCGCTGTCAGGCACAATCAACCTTTCAACCTGGACGATGATGACCAACAATACCGTGCCCTCGACCTGGATGCTGTCAAGCAAAAAGGACAACCAACACCGACGTGTCGGGCAGAACGTCACACTCGGCAGATATAACTTTGAGGTAGTTAAGGACTTTGTCTACCTAGGCTCCGCTTTAAACACAGACAACGACACCAGCGCTGAGATCAAGGGAAGAATAACTCTTGCCGACCGCTGTTTCTTTGGGCTAAGAAGACAATTGAGTAGCAAAGCTCTCTCTCGGACATCAAAAGTCACCCTTTATAAGACCTTAATAATCCCGGTCCTGCTCTATGGCGCTGAGGCACGGACATTATCAAAAATGGATGAGGGTGTTCTTGGTTGCTTCGAGAGAAAAATTCTTCGGGCGATCTTCGGTCCCGTCTGCATTGAAGGAGAATAGAGGAGGAGATACAACAATGAACTCTACGGACTGTACAGCGACATCGACCTAACCAGAAGAGTGAAGATCCAAAGACTGAGATGGCTGGGTCATGTAGAGCTTATGGACAACAATGCTCCGGTCCAAAAAGTTTTCGAAGGAAGTAAAGGAAGGCCAAGATTCAGGTGGCGCACGTAAGTGGAAGGGGACCTGAACCTGGGCCTCAGCCAACAAGCGTCTCCAGCCAACTCGATCCCTGCCTCCAGTTTCTCACACTAAGTTGGCTGAGGCCCAGGTTCACCCCGGACTATAGCGCCACTTAAAGTAAGTAAGTAAAGTGTAACGTGGTGTCAAGCGGTAATGTGTCGCGAAATAAAATAAAGCAAATGACTTATAATAGTGCGAAAACAATAAATTCAAAGAGTCATTTTGCGCCAAAAAAGAAAATAATTCTATAACCGACTTATTTTTTTAAATATTATACACAAAAGCCATACCAAAACTTCGACAATTTTATGGTTGATTTGAAAATGTCGATGAAGCTCTAAAAGAGAATCTGCTTACCAAAGAAAATCTTAAGCTCACAATATTAGAAGAACTTGTCAAAGCATATGAGGCCATTGAAAAACAAAATGTGGATATGAAACTTGAAACATAGACCACAAGATTCAATATGACGTTACATACAATGATGGACCGACAGCAGTTCCATCAGCTGCAAAGAACAGTCATTAAAGGAACAGTATTCAGAATCAAACAACAGCATTAGCAAGTAACAATTAAATACTTAAACGTCATTATCAACGTCATCAAAGAGGAAATACTCCAAATGTGGGTACATATGTACATCAGGATACAGTTTGTCCAGCAATTTGAAGAATATGTAACATTTGTGGTATACTAAACCAAGCAAAATAGGAAGCAAATGCACTCATTTTGACTAGCCGATTGTGTTTATTTCAAGTTTATGAATTATATTGGAGTTCAAACAATGTATCCAACAAAAACAAGTCAAAAACAAATTATTACCAGGTTGATCACGTTGCACTTACTTATTCGAATGTTTTTCAGAACTATAAGAGTCTATTGGATGAATTTGTACTTTTAATACAATTTTTGGTAGATACGCATAAAGTCTTACTTTACTTTACCCGATAAACAATACCCCCTCCGCGGCTTCTAGCAGTGCACGCGGGCACCTCACAGTTCAGAACTTAGTCGTCTCGCAGGCTGTACATGTTTAGTTGTCGGCGCCGCCGCTCATAACGAATAAACATTAAAAAAAAAAAAAAAAAAAAAAACAAAAAACACTGTGGCGCTGGCAGCCCGGTATGGGCCATGGCCTAGCTTCTTGACACTCATTTGTGTTGCTCATGTTGTCATTTTTGTCACATCTGAGTGGGGCCTACGGTTTATCGCCGAGTTCGAACGGCACTCCTTAGAAGCTTTTTCGTAGGCAATTTTACTTTCGGGAGTTTGCCATTGCCCGCCGAAAGGGTGATGGCGATTTGAAAAATTGTTGGTGACTCAGCCAGGAATTGAACCCAGACTCTCTGCGTGATAGTCCAATGAGCTAACTATCGCGCCATCACCATAGCCAACGAATAAACATTACAAAGTTAATATATCATGTTACACAGTGCAGTGTATAAGTTTGTTTTTTTTTGTATTATTGAAGCGGGCTCAAGGGGTTATTAGCACCCTTAAAATGATTGCACACAGTTCGGGCGATGCAAAATTAGGAAGGATAGGAAAGGAGGTACCGATGTACGTTGGGCTTGAATGTTTAGAGGTTATAATGACTAGAGAATAAAGAGCTCGGCAGGAAATTCTATAAAAGAGTTGTTCGGCTTAGGAATGAGTTACGATATTTCAGGGCACTTTCAAAAGTGGGCTGATGAGCATTCATAAATAAATCGACACAATTATACCACGCTCTTGCGGAGTATAGCATTCTATTGCTTGTCTGTTTGTATAAGGCAGCTGTCTAGTTCTCAAAAATATCAAATATGATTGACGTACGACGCCATTTGCAAAAATTATAAAATCTTCCGATGGGATGAGTTATTTTGCGCCACCTTGTATAACTCTTTGGCTTGATAACCAGAAATCATCATTCTCCACTTTTGTCCACCTTGCGAAATAAAAATAATAAAAACAGAAAGTGATAAATAACCTTTAAAATTAATGACTCGTAGACATCAATTTGATAAGATGAATGAGCAAAGTTTTAAATCAATAAACAAAAAATTGGAATACTTAGAAAATTATTTGTTAGTGTGTTACACAAATGAGGACAAAAAATACCTGAAACACAAATTTTCATTCATACTTTATACTTGAAAGAGAAGTAAAGGAGATATGGTCTAAATCGTGGTTAGAAGGAACGTTCGGAATACCCATGAAAAAGCTTAACAGACCAGGACGACCTACTAAAACATTCATACATGTGATAAATGCATGGAAATTGACGGTGAGGAGGGTATAGAAGAATAAAATAATGTACAAGGTGAAAAATTATTGCATCTATTTTTTAATTTAATGAATTTAAACCAAGTAAAACCATTAACAATTTTTGTAAGTGTATCGATCTGAAGCTTATGGGTTTTCTCCAAGATCTGCAGTAATGCGAATATCTGGTTTAACGTGGACTTTCCTGGCTTGAACCCACACTAATATGGACCAATCAGAGTTGTTGCTGAACGGCTTCAGGTGTTCATATTATACAGTAGATACGATCTTGTATGCCACGTTAAGAAGACTGATGCTTTTGTAGTTGGAGTCGTCCAACCCTATTTTTAGAGATAAGTTTTTTTATGCTCAATACCAAGTCATCGCCTGTCACTTTAAAGAGCTCGGCAGTGAGGCCGTCTGCTCCAGCAGCTCCAAAAAGGCAGCCCCATAAAATGTTCATCATGCCATGGTAGAAATTTTCAGTAGCTATGAAGTTTTCATTTATTTAGCTGATATTTTAATTTATTGTAAATACAAAGAAGAACATTACGCTCATCTTATTGCAGTTTTAAAGAGAGCTAAAGCAGGTGGGGTAATATTTAATAAATACAAAGATCAACTGGGTACCGCTAAAGTAAAATACTTTATTAGTAACAAAGGCATTTCTCCAAATTCTTCTAAAATTCAAGCTGTTTTAGAAATGCCGACTCCCAAATACATGAAAGCCTTAAATATATTATAAGTACACTAAATTAGCTCAGCCGTTTTATATAAAATTTGTCCAAAAACTCCTAGATACGAAGGAATTTATTAAAAAGAAGAGGGATAAAAATAATGAAGAATGTTTTAACAATTGAAAGAGCTATAACGTTCCGTACAATTGCTTCTTATTTTCATCTTGATTTAGCAATTGTTTTATCAGTTCATGCTTTTCAACTCACTGTAGCCGCGGTACTATAGCGGGAAGGGAAGCCGATAGCTTTTGCATCAGAAACATTAACAGATTGTCAGCAAAACTATACTCCAAATTGAAAGAGTACTATGTGCAATTGCTTTTGATTGTGATATATTAAGTTTCATCAGTAAATATATAAAAGAGCATAATTCAAACGACAGAGAACCGATCAACTAACGTCCGCACAAATCTACAGATTCTGCGTAACCAGAAGGAGTCGCAAAAGCACAGGTTCCCCTCCTCAAAAAGAGACTTCATTTTCTCCCTTTTATCAGTTTATGATAGGCCCATCGTACCTTAAGGAAACTCAGAAAAGAAAGAGAACGTACAAACTTATCAAATAGTATCATTTGCTTTATTCAATGCAATTAATTCCTATTACTCTAACATATATATGGCAAAAAGTTTTCGCAGAAACTGATCATAAGCCTACAATATTTCTTTCAGAAAACCGCTCGCAAGGGTTTCACTGCATTTGCAGAAAATAATGATTTGCATTAAAATATATGATTTGCAAGTCACTTTCAAAGCAAGTAAATTAATGCAAATCGCAGCCGCATTGTCAAGGAGCTCAATTCCAGAGACAAGAATTACGGAGATTGAAAAGGAGACTTATAATTAATCCATGTTGGCATCATTTCAGCTTCTCTCTGAATATTTAAAAATAGACTTTAAGAAATTCAAAATTGTTGTGTAAACGATAAAATATTACAATAACTTAAGAAGTACGCAGATGATAATTGGCCAGAACATAAAAGACATGTTGATAATTCAGTACATCCATTTGGATCGGTTTGCCTTGGAATATACCTTTGTACTTTAAGGATATTAATGTCATAATTAAACAAAATTTGAGTGAGAAATTTATGTCGTTTATACAGGAATGCAAAATATGTGCAAGAGCCGTAATTTCTTATTTTCCTGATTATTATTCCAAATACATACATCGTTCTGGCGTGACACCTAATTAATTCCTAATAGGATGGACTTTAAGATCGAAATTACCAAGCTTAATTGGATTTATCATCAACCTCAGATAGTGATGAATACAGAGTAACACTTTAATATAACCAGGAACACGTGAGATAAAATTCTACTCAAAATCAATCCTAATATAATTTCTTGGACAAATAGTACTCTATACGAGTTTTGTAAAGTACCAAGATCATACTTAGAAAACACTTTAGATGGTTGCCGTTTTAGAAGAAATTAAAATAGCCAATTAATTAATAAAAAAAATTATTACTCCACGAGTACAAGCAAAAACAACGGAGAAGGTATAAATAAAATACAAGACAAAAACAAAAAGTCACAAGATTTCATGCAATTCAGATCTCGGATCCTAAAATTCTTGATAAGTACTTAAAAATACGAGTATATTACAATAATATTAACATTTTCGTCTGGAATTATATCTATATATACTTATGTAGTACGAATGTGTTGTTAATATAGAATAATATTAAAGCCTTCTCTTCCATTGCTTTGCTCTATAATTGAATTAATATAATATACAACTAGTAACCCGGCCCGGCTTCGCACGTGTGTAATTTAAAAAACAAATTAAACAATGTGAAGTACCTACTGCTTTTGAGATAATCAATACCTTGTTAATCGTTAGCAGGTGACAAAATAGCTCTCTCCCTGAACCAAGTTATAGTCTTAGAACTTATATTATACATTCTGGATAAACATTGTTGACTAATTCTTGAAGATTACTAACTAAAATGCAAAGGTTTTGATTATCTAGATTAACTCTCCCATTGTTTTTTGACATCCGCCCTTTTCCTATTTTGACCAACAACTCTGAACAATGCCGGTTTTCGGCATTTTTATTTTGAGTTCTAATCTATTCACACGCGGCCAGAGAAAAGTTCTTTTGAATGAAGCTTTGATTTCATCAGCACGTGTCCCTCTTGCTACCACTGGTAAGATTTGCCAAAAGTCACCAGAGAACAATATTGTGCATCCACCCATGGGTGTATCCGTACTGCGCAGATTGAAAACTTGTTCGACAGTTTTGTGTCCTCAGTAACAATCGTTAGTGGAAGTTTGAATGTTGCATGAGCGGTTCGGACTCCTTCCAAAAGTCTAGCTGCAATTCCGGATGATGTTACAGCTAGTGCAAGGAGCAAGTTGATAAGAAATGTTTTTCCTGTACTTCCAGAAGCAGCAAGAAAATATAAATTTGGTTCGTTTCTGTCAATTGATGTTTATAACTCATCGTATACTTTTTTTGATCTATGTTCATGCGATGTTCATTTTGAACAATTTGTAACAGTTTAAATTAATAGTAGGAAGCTTCTCTTGCATATTCGTGGTAAGTTAACTCAGGATTCGTTGTATTTGTAGGCATCGGCAGTCCAAAATCTGAAAGGGTTTTACCCGAAATTCTTCGACTACTTCGATTTTGATCATATTGGACATAATCTGACATTTTCTCTCGCCGTCGTCGATTCAGTTTATATCTTCGGCCATATTTTGCCTAAACTACAGAGAGATACAATATCGGTCACTCGACAAAACGCTATAATAATGGCAAACATATATCTTAATGACCACGATGAACTGCACATAGTAGCTTTCGTTAATGTGTTATCCCATTGAGAGTCATCTTCCAAAAGACCCATCGCTTTGCAGGCTGATCTATAGGTATTATTAGTTACTCCTTGTATGATTGGCTCCGTACATGAAGCAGCATTCTCAAGTGAAAACATTCACTGTTATTGGGATGACCTACATAGACCCTCTGCAGTCCATCAGTTTTTTAGCGTTCAACTGGAGTCCCTTGTCTCCTCCGTTGAAAGGTTTTGATCCAGCTTAATTTTGTTCACTAACAATACCAGCAGATGTACATGTAGCAACCCACGTTTCTGCCATTCAACAGTGTACATGTAGCAATGTTGTACAACGTTGTATCCTACTTACTTACTTTACTTACTTTACTTTAGGTGGCGCTACAGTCCGGGGTGGACCTGGGCCTCAGTCAACAAGCTTCTCCAGCCAGCTCGATCCCTGGCTAGCTGCCTCCAGTTTCGCACGCTAAGTTGGCTGAGGTCCTCTTCCACTGGCGTGCGCCACCTGAGTCTTGGCCTTCCTCTACTACGCTGTCCCTCGGGGGCGGATTCGAAGACTTTTCGGACCGGAGCATTGGTGTCCGTGCGCTCTACATGACCCAGCCATCTCAGTCTTTGGATCTTCACTCTTCTGGCTAGGTCCATGTCACTGACGGGACCGAAGATCGCCCGAAGAATTTTTCTCTCGAAGCAACCAAGAACACCCTCATCCATTTCTGATAATGTCCATGCCTCTGCGCCATAGAGCAGGACCGGGATTATTAAAGTCTTATAAAGGGTGACTTTTGTTGTCCGAGAGAGGGCTTTGCTACTCAATTGCCTTCTTAGCCCAAAGAAACAGCGGTTGGCAAGAGTTATTCTTCGTTGATCTCAGCGCTGGTGTCGTTGTCTGTATTTATAGCGGAGCCTAGGTAGACAAAGTCCTTAACTACCTCAAAGTTATATCTGTCGAGGGTGACGTTCTGTCCGAGACGTCGGTGTTGGTTGCCCTTTTTGCTTGACAGCATATACTTGGTCTTGCCCTCATTGACCGCTAATCCCAATTTTCGCCGCTTCCGCCTCAATACTCGCGAAAGCGCCACTGACATCACGCTGCTTTCTCCCGATTATGTCAATATCGTCGGCGTATGCGAGTAGTTGGACGGACTTTTGAAAGATTTGTGCCTCTTGTGTTTTCTAGAGAGTTTTTCATTATTCTTTCAAGTACGATGTTGAAAAAATCGCATGACAGCGCATCGCCTTGTCTAAATCCTTTCTGGACATCAAAGGTCTCGGTGAGATCTTTACCGACCTTGATGGAGCAGCGTGCATTCTCCATCATCATCCTGCACAGATGGACGAGTTTGGCAGGGATGCCAAAACTAGACATTGCTCTATATAGCTCGTCTCTATAGATGCTGTCATACGCGGCCTTAAAATCGATGAATAGATGGTGGGTATCGATCTGAAGTTCATGGGTCTTCTCCAAGATCTGCCGTAGTGTGAATATCTAGTCGATGGTGGACTTTCCTGGCCTGAAGCCACACTGATATGGACCTATCAGGTTGTTGACAAACGGCTTCAGGCGTTTACACAATACGGCGGATAAGATCTTATATGCGATGTTAAGGAGACTGATGCCTCTGTAGTTGGCGCAGTTCAGAGGGTCTCCTTTCTTGAGAATTGGACAAACAATGCTGAGGTTCCATTCATCGGGCATACTTTCGTCCGACCATATTTTACAGATGGGTTGGTGTATGCTCCGTACCAAGTCATCGCCCGCCGCTTTGGAGAGCTCGGCAGCCAGGCCATCCGCTCCAGCAGCTTTGTTGGACTTAAGCTTCGATATGGCTATCTTCACTTCATCCAGGTCGGGTGGACGGAATTGTTGGTCATCATCGTCCAGGTTGGAAGGTTGATTCTGCCTGACAGCGGTATTTGGTCTGTCATCGCCGTTATACAGTCTGCAGAAATGATCTTTCCAAATCCTCAGCATCGACTGCGACTCTACTACGATGTTCCCTTGTTCATCTCCACAGGCTTAGGTTCGGGGTTTGTTTCCGCGGCATGATATTTTTACCTTTTGGTAAAACTTCCGAGCTTCTCCTGCTCTTTCTTCTTCCTCCTGAGAAGCCGATGCTCGTCTCTCTTCTTCCGCTCATAGAGCTCATGAGCAGCTCTGGTCCTTCTAGGCAGCGCCGCTTTATATGCATCTTGCTTAGCTGCATGTGCTTGCCGGCATTCATCATCGAACCAGGGGTTTCGTTGTGGTGGACGAGTGAAACCCAGCACATCAGAAGCGGCATCTCTGATGGCGTTTTGGCAGTGTTTCCAATGGTCTTCGATGCTTGATGCTGGCGGCATTGGACCTCTTAAGAGATTAAGAGACACTCGATCGGAAAAGGACTTGGCGATCTCTTGCGATTGTAGCCGTCTGACGTCGAATTTTCTCACAGCATTAGTTTGTCTTGGCGTAGTTTGGAATATCCGCAACCGTACCTTGGCTACAACGAGGTAATGGTCCGAGTCGATGTTGGCTCCTCGGAACGTACGGACATCCATAATACTGGAGGAGTGTCTTGCGTCGATCGCAATGTGATCAGTCTGGTTGACTGTTGATTGATCAGGAGTTCTCCAAGTCCCCTTGTGAATGTCGAGATGTGGGAACCGCGTGCTAGCCACGACAATGTTTCGCCCCGCCGCAAAGTCGATTAGCCTGAATCCGTTATCGGAGGTGGTGTTGTGCAGGCTATATTTTCCGATTGTTCCATCAAAGATACCCTCTCTTCCTAGGCTCTTCATCACCGACTACAATTTTAATGTCATAGCTAAGGCATTGCTCGTAGGTCTTGTTAAGGAGCTCGTAGAAGGCATCCTTGTTGTCGTCATCTTTCTCCTCTGTGGGGGCATGCGCGCATATAAGGCTAATGGTGGCGAATTTAGCCTTGATGCGGATTGCTTCGAGGCGCTCGCTCATATGCCGGAAGCTGAGGACTTCTTGACTTAGTCTGCCTCCGACAACAACAGATTCCCAGATGGCGCCACGGGGAGGCGTGAAGTAGGGCTTATTAGCAGAGCTGCAAGATGTTCGGCTGCAGAGGCTCATTCTCGTCATTTAAGGAACCAGCACCTGTCGGAAGATGCTACTTCTACGAGGCCTTATACTAATCGTTGCCATCCCCTGATAAAAATAGTCTAGTGTGCGCTGGCCCATTTACCCCAACTGAAAGCGCCTACACACGGAGCAATTTCCATTGCAACTTGCATTTAGCAGGAAAATTGCCTCGGGTGGAGGCCATTTGAACTGCCATCAAATCGAATCAGCAGATTGGCTCGGGCAATCTCACAATTTCTTTTCTTTCTTTGTTGCACAATTTTCCCGGGCTAACTAATTTCCGATATTTATGATGGCCGGATTGCCGGCAGAAGAAGAAAACTACTTGGGAAAAACTAAACACAGGAAATTTACGGAAAAAAACCGAACCACGCGGTTGGTGGTTAATATCAGTAACGATCTGTCACTTGGGATGGAAAGAAAAAAAAGTGCCGTGGGGAAATTTGCACTGGAAGCGAATTGTTTGCTGAACCTTTTGGCTGCTCAGCTGGGCTGAGTTCAGGGAAGTAAATATGTAGTGAATTTCAATTTAAAAGATTTTTCTTTGTTTAAAGTAGGTGCCATGCACTTTTTCCGATCGGAAGTGCAAAACCGTATGCTGCAAAAGAAATAGACCGAAAACCACACCAGAAAGAGGTTTGGGTTTGCTGAACCTTTTGGCTTTTGGTATACGTTATAACATGGAGTTTTTTTTTTGTTAATCGAGGATTGGTTGATAATATAACAGCAGAAATGTTTTTTCGAAGGATGGTACTGAAGGTATCACCAAATAGACTGAACCGCTACTTGCGGAGCCCGAGACTAAAACGCGATATGTTTTCTGTCGAAAGAATTCACCCCGGTGAACACGATATGAGCAACTATCTTTAATATACAGGGGTACTTATCTTTGTTTTCTAATTTTCCAGAAAGTTCCCGTTGAACTACCTCTTAGTCTTCCCCTTTCTTGTCCTGAGTTCTTCCTTGTTTCCTCCTCACTGTTTCCTCCCATTTTCACTTTAGCCTTCTTCCTTCTTTTGTTCTTCTCTCTCTTTTTTTTTTAAACGATTGAACTTTTCCTATGTTTTTTTTTTTTTTGCTAAAACTTCCAACCAAGAAGTGGTTAACCCTATCCCATCGATATTGGCTCGGACCCTAGGTCTCACACATAGGTCCATTCATACAACCGTCCATACAGATGAAACGGGCCAATTTTATTGTCTACAATTTTGCTGAAATGTGCCACCACGCCTTGGACCTCCGTTGCTTGCACTCTAACACACACACTTCCATGAAGGTCTCATTCTTATTTCCCACATCTGCGGAGAATTTCCGCAAGATTGGGATTTCCCTTTGGTCCGAGCTAATATTTCCCTTACGATCAATAATTGGGATGGCATTCAGTCCCAATGCAACACCAGCCCTTCCCAAAAGATAAAAAAAGGAAAGAGATTATTTGCCAAGCAGTATATGGCCTACTCGCGTTTATATGTCCTGATCTTATCCGTTTCTGATAATGATCGGATGGGGTATCGTGGGGGCGAAACAAGGAACTACTCATATGACAAGACTTTTGGAAGGAGTTCTACCTCTGAGCGCTACCCAATGTAAACTAACCAATGACATCCCGGTGAATCCTTTTGTCTTAAATTTAGTGCGGGGCACGCAATTTGGGTCTAGTCTTTACGATTATATTTCTTTTACAATGTTTCTCTGTGGTTCGATGGGCGACCGTCTGTAACCGAATGGGGCGTCAGTAGTTTTCAATCTTCTGGGGCTTATTGCACGCAGGGGGTTCCAGACCGTCCACCTGGCTCTAGACGTACATGTACTATATAGATGAAAAACAAAGAAAAATTCCTACTTGTTATAATGGCTAACTATAGCTTTTACATCTTGTAAAGATTAAAAGAAATGTGACTGAAACTATTTTAAGTACATAAATAAATCGCAAGCAGAAAATGTCTGAATAATACTCCAAAACACTTGCCAATAATGCAGTCATTGACAAATACTTCGCTGTTTTACTTGAATAACTCAAAAAACGCGAATTTCGAGCTAATGATGCAGAATTATTCGTTTTATCATGCTACATATTGTATAAAAAATCATTTTTATATCTTGCATACTCTCCCCGTTAGAAGAGAGTCATATTTCATTTCATATGTACCAATAGTCAATTGAAAACTTTAAACTCATTTCCTGCAAAATCGCATTTTTTGAGTTATGACAGTCTTCAAGTAAATGAGCGATATGTATCCCAACAATTTCTTTTGATAGGCACAATTTAACGGTAAGCTATATCTTAAATGAATGACTAAATTCACCTGTTTTTTATTTTTTAAGTCCGATGAACCATTATTGAGCTAGGGCTATGTAAACAACTCTTAGTGTCAGGAACTTCAATCTCAACACCCGTTATGCCACTTAGACCTTGAATTTCTGAAAATTAGTTCTTATCTCGCATTAAGGCAATATAAGGAATAACTATGCGAAATTTTAAGTCCTTACGTCTGGCAGTTTTTGAGAAACCGTGATGACAGGGATAAATGGACTTGCTTTTATAGTATTTAAAGATAAACCAGTCTTAAATTTAACTTAAAATGTATAACAGTTAGAGTGTAAGTGCATAAGACCCTTATTTGACTTCAGACGTGTGGAATGAACAGAAATAAAATAAAGTTGATGGGCTGATTAGTATCGCCTGCTGGTTTGCTAAATAATTTGTGTTACAGTTTCGTACGAAAAATTTAAATAGGTTTTTCATTGATAAATATCTCTTTAATTCTCCCTTACTCAGTGGGGTCAAAATCCATAAGTAGAATTATTGGCAGTTAATTAAAGGTGGATTAATGGTTTCCGACCACAAATAGATTTGTACAAACGAAGTCTAACAATTCACATTAAAATATTACAGTGTAATATGGGTGATGTTCTTGAACATCCCAGGCTCGTAAGTTCCTCAATCGATCTTGTCGTGAGCGAAGGACACGACCTTTACAAGCGCAGCTTTGCTACCCTCTCTGCCGCATTCTGTGCTGTCCGAGGACCGCAGCATACGCTGAACAGGCAGTTAAGCAAATGTGTGTTTAATTTATAGAAAAACTTAGAAAAAAAACATGTAAGAATATTTTTTATTAAAAAAGGAATATTCGATTCAAATAATAATTATAACAATTCAATTCAAAATAATAATTATAACAATTTAAGGTAATAATTATGACAACTCAAAAAGTAAAAAAAATAAAAGAAAAGGGGAAAAAAAATGAAAAAGGTCTTTAAATGTGCGTGCTTAAAGCAGTGGAAATGACCCGACTGTTAGAGCACCCAAACTCAAAATAAGCAGTTTTCAAATAACCGCAGGATTTTCGCACGCAAGTGTGGCACCTTCCAAGACTAGTGGACAAACCCAACCTGTCGTTTGTGAGATGCCAAACCTGAGTGGAGTTTCAACGTCATCCACTTCGGATTTATGTTTATCCCACGCAATACTTGGGTGTGAATCATAAACTAAGTAATAAGCTTTTAGTTGTAATATGAGCTTTTGTTAGTACGAGCTTTTGTATTCAAGTATGATCTACAACTTTCTTTAATGGCGTTGCCAAATTTCCTTTTCAGTTACTTACAAAGTTTTTTATTAATTTTTTTTTTTTTTGTGGTAAGAATAAACGAGTTTCTACAACAGGAATTTTAAGAAAAGTGCTTTGGTAACAGATAGGGATGCTTAGTCTCTAGCATGCATATCAAATAGGTTTGCGATGCCACGTACAGTCGGCCTTTTTTTTATTATCTATGAGCGCAGTACAATGCCGTGACTTAAAATCGACCATAATTTATAAGAAGAAAGCTAAAATTAATAATTGAACGAAATAATAATCCTGCCTACCGTACACTTGAGCTAAAGCTCTGTTTGCTTATAAACATACATACATATCTAGATATATTTGTGGTATAAACATTGCAAGATAAGTTGTCAACATCAATAAGCTGCGTGTGTAGAGCCTTCTAAAAACATTTGACTTTACACGATTTGTTGCACAAATGTGCAAAAATGCAGTATTGACTTTCCTCCTATGTGTGTAGTTGTTACATATATATAGGAAATATATTTGTTGTACGTAAACTTACATATAGTATATTGACTTTATTCGTATCTTCAGACAAAAGGTTAATCCAAATTTATTGCTACCTACTTGTTTTTATAGAAATTTAGGTCCACTTCTTCCACATATGCACATACAAGTCCTCTTTCATCACTTTCAGTATATAACAACAACACAACAGAATCCAAATGTACAAATGGCCTTGGGAAACATACTCGAACGTAACTTCATTCTTGCAAAAAGGAGAGATAGATTCATAAATTCAGAGCTTTTGTAATGTCAGCACAATAGTCAACACATGGGAACATAGACATGTACGTATTCAATTCTCTACGTCAATTTACACGTTTACCTGGCCACACCGTAATAGTTCAAAGATAACATGTTTCTTGCTATACATTCGTACAAATCACATAACTCTTGGTTCATATGTAGAACAATCAAGTTAATTTTTCCTTCAAGGGCAGCAGTAAACTCTGTTGTTTGAACGTGTACGAGTATTGAGATGTCCTTGATAGATATTGCTAACCAGATGAATTTGACTACTAGATTTTAACGGAAAAAGTTAAGGGCTAATGTTAATGTTAAATAAATATGAATATATAGTCAATTATATAAAAAGGTACCTATATCATTCGTATTATATACTCGTAATTAAATATGGTATTTGTATACATATGTATGAATATGACTATGTATTAAGACATATGAATATGGATGCGCTTTTCCTGGAGAAACTTTATTAAATAAGCATTCTTCTAAAATTCTGAAGATATACATAAACATACATATACTCGTATGTACATATATCCGTTAAATATGAGTTTGAGGACAGATAACGCGACAAAATAAGAATTTCACGAAAGTCAAATCACGTCCATACTGAAGATTACCGCAAAATAGAACTGAATGGGGCTCCAATTCATTTACCTATGTTTTCTTAGGTCCTCAATCTATCTACGGCTTTCCGTATGGAGCAACAAAATTGCTCATTTTTTATAGGATTATTGTTCCTTTTTTCCCTTTCAATAAACACGAGTCCATTGTAAATTTAAATAAGAAAATCAAAGCTAGCCGCGGTTTTTTTTGTATTTTTTTTTAGCCTAGAATACGAATGACTCAAAAGTAAAAAAAAGTAAAAACAATCGAAATCGAAAAAACGGTAAAAATAAAACTAAAATAAAATTACTGAGAGTAAACTTTGAATTTGTTGGTCTGCCGGTTACGTATTTGATTCCATTTTTCTTTTTCTTCTTCCTTTCTCGATTCGTCGTCGACGAACAATTTATTGAAACGACCAACAATTTAGATAAGTAAGCATTATCGGGTTGTCATCCGGGATGGATACCATTGAAATTGGTGAAGTTTTGTGTGTTGGATATTTATTTATTTGAACGAAAATCCTGCCAGTGCTCTCCAGTCTCTGTGGTTAGTTTTAGTCCGCCCCAGGGGGTGTTATTTAAGATTTGTATGTACGTTTTTCTTTTTCGATTTTGGTAGCGATTTGCGGAGGTTTTAAGAGCCTATTGAAAGTAATCTGTACGAGACTGTGCTTGTGTTTATTCTTTCTTTCCATTGTTCTATTTTTACAAAATAGAGTTTGCATAGCTGTTTGCAAAGGTTATTGGGAACTTTTTATTTTTATTATTTTTTTTTTTTCAATTTTGAGGAGTTCAGCATTTATTTTAATACGAAAAGATAAATGGTAAAGAGGCTTAGCAAAATGTTATTCCAGTTGGTTTTGTATGATTTGAAAGCTTAAGCTATGGCACATTCGCCAATGCTTTCTCTAGACGCGTTATGGTAAGATAAATGCATTAGGGGTGCTATTCTCAGTTTGGTTTTTCCAGAGTCACTAAACGATAAGGGCAATATTCGCATGTTAAATTTATTTTCTGTTAAGACTAGTGGCTGTTGTCAGCTGTGTGAATGTGTTTACTTGCTATGAAGCTATGTACTCGTATATCATATGAATATACGCCACACCATCCTAATATAAAATGTATATTTATAGGATCTATTTGAATATATATACATATGTCATAGCAGGAGGCTTTGGCAGGTGTTCGAATGGTTTGTTTTGTATCATTTTTGAAACCTCACCGGCAACAGAAACTTATGAAAGCATAATAAAGATAAAGAGAACTTGTAGTACTATTCTTCAATGGTATTGATATGTCATATCCTATTGAATTTAGGACAATTTAAATGGTCAAAACATTTCAAAGTGGTCAAAAACAGATTAAAATTGAGGTTAGAGCTAAGAAAAAAATTTGGGGACGGGCTTCCATTATGCGCAGTGAGCAATTAAGGATATAAAAAGAGAACTAGAAAATAAACTTTAATCAAATTTTTAACAATTTTTGTTTTGCTTCCGAATGGCCTGAGAAACATAAATATAATATTTGTTTGAGAAAATAAGCAACAAATGTTGATTTCTAATTTCTTTTATCAATTTTTTCGCAAACCACCGTAGTCATACACAACCCCTTAAAGAAGTTTGTCAAACAACAGTTCGATTAGTCCCTTACATAAATACTACGTTACATTTTCGCAGATTTTTCAATTGTCTATATTTGGAAACAGTGCTGCCAGTTTTAAAATGAAAATTTTAAGTGAAAATCACTAGATTTGTTTAGAAAAAGTATGAATATGAAGGGGGGCATGTTGCCCCCATGTAATCCCCCTGCTTGAAATCACTGTTGGATTTGGAGTGTGTGCAAGGTTTGTTATATGCAACCTTTAGGGTATAATGCAGTATAATTTCGAAAAGTCATAAAAAAACAAATAATATAGAAAAACAGCAATATATGGACTTATCCAGTGAAAATTATATACTTTAAAAATAAAAAAAAAAATAAAATAAAAAATTCCTTACCAAAATTCTTTTACAAAACATCTTAGAATAATCCATATTAAATAAAAAAATAAAAACTGCTTAGTGCGCATAATGGAAACCTGTGCCAAAATTTTGATATTCTTTATTACTCTCCTTAACGGACGCAATATTCTCTTCAGTACGCACTTTTTGACCATTGGTCAATTATGTCAGGCAATTGGTTTGACAGATTTAAATATCTGTTGTTAGTAAAATGCGTAATTAAAAAAAACCTCTATATTTAATTTGTAAATAGAAATGAACTTTTTAATTGGTACCATAATATTACTTTATAATTGACAATAGTGACATTTTAAGAATAATAAAATAAACAAATAAAGAATAAATACTTATACTGGTTATAAAAACTGAAGCATAGAAAACACATTGAGAGGTGAAAGTGGCAACTGTCTTTGCCGTAGGCCATTCGAATAACGCTGAAAAGGCAGTCCTTTTAGCATTTAACTTTTTTCTTTTACTGATGATGTATGCCAAATACACATAATACAGCTGGCTGAAATCACTGATCTACATCGTAGGACAATATATAATTCATATGTTCATGATTAATAAGTATCTTTTGTGTGAATGATTTCCGTTAACAAACAATTTTATAAGATTACTAATAGTTATATAAAAACCATAATGGGTCATATCAAGAACTATTAGAATACAACTTATATCATATACATCCTTTGGCAAAATACTGTGATAGTACGAGTATATTATAATATAGAATAAAAGACTTAAAAGTTATCAGTATAGAAAATAGTAAATGATATGTCTTAAGAACATACGATTTTTTCGGAAGATACTCTAAACTAAGCACATATAATAAGCTGCTTATACATAAGCAAGTGCTAAAACCTTCGTGGACTTATGGTATACAACTATGGGGTTATACCAAACCAAACAATATGTCTGTCCTACAGACATTCCAGAACAAAGCGCTTAGAGCAATGGTAAATGCTGGAAGGCTACTTACTAAACGCGATAAACTACAGAAGCTTGAGCTACTTGTTAACGAAACTTAGTCGTAGTCTTATAGAAAACGGGAGGATTTTTAGTGAGCTCGTGCTTATGGTGGGCGCTGCTATGCTATGTGGTTGGCAATAGGTGCTCGTGCTTATGGTGCCTGCTGTGATGGTGTGGTGGTGCTCTTATGAGTGCGTGCTTATGGTGCCTTTGAATGTTTTTGCTTACCCTTCCTCTTCTTCTTATCCTTTCATTAACCCTTTCCTCGTTATACGAACTTATGCGTAACGAGTTTCCCATTTTTACTGCAACGCTGCTGCTTATTAAAATCCCGAAAGTAAAATTTTTCTATGAAAAAGCTTCTAAGGAGTGCCGTTCGGATTCGGCCATTAACCGTAAGCCCCTCTCAGATTTGACAAAAATGACAACATGAGCAACACAAATGAGTGTCAAGAAACTAGGCCATGGCCCACACCATGCTGCCAGCGCCACAGTGTTTTGTCATTTTTGTTTTTTAAATTAAAGTAATCTGTGTGTAAGATTAGTATTCATAATGCATAATGAAAACTAAAATAATTAACTTAGTAGCTGCACGAATAAGTGCGAGCTTGAAAAACTCAATACATTCATACCTTTTCACTAAAACACATACACTTCTGATACTGGCATCTTATCTGGCAAAGTAATTTCGAAGCATTTCATTTCATTTTCGCTGCATTTTTATTTCAGCAGTTCATTAATTCCTATAGGCTAGACAAAAATATATAATAAAAATTAGCTTAAATAACTTAAAACTATCTAATTGTAACTTACTGGCCCCACGCGGGCACTCTAGGTTAAAGATAATTCTTAGTCTACGTCTTTCGACTTTCCTTACAGTATTTTACTCTGTCCAACTTAAATTGGCAGTACACGTCTTATGGGGAAGCTTTTTCAAAATCAGTAGTGTGCCATATTTTTGCACCATTCTAAATTGAAAGAACCCCATATCCAAAGTTTTTACCCGCCACTGAATTCCTATTGCATCTGACGTAGACTCAACACGTCTTATTCAACGCACATCTGAGTGTGTACTGATTGACTGTGGCCTGTATCTGCTGCTTTTCAACCGCTGTTAAATTGATGTGCATTCAGACTTACCAATGTCCGTGTTCAGTTTTTTTCCTTGCGTTTCTGTTGAGAAGCTTTAAGAGCTTTGAAAAAAGTTCTTAATGATGAGTGTTATCGTGGAGATCTTTTGCATTTGTTTTAATGTGTGGATAATACGTTAAAATGCTGTTACAAAATTGTAAGCTGTTTTCTTTAAGGAGTGAGTTTATTTGCGTAAGTTTTCGTAGCGCGCGGTCAGTTTTTTGATGTTAAATGTATTTTTCTAAATTCTGAATGTGATATTAATGTGAAGTTAAGTGTTTTTATCTAAATTGCCTACTGGGGATATCCTTCAAAAAAGCGCCTTTTATCGTACCTCTTGGTGGTGTTGAAAATGATAAAAAAAAAGGGCGGACAATTTCAATCTAAAGAAAAGGACGGATACCCTACATACAATTCTTTCAGATTTTTGCTAATTTGAAATGCTTACTACGGAAACCCTAAAAGAAATTTTTTTTTTTGGAATAGCATCTTACGGGGATCAAAAGAGCGCGAATGAGAAACAAACATCCCTATCTTCCCTGTACTGCCAATTTATGTTGGCAGAATATTTGCAATTATCAAATTCAATCTTTGTTTTACAGAGATTTTATTTGTATCTTACATCCAGAATATTTATATAATTTATAAATAATATATCACAGAAACGCGGCCAGTTTGAAGAAAAGCCACTAAGAAAAAAATTTTTTTGGAGGGAAGAGAGAAGTGGTGTTAACACTTGATTTTAAAGTGTACCCATACATAGTACAAAAAGAAAATAAATATAATTATTTATACTTAAATATGAAACCATTTCGACGCCAGCTATATTATGTAATTCTTCTGTCGGGAAAAACCAGGGCAAATTTAGGATCATTTTTAATAAATTATTTTGATTTGTTTGGAGTCTACGAAGATGACTTTTTGTGCATACACCAGGACAGGAGACCCATAGAACATGATCGCTTGGAAAATAGCCTTAAAAATCAATACCTTATAATCATTGTTCAGCTTTGAATTCCTGCAGATGAATGGATAGAGAATCTTGATAGTAATATTAATCTTGTTTATAACTTCTTGTATGTGTAGCTTGAAAGTTAAATGTTTATCCAAGTAAATTCCAAGATACTTTCCACTAGATCTCCACTCAATTGGAACACCGTTCAGTTGAAGGCGGTTGCTTGGAAGTAAGCAAGCTCTTCTTTTTTGTGTAAAAAGGATAGCTTGAGTCTTAGAAGCATTAATATTAATGTTCCAATTATAATAATATGTTAGAACAGTATTTAAAGCAGATAGAAGATAAGTTTCAATGTTGAAACTAATTGCATTCGACAAATGGATACAAATATTATCAGCAAATAAGACAATATTGCAGCCCAAGGACTGACCCTTGTGGGACTCCTGCATTAATCAGTTTATTGTCTGCAAGGGTTTGATTTAAGGACACAATAAAACTTAGAATGGATAAAAATGAATCAATAATTTTTAAAAGGTATAACGGAAAATTGAAACTCAGCAGTTTTCTGTACCATCATACCAAACGGTATCGAACGCTTTTTCTACGTCCAAAATTATCATGCCAGTACTTAAGCCTCTGGCAAGATTACTTTTGTGTGTAGTGCTGTACAAAGCCCTTAATCCAAATTGCTCTTTAAGTAATATTTCGTTATCGTCAACGAAGATATAATTCTTTTTTTGATAATTTTCTCCAGGCACTTACCAAGGGAGTATTCCAGCTTAAGACAGCCATTGAATGTATTTACAAAATATTTAAGAGAAGAATCTGGAAGATTCTTAGGAAACACGTTTTTCGTCGTATCGAAGCCAGATGACTTTTTGGTTTTTAAATTGTGTATACTATCCCTTAGTTCACTTAAGGATATTAGGTTGACATTTTTTATCAGTGAGTGTGATCGAATGAAGTTGAGTGATTGATCAACGGAGGATGTTATGTGAGATATACCTAAGTCGCTTCTCGTGCGTTTCCATGTGGATCTACAAGTATCTCTTAACTTTAGCATTTGTATACAGAATCAGATAAACGGTCGGTTGAATTCAATCAAGTTTCTAATACTAATGCTAAGTCAATGTTGTTAGTGCTAAGGAAGGAATAAAAGCTACCTAGATTCATTTCTTAGATGTACATAAATACTTAATTGCAATGGTGTCAATTGAGCGATGGTGTTTAACAGTTATCAAATACGAGTTCTTCAAAAAACTTTATATCTTCATTCAAAATAGATAATTACTTAAACAAGTCAACTGATCGCAGTTTTTGATTCAAGCAAAGTGAAAGACTGTAAATTTTTCGACTAAATTTATACATTATACATTATGTATACAAAATAGTAAGGAAGCAGAGCATTATCTACACGGTGTGATGGCCCAGCAGCCCATCTGACCACGGTTACTGATGATCATTAATGATAAAAATATAGTGTATATTATATAATTATTGCATGAGAAACTTTAAACATTTTTAAGTGATTTAAGATAATAATAACAAAATCGAAATATAGCTCGAAAATCGAAACAGTGTCTGAAGCAATTTGGTAGAATAGCCAGCTTGATTATTGGTCTCTTGAGTAATCCACTGCTGGTACGAACAGACATGGCCGTCTTTTCCAGGATAGATTTCATCTCTGTCCAAATTTAATTATAGGTTGGTTGGGCTCTTTTACGACGACTAGATCACCAGCTTGAAAGTTTTCTGCTTTTCTTTCCACTTCGGTCCCTGCTCTAGCACGGTGATGTAATCTGATTGCCATCTTTGCCAGAATCCTTGCAACATATTCTGTATTAGTTCGCAACATCCCAAGCGATTTATAGTAGTCTCCAAATAGTTCCGTTCTGGTAAAACTGTGTACGGTCTAACTATGAGAAAATGAGAATGCATTAAAGGGTTTTGATCAGTGTCGGAACTAGTGCATAGGGGCCTAGAATTTAAAAGCGCCTTAATTTGCGCCAAAAAGGTGCTCATCTCTTCGAAAGTAGGACAATGCTTGCCAACCACGCGGTTGTCCGCTTCCCATAATCCCCCAAAATGAGGACTATGCCGGGGTATGAACTCCCACTTAATATTATCAGCAGCTAACGTTGTTAAAACGATTTCGTTGTGGTCCTTTGATTGCACTAGTTTGTTAACATCAGAAAGGACTCGGCAACCTCCGTGAAAGTTTGTGCCATTGTCGGAATAAATAACACTGTATTTCCCTCTTCTTGCCATAAACAACATTCCAATAACCTTTGACCAAGAGGACACCATGTGTAAAATCTTATCCAGAAGAGCAGGTTCTGTATGCGACGTTAATACTAATGCTTTCCTTCTTTTTTTCTTCAAATATCATGCCTAAATCCACATCAGAAATAGTTGGAAATAGTTGAGTCCTCGGACATCCAAATTGGTTCATTCCACCATAGATCCAGCTTCAACAACATCTAGGGACTTACCCCCCTCGAAGCAAAATCCGCCGGGTTTTCTTCAGAACGAATATGGTTCCATACGGAACGCGGCAAAGTGTTAATTATTTTTGCAGTACGATTATCTACAAAGGAATTCCATCGGCGGGGAAATGAAGACAACCAAATATCTTTTGGGTTTGAATCTCCAACGATGAGCAAATAAGTTTTATTAGCATACTCAAAAGAAGCGCTCCACATAACTCGGCTCGAGGAATTGACTCTTGTTTTACGGGCACGACTCGTGTCTTGGCAGCGACAAGGTGAACTTTCACAAAATCAGATTCAGAAACACTACGAGCATACACCTTAGCCGAATACGCCTTTTCGGAGGCATCCGAAAAACCAACTAAATCGAAACACTTGGAGTCGGAAGTGTACCTCCTAGGAGTCTTTAAGATCTCAAAACAGGGTAAGCCTTTACGATATGAATGCCATTTTTCCATGAGTTCTGTTGGTAACGAATCATCCCAGTTTGTTTTATTGGTGCTCATCCATAACTCATCTAGCAAAATAGTAGAAGGCGCTGGAAAGCCCAGGGGATCAAACATTTTTGAAATCTCGGACAGTAAACTGCGCTTAGTTAATGTTGAATTTTCCTTTAAGGAAATTGCTTTACGTCAATCATTAACGGATCCCAAATAAAACCTAGAACCTTCTTCCAATAAGTCTGGTTAATTAAATCCAGAGAAATTAGGTGGTCAATATCCGTATTGCTGAGAATGGCTGAGAATGGTAAAACAATTAGGCACCCATTTGCTTAGCAAGAAAGTATCCAACTAGTTGCTCTTTTAAATCCAGTACCTCAGCCAGTAAAACTGCTCCAGCAGCAAAGTCGTCAACATAACAATTGTGCAAGACTGCATAAGTAGCTTTTGGATACTGAGGCGCATAATCTTTGGCTAACTGCTTAAGAACTCTTAGAGCTAAAAAAAGCTACAGGTGCAGTTCCATAAGTAACGGTGCACAAACGATAATCGGCAATTGGGTCCTCAGGAGAATCTCGCCACACGATTCGCTGAAAGTCGCGATCCCGGGATGTGACCCAAATTTGGCGAAACATTTTTATGATGTCCGCACAGAAAACGAAACGATACAGCCGAAATTGTATGTAAACACACAATAAATTACTCTACAGTGGGGGTCAAATTTGTAGCATCTCGTTTAAACTTACTCCATTGTTATCTCTATGCGAGCCATCAAAAACCACTCTCATATTATTAGTCATCATCCGGAATACGCTGCCTTTTGCTAACTCCTCGTATTCTGTCATACATTGACAATACTCGTTCCGAAGACTTACACAACGTGTGAAACGACGCTTTAAACTACAGAACCTGCACTAGACCCCTGAAAGTCTATTACGGAAGCTCACGGCTGGTTTTCGAAAAGGCAGTTCTACCATACATTTGCAGTCAGGTGCCCTCGAAAATGTTTTGACAAAATGTTCATCAGCGACATCCTCCCCTTTGCATTCAAAAACAGGTGAAGGGACCTCTTCTATCTCCCAAAACGATTTGAGGAGCGCATCAATATCTGTTCCTACGTACAATGAAACAACCTTGTCCTTTGACATACTACCAGCAATTATCCATCCGAAGATTGTGTTCCGTGCATTAACATTTCCACTCGCAACAGTGCAATTGCCATCACATAAAATACACCAAGCCTGGTCCGAACCCAGTAGAACATCAGGCCCTGGAAAACTAAACGTAGGATCGGCCAACTGAAGATTTTTATCTTAAAGGGTACCATTAATTTCGAAAAGAAGTGGAGGTGTAAGCGATGTAATAGTCTCCAAAATATAAGCATCAACCTTGATCTGCTGCGAGTCAAAGTGGGAATGTAAAGTAAGTGTAACAACGCCATGTGTGAATCCAGCTTCCACGGCGGAAATGCCTGATAAAGGAACACGAGCATTACGACGTCGGAGACCTAGTCTTTTAACCAATCGATCCGTCACAAAGGAGACTTGCAATACTGTATCCAGAAGCATACGAAAAGATTTAAAGTCGCCATCAGCATCCAGCACCTTTGTCAATATGGTTGGCAAGATACTAGGCGAAAGACCTTTATTTATTATGTATGATTACTTACAAACGATGAAGATGGATTATTAGAATATGGCTCTTCATTTGAAACGCCCACAGGAATGGATTCGTTACTATTCCTTTTAATGCAGTCCAGGTGGACCAAAGTATGATGGCGAGATTGCAATGAGAATACCGAACGCTAACTCCTCATCGCGCTGAAGAATGCTTATAGCACAGCCTTTGATCTCGCACCAAACTCCGGCGAGATACAATAGTCATTGATAGCAACTGTGGGCATTGAGGAAGAGGCATTGTGGTTTTCCTTACATATGGGGCAAGTCGTTTTGGACACTGATAGGCTCTTGATATTATTCGAACTGACGTTAGTACGCGACCCTGTTTTATGCCAAAACTTTGTCTCACTGGCTTCTAAAGCACTACCCCGCTCATAGAGAAATTCAATTAACTCTTATATAGTAGATTCTTCCGAACTTTTATGATGCAATACCCAAACTTTACGCGCTTCTATGTCTGTTTTATTGAGTACTAAATAAATCAACCACGGATCTCGACTCTATGCTTTAATAGATGTTAACGCACGAACGACTTCATCAGCATTGTTCACTAACCTACGCAATTGTTAACAATCCGCTACCGACACCGATTGCAATTTTAGAAAACTTTCAATATATGCATTATACAGGGTGAGTTTTTTAACTTGAGACATCCGAATTACTCGAAAAATACGCGATATCGCGAAAAATGTTTTAGACAAAATTCACAAAGTTCTGAAGGGGACATAAGATGGTGACCACGAGTTTGACCTTGAGTCCCATTTTCAAGGTCAAACGAAGGTCCGAAGGTTACCCATATCATTGTTGTTTTATGATTTTTTTTTTGCTTTTTTTGTTTGTATATATAAACATATACAATATATAAGTATATATATATATATATATATACATATATATACATATTTTTTTTTCCTTAAAACTATCCTAATCCTACCTAAATCTATGTAATTCGGACACGGCTAAAAAATCAGGCTGCCGACCCTACTCCACCACCAAAATGTTGGAATCGGATGAATTTAAATGACACAACAATTTAGCTGCATCATCGCGCAAGAACAATTTCAGATAACGCAATTTTTGCGCCCCCGATAAGTTACTTTTGCAGTCTATGATTCCAAGAAACATGTCCCAAAAAGCCGGCCACTCGCGATAATCTCACGAAAATGGTAATATTTTCATTGGTGATAATAATCTAGTTTATCTAAAAACGGTGCTTGTTGCTTAAACAAATCATCTAATCGAGAATCTCCATGAGGAGGAAGTTTTTCCCGAAATGCTTTACGAAGCGCACTCTAAGTTTTAATGTACTTCGATTCAACCGTCTCGATATACCCTTCGGGGTCACCGTATCCCTCCGCTGAATGAAATTGAAAAAGTTAATTTTAATTATCCCGAAAGTCTTTCCACGTGTCTTTTAATCTTTCCAATCGAACTTCAAGTACCTCTACAGGCGTGTCAGAAGGAATGTTCACCGCAAAATTATGCGCCTGAGTTATTGCAACTTTAAGATGACCACGATTTTGTTTTAACACATCCATTTTTCACAAATCAACACCAAGAATATCATTTGATAGTACATAACAGTGGCGAGGCGTAGATATACATAACCCTATTCCTACCGAGTTACCTTTTAAGATTCTAGTTTTCAACAATGTATCAATACAACAAGCAACATGAATCTTAATATGTGCATATAAACATAATATTTGTGTGTTTCCTACGCCTACAAACGCAACCAAAAAATTCTACCACACAAGCCCACAACCTGCTAGTCATCCGCTTTCATATCGTTGTACTGCTCTACATCATTGCATGCCTGTTCTGCAACATCACATACTCCATAGCCCATGAGAAAGTCACCCGCAAAGCGATCGCAAAACAAAGCGGGCTATAAAATATCTGGCTGGTTAGAACAAATTGGTTTTCTTTCCTTGTTTTCCCTTTATCGTTCACCGTGTTTGACTCCTCTCTGTCTTATGCAAAAAAATAACCCGCTTTTCTTCGACTTATTTGGTGAATTTTGTATGTACCTCTTATGGCGTTTTCCATTCGACAAAACAAAAACACTTTTTGCACTCTAGAGAGAAGATAACACTCTAAAAATATGTTCCATTGGCACTTGTTTGACGTTTTCAGAGTGAATTTTTTCAGAGTGCACTAACCCATTGTTGCAGCGCAACATGCATCATGCGTGAGCTACATCCACACACATGAAACGCCGACGGCATAGCACAAAAGCCGACGGCTTATCAGGATTGTCCTCTTTTTTTATCATCTTATGGATCAGTAGGCTTACCAATCGTTTAGCCAAAAAAGAGCATGAACGATTCCCATTGTCAATTTGTGGGAGGTAACTCTGAAAATTGGTTTTCAATAGTTTAAGTTTTGGCCCCTCCCACAATGCGATGTTTTTTATTGTGCATGCATGCAATTGTCAATGATAAAAAAAACCTGTCAACAGATTGGCATAGACGAGGAATCCCGCGATGGTTCAATCACCTATAGCTGGACCATCGGAGCAATCAGCTGACCCAGAGATTTCTTGGAGACGATGACGATGCTGGCAAATCATTCCCAATCCGATAGCCGTGTCACTGAGATAAAATAAATAAAACAGAAATTTAAAGACTTAGTTTTTTATTAAACACTATTGAAGCAATTTTCAAATAGTGAAGTTGTGGTCTGATAAACTCTTTTTGGTTTCTTTGCATTCTCCAGCAAAATCTGTAATTTGACTCCGCAACCTTTGACTGCGGAGGATACAATTCGTGTTCCCATTTTTTTATGATTTTATTTGCTAATTGTCCTTGCTGCAAACACCTATATAAAAACGAAACTTCGAATTCACGGTCGCAATTTCAAAAAAAACATTTGTTCATTTGCTATAACATAAGCAATCTAACTAATACACATACAATCATTTTGAATTTCCAAATTTAAAAATTAAAGTGCTGTAGGTAGAATTCCAGTCAATTCGTGGGAATGCTAATTTTGGAGTGAAACCAATCTAAAACGCCATTAGATTACTTCTGTTTGAAAAATTCAGTTATGAAGCAGATTGTAATTATTGTTGTGAAAAGTGTAAAAAGTTTAAATTGTGATTTTTCAGTTAGATTCAGCTAATTTCAAATAATTATTAGGATTTGCTTTTGGAGAAAGAAAATGATTTTTGTAAGTTGAATTTTATTTTAAAAAAAGTTATAGAGATAAGACGCTCTCCTTCTATGAAAAAAGGCGCAAGGATGGTTTTGTTTCACATTTCAATGCATCCATATACCAAAAATATACTTGGTTGACTGGTAGATGTAGACTTAACAAAATGTTTTGTTTGCCTTGTCTCTTCTTTCAAATTCCCATAGTGTTTGGAGCCGTATGGGCTACGCTGACATAAATAATTTAGTTAATTCGGCAAAAAACATGTCAAACCGGGAAAACATATTCGTAACTGTTTATCTTTGCACAAATTCAGCACTAATCGCATTGAAACCACCATAGGTAATTCATTTGTAGCTCACAACAAAAAAGTTGATAGAAACCTGAAATTAATTGTACGTTTTATAGATACAGTAGTTATACTTTAGGTTCATTGTAAATTTAGCCTTTAATAGTACATATAAAAAAAATCGGCTTGAATTCATTTACTTACATGCGATTTGCAATACACAATATAATTTCAGGAAGCGTTTGCAGGCGAATATTTTTTCCGACTTACCATTTAAAATTTTTCACGTCACGCCACTTGTACATACAATGTAAATAATGATCTGCCCACGCTTACTAATGATCATTAATGATAGGAATATAGTGCATACCTATTATTATTTCCAAAGAAAAAGCTCTAAGTTGCTGTTACGAGTACCACAATTGTTGTTGGTCCATACATTTGATATGTTTCGGCTGTATGTAGCTTCAGCATTAATGAGGTATTACGATGGTGTGTACTTGTTTCACACGTATAGTTTTTTCTTGGTCCAAAGCTTTTTCTTCATTTCAAGAAAGCGTTGGCGGCTTACACACGTAAGATCAGTCGATTTATGTATTCCGTTGCAGTTGACGCACTGATGCATTCATTAGTTTTGTGGCAATCGGAGCAAATAGCGCAATAGGTCTTGATGTGATAGTTTTTCTCACCATGTCCATACATACATTTGGCAGTTATAACACTGTGTAATTCGGTTTTGCTGCCTTCTTGCGAAATCCCATTTTACTTGGGTTTTGAACACAGATCTGAAGTTTTTTTTTTTGTTCTCCTAGTCGTATTGATCCGATTTCAAGAATAACTGAATAGAACACATCAACAAAGCGTTCATGTTTTACAATTATTTTAATATTTTGACACTTTAGGCCCTGTATTACAAGTTCATTTTTAAGTTCTTCGATGGCTAATTCTTCAAGCCGATATATAATTACTTTAAATGACCCGTGACCTACGGGTGAAGAAATTTCTCGATTTGAGTAATGAACACAACTTTTGATTAGCGTCAACACTTTCACAATTTATTTTGATTTCCAATGGTGATTTTGAGTTTTTTTTTGTCTGACGTGGAAGGAATTACGACTTCATCACAATCAATGCCTTCGTTATCCGAATCAGGAAGGCATTGCAAGTGCACAAAGTAATTAGTTCTAGAATTCATGTTTCTAGAACTCATTTTGGGTAGTTTTATGTTGAAAGACTTGTCGTCTTCAACATTTGATGAACGGTCGCGTTTGGGAATTTTAGTGAGTCTATTGTTGTTTAAAACCCTTCTATTTTCAAATTTCAAAGACAATTGCTTTGAGCTTTTTAACACTTTATTTTCTTAATAACTAGTAATTAAAACAATTTCACTCCTTTTTTATTTCCTCCCTTTTAAGCGTTTGATCATCAACTAACTCTTTACACATTTTTAATTCGTCCCAACTCCTCTCTTCCAGTGCAGCGACCGATAGGTTATTTCACACATGTCAGTGTTATTAAATGTTTTGATTCTGTCAATTGAAATAGATAATGGTTTTTCGTTTTTTTCAATTACGAATTGTTTACACAATTACGCAATACTCTAAAAGGACCCTCGTTAGAAGATTCTAAAGATTTTTTAGCTTTATCGCTTCTGACCAAGACCTGTCTGCAAGTGTGTGATGTTTTTGGAAAATGGATGGGATTTTAATTGTTTTATTAAAATAAATTCGTTTGAATCACATGTAGAAGAAAAACAAAGTTCGTGTGGGACTCTGATGTTCTCTCCATACAGGAGTTCGGATGGTGTGTGTTTTGTGTCGTCCTTGGCGGTAGCAAAATTAAAGGGAGTGCCTGTGACCAGTTTACTTTGTTCCCAAAAGCTCGTATGGAAGTTTTTAACTGTCGATGAAATCTTTCCATCATGCCATTAGCTTGTGGGTGGTAGGCCGTAGTGCGGATGCGCGTTGTGCCGAGGAACTTCGTTAGTTCCTTAAAAAGCTTCGACTCAAATTGTGAGCCTTCGTTGGTAGTTATAACATTCGGCACTACGAATCGAGACACATGTTCATTGATGTAAGTCTTGGTGATAGTTTCCTCTGGCCAACTGGAGAATCTGTCCACGATTGTAAGTCAGTATTTGAAATCGCTAGACAGAAGAGGTGGACCGACTATGTCTAGGTGAGTGTGCTGAAAACTACCTGTAAGGATTTTTATTTGATCCGGTGGCAATTTGATGTGCCTTTGCACTTTCTCGTTCTGGCATGTGAGCCAATTTTTCGCATATGAGTTAATATCATGGTTCATTTTTGGCCAGAAGTACATTCTACCGATTGTTTTTCGTGTTGCCCGAATTTCCTAATGTGCAAGTGAATGAATTGCTTGAAATGAGGGTTGTTCGTGATTTGAATGAGACCATTTTGGGCTGAACGTCATAATTTTTTGTTTAACGCACTTTACAAGTCGAACTTGATTGCTGGACTGCTTTTGTGGTTAGAGAGAGAGGAGAGAAGTGTTTTTTGGGATGGAATTTCCGGCATTATATTTTGAACTGTTAGGGTGTACTGGAGCCTTTGTAATAAAAATCCACTTAATTTGTAATAAGCCTTAAAGTTTTGTTTTATTTTTGAACCCCTTCAAGGTCTTGTACATTTTTTGGTGCCTCATGTGAGGAATTTCTCACTTCCTGGATTGGCGAAGCAAGTTTAATTTTTATGGAACAATAGCGGACTTGAATAAACGTGCTGCCGCTACTGCTTTCAAGCGCATAGCTGCCAAAATCATTGCGCATTATTACCATGACGACGAATTTGGCCTTCGACAGGAGGAAAGGTCATTGCGGATGCACTTCGATCGGTTTGTGGCTGTTCATGACTTACTTATAAATTCAGCGGAGCCTATCGAAATGGAGTCGCATACGATGCTGTGGGATGAGATGGCGGATCTATATAACCCTACTATGGCAAAGCTACAGCGCTTGACTTCCACTACACGATCGAGAGTGAAAGCAGACCACGAGGATGATGCCGCGTCGCTACGTTTGTCCCACTCAGTTTTTGCGATGGACTTAAAACTAGATCCATTGTCCGTTTTGAGCTTCGATGGTAAACCTCACAATTGGCTCGCATTCAGTGACACGTTCGAAACGTTGGTTCATTCTCAAGACTTCCCAGAGGCCTATAAACTTGGAAAGTACGTGCGCGATGCGGTGTCTTTGATTGGTGGACGATATACTGGTGGCTATGAGGAGGTGTGGAAGGCTTTAATATCTCGCTACGGTAACCCAAAACAATTGGCGGAAATCCACATTTCGCGTTTCATTGGCTTTAAACAACCAGGTAATGAATCGACTACGACACTCTTTTCTATAGTTGACACGGTGAGAGAGTCATTGTGTGCCTTAGCAGTCATGAAGTTGCCAGTCGATCCCATTGGCCTTGGTCGTACCCATTATTACATCGAAACTCCCAGTAGCAACACAACAGGCATGGGGTATGAGCCGTATTTCCAACGACATCGCTAAGCTGGTAGGGACGCAAATTTAATTGTTTGAAACCAGGCCATGCAACGAAGGCATGTGGCTCAACAAATTGCCGTCAATGCAACGGAAAACATCACACATTGCTCTGCCGTTCATCAAAAATCATGGCTACACTATCGACAACTAGCTCAACCACTACTAAGGCATCAGCGGTTTCACAGGCTATTGAAACCCCACGGAAAAGTCAGGCGCCACGATATCACATCTGACTAGATGGCAATATCAAGACGTCTACCATTATCAGTAATCGTCTCGTTCTTTTGGCAACCGCATGTGCGAGGATAACCGATGGCTTTGGCGACACCCATCAGTGCCGATTACTGTGTGATCCGCTTTTTGCGCTTTTTAACAATTTGTCTCTCCACAGGAACAAAGGCGAAGCACGGGTAGAGGGTGTGGGAAGTTCTATAGCGACATATACTCGTGGCCGAGCAGTTGTTCAGCCGTCCTCGAATATCAATTCATTCTTTGGCTTGGAGATTGAAGTTCACATCATCGAGACCATCACATCACCTATACCTGTGGCGAACATTGCTAGTGGGTGCTGGCGATACTTACGAAATCTACAATTGGCAGACCCTTTCTAAGGCACAACTGGACGCATTGATGCATTGGTAGAAGCAGATGTTTGGGGGAAGATCATCACAGAAGGCTTTGTGCGTGGTGAGGAAGAAGAACCGTTCGCCCAATCCACCCGACTTGACTGGGTCGTATTTGGACCTGCGACGATTCTTTCTGTCACCACACCCGTAGTAAGATCACTGGCAGTGTGATCGTATATGGATGAGCACCAACAGACGACTTACTACGCAAAGTATTCGAGTTGGAAGGCAGTGATACCCTATCTGCTGCTACGGAGGCGTATCTATGTGAGGTACTCTTCGAGGCTACTACCACCCGTACTGCAGAGGGCCGTTACATTGTGCAATTTCCATTTAAGCCAGATGCACTCATACTTGGTAACTCCCACAAGTTAGCGCTACGACAATTTCATCAACTGGAGCGGAATTGGCTTTGGATTCGGACCTTAGGGAGAACTATGTGGTCTTTATGCGAGAGTACATTCGGCTTGGTCATATGCATGCGATTTTGGTTCAACCAGGCGACCCATCACGTACTACATACCCCATAATTTTTTTTTTATTTAATTTATGATACCTTTTTATTGTCGCTAGGGCGCGGGCGGAAAGATAGAAAGAGGAGAAAGGAAAGTTGTTGTGATGTAGTGGTTTGAAACTCAGGTGTTTTTGGTTTCGATATTGACATTCCAGGGGTGGGAATCCGAATAGGATGGAGATTTTTTCTTCACTCGGAATGATTCAGGTTGTGAATTTTAACGGTTGTTTTGTGCTTGAAACTCTACAACAGCCAAATCTACATGCCAGTGTTATGCCTTCACACGCAGATTTTTCTGACTAAGTTCCAAGTACACAATGAAAAACTCGTCATGAGTAGGATTCGAACCTTGACCGTCCGCGTGAGAAGCGATGGCTAGTACCACTACACCACGGCCAACCCCAAGTACCGTGGTGACCAAGTTCCGAATGGTATTCAATGCCTCAGCGCAAACAAAAACAGACATGTCATTTAATGATACATAACTGCCCGGGCCACTCATACAAGAGGTACTTGTTAATATTATTTTTCAGTTTCGACGTTTCGCCGTAGCATTATCAGCGGATGTGGAGTAGATGCTCCGGCAAGTGCTGATCGACGACAGACATAGGCAATGACAAGAATTTTTATGGTGAGAATCTCCAGCTGAGCCATTGCTGACATATCAGTTGGCGACTGTGACTTGAGGCACCGCAAGTGGACCCTATCTGGCAATTCGTGCAATGCAACAATGTGGCTTGGATAACTCTAACAAATTACCAGATGGTAACCGGGCGGCAGCGGCGCGAGCGAGTATTTTGCGGGACTTCTACGTTGATGATTAATTGAGTACTGCTTCGTCAACCCAACAAGCCACCGAGTTGGCAGAAGATATTGATTTCGTACTCAGGCAAGGTCACTTACGAAAATGGCAATCTAACGATAGACATACCAACACCACGGATGATATTAACCTGTAGGTGGCTGAGACTACGGTGCTTGGATTGCATTGGGATCCTATGGCAGACGAGCTATTTTGCAAGATAAAATTGGCAATCGATACTCCATCTACCACGAAACGCCAGGTCCTGAGCGATACGGCTTCGAAGTTCACGAACACAACTGAAGCCATATGTGACAAATCGTGTTGGATACATTCAGCAGCACTCTAATATCGGCAACTGGCACCGTATTCGCACCGGCGGATTGCGCGCGTGGAGGCATCAGCGTTAACGCTCTACTCATACATCACCTATGGTGGCATGGCCCAGTGATTAGCGAAGAGCCATCTTCTGCGGACAACTTAAGTCTGACTGAGGATAAAACTTTGGCGATGGCAACGGAACTAAAACTAATTAAGGTAAAGGTGGCGGAGCGGAAAGGAAATTATCGTGGTCAATTTGCTTGAGCAGTTTAGCAAAATTGGTCAGCTACTTTGTACAACGGCCTACATCTTACGTTGGTACAACTTAAATCGAAGATATAGGTCACAATCTATTGTGACAGCGAAGGAGATGGAAGAGGCTCTACATTGGTATATACTTGCCGAGCAACATTGGTACGTCGAAGCTGAGATCACCGAACTTCAAAGGGGCAGTAATGTGGGTACATCAAGCAAGTTCATTTTGTCCCCATATCTTGACGTCACGATGGGAAATATTTTGCATGTATCTGGTCGACATCACAACGCAAGGCTGAAGGAATATCAACGGCATCTAATCCTTCTTCCCAAGGAAAGCATATTAGCGAGACCTATTGTTGACCAAGTGCATCGTGATACGCTCCATGAAGGCATACAACTTATGATGCAGACGATTCGAGAGAAATATTAGATAATACACGTTCGTACTCTTGTGAAAGGTTGTATTCACTCATGTTCTATTTGTAGAAGGCATCAACGTACCATGGCCACAGAGCGCATGGCATCATTACCACGCTCTAGAGTCTTACCAGCTCCACCTTTTTCAAAGGCAGGTGTAGACTACTGTGGCCCGTTCCATATTCGTATTGGGTCGAAAAACGTACGTTCAATAAGGAAGACATATGCCGCTGTATTTATTTGCATATCCTCAAAGGCAGTACATATTGAGTTAGACGTCTCTGCAGAAGCATTCATCAGTGTGTTCACTCGGTTCATCAATCGTCGTGGCCCATGTTATCATCTATACAGCGGCAATGGGAAGGCAATGGTTGGCGCGAATCGTATATTAAAGACCGATCTTCACAATGACATAGCGCGCGTAAGCAAGGCTTGGCAAATAAAGGCACTCAATTGCATTTCAACGCTGCTGACGCACCGCATCAAGGCAGTCTCAGGGAAGCGGCTGTCAAATCGGCCAAGAAACATTTGCTTCGAGTCGTTGGGACGAAATCCATCTATTACGATCAGTTACATACTCTACAAGTCCACATTGAAGCGTGCCTTCATTCATGTCCACTGGTGACTTTGCACGATGACATTGATGACTGGATGGCTCTCACCCCAGCGGATCTACTTATTGGCCGATCAATTGTGACTGTTCCAGACACACCAGTGCTGGAAGTACCAACACAGCGACTAAGCTATTGGCGTCAACTGAGAATAAATGCAGAAACATTTTTGGAGACCGTGGCAAAATGAATACTTGCTAACATTACAACACGTTCGAAATGGTACCAGGCGAGAAACGATTGGCGATGTTGTTATCATCAGGCAAGATAATCTACCAGCAACACATTGGAGGCTTGGTAGGATTACGATGCTTCATCCAGGCGAAGACGGCCTTATCAGAGTCGTTACAATCAGACATGAGGAGGGCTATTGCACTCGACCGACCCAGAAACTATGCAAGATCTTGGACAGTCCTGAACGTACCCGTCCAGCCGGGTAGTATTTCATTACTTGATTTCGTGATTTGAATGAGACCATTTTGGGCTGAACGTCATCATTTTTTGTTGAACGCACTTTACAAGTCGAACTTGATTGCTGGACTGCCTTTTTGGTTAGATAGAGAGGAGAGAAGGGTTCTTTTTTTGGATGGAATTGGATTATCCGAAGTTACTCTTAAAGAACTTGGAAATAAAAACTCTGTGTTATCATTTAATTGTTCGGAGTGTTCCAAAATTCCTATTGGAATTTGCTAACCAAAAAAGTATGTAATTTGGACATTCTTTGATCGAGTTTGAGTACGCTTTTCAGTTTCGTTCGTGACAAACACCATACCAACAATGTTTTCCATGTCCGGTAACCCTTGTGCAAGTGATTCAATTGCTTATGAGATTAGGTTGCATTCAAATACATTAAGTGGTACTCATACCAAACCAAGTGCTCCCATAGTGATAAACTCTGGTGGATCTTTTGCATCTATTCCCACCGCTACCAACAAGAAAAATTTGCAAAAAATGTTGGTGAAAATAGTGAGTGGCAAAGAGTGGAAAACAAGCGCCGTAAACGCCGTATCGCTATTGTTGGAGTAGACACATTGCCAGCTGATATGAATGTTATTGTCCCAACTAAATGGCTACATGTACAATAAAAAACTATGTGTCATCTAAACTTTAAATTGGCTGCAAAAACAGCTGATACGTCTAAGTTAACATTTTTCAACTTTAAGATTGGTGTTCCTGTTGAAAAACTAAGTTGTGCTATCGATGCAAAAAATTGGCCAATACATGTTCATGTGAGAAAATTTAAATTTTACTCAAAAAACTTAAATCCTACAACAACAATAATACATACTTGCGCATCAATGAAGAATGCAGCCGTTGCCTGAATTCGAGCTCGCATAAAAATAACAACAACAATATCGAAATTTGTATGTACGAGTTTACCAAAACATGAGTGGTTTCTCTTCAAGGTTGAGAGAGCTTTCCTTTGCAATCGACGATTACAGTAATTGTGACATTTTTGCTTTTACGGAGACTTGGCTTTATAAAAATATATTCAACGAAGAGCTTTTTGATAAAGATGCTTTTTCTGTCCTTTGTCCTGATCTCTTTGATGTTACAAAATCATGTGGAGGGGGTGTTATGCTTGCTGCAAGGCTCTTTCTTAAAGCTGTTGAGGTAGAAATTGACTTCTGCATTAATAATCAGCTGCATATTGATCAAGTGTGTGAACGGTTGGATTCTATCGAAAATGGTTTGCTTCTATTTCTCAGGTACATTCCTCCCAGAATATGGAGAATATTGATAGGGTTGCCGCACTGCCCCAATTTTCAAACTAAAATACTGCTATATTTGGTGATTTTAACTGTGGTAATATTATTTGGCCACGAATTAATGACAATAAATTATTGCCAATTGCAGTATCTTGTGATATTGAAATGTTATTAATTGATTCCCCTTTTTCTAATAATTTAAATCTTATTAACTATGTCACCAATTCCTTAAATCGAATGTTAGACTTAGTCTTTATAACTGAAAATTTAAATGCATCTGTTACTCAGTGCTGTCCTTTATTATCTAACTCTGTTCACCATAATGCAATTAATATTGTAATTAAAACTTATAATTTAAACAACTTTTGTAAATTCAATAATTCAATTTATTTTTTTCAAATTTAATGCAAATAATCTTTCTTATCTGAATAATTATTTTAATAATATCAATGCGTTAAATGAATTTTTGGGCAAAAATGTGTCGGAAAAGTTCAAAATATTTAACATTTTTTTTAAGAATGCTCTTAAAGATTGTATACCTATAATACGTAAAAAAGTAAAATCTCACCCAGCTTGTTAAAACAAAAGATTAACGAAATTGAAATATGCTAAAAATGCTGCACATAAAATGTTTAAAAAATCGAATTCTAGTGATGCTTATAAAAATTTTTCGCGTCTTAGAAAAGAGTTCATATTTTTGTCAAAATTTCTTTACTGTAGCTATATGCGTTCGGTCGGAAGTAACCTTGTAAAATTGTCCTACAAACTTTTGGAAGTTTATTAACTCGAAAAGAAAAAGTATTGGTTTCCCTACCACTATGAACCTTAATGATAAACATTCCAGTGACCCTACAGAAATCGCAGATATGTTGGCGGAATACTTTCAGAGTACCTATAGTTCAGCTTATTCAACTTCAGACAATTCTAATTATGTTCAATCCCTTTCATTTATTGATGATTGCTCATGTTTTTCGTTTAATGTTAGTGATGTTGAAACGGTTTTAAGCAATCTGAAGCCCATAAAAAAAGCAGACATTCTTGGATTTGTTCTCATTGTTCTGCGTCACTGCTCTGACTCTCTCTCGTTTCCCTTGTCTTGTCTATTCTTTTAGAAAAGCTTAAGGCGTTTGGATTTTATGGTCCACTGCTGCAGTGTTCAAGTCGTATTTGCATGGAAGGAAACAGTATATCTCTATCGGTGATTGTTTCTCTAAGGAGATTTTAGTTTTCTCTGGCGTCCCTGGAAGAATTCATCTAGGGCCATGTTTATTCTTACTTTTTGTTAATGATCTTCCTGACATATTACAACATTGTCATCGTCTAATGTATAGGTATGCTGACGATTTAAATTGTTTTACATTAATTTCGACAACAAACGGCGTTTTGCTTTTTCCAAAAGACTTAAATTTCTTTTCAGAGTGGTGCATTTTAAATGACTTAATGTTAAACAAGTGTGCTTGCATGAGCTTTAATAGGGCTATTTTTAATATTTTTCCAAACTACTCACTTGACAACAAACAAATAAAAGTAGTTGACGAATATAAGGACCTCGGTATAATTTTTGATTGTAAATTTAGATTTCACCTCTGTTTGAACTACGTTATTTCCAAAGCCAATTCTCTTTTAGGATTTTTTACGTATACACATTCAAAGCTTCATTAACCTATTAACATGTACATTCATTTCCTTAGTATCAATAAACAAGTCAGTCTTTGGCTGAGTGTCTGAAGATACGGACGTCTTTATTTGTGCGTGTGCTCGTTACATGGTGCCGAAACCCGGGACGTGATTTAAAAAATAAAATTAAATAGAAAAATAATAATAGTAAATAAAATGTCGCCAAAGCCACCGAAACCATTGTTGGTTAATAACGACATTGATATGGCCCAAGAGTGGACTGAGTGGCTGGATGGGTATGAAAATTATTACACTGCATCGAAAATCGACACAGAAACCGAGAAGATCCAAATAGCTAATTTCAAAACTGTAATCGGTCGGGACGCTTTGAAAGTAATAAATAATCTCGGACTAACGGAAGAAGAAAAAAAAAAAAAGCCAAGCTAACGGCACACTTTGCACCAGCAAAAAACAAAACCTACGAGCGTTGTCAATTTCATCGTATGAAACAACAAAGCAATGAAGCATTTGAAGATTTTTTCCAAAAACTACAAGAGCAAGTGAGAAAATGTTCATACGGTACCAACGCTGAGGAATTTGTCACCGATCAAATCGTACTGGGAATACACTGTGAGGAAACAAGACAGAAACTATGGCTTCAAGACAATGTTACGTTGGATAGAGCGAAGAAAATTTGTAGAGCTGCCGAAAGAGCTAGCAAGCAAATTTGTGAATTGAATAACGAAAGCAGAACAGCGATAACAAGCGCAGAAGTAAATAAGATAGACAGAGAAAATACTTATGATTGTTCACGCTGCGGTAAAAAGCACGGCTATAGAAACTGTGCAGCATACAATAAAAAGTGCCATGCATGTGGTCGTAAAAGTCATTTTCAGTCAAAGTGTCGCCAAAAAGGAAAAACTAACGGAGGAGAAAAAGAGCAACAAGAAACGCAAGCATAAGTCTGAAGCAGGAAAAATATATACTTTGGCGGGTGACAACGAGACAGACGAATGTAATGGTCACAGCTCCGACGATTACAGATTTGTTGGGTCAATTTTGACAAAGCAGGTAAACTCAATTGACGACGACAAGTGGAGTGCAACAGTGAAGGTTTTAAACGTAAACTCACACTTTAACTCGACACATGTGCTTATTGTAATGTGTTGTCTGAGCAAACAACAAAAACACTAGGAGTAAGCGTTGGAAAATCACAAACGAAACGTCTAATAGCTTACAACAACGGTAGCATCAAAGTGATAGGAGAGGCGAAAATTCCTTGCAAGTAGAAACAATCCGAGAAAATAGTGACATTTAAGATCGTAAGTGAGGACCTTCAATAGATACTTGGCCGGAACATGTGTGAAAAAATGGGATTCATAGCACGGATCATCCAGATTGATAATGGAATCCAAAAATTGGGATGCGGCAAGGAATTTGAGTACGATATCGACTTCATTGAGAATCCACAATTCAAAATTATTCCAGCTCAACGAGTGCCTTATGCGATACGTGCCGCGTCAAAAATGAACTTAAGCGAATGGTAAATATGGGCGTCATCGAACGAATCAGCGAACCAACACCAGCAGTCAGAGCAATGCTAATTGTAAACAAAGGGAAATTGAGAGTCTGCATGGATTCTACGGAGTTAAATAAAAATATCCGGCGAACGCATTACCCATTAAAAACGGTAGGGGAAATCGCAGCCAAAGCAAACGGCAGCAGAATTTTTACTAAGTTAGATTGCGAAAAGGGGTTCTGGCAATTAAAAGTGACTGATCGTACCTCCAAATATCTAACGTTTTCAACTCCTTGGGGTCGATACCGATACTTGCGGATGCCTTTTGGAATAACATCGGCTCCAGAAATTTTTTCCGAAGTTATGAACCGAACTCTGGAGGGGATTGACAACGTTGAAGTGGCGATGGACGACATTTTTATACATGCAGCTACGAAGGAAGAGTTACAAAAAGTTACTAACACATCGCTTAAAAAACATGGGATTCACCTTAAACAAAGAAAAATGTAAGTATAACCAAACCACAGTTAAATTTCTTGGTCATATATTCACAGAAAAGGGGTACCAAGCCGACAATAATAAAATAGAAGCCATCAATAGATTCAAAACGCCGACAAATATAAAGGAACTTCAACGTGTGCTTGGTATGGTTACCTACCTAGGGAAGTTCATTAACAACCTGTCAGAACTAGCCGAACCGCTGCGAGGACTGCTACGCAAGGACACTGCGTGGAGCTGGAACCCGGAATATCAAGCAGCATTGGATACTTTAAAGCGTACTTTAACAACAACACCAGTGCTTGCCTACTACGATGTTAACAAAAGCGTCAAATTGTCCGTCGACGCGAGTAGCAAATCGATGGGCGCTTGTCTAATGCAAAGTGGTAGGCCAGTTGCCTACGCCACGCGAGCATTCACTATGTCTCAACAGAATCAACCACAAATCGTCAAGGAAGCGCTGGCCATCATATTCGGTTGCACCAAATTCCACGATTATGTCTACGGCAAAGAGTTGGTGATCGAAACTGACCATAAACCACTGGAAACTATCTTCTGATGTCCAAAAGTATTTCCGTGCCAAAATGTATCGTGAGTGCGAGGAAAACTATTTGGAAGCAATGGAGTATATGTCCACGCAGCTAGACGAGCTTATAGCAAAATCCACCGCCACCGGCAAACACTCAACGGATATATCTGCTTACCCAACCGTCGCATCAAACGTTCGTCTTCCCCAGCTCCAGTTACCAACATTCAACGGAGATTACTCTGAATGGCTTCCATTTAAAGACACATTCATGGCAGTTATGGCTTCAGATCCAGAGCTAGCATGTGTTACCACACTTCACTACCTCAAGGGATGTCTCGTTGGAAGGGCACAACAGCACCTACAGAATCTTCCCACCACCGCGTCAAATTTTCAAGTCGCGTGGGACGATTTGGTTTCTTATTACGATAACAAAACAGTGCTTGTTGATTCCGCTATGCAAGCTCTATTCTCTGCCAAACCTGCAAATCGCTTATCTTCTGGCGAACTTGAAAATTTGTTCAACGATATCAGTCAAGCTCTAGGTTCTTTAGAAGGTCTTGACCGTGACGTCACTCAGTGGGATGATGTTCTAATACATCTGGTTTCTCGTAAGCTTGACACCGCTTCAGTGAAGGAGTGGGAAAATTGCTTGGGATCATCAATAGAACCTCCATCATGGACCCTGTTATAGGCATTCAAAATTACTCGTATCCGCTCGTAACAGGCATATGAGCGTACAACTTTAACTTGAAATACAAAGAAGCCTTCGTTGTCCATCTCTTAACATCAACCAAAAGCAAAATCGCATCACGCTTCCTGCCAACAAGCAAAACAGGTATGCTCCAGTTGCAAAGGCGAACAAAATATTTCTTCTTGTCCAGGTTACCAATCAAAGAATCTTGCACAACGTGTTGAGCTGCTGAAAGAACTTCAACTCTGCTACAATTGCCTTGGTCTTCACGTTTACTACGTGTGTCACTCAAGAAAGCGTTGTCGAAAGTGTGCTGGCAATCATCATACAATCATCCACCAAGCTAATATTTCAATCTCAGGCACGAATCCAGATCAATCAACAGCAATTAATATCTGTCAATCTAGCGCTTCATCACACTGGGTATGTGCCGATCGAGTTCCAAAGCAAACAACTATACTTGCAACTGTCCTGGTGAAAATTATATCCTGTTCTGGGGACCCCTATATCGTTCGAGCCTTCCTCGATCAATGTTTGGAAGTCAATCTTATTTCACAATATCTGTTCCAGCTTCTTCAACTTCTTTGATCGCATACATCTTTATCAATTGTTAGAATAGGAGGTGATTCATTAGCTTCCCAGCCGTCGAAAGGATTAGTTAATTTAAGCCTTCAATCCTGTGTTAATGACTTCACTTGTACAATCGATGCCTATATACTTCCCAAACTTACCAACTACTTACCTTCAGACGTCAGCAAGAACACAGCCGATCCAAATTTTGATCAACCATATCGTATCGACTTAATACTTGGAGTCGAAGTTTATGGCCAAATTCTGCAAAACGGGTTTCGTAAAGGGCCGAAATATGCACCAATTGCAAAGCAGACGTATTTAGGGTGGATAATTTGTGGATCATCATTATCGGAACATCGTCCGACTGCCCTTCAAATTACGGCCGCCAACATTTGGAGATTCTCGCACACCAGCACTTAAACTGCTACATCGAATGCAAAAACGATTCAGCAGACATCCAGAATTTTACTCCGAGTATTCCAAGTTTATTTCGGAATACGAAAAATTAGGACACATGCAACAAGCACCTACGTTATTTGATGGACATACAGATCAGCTTTTCTATCTTCCTCACCATGGCGTTTACGTAACAGCAGTTTCACCACTAAATTACGAGTCGTTTTTAACGGATCTTTAAAAACTGATAAGGGAACATCTAAGAACGACTTTTTATAAGAGGGTACAATTTGCAGGAGTTCGTTTTAACAACTGTAACTTATGGAACGAAGTCCGCCCCATTCCTCGCCATAAAGGTATTGCATCAGCTATCTGAGGATGATAAGCATCGTTTTCTTGACGTTAAGGACGTCATAAAGGAAAACACTTACGTCGACGACATTTATGATGGATCAAATACAATCAAAGCGAGTAAGAATCGAATTAATCAAATAATAAATCTCTTTAAAGCAGGTCAGTTTGAACTGCTAAAATGGGCTGCTAATGATGATGAGCTTCTGACAGGCATATCTAAAGAAAATCAAGCCACAGCTTTGTTGTCACTATGTACGAGTATTGAAGAAAATCACCTACATTGCACATTGGGTCTAAATTGGCAACCTAAACTAGATCGCTTCGTTTTCATCTCATCTCAACATGAACATCTAGCTGTGTACACAAAGCGACTGGTTCTGTCTCACGCAGCTCTACTCTTCGACCCCTTGGGCTGGCTGTCCTCAGTAGTCGTTAAAGCGAATATGTTTATTCAAGAATTGTGGCGAGAGCACGTCGACTGGGATCAACCAATTTCTGCAACTCTTGAAATTCGTTGGAATAACTACCTAAATCAACTTCAGGACTTGTCGATGATTTCCGTTCCTCATTATTGGCATGGGTTATCTCCTTCATCGAAACTAGTTTAATCGCTTGGCTTTGAGGATGCTTCGAAAGCAGCTGCAGGAACAGTCGCTTATGTACGAGTCATCAATAGCAGCGGAACCCAAGTAACAATTCTATCCTCCATTACAAAGTTGACACCAATTACCAAAATGGAGCAAATATCCAAAAGGTCACGGATGGTGCGGATAACCACTCCAAGATTAGAGCTTTCAGCGGCACTACTCTTAGTGTGACTTTTCCAACATCTACTCACACACACATGTGGCGCTGGCAGCCCGGTATGGGCCATGGCCTAGCTTCTTGACACTCATCTGTATTGCTTATGTTGTCATTTTAATCACATCTGAACGGGGCCTACGGTTTACCGCCGAGCTCGAACGGCACTCCTTAGAAGCTTTTTCGTAGGCATTTTTAGTTTCGGGAGTTTGCCATTGCCAATGAGCCAACTATCGCGCCATCGCCGCCGCCATCTCCATCTCTACTACAACTCTACAACATCTACTCAGTGTACTAAAACTGCAAGAGTCTCCAATTTATCTCTGGACCGATTCCAGTACCACCTTGTTTTGGAATCTAGGCGACCCAACTAGATGGAAAGACTTGTTCGAAACCGGTTGAGTCAAATTCAAACCACTCTACCTTTAGCAAACTGGCATCACATACCTGGTGAGGATAACCCGGCGGATCTGGCGACTAGAGGTTCATCGCCGCTACAACTAGCCGAAAGCAACCTATGGTGGCAAGGTTGAAACTCAACGTGGATTATTGGAATAAAATACGCCCAACACCAGATGAAAATATAGATCATCGCTTCTGTGAAAAAGACAGTATTACCTCTTAGGATCTCATTCAACGGTATTCATCTCTAACCAGACTGCTGCGAATAACTGCATGTTGCATGCGAAATGTAGTTCTTTTTCGACAAGGTTCACTAACGTCAACTTCTTTAAATCAACCTTCGCCACTCACGCCATCTGAGTTAAATGAAGCTAAAATATTTTGGATTAAGCAGACTCAAAACATCTTTTTTAAAGCTGAACTTAACCAGCTGTCTAAACTTCAGCCAATTTAAAAAAATAGTTCTCTTTATCGTCTAATTCCATTTATAGATTCATAGGGAATCCTGCGGATTAGCGGGCGACTTCGCAATGCACAAATTGATGCCGACATGAAACACCCGATTATCCTACCAAAGGATTCTTTACTTACGAGACTCGTATTGGATCACACTCATCGTTTGACTTTTCATGTTGGCGTTCAATTGATGCTGGTTACCATAAGAAGGAACTTTTGGGTGCCTGGAGACCGCAATTCAATGCGCTCATTTGTTCAGCGTTGTGTTGCTCGACATAGAGCTGTGACAGCTAAGCTGTTGAAGGGCCAACTTCCAGTCAGCCGGACCATTCCATCAAGACCCTTTCTACATTCGGGTGTGGACTACGCTGCACCGTTGACTTTAAAGGCGTGGAGAGGACGAACAAAAAAACTTGCAAATCGTGCCTCGTCGTCTTAGTTTGCTTTTACGTATCCGCAGCGCACTTAGAATTAGCAACAGACTTTTCGACAGAGGGATTTCTTGCAGCATATAAGAGGTTTACCAGTTGCCATAGTATCTGTGCTACACTCACTCTTATTTTGTTGGAGCTAATGCAGAATTAAGGAGGTCTCACCAAATAGCTGATAAATTGGCTAATGATGGAACCAATTGGATTTTCATCCCACCGGCAGCGTCACACTTTGGGGGGAAATCGGAGCCAGAGGTTAAGTCTGCCAAGTTTCACGTAAAGAGAACCATCGGAGAAACTCTCTTAACATGTGAAGAATTTACCACACTGCTGTTGTAAATAGAAGCCCCATTTGCCCACTCACTGACGATGCTAGTGATATGGAAGCATTAACTCCTGGACATTTCATCGCCGGCGACGCTATCAACGCTGTTCCTGAATCGTCGTTTGTGCATCTTCCAGACTCTAAGTTATCTCGGTATCAACTTCTTCGCAACTTTTGGCGGAGATGGTCCGTCGAATATCTTCAAGAAATTTTCAAGTGGCAAAAAACTGAACAACCCATCAAAGAAGAAACTTTGGTTTTGATTGCTGACGAAAGGTACGCACCAACTAAGTGGCCTCTAGATAGAGTTATATCAACACATCCCGGCGCCGATGGATATATAAGTGTGGTAACAGTCAAGACGAAGTTTTCCACCCTTAAGCGGCCGATTGTCAAGCTTTGCCCTTTGCCAGTTCCCATCATAAATCAAGAGACATCAAATCAACGTCTATAATACGTCGAGGCAGGCGGAATGTTAAGAGCTTAATGGTACGCAAAAGAAAACATCAATCGAACAGTTCTACATTATTAGCTGTCAAGAACCAATCAAAAAAGTGACAATTCCTTTTTCTCATCCTTCGTTTTTGTTCACCTTTTTTTCCGTATCGCTTTCTCCTTTTTCTTCTATGCACCTTCTTCTGCACGTGGTTCAAAACATCTAATTTGTTTAAAAAAATCGAATAAAAATTTTATAATTTCAAGCGTTATCTTTTTTACATTTACTATCCCAATTATTTGTATCATGAGAGAGTTCGCTTTGACAGCTTTATTCCTCCAGAAGCGTTCCCCTACCTAGATAAAAAAAATAAAGAAATAACAATTTCTTTTTTAATTCTTTAAAAAAAAATAAAAAAATTCGTATTAGATAGTAGTATCATCAAGGCAATTTTTTTATTTCTGTCTCCAGCCGCCTAGGTGGCGATCGATCGTTTCTCGCGAGAGAAGAATATTAGTTCACTCCTTCTGAATGGAGTAAAAATAGCATATTGACTGAGTTGATGAGTGACTTGAAGAGTGCGAACAAAGTAACAAACCGGTTTTGTCACACTCGCACTGAACTAAATAAGATACAATGAGCAATATGCGATGGTAAAGGTGAGCGTTATGTTTATGATGTAAGTTAACACCTCAAATATTCTCCGCATAAAAAAACACTCAAGGAATTCTAATACCAGACAAATTCCATTCCCACGAACTACATCTCCTAGTGGTTATTCCCATTACACCTTGAATTCACCGTATGGAGAAAAAAATTATATTTAAGCTTTTGAAATTTTAATTAAATAACAGAGTTATAGTACGGTACAGTGCGACCTGTCGTTACGGTGAATAAGTAGCTAATATAAGGCTTAAGCAGTTATAGTGCGGTATAGAGCGGCTCTTAGCACAAAGTGAAAAAAAAAACCGTATATAGAGCCGAAAATAGTGTGTGAACTTTGGGTCCCCTGAACTCTACAATGCAGACTTCGAACGTCTTAAGCAAGCTCCATAAATATTAAAGTGTGTAACCTGGATCCCAGGTAACCAGCGTTGGACGAAAAGGAATCAATCCGGAACACTGTTGGAGATGCTGTTGCTAACTGCCCTTTAAGATAGTATTAAGTCAATTAAAATGTATATACGAGGACGGGTCAATAAGTCCGTGACTTTTGGATTAAAACACAGATTTTTTGATAAAAAAATAATTTTATTTTTCAACGTAATCTCCCTTGAGCTCTATACACTTTGTCCAACGTTTCTCCAATTTTTTTATCCCTTCCAAAAAAAATGATTTGTCGAGGTCCTCAAAATAGGCCTTTGTTTGCGAGATGACTTCATCATTGGAGTCAAATCTTTTTCCACCAAGCCATTTCTTCAGGTTTGGGAACAAGAAGTAGTCGCTCGGAGCCAAATCTGGAGAATAGGGTGGATGAGGGAGCAATTCATAGCCCAATTCATGGATTTTTGCCATGGCAACTGCACATGCGTTTGTGGTCGACTGTGAGCAAACGCGACACCCATCTTGCGGAAAGCTTTCTCATGCCCAAGTGATCATTCAAAATTGAAACCACTGAGCCATGCGAGATCCCTACGGCTTCCACAATCTCTCGCACTTTCAATCTTCGGTCGGCCAACACCATATCGTGAATTTTTTCGATTGTTTCGGGTGTAGAGACCTCAACTGGGCGTCCAGGACGTTCGGCATCTTCAGTGCTTGTACGGCCACAACGAAATTCAGTAAACCACTTTTTTAGCATTGAAATCGATGGTGCAGGGTCCCCATAGTATTTATCAAGCTTAGCCTTGGTCTCGGTAATGGTTTTTTTTCGCAAGAAATAATGCTTAATAAGCACACGAAATTCACTTTTTTCCATTTTCTCCTCAAATTAGTGAGTAGTCTGATAAAAATAGCTGTCAAACACAAACTAACTGACGCAGCAAGTTTAAATTTTGACAGGAGTCAACTGACAGATGCCTGTTGACAGGAGCAGTGTTGCTGTTTCAGTAAAGAGGTCAGAAATTCAAAAAGTCACGGACTTATTGACCCGCCCTCGTATATATAAAAATGAAAATGTCCATTCAGTAATAGATATAAGTATCCATTTAGTAAGAAATAAAAATTCCATATAAAAAAGAGGAAAGAAAAATTTAAAAAAGGAAAAGAGTCAGTTAATTTAATTTGCTATACAAATTTAACAAGAATAAAAAGGAAAAGAGAATAAATACACAATTAAATATTATAAGTGATTGATTTACAAGAACAAAGAAATGTCTTTATTAAATTTATCATTAGTACGTAAGAATTATTAATACCTTTATTGCCTTTCAAAAAAAAGGCAACAATTTACTATACAAAATTTGTGTCAAAGTTTGTCGGTACACGGTTCCATTCCACCAATCATTTCGAATTCATCCAGACATATTTAACCTTTTTCCTTTTTCAGAAAATTCCTTTCCTTCTTCAAAATGCCTACTACCAGATCCGAGATTAGTGACGATACCACCGTACCAAGTACACTTCTCACCTTCCACTTTCGCTGCGGCCCGAGACCCGAATCACTCTTATAAATCTTACGGCATTCTTAACGTGATTCGTAACAAAATAGTAGGCCAAGCTGACGCTGCTTTGGAGTCCTACAACACACCTCTCAGTTGGGAGAGTATTATAAACTGCTTAACGCTGCATTACGCAGATAAACGAGACGTAACAACGCTTGAATATCAGTTGTCGAATCTTGTTCAAGGCAATAATAGCATACAAGTATTTTATCAAATAGTTAGTGCTCAGCTTACGTTAATTGTAAACAGAATCTCTTGCACGGACATAGGTCTAGAGGAATTGCGCCTTTTAACACAGACCTATAGAGACAAAGCGCTGGACACCTCTATCCGAGGATTAGGAGGAAACTTGTCCGACCCACTAAGCATAAGAGAGCCAGAAGATCTCTCGCAAGCTCTCCATTTTTGCCTCAAATACGAAAATCAAAATTATAGAGCGCAGCAAGGAACACTTAAGAAGAATTTCCCGCAAACCCCACAGCATCTACAACAACAACAACGACCACAACATTCCCAAACTCAACTCCTGCAGCAGCAGCCGCAATATAAACCCGCAAGTACTCCAATGCAATACGCGGCCTGCAAACCACCACAGAATTATCCCCAGCACTCCCCTCAATGGCAGCAATACACACCAAAAAGTTACCAGCCAAATAACGATGCTCAATCCTCCCCAAACTATGATCCTAACTACCGTCTGAATCCTTCCCAGACCCAATATCAATCACCTAACCCAACTCCCATAAAACCCGAACCGACCTCGAAAGGTAACAGCCAGCAATTTAAGCAAAGCGGCATGGCAAAAGCACAACCTTCTAAACCACAATCCTGGCAGAGAGCAAAACATCCTAACTATCACATCAACCCTGACATAAATGATACAACGGCTACCGATCATCCTTGCCCAAGTCACGAAACTAACGAGCAATCCCATTAAGACCAAACACAGAATTACCCAGTAGAACTAATCCAACAATACGACAACGAATACCAACCAGGCGAAGAGGCATATGATCACTCCACTGGTAATTTTCTAGAATACAGTGATATCCATTTCTTAGGCTAGTGAATTCCTCGCTACCCTATTTCGAGTGCAAACAAAATGATGGAAAAATTTTAAAGGTTTTAATAGACACCGGGTCTAGTAAAAATTACATTTAACCTGAATTAGTGCGGAAACAAATACCCAATAACCTAATCTTTTACGCAAAATCGATAGCCGGTGACGTCAAAATAAGTCACCATACAATAATTTGGCTTAAAAAATATGAAGCTGAAATTCTTTATTTAACCTACCCTCAAAACATTTGACGGCATCTTAGGCAATGATAGCCTTAAACAATTATCAGCTGTTGTTTATGCTAGAGACAATTACATGACTATATTTAATATAATCAGAATCAGAGTTAAACAACTAGAGTCCCAACATATAAATTTGATATCTTTGAAAGTCGACCACCTTACATCAAACCAAAAAACAATGCTGAATTCAATAGTAAGCAAATACCGCAACATGTTTTCAAATCCAGAAGAAAGATTGACGTACACAAAGAAAGTTGTAGCAGAAATAATAACTACTGCTTACGAACCTGTATACTCCCGATACTGCCCTTTCCCAATGTCCTTAAAATCCGAAGTTGAAAGAAGAAGACCACATTCTCAATAAACCACGGAAAGAATGAGTTCACGAGGCTGTCGTTTGAATTGAAAAACGCACCATCGATTTTTCAACGGGCCCTCGATGACATACATACTGCGTAAACATATAGGCAAATCATGTTATGTATTGTATATATAGATGATACAATCATCTTCAGCAGTGACAAACAACAGCACGCTGAGCATATAGAACAAATTTTTAACAACCTAAATAACGCAAACATGAAAGTTCAACTGGAAAAGTGCAACTTCTTCAACCCCCAAGTTGAATTTCTGGGTTTTCTTATTTCGGCTGATGGCGTTAAAACAAATCCAGTTAAAGTCGAGTCAATTTTAAAATTCCCAGTTCCCACAACTCTCAAAGAATTAAGATCCTTCCTTGGACTCTCGGGATATAACCGTCGGTTCGTTAAGGATTACGCAAAACTTGCTAAGCCTTTGACAGCCCTGTTAAGTGGAGACGAGGGACGTGTCTCCAAGAATCAGTCTTCTAAGATAGCAATTGAATTCGGCCCAGAAGCCCTCAAATCTTTTAATAGGATAAAGACTTCACCTGTTTCTAAGGACATTATTCTGGCATACCCTGACTATAGTAAACCGTTCGACCTCACCACAGATGCATCCAACTATGCACTTGGTGCAGTTCTAGAACAGGACAATAAACCAATAATATTTACTTCACGTACGCTGGGTAAAACAGAAGGGAGTTACGTAGCGAACGAGAACAAGATGTTAGCTATCGTTTGGGCGTTAGGGTCCTTACGAAATTACCTTTGCGGTACTGCTAAGGTTCGCATATTTACTGACCATCAACCCCTCACGTTTGCCTTAAGTAATCGCAAAGTAATGGATCGCTAGAACTCCCAACGGACAAGATTTCAAAATCATAGAAGCAAAGATAAATAACGCACTCGATAATAATAATGGTCAAGTTATAATAAATGAACTACTTTTAGGAAAAATTAATGAAATACGTAATGTAACGAACAACTTAGTTAAGGAATTTAATACGAAAAGTAATAAATATGATTACATTTTAGATATATAATTTAAATTAAAATTACTCAAAGATGAAATACTAAATATAGATTATAGTATTCAATGGGCCAAAGCTGGCATCATGAACACTTATATCCTATCAGATTCAGAAGTAAATTTAATTTAAGAAATTGCAAAAAGGAAACCATTCCCTGTATTAACGCTGTAGAAGCAATAGAGTTTTCAGAAGTGAAAATAGCTTCGAATAATACGTCATTATTGTACATTCTAAGTTTTCCAACTACTGAAGTGGAGCCATGTGAAAAATTAATTATTAAAGCTGTTGAAATGAAAAATGTTATTAACAAAATACATTTTAAAGAAATTTTGAAATGCAAAAATAAACTGTACAGCATTATAAATCAATGTAAAACATTTAATACTCTGTCAATTTGTAATTCCAATAACGTTATAGATATAAGTAATGATAATTGCATCAGCAGCATGTTGTAAAGCCGAATACCATCGTGCAAGAAAATTAACAATCAACATGTACCAAGTATTGAAGAATTAGTTCCCGGGGCAATTTTACTAAACCAGTTCAACGATGAGATAAAAGCGAACGAAGAAGTAGTGAAGCTGAATGGAACATTCGTCATCCAATTCCATAATGCAACAATACGAGCAGGGCAATTTGTCTTTGAAGAAATGGAGATAACCCAAGTGAGCCCTTTACCGGCAGCCGAGCGCAATAAAATCTGACTATGAAGAGGTACTTTCATTAGAAATGATTAAGGAAATCGAGACCAACAATACCATTATCATCCGTAAACTCGAAAAACGCAATAATAGAAAATCAATAGCAATATTAAGGATGCAAGCCCTAGTAATAATAATCTGGAAAAATCTCAAACCTAAGAAAAAACACATGAAACCATTGCAAGTATCAATAGAAGAAACACCAACAGAAATAGCAACAACCTCATCAAAACCATCAGAAAATTCTCCTCAACCCCAAGCATCATTAAGGGTAGTAAGAGTAAGTCTAATCCCCTAATTTTGAAGAGCAAAAATATCAAACGAGGACGTTTGACACTAGGAGGGGAGGAGTTAACACCTCAAATATTCTCCACATAAAAAAACACTAAAGGGATTCCAACACCAGACAAATTCCATTCCCACGAACCACATCTCCTAGTGGAGAATTCACCGTATGGAGATTTATGTTGCAGGAGTGTTATCCGGTTTCACCTGTGCTGCGAATCATACGTGACGATATGTGCTGATGTCAACAAAAAAAATATATTTACGCTACTGAAATTTTGTTAGATTGGTTCAGTTTGTAATAGTTGTTAAGACGTTATTATGCCCGTTTAATTAAATAAAGTTTTTTTTAAAAATTTAAATTTACAAATGTAAGTTTAACTTGTAACTTAATTGACTCGTAGGGCTGATGACGGGTCAAAATACTGAGTTTATAGCTGATATGTTAGAGTTTTGAGCATGCATATATACAGATATGCACATATTTTGATGTAGGGCTGTATATAAATAACTTTATTATTCTTTTCCACGTCACCCAAAGAGGTAAAATATTAGACGCGTTTTTTTTCGAGGTATCCCCCGTAGACCTAATCCTCGCATTTTAGTAAGAACTAAAGGGAACAATATGTAAAATAAAAACATAAGTTTATACCTACATATAATAAATATAAGAAAACATATCGATAATTCAATAAACATGCAAAACTTAAAAAAAAATTAAAGTGGAGATCTTAATTCCTCGCACTTTTAACTCCACAGAAATCCTTATTGATTTTTCTTATAGAAAATTTGACTAGTCCTATTAAAATGAACCTACAAGTGGAGTATTTGTGTTCATTATTTTTACACGTCAGGGCCTCGCAGGCTGCCATTTTTAATTTGGGTTTCAGCAAAGTCTCGATTAGGTGTTCCCTATGACGTACTTCTGAACTGCTTTTCAAAACGCGTTTGGACACTTTGCACCAACATTTCAAATTTCACAGAAGGGGCAGTTAACTTTCCAAATTGGGAAGAAGTGATGGAGGTGTCATGAGCTCGTAATTTAATCAACAGAGCTTGTTCTCGAAATTTGTCTCTCTTGTCGGTAATAAACAGAGTGCAATTTGAGCAAATAAGTTTCTTATCTAACTTAAAAGCTGCAAAGCCGGCATAAAACGTAAGTGCCGCTGCTTGCAGCTTGTCTGGACATCCTTTAGATATTATCATTTCCGTTTTATTGGTTTCATCATCAACCTCGTCATCGCAGTCAACATGGTACTCGATATTGTTTAAAATATCTTCCCTCATGATATGATCTTCAACAGTAACTTCAATGTGGAATTCGTCCTTGTCATCACACTTTAGATTATCGCAGTCTGCTTCGAATGTCAACGATTCAGCTCCTGAATCTTCGTAGCCTGAATTTCCTGACGATTTTAGATTTTTAAAAATTATTTGTTTTGAATTTCTAATAAATCTATAGGCTGAAGGGTTCCGTTCGTATGATCCCCTGTTTGATCGAGCCATTGAAAATAAATTTTCTGCAACATCAGTATTAAGATGTGCAAGGAGAAGAAACTGCTGGTCATTTTTGAGTTTTTCCCATATTAATTCTATGGCCAGTAAAGTAATATGGCTTTTTCATCTTACCAGTAGACTCCCATAATGAGATCCGCTCCCTAGCAGCTTTAGTAGACTGTTGCTGAGATAACGTTGAAAATTCCAGCAGCTACATTAGCACTGAAAACCTGTGTAGCCAGTTTGACTGATAATTTTTCAAAACTGTTTGGATTTATATGACTCTTTGTTAGTTTGAAGCATACTTGAAAGATGTTTTTGGAATCCTCTTCAAACTGTTTGACAAGAGTTCCCCAAGAAACAGTATCATCAGCTATTCGAATATTATTTTTTAACAAACAATTTCGCACGCGTTTGAATAAATGCGGGTAATCATATAAAAAAAAATATTACCTGGTCCAAGATTTCAAAAAATGGCTTATTTTCTGTTGCCCCAAGTAATTTATATGCTTTTCTATTATTACTGCCTTGGTTACAGCATACAGCAATAACTTTCTATATTCTAATGTTTTGGTTATTGTTAATTTCAATATCCCGGCGATAGCCTCACCCTTTGGGCATCCTATATGATACGAAACGGTTTGCTTCCTATTCATATTTAATCCTCTCAGGGTGAATACCATATCCTCTGAAGCAACAGTCGTGTGTCTTCCCAGCTCCCCAAAGTCCGAAAACCCGTATATCATATCCGTTTTCGAATCATAATCAAGTTCGGGCTTAATTGCCATTTCATCAAAAATCAGAACACTGATTTGTATTTTGTATTTTTGACATGCTTTCGGCCCTACTTTTCAAAAGCTTAATTATTTGAGTAGAGAATCCAGCCGGTAAACTCAATGATGAACGCCATCTATATATTGTGCTTACAGATAGTAAGCCTAATCCTGTGCTCAGCATATGGGAATATAATGAAAGAGACTTATAAAAAAACTTTAGCCACAAATCTTTTTCTTCATGTGTCCAACGTGCATTTACCTTATGAAAAAGTTGCATGCAAACAAATGTTTTAACATAAACGGAAATTGTGAGGGAGAAATTTCGGAGCTATTGTCAAGAGAACAAGAGCTGGTCCTAACGCCCCTACAGCCGTAATGGGTACGTATATGGCGGAGCAAACCCTGAAGGTCCTTGCAGTGAATGTTAATTCACTGATTAGGATTGAGCGAAGAGCCACACTGTTCAAGTTGCTTAAAGACCAAGCCCCTGATGTGTTTTTGGATAGCGAAACTAAGCTAACAGGAGGTATAAAATTATGCGAACAAATCGACCCAACTCCATACAAGGAGGTGGCGTTGCACTCTTCGTAAGAAAAGATATACGTTTTAAAAGATACGTCGTGTAGTGCGTAGGTATCAGGTGCTTGAAGCACGCATCGAGTACATCAATCTCCGTAGTTGAAAGCGGTTATACATGGTGTCTGTATATGCACCTAAGGCTATTCAATCCACCCTATTCATCTCAGAGCTCGAGACACTTTTTCGATTTCTGAGATTGGAATTAGCGGAAAACTATTTTATTACCGGTGGAGCTTTTACCACCAAACATAGAGATTGGGGAAATAATATACCAAACACTAGAAGGAACCTACTATTCAATTGGTGGGGTCAACACAGTGTGATGTATCGACTCGGCCTTAAGGCGGTGGATAGTCCGTCGGTTCCTAGACACGGTTCCTATTTGGATCTCGTGTTGTTCGACACACGAATCCAATTGACGGGTACGAACCAACAAACTGTGAACTGTCTTCGCACTTTTGTGTATGACCGTTCCGAACGAAAATGCGGAATTGGATGAGTTTGTTCAAAGGCATTCCTACAACTACAGTAGGGTGCGTTGGACACACTTCTCCAGTACACTGACTAGAGCCCTCTTCTCGAATTCGCTCTACCCACCATCCAGGAGAAATGTGTCGAACCAGGCGATTGACAGGTATCTAAAATTAATGGACGAGACAATTAAACGGACTATGGACAAAACGCTCCCTCGGTATCTACACAGTGACAAGAAGACTTATTCCGCAACGCAACTATTGACACACCTCACCGACATAAAAGTAGACCATTTTCTAGACTGAAGACCTTGTACAGACAGTTTACTGACAGCCCGGAGATTATGACATTAAAGTTGTCGATCAAAAACCTCCGAACATTAATAAAATAAAATTACAGGGCTATTGTAAGTTTGTATTGGAACAACAAAATTCAGGCTGTAAACACCAGCAACCCGAATATATTCTCGCAAATAAATAAGATATTTCGGAGGAAAGATCAAAATGACCTTTCATGTCTTAAAATCGCCCGAACCACAGACAATGAACACATACTCTCAACAGCAGGAATAGATCCAAATGAGGCTTTTGATGATGACAACTTCTTTGTGATCGAAGATGCGTAGGATAAGGTCGAGGCTATAGGAACGATTTTCCAGGAAGTATTCGAGGCGAACGACACCTTTGGCCCGAACCCCGACCTGCGAAATGAAATAATGAACTGGCAAAACGAGAACTCGGGTTTCACCCAGATCAGTGACGAGAATATGGCAAATAGTGTTGTTTAGAATATAAAGTATAGGTACGTTTTTGTTTGTTTGTTTTTTATTTCTCTTAAATTACTTATAAGTAAAATGATGTACATTGCTAATATAATTTCAAAAGAATTAAGAAAAATATCTGGTGGCATTCAGTATTTAATACAAGATGAGTTAAAATTAGTGTCGAATGCCACTTCAAAAAGAATAATACAATAATAAGTGGGGTTTTTCATAAAAATAGGTAAATAAAGAAAAAGGAGAACAATACTCAGCAAATTTAATATTTTACAGGATTAGAATTAATTATTACTTTCAAGAATGATACAAAAATTGATGTGATCAATTTATAAAACAACAAGAGAAGAAAAATAGGTTAGTTCAAAATATTTAAAGTATGAGAGTCTAAACCACGATCTTCTTATCCTTTTATTAACCCTTTCCTCGTTATACGAACTTATGCGTAACGAGTTTCCCATTTTTACTGCATCGCTGCTGCTCCGCTTATGGGGTTGGCTAATGTCGCAGACCGGAGAACGCGTCTACATAATGCTCTAAACTACGATAATCTAGAGAAAATAGCCAAGTTTTTACGCGCTTTAGAAAACATTTGGACATATGAGCACATCTGATTTCTTCCGGGAGGACATTAAATAAACGACTACATTTAACTGAATAAGAATTTCTATATGCGGTCGTTCGATAAGTTGGCACTTGTAATATATTAAGCGAATTATTACGTAGGTTATAGTTAGAGATTATAGGGAAGTTTCGGTTACCAGATTTCATAAAGAATGCTTTTAGTACTTTAAAACAGTATAAGTGACGAACAGGAAGAATCCCTAATTGACAAAACAAAGGAAAACTAGGATGCCTACCAGGATTGCGACAAATTTTCCGGAGAACATTTTTCTGCAAGACTAGCAATGTTCTGATAGCCACCTCCCCAGCAATTTATACCGTATTGAAGCTTGGAATGAAAGAGGCCATATTAAACTGTGGTTAGGAGCTTAGTTGAACATAAATTACGAAAGTAATAAAAATGCCTAAGTGTGGAGATAAAATACTTTTTCAGTATAGTAGCGTGAGGTGAAAATTTCATATTAGAGTCAAGTAAGAGTCCTAAGTACTTAAATTCGTCAATTTTCTCTATCAAAAAACAATCACCATTACAAATTTCAGTAGGGCGAAATAATTGACCACACACACTGGTTGCACATTTACATTGATATAACTTAAATTTTTTGCAGTTCGGTGCATGGAAATATATATCCAGTTTTATATAAATGGACGAAGATAAATTAAAGAACATTAATTTAGTCTTAGGACTTATTACAAGTTTGTGTTCAGCGAACCATTGTCTAAGAGTATGAAGCCATGAACCCCTGCATTTTCCAGTTTTTTTTCAATATTTTATGGTCAACAATGTCAAAGGCTTTTCTATGAAATTCTATGAGTGCATTCTCGCTTGATTTGCCCTTTTGAAATCCAAATTGTGTACGATGAAAGAACATCGTATTGTCTAGAAAATTGACTAATCTAATTTTTATAAGTTTTTCGAAAACTTTACTTATGCTTGGCAGAAGAGAAATTGGCCTATAGTTTCCTATTTCAGTTGGAGAGCCTGTTTTTAGCAAAGGAATGACATCTGGCACTTTAGACCGTCAGGAAAAACACCAGAAAACACACTACGATTGAACACAACAGCTAATACATCCACAATGAAACACACAATATTTTTAAGGACAACATTAGAAATATCATCGACACCATATGACTTTGAGTTATTTAAACTGCCAATAATTCTTAAAATCTCTAAAGGAGTTATAGGGTCGAAAACAAAACTTCTACTTTGCACAGAGTTTACATCATCAACATCAGAACATTAAAAACATAAATAATGAGTTAGTCCAACATGATATTTAAGTCCTAAATTTAAAAAATGTCTGTTAAAAGCGTCAGGAATTTTTTGTTTACTTCTTATTTCCTTATTTGAATTCCAAAAGACAATAGTATTTTGAGTGGATGACTTCTTGTTGAGGATTGTATTTAAAACTTTCCACTTTTTTTGAGACTACCTCTAGCTGAATACAGTTGAGCACGATAGTAAAAATCACGGCTAATTGGTATTTCTTTTATTACATCAGCACATATCTTTTTATATTTAATCTTGAGAGATACATTACTAGGATACTTTTTCCACTTTACACCAAGTTTAATTTTAGTTGTACTCGTAACTTTATTTCATAAATGATTACATAGCCAGGGCTTAAGTTTACATATAGATTTACTTGTGATCAGAGTACTGCAACTAGCAATATGGATTTTAAGAGTGGTTAAGAGATTAAAATATGCTTTCGTTACATCACTACAGTTATAAACATTGTTCCAGGACTCAAAACACAATTGATCTAAACAAGTACCAGATGCAGGCCTTGTAGGCACATTGATAACGTTTATCAAGCCATGTAAAGCTGAAACAGGAAGATAATTTAATACCGTGGGACTATCATCTAGACAATCAACATTAAAATCACCTACAACAATTAAGTTTTTAGATTTCTCCCTATCTAACACAACAGAAAAATCATTTATAAACATCGACACATTAAATATCTGCAATCTGTAAGCACATAAAAAAGTAAACATTTCATTATTTATTTTAATGGACATCTTTAAAACATCTGCAGTAGGACAATTCACTTTGGAAACATCAATGATTTTAAAAGCATTCTTTATAAAGCAGACAACGCCACCCGCTACATAATTTTCATTTGTCTTAGCAAAGAAACTATAACCGGGCATATATAATCATTTTCTTCAACCTCATATATCCAGATCTCAGACACGAACACCATATCCGGGACACACGCAAACGAGTTAATATGTGCAACGAGTGCAGAAAAGTTTTCTCTCAAACTTCTAATATTTTGATGAACAATAAATAATTTTTCATTGCAATAAGAACTATTGGTAACGTCACAAGCAATGTCGCCCAAACAATTTACCTTGAACCCACAGAGGAAAACAAATACAAGGTGCATTCACTACAAGGTTGTTTGGACGAAATTCGAGCCATACTCGTATGGTCGTGAATAATTTCATAATTTTTGTTGTTGCACTTAATTTGATTTATTGTCAAATAAGCAATTTGTATGTAAGTGTCAGTTGTTACTTAAGTTATGCTAAGTAAGCAATAAAATTGTATAAATAGAATTAAGTTTGAAGCAATAAAGCACTGATTTTTCAGCACTAAGAAGAAGAAGACGTATTTAGTTACTCCCCCACCCGAGGTAAGATAGCTAAATATCATCCGTAAATATGTTCATTGATATATTGGTACAAGCACCTACATAATATATCCATTACAAGATCAAGGTACATGCACCCTGATCATAACGCCGGAGCAAAAGAGTTCCGACGTTAACATTTTGTGACCCCGACGTAATCCTCATATTTGCTTTCTCGAGTACGAAACAAACTTTTGAGCGATCACTACTATACAGAAGCGTTTACCAGGACTTCATACACTGGTAAAGTGCGTCGCGTTTCGACTCCGAACAATCGTGTACCAACGAAACAGTTATATCCGAGTCGGAATATCGTAGATTAACAAAAACATGAATATCGACCAACAGACTGAGAACCAAAATCTCAACATCGATGAGCTCTATCGACTCCTTGAAAGCTATAAGAAGGATTCCGCGGCAAGAAAGACCAAGGAAGGTTACTACGTAGGAAGCCTTCGTCAATTAGAGGCAGCCTAGGACATCATTGAGGAAACTGATACCAAGATCAGGGCGCAACTGCCCCATGACCATCAGTATTTCACCCAAGGCTTATACGATACGGTGCGTGAGAACTACGAGAAGTTCAGGACCCATTTCGAGGAAAAGATTGAGGCACAACCCAAACTAAATCCTGAAGCAACGGAGCCAAAAATGTCAACAGAGAACAAACAAGCAGCAAGTCTCAACAATTGTTCTGAAGAGTGGAGCATAATATTGAGACGCCATCAAGGTATTGTTGTCTCAGTGCGTAATCTCTTACATGATACTAACGAGGCAACCAAAGCGAAGATGCATCAATCAAAACATTACTGGGAGTACAAGCTGAAAGCTGTGAAGCATGGCGAGTCCCAACTCCAACAAACTCATCTCAATATTTATGAACTAACCAACGACGCAGTCGCCAACGGATACAACGAAAAGCAATACTTTGATTTAGAACGTCAAATCGAGCAACTCATAGTCGATATAATGACCAGATTACAAGGTTATCATGACGGTTCTTCCAGTTCAGACCAAAGACCATTGGTAGCAACAAACAGCATGGTATCGCTACCCAAGTTGACTCTGCTAAAGTTTGACGGCGATTACTTGAAGTAGCAACAATTCCACGACCTCTTCGTACAGAAGAGATAAGAGAAGACAATCGCAGATTGTCAGAAGATGTGGCTCCTCAAGACCAATCTAGTGGGAGAACCTAAGAAGCTAATAAGACAATTTCCGGCGTCAGGCGCAAATTGTGTAACAGCTTGGAAATTGCTCAAGAAACGATATGAAAACCCAAGACTACTGGTGGCAGGATTAATCAACAAGTTAATGGCAAAATCAACGCACAATACGGACAAGCCGTCTGCGATCAGCGTAAGAAACTTACATGACACTACGCAGGAGTGCTTGATGGGGTAGAAAATATTGGCGTTGACACATCAAATCGGAATCCGCTATTGCTTCATTTATTAATAAAGAAATATAAAAAAGAAACTTGCAGATTATCAAGGACCTTCTGAAGTTCCTCGAAAATCGATTCCAATCGTTGGAATCTTTGGGAAATAAGGGACGAAGCATTGAGGATCCAAGGCGATCAAACATAGCGAAATGTTCAGCAATCGCCAGTATATATACGAGTACTACGTGCCCAGTGTGCAAAGCACATCATGCTTTGTATGCATGCAAAGGTTTTCTCCAAATGAAGCCTAATCAGGGTTTAAATATCTTAAAGAATAATGATCGATGCATCAACTGCCTCAAATCAGGCCATCAAGCAGCAAAATGTTCTCGGCGATGTTGCACCAGGTGCTCGAAAAAACATAATGCATTAGTTCATTTCGACGCGCCAGCAGCAAGGGCTATACCCACACAATACCTACAAGAACATGAAACATCATTTACGGTCAAACCGAAAGCCCTTCCAGTTTCACTATCAGCCTCAAATCAACAGAAAGGCTACGTTTTTTTGGGGACGGTAATGGTAAAACTACTAGCAAACAACGGAAATTCCATTGAGGTCAGAGCGCTTATAGACTTAGGCTCGCAGGTCAATCTCATTACGGAACGCGTGGTAAAAAGACTAGAGATTCCGACCAAATATGATTCATTGAACATCCAAGGAATTGGTAATGCAATCCAAAAAACACAGAAGAGAGTAAACGTACAACTGAAACCAAAAATAAACGACTTCACAACAAGAAGAAGCATTAGAAGCATTGGTTCTTAACAAAATATTGTCGCCACAACCCACCAAGTCAGTTGATATCTCCAACTTGACTTTACCGAAAAACGTCAAACTAGCCGATCCAACATTTAATACGTCGAGCCAAATAGATCTTCTTATAGGAGCAGAGTTCTATAATGATTTTCTTTCAGTAGGCCAAATCAAAACAGCAGAGATCATGCCTGTTCTTCAAAATACCATTTTCGGGTTGATAGTCACAGGATGGATGGGACAATCATTCACATTGTCACTTTCATGCGGCATTTGCACTGAAGACGAAGGCCTTAACAACGCTCTTGAGAAGTTTTGGACACTCAGGTTCGGTCAAAAAGGGCAAATTACGGCGGCCGAGAATAAATGTGAGGAGCACTTTAACGCAACAGTACGCCATAACAGCAGCGGAAGATTCGTAGTGAGACTTCCATTCACCGAGAATCTTGCTCAACTAGGCGACTCAAGAAGTATTGCATTGCGAAGACGAACTCCAACAACAATAGCAGAGGTTTATGAGTACATAAAATAAGGGCAAATGGCGGAATAAGAGCAATCATCCATTCCGCAAAACCATTATTTTCTACCTCATCATTGCATTCAAAAACCTGATAGCAGTACCACCAAGTTACGGGTTGTGTTCGACGCATCATGCAAAACCTTATCAAACTTATCATTGAATGATATATTGCATACAGGCCTGACTATCCAAGACGATCTTTTCACTATCTTGCTTCGTTTTCGGTTGCCGAAATTCGTATTCAAAGCCGTTATTTGACAGATGTACAGACAGGTACTGGTACATGAAGACGATCGGCGATATCAACTTATTTTATGGAGACGTGATTCTTTAGAACCCATAAGGCAGTATCAATTAAATACAATAACCGGCATACCGTCTGCTCCGTACCTTGCCATTAAGTGCCTTCAAACGCTAGCACAGTCTTCCACAATGACACATCCTCTCGGCAGTAAGGTATTACAGCGGAATTTGTATGTGGATGATATAATGACAGGTTCTAATAGTTTAACCACGGCACTAGAGATGCAAAGACATCTGATTGACGTCCTTAATAAAACTGGGTTTAAACTTCGAAAATGGTGCACCAACCATCCACAACTGCTCCAAAGGTTCACACCCGAATAAAAGCAGGTGTAATTGGACTTCAAGGCAGTTGCAGAAGAGGAAATAAAGACACTAGCCCTAATTTTGTTACCAAAGAGGGATGAGTTTCGCATCAAAGGAAACCTAAATGATGAACACAGGGTGACGAAAAGCTTAGTTATTTGATCCACTTGGTATTGTGGCCCTAGTGCATATTACAGCAAAAATATTTCTTCAACAATTATGGCAACTCGAACTGGATTGGGACGCAGCATTACCACAAGAATTACATTGCAGATGGTTGAAATTCCGCCAAGATCTTGGTATACTAAATCATATTTCAATTCCAAGGCACATGTTCGCAAAGGAATGTGGAAAGACTACCCAACTTCATGTATTCGCTGACTCGTTCGTCTATTGTGTGCTAAGGAGAAATCAAAAAAACCAACTATCCCACGACTAGAATTGTGCGCCGCTAAGCTAGCAGCAGACCTTGCATAAAGGATAAAGGAGAATATCGAATATGAGGATGTTCCATCATACTTTTGGAGCGATTCGGAAATAGTGTTAGCCTGGATAAACTCAGCTGCAGGGTCCTTTCTCCCATTCATTGCTAACAGAGTATCAGCCATCCAAGCTACCACAGAACCGAGACAATGGCGACACGTTTAGTCCAAGGAGAACCCGGCCGATTTGCTCACACGAGGAGTTCCTCCAGAAAAGTTAAAAGAATCAACCCTCTGGTTCTACGGCCCTTTGTTCCTACACGCGCAAGAATCAAATTGGCCACTACCCTACCTAAAACAATTAGAGAAGGAAAAGGACCAGACCGCAGTCGTAACCACTACCAACGACAAGGAACCCATCCATTTCAGTGATACAATTGCGCACAAGAACTCATTTAAAAGACTACAACGAATTACAGCTTACATAATTCATTTTATTAATGTCAGTGGCAAACGAAACACCAAACAACTTGAGGATGGATCTCTCTCTAGTCAAGAGCTCGGGGTGGCCGTGGTGTAGTGGTACTAGCCATCGCTTCTCACTCGGAGGGTCAAGGTTCGAATTCTACACATGACAAGTTTTTCATTTGTGTAATTGGAACTCAGTCAGAAAAATCTGCGTGTGAAGGCATAACACTGGCATGTAGATTTGGCTGTTGTAGAGTTTCAAGCACAAAACAACCGTTAAAATTGATAACTTGAATCATTCCGAGTAAAGAAAAACTCTCCATCCTATTCGGGCTTCCACCCCTGGAGGGTCAATATCGAAACCAAATATACCTGAGTTTCGAACCACTACATCACAACAATGCTTTCCTTTACTCCTCCTTCTATCTTTCCGCCCGCGCCCAGGCAACAGTAAAAGGGTATCAGAAACCCCTTGAGGCGCGCGTAAATTATAAAAAAAAAACAAGAGCTGACAAACGCCATGCACATATAATAGTCAGTCATATGCAAGCAGAATCACTTTAAAATGACATTTCTCACGTACATCGACATGGAGAATGCAGCAGTAACAGCACTATAAGGAGTTTGACTCCCTTTTTGGACGTTAAGGGGATTCTACGCGTGGGAGGGAAACTTGAATCATCGTCTATCACATACGATGCAAAACATCCTATAATTCTGCCTTACGAGCATCCTTTCACTAAGATGAACATGACAAACATTCACAACGAAAACAAACATGTTGGACCACAAATGCTTTTAGCCATAACAAGACAGTGTTTTTGGCCAATAAAGGGAAAAACAATTGCAAGATCTACAGTCCAGCAGTGCATCAGATGTGCAAGAGCCAAGCCAAAATTGGCTTCCCAATTAATGGGAAACCTGCCAAATACAAGGGTACAACCAGCTCGGCCATTTATTAATTCAGTAGTGGATTTCTACGGAGCAATGTGGATACACTACCGAGGCAGCGGAAGTCGACCGCAGAAAGGGTATCTGACAATATTTTGTTGTTTTGCGACCAATATAGTCCACCTGGAAGTGATAAGCGCCTTTATCGGTGCCTTAAAACGGCTTATGAGACGGCGTGGTCATGTTCAAAACCTGTTCTGCGATAATGCAACTAATTTCGTAGGAGCCAAGAATCAACTTCAGGAATTGACCAACACAATATATACCACTCAAGGAAGAAACTAGATCATCTCAATGTGCAGCGGAAAGGGTATCATTTTCCACCTCAAACACCTATTACGGCGGAGCATCGGCAGCCCTTACTTACGAAGAATTTGAAACATTAGTGATTAAGATAGAGGCAATACTCAATTCCAGGCCATTGAAGGGGCTGTCATCTGACCCAAATGATCTAACGGCACTAACACTTGGACATTTCTTAATCGGTGAACCTTTGACAGCATCTATGGACCCATTACCTGAAACTACAATGGTTAAATTACTCACTTGGTGGAAATTGGTCACGCATCTCAAAAACGAGTTCTGGCAGAGGTGGTCAACAAAGTACCTTAAATGAACTACAACAGGGTACGAAATGGAAGCAACCAACACCCAATCTTAGACCTGGCGCCATTGTTATTATAAAGGAAGATAATACATCACCGATGAAATGGCCGCTAGGGCGCATAATTTAAACTCATATTGGAGAAGACGGCCGGGTTTGAGTAGCAGATGTAAAAACAGCAACCGGTGTATTTCGCAGAGCTATACAAAGGCTGGTTCCTCTGCCAATCGAGAACTTAGACGAATCTGCACTTACCAGTACACAGGAGGTACGTCAATATAACGAACAACCAAAGCGGACGGCAACTCATTTGAACGAGGGAAGTAACACCGATTTTAAAAATGACGACCAATTACCGCCAAAGAAATCTCGAAGAACATATGGATCAGCAATAGTGTCGTTCCCACTAGTATGTTTGTGTCTACCTTTCACAAGCAGTCACCCAGTAGAAATCAGCCCCTTTCCATCTCAACTCGGTCTTCAATTTGATTCCGTGGGAACAGCAATGTTGGCATCAAACGACTGGAACCTACTGGTGTACTACGACTTGGAGGCATATTGGACTGAGTATACAGAAGTCATCAAGGGAATATGATCATTAAAACTGTTATATGGGAAGATACTCGTAACTTACAAGAAATCTTGTCGATCCATACTCAGTCAGCTCATGCACTTGGAAGAAGGCCTGAGAATGAGAAATGAATATTTTGAAATAAACGCTCCTAGTTCTCGACAGAAGCGAGGAGCCTTAAACATTATTGGAACTGTGGCTAATTCCTTGTTTGGAGTTCTAGATGATGAATATGCCATTAAGATGTCGGACGCTATATGAAGTAATGAAAAGAAGAGCATTTGCTGCGACTGTTGAAGAACCAAACATCTATAGTTGACTCAACTTTAAACATAATAAACAATGATCAGTTGGCGGTTATGGAAAAATTTAGAGCTCTGAACGTTCGTATGAATGAAATGGTTGATTATTCTAACCAAGAGCAACTCATCAATACTGCTTTGGGTGTTTCTATCGAATTAACACTGGTCATCTCAAATATATAACGAATTCAGTCAGCTTTGGTTAATGTTTTAACTGACACTAATCAGGGCAAAATAAACCCAATGCTTCTTTCACCGCAACAGTTAAACAGGGAGATCTCGTTTAAAAAACGTCATGTTACTGTCGCACTTCGCTTGCCGATAGACTCTTTAGATTCAGTTCAACTGTTCAAATTATTGTCCATAAAGAGCAGGATGGTCAACAACCACCTCATTTTCCATCTTAAATTTCCACTAGTCAATAGAGAAATACTGAAAATATTCAAGATTATACGCGTACCGATAGTGGATAACAACAAGTTCATTGTGATCAAACCAGGTGCCCCATATTTAATCATAAGTCAACACCGTGACCAATATTACCCCTTAACAGAGCAAGACCTAGCCAGCTGTTTAGTAACTGAACCTGCTACATTTCTGTGTGAACAAACAACGCCGTTGTACCACAAGGCAGCAACTTTAAGCGCATGTGAGGTCAATTTATTAAACAACATGTCGATATCCAAGCATTGCAAGATCGAGACCCTGGATGAAATTCAAACTTGGATTCGGTTCACAAACCCCAACGAATGGATTTACGCAGTTAAAACTAATTCCACCATCAACGCGGTATGCGACAATAACATTTCATCAATGAAGCTTGAAACTGTGTTATCAAACAAGATCTATTGACGCTGCGTGGACATCAGAGTTACCAAAGCAATACATAGAACATAAAGTATAGGTACATCACGAACAATGTCGCCCAAACAATTCACCTTGAACCCACAGAGGAAAACAAATACAAGGTGCATTCACTGCAAGGTTGTTTGGACGAAATTCGAACCGTACTCGTATGGTCGTGAACAATTTCATAATTTTTGTTGTTGCACTTAATTTTTGCTTAATAAACAAAACTGTACGATATTAAAATATTGTCAAATAATGAAAAAATGTATGAGAATTGATTTATTGTCAAATAAGCAAATTGCATGTAAGTGTTAGTCGTAATTTAAGTTATGCTAAATAAGCAATAAAATTGTATAAATAGAATTAAGTTTGAAGCAATAAAGCACTGATTTTTCAACACTTAGAAGAAAAAGTCGTATTTATTTATTTATTTATTTTTTATTTTTTTCATTTATTTCATTTAGTTACCACTGTACATTTGAGAATATAAAAGATTCTTATAGATTATGTAGAAGAAAAATATATGGATAGAGTGCTTAAATTTGATAAATAATGACAATAAGAAAGAATTTAATTGAATACAATTAAATTGAAAAAATAATTTACCTAGTAATAATAAAAAAAAAAGTATTTGTACATAAATGTAATTAAATTCATTTTAGCAGATTCAGTATTTAGAGTTAGATGGAATTGAGACTGTGTGTGAATTGGAGAAATTTCAATAATTAGTAGAAAAATGATAAAAGATTTCTGAGGACAGTTTCTTGAATTCGATATTCGACCTGATAGCAATGTGTAGATTGTTCCATAAACTGACGGCATGAATAAAAAATTGCCTAAGCAGGTATGCTTAAGCGGCCTTGAGACAAGTTCTTAAAATAAATATGATGGCTGTTTTTTGTATATCAAATTGCCAAGATAAATGCTGCATTTGTACTTAAAAAAGCTGTCAAGAGAGCATCCCAAAATTTGACGAGAATGGGAAGATACGTGGTCGAACCTGCGAAGGTTAAAGCCAAACCGAGCAATAGAATTAAAAACCACATTGAGCTTTCGGGATGAGATCGAATCCATATCCGAGAACAGTTCGCATCCATAAGTTAATATTGGCACTAGGAGAGACCTTCATCTTAATTGCAGTTGGAAGAAAGTGGCGACTAACTGAAAGGCCACGTAAAGAAGCATATATTTTAGATACAGTGCTATTAATTGATCACCCCAAGATAAGTTGCTACTGAAGATCATACCTAGGTTTTTCACGTTGGATACTAATTCTACTTGGATTCCATTCAGGAAAATGGGGGGGATATCATCGAAATGGGGCACATGTTTAAATATGGAAATTGCCTTGGTTTTAGTGGGGTTCAACAACAGTATATTTTGTAAAGCCCAATTGGCGATTGCACATAAATCGTCATTAATTTTGGAAATGGCATCCTCGCCAAGTCCTAAAGGAAAGCTATAATACAATTGAACGTCATCGGCATATATATGAAAAATACAATGGAATAATACAGACGGCAAATCGTTAATAAACATGGAAAAAAGAAGAGGACCAAGATCCCTGTGGGACTCCAATATTCACAGGACGGAAAGACGACAACTGACGATTGAAAGATACGGCTTGTTAACGATTGGTGAGATAGGACAGAATAAATTTATTGCTCGAGTTTGAAAAATTGAAAAAAGTTGCAAGTTTACTACATAAAATTGACGGGATAACTGAGTCAAATGCTTTGGAGAAATCCAAGAGCGTTACTATAGATAACTTGTCCTCATCGATAGCTTGTCGAACATCGTCAGATGCTTTTAATAATGCAGTAATACAACTGTGTCCGGATCTAAAGCCAGACTGAAACGGGCATATAAGCTTGTTAATTTCAATATATTCTTTGATTTGATTACTTATTAATGACTCAAAGGCTTTGGATAAAAATGGAAGGACTGCAATAGGCCGGTATTCATTCGCCTTTTCCTTTTTTGGAATATGGATAATTTTGGCAGTTTTCCATTGAGTTGGATAGTTGGATGTCATAATAATGTAATTAAAAATGTGGGTTATGTGGGAGAGAAAAGAAAGTAGAAATATTTTTATAATTTCAGGGTGGACATCTTCTAACCCAATACATTTTGACTTTACAGCAAAAATGGCTTTGCCAACGGTTATAGAATCTACGACACATAAAGTAAAAGATCCTTCCAATGAATTCATGGATAGACGGTGTGGGGGGTATTTATTTGATTGGAGTCAGCATTAGCAAATTGTTTGTTTAATTCCTCTACATTCACATCACCGTTGAGTACACATGACTTTTTACTCAAACCAATCTGACGTATTTTATTCCACAAGAACTTGGAGGACTTATTGAAGCTAAACTGGTTTGAGAAATGGTTGACTTTAACACGTCGTGTCTTCTTTGTCACCTGGTTCCTAAGCAGTTTGACATTGTTCAACATATCAATACACCTATATCTTTTCCACCGTCGATAGTAAGAGTATCGATTTCGGTTGGTGGGGATACAACCAAACTGAATCTCTCATAAAAGTTTACGGGGAGAGTACGATAACTTTGGCGCCAAGAATTGATAATGGTATTTTGTAGAGAGGTTAAAAACTAGCGTTTTTAACTATGGGAGGGGGGTCTATCTCGCCCCGTTAAGGAGTTAGTGGCAATTTTAGAAAAAAATGACTTAAAATGGGAAAGAAATTATTAAAAAAAACAACGGCAACACTTACAATAAAGTACTATACAGGATTAAGAAGCCTACAATTTGCTCTTTAATATAAAATTTATATCAAATTATTCGTGCGAATATTTTTTGAATAATTCGCATTAAAAATTATATTTTTGGGGAAAAATTAAAAATTATTTTTTTTTAAATCAATATTATTCAAAATTGTGAGATGATGCACCCAATTGGTTTTATGTATTAAAGCGCATATCAATTCTGAATCGTACACAAAAAACCGCATGGGTTTATATATTCTAGTTTTTGAGAAAATTGAAAATTACTAAAATTATTTTTTATAAGACGTTTTTTTTGGTATTTATGGTGATCTCACTTTGAGGATTAATATTGATGATAGGGTCATCTTTGTAAGTAAAGTACAGCACATTATTTAGCGTGACCCAGAATGCACCACGAGGAAGTAGATTTGCATTGCATTCCGCGTCCCAGTCAATCAGTTTGTTAGTAAATTAGGTGTTAGTTAAGAGTAGTCAATTAAATGTTCAATGTACTCGTACATATTAAAAAGGTATGCAAGTTTCGTCAATGAAGTCATCATACACACCGTAGTGGTGTCAATGTCGAGTTCGTCGATGATGGTGAAGAGCCGAGGTTGTTTTGGTGGTAAAATACCTTCTAAGTGCTCATTGTGAACGGTCGGAGGGTCGAAGTCCTTCAGTTGCAAACTCACACATTCTTTACCTTTGACAAAACCTGGGTACACTTTTTTTACGTCAATTAAAAATTCCGTGATTTGGGAGCCCATGTCGTCCTTATAATTTTTTTCAAGGCAGTATTTCCGGTAAAAGAAAAGTGCCATATATTGGTGAAGGTGCTACGTTGTATTGCGGCATAAAAAAGATTTTTTGAGAAGCTTGTTCTGATTCTCAAGATCATTTATAGTATTGGTTGCATCGGTCTTGTCAACATATTCGCCTTTGCTGTGGTTTGTAATTTCATGAGTCGTAGAAGTAGGGAACATTTTCTCAATACCTATGTATTGGCGTGCGCTGTCGGTACAAGTACCACTGCTGTTGGGGTTAACGTATTTGTGTATATAAGGCCACAAGTCTTCTTTACTTTTGGAGTTCACTTTAAAGAAGCGTCCAACCTTATCTTCTTCACAAAATAACCCCAACACTACGATTTGCATTTGTTCGGTTACACGGCCTCTGTGGTATTTCCTTTTGTAAGAAAGGTCTCGTCGATTTGTATAGTTTTTCCTTCGCCGCCAATGTTAACATCGAAGTGAGATGCTACTATTTCGGCTATTTCACGACAATAGTTATAGTAATCTATTATAGTAGATTTACTAAGCTCACTTTTATTGTCGTGATGGCGCCAAGCGATTATATGCTAGTTTTAAAATAATAACATGCATGTAATAATATTTTTAAAAAATCCTTAGGTTGAAGTTAAGGTTTAATTAATTTACCTGAAAACCGTGTTCACAGGCATTTTGTTAACAAAAGCGATAATTATTGCGAGCACTTCGCGAATCTCTAGCCGATGTTGAGGTCCATGGAAAAATGTACCGATAGATGGGTTGATTGTATTTCTACAATTTTTGTCACCTTTTCTTTCAGAGCTTTTCTTTGAGCATCGCCACATCCAACCGAACCTTACATTTCTACACTTTTCTACCTTCATAGGTAAGTTGCAACACAGTGGGGGAATGGATGTTTTAGTGGGTATTAAACCAGATTCTTCGAAAAATTCGATGATTCTTTCATTGGTCGACACCAAATCTCCGAACGAACAAAACACTGAGAAGTTATTTAGTCTAGGATGGATAAGAGGATGCTTAGCCGTCATTGCTTATTCACAAAAAATATCACTTGATTCGTACTACGGTTGAACACAGAGTGATCTTTGTGAATATCAATAACTACACAAAAAGAAATAACGGAATAAAAGCCAAACGTTTGTTCGGTTATATTTTTGCATCATTATCAATTGCATTACATATTTCATACGTACAAACATAGATATTTCGCAAAGTAAATAATTCACTGCAACATTGGAACATGTGAATTTTCTATAATGCGAATTAGTGAAACTTTGTTATTAATGGGAACTTTGTAATTTTGTGATGAGTACTGTGGATGAAGAGTATTGATGACATAGGCACCTGCGTGACGAAAAGCACATACCCCGAGCGGAGCAACGAAGTTGCGTGAGCGGGACCTGCCGCCTGCGGAAAGAGAGTTGAAATCGCTTAATCCCACGAAGCGGGTAACCCGTGTACTCTTAATTAAGAAAACTATTTATATAAGCGACTGCGAGATGTTTAAATAATACTCATTAAATTATTCAAAGGAAGACTACGTACATACTCGTACATAAATGCCAAAAAACAAAACTAAAGTAGTTATTTCAATTTCAGTTTGCTCAAAAACTAGTGGACACAAAGCCATGCGGTTTTTTGTGTTCGATTCGGAATTAATACGCAATACAATTAATATTGAATACAAAAAACCAATTTGGCGCATTATTTCACAATTTTGAGTAATATTGTTAACAATTTTTTTTTTTTTAGTTTTTTACTAAGAATTTGAGTTTGAATGCGAAGTATTCAAAAACTATTCACACGAATAATTTGATGTAAACTTTATATCAAAGAACAAGTTTCGGGCTTCTGTATAGTAGTTTATTGTAAGTGTTACCGTTGTTTCTTAATAATTTTTTTCCCATCTTAAGTCCTTTGTTTTTAAATTGCCCATAACTCCTAAACAGGACGAGACCCCCCCTCCCATAGTAAAAAATGTTAGTTTTTAACTCCTCTACAAAATACCGTTATCAATTCTCGGCGCCAAAGTTATCGTACTCGTGCCAAGTGTACCTTTAAAGTGTATAAATTTTAAAATGAAAACATAACAGTGAAGTGCAGTGTGTGTAATTCTAAAGTAGATAGGCACGACGCTAAAATCCAATGCGTTAAGTGTGACCAATTTTTTCACGGAAAATGTTTAAAATTACAAAAAAGTGACATTGAATTTTTTTTAAAGAGTGGTCAAAGTTACAACAATTGTGACAATTGTGTCTCTATACGGAGAAATTCCATCTTGGCTGATAGTATTCCTGTCGCAGCAACCTGTTCTCTTATGATCTACAGATAACTGATCATTGTTTGACTACAATTCAGTTTGATTGTTCAATTCGCAGACCTAAACCATTACACTTTTCAGCCTTGCAAGGAGAGTTGTCTTTTGAGTTCTGGAACGATGTATATAGCGCTCATGATCCATCAATTGCTATTGATTTATTTATTAGTAAATTGAAATTTCATATTTCTAATTGCAAAATCAAAATCAAAGCGTAAATACAAATAAATCTAGGTGCATCAACCCGTGGATGACGTTTTATTTGTTGAAGAAAATAAGAAAAACAAATGAACTTAACTTAAAAGTTTTTATGTTAAAATCTGCATGAGTTAAAATTAGAAATAACACTTTGTAGAGATAATTATTTCAGACGAAAACTGGTTGAAAATATTAGGAATTCTAAGAATGAGTGGGACACAGTTAATGAAATTTTGAATAGGATAGTAATGTTGATATATCTGAACCAAGTGAGGTGGCTAATGTTTTTAATGACTACTTTTCAAATATACTCAATGATTTCCGTGGTGTTCTGGGACAAAATAATTTTTCGTGTCACTATGATAACACAATAAGGCAGGAGCAACACCAGTCTGCTTGTTTTTACTTTGAAAATTTCACACCACTGGAAATACATAAAATTATACAATCGCTAAAGAACTCACACTCTTCTTCACATGAAAATATTTCAAGTCACGATCTTAAAATTATTTCTCTTTTTATCTGTGATGCTTTATATCACATATACAATTTGAGTGTTCAACTTATAGTTATAGGATTCTTGCCCGAATCCCTTAAAACCGCTGTAGTTATTCCTCTCCATAAAAAAGGTGATACTAAGTCTTTGAATAACTACCGTCTTATTTCACTTTTGTCCACCTTCTCCAAGGTGTTTGCAAAAGGTATGAAAGCTAGAATACTGTCTTTTTTGGATAATACTAAATTCTTCAGTAAACATCAAATCGGTTTTAGGAGCGGAAGATCAACTGAAGATGCCTCATTAAAACTTTGGGGAGAAATTTATAACAGCGCAAACGATTCTAAAATTGCTACAACGTTATTTATAGATATCTCAAAGGCTTTTGACATGGTGGACCATTCGCTCCTATTCACTAAATTGTACAATGCAGGTTTTAGAGGTTTTATTCATACATGGTTTTCGTCTTATTTGTGGAACCATGAACAAATGGTCAGAGTAAAAGGTTGTATGAGCTCACAGAAAACAATAAATTTGGGCGTACCACAAGGTTCTGTCCTGGGTCCGATATTGTTCTTAATTTACGTTAACTCCTTATTTACCCAGCCTTTTAAAGGCAAAATCACCGCGTTCGCAGATGACACAGCTCTAACTTACTCTTGTTATAACCTCTTTGATGTCAATGCAAACATTAATTTTGACTTAGATTTGCTTCGTAGGTGGTTTGAAAAGCATAAATTAGCAATTAGTAACACAACAAAGAACATGATTTTTTAAACTAAGGGAAAATTGACAGATAACTTTTCTCTACAATATCACTCACCAAATTGTTTTAGATTTAATCTAAGAATTGTTTGTCCTCATAATCAAGGCGTATCAACCTACAATACCGATGTAACTTGCTCGACAGATTGCTTCGCTATTGAACGTGTCGAATGCTTTAAATACTTAGGCGTTATTTTAGACTCAACGCTTAGTTGGAGAGAAGATACCCTACATTTAAAACAATACTTTAACTTAGTAGGAAGACAGCTTTATCACCTTTATTGCGGATCCGATATTTTAAAATTGGTATAGCATGGTCTTCTTAAATCCAAGCTTCAGTACGGTATAGCCTGCTGGGGCGGTACACATTTCAACAAAGTACAACCCTTGCTAGTTAAGCAAAAACACTGTTTAAGAATAATCTACAAAGTTAATCGCACAACCCCCAGTTTTAGATTATTCAAGGAACTTAAGATACTACCCCTAAAGCACCTTTACTACTATAAAGTCTTGAAAATATTGTTCCAGAATTATAGGTATAACGTCGCTAGACTATATGGCAATCTTAACTTGCGAGCTAATTTCATGAATTTTGTACCTAGAATCAATAAAACACTTTTTTCTCGTTTTTTCACCGTCATTGTTCCTCGCTTATTCAACAAGTTACCGGAAAGTATTAGATGCGAAAGAAGGCAATATTTGTTCTTATAAACGTCATAACTTGGCTTTTTGCCTACGATCATTGTACAGTAGATCAATTTCTTATTTAGTTTATGATTTTACAATTTTTTCTTTTTACACATAATTCTTAAATTGTTTCACTTAGCTTACTATTGCATTTGTTTATTTTTACATACATTTTCCCCATCAATGTTTAAATATCTTCTTTTTTTTGCTGAACAATAATGGTACATTCGCCACTTGGCCTTGGCCTAACACGACGAGTTTTTAATGGAACAAATTTTTCAAAAAGATATTGAATATTGGAGTTTAGAATGCTTACTTGTTCAGTTGTGTCAGGAACCATGTATATTGAGTGCCAGTTCAAGTTACTGCATTTATTAAATAAATTAGACACATTTAAGTTGCGAAAATCAAAATATTGAAAGGATTGATTTGGAGAAGAGTCGGCATTCAAATCCAGAGTACAGAAAACTAGATCGTGGTACAAAAACACTTTAGCAGACAGTTGTTGATAATATTTCAACAGATTTTTACATATAGCAGAGACGGTGTTTTATTGGAGGCAAAGTGGGTAGCATCGGAAGAGTTTACAAAACACATACTAAGAGCTTTCACGGCGTCCTTTAGACGATTACTACATAGACTCAGTAAATTCATATTAAAGTCCCCACACTCTACGAAGTTTGGAGAAAGGTAATTAAATTGCTCAATTACTACTGTGAGTCCTTGATAACTGGCAACATTTGGAGGGTCATAAATTGACCCGAAAATTGTAGTTTTATCGCCACTTAAAGCCTCAACAAACACAAAGTCATAAGGATGCGTGGGAAAGGAGAAGTCGAGTTCTAATGTGGCTTTTAATGTAAATTGCAGATCCACCTCCCGTTCGGACATGACGATCAGCACGATAAGGCGGTTTAAAACCCTGCAGAGTAAATAGGTCATCGCCCATATCAGGACCCATCCAAGTTTCGGAGATGCAAATAACGTCAATCATTATGACAAATTAATTCACTAAAAGCCTAAAATTTTCATTCATGACGCCAGTGTTAAGGTTACTGCGGCTGGTCATAACAAACATTACTATCAGGTGCGGGGTCGAACACAAGAAGAGCTCATCAACAATGGTAGTTAGTGTAAAACGAGATTGAGAAAAAATTACTGAAATATCTCCAAAATAGATAGAATTAAAGAGAAATAAAAGGAAGTTTAGCGTAAATGTATAATAAAAAAGAGCATAAGGCAAAAAGGAATTGAAGAGAGACTAGGCTGCATAAGCTTATATTGAAAGTAAAAGTTGTTGTTGATCATTGTTGTTATAGGTATTGTTGTCACCATTCCGTCCAACTACATTCCTCAAATCTTCCAAGCAGCGTATAGTATTAGTAATTGTTACTTCCTTCGGACACGCACAAGGCCATCAGCGGTGAAAACATTAGAGATGAGAGATCGGCGTTTCATCTTAAGAGCTTCTCGCTGCAGTTGGTGGTTTTTCCTCGCCAAGCTTCCGTTCCTGAGGAATGTTTTGTTGTTGTTGCGGTAGTTATAAACTGTTCTCAGCAAACTTTGTTTTGCACGTTTGTCAGAGAATTTCATAAAGATACATGCATCTGCAGTGTTGGGATGTTTCAGTGTGGACCTCGCACGGAAAATTGTTTTTAGAGGCGGAGGTGAGATATTTTGAGCATATGTTGTGATACATGTTGGTTAAATTTTCATCGTGTGTTTCGGGGATGCCAAACATGACTGATCGATTAAGAGGTCTAAGCGTGTACATTCTTGACGAATTTCACGGACTTTTTGTTCAAGTTCTCGTTTGGTTTCACTGACCTGAATGTTTAGTTTTGGTTTAAGCGCTGATAGCTTTGCATCCAACATTTTAGTAAAATCCTCTCCCCATTTCTCCAGTTTCATCAAGATTTTACTTCATAATTTGTCAGCGACACTGTTAGAGCTGTTGTTTCCAGATTCTCTGGGTGAGCCGTGGTTTTGTTGTTGCAGGCGATGTGCTCTCGTTTCAAGTGGCATTTTATATATGACAGATTAAAAAAAATAAAAAATTCCACATAAGATTTTCAAAATAGACTATTTACTGAGAGTATTCGTACAAAATTTGCGAGCAGTTGGACTAGAGCACTTGCCGAAAAATAAGAAATACAATCAAGAAACATAGCCGTGGTTAGAAAGCAAAAAACTTAAAAAATTAAGCGGACGGAAATAATTAAACTTCTAGACACTCTTCATACCCGAGGTAAGATAGCTAAATATCATTCGCAAATACATTGATATATTGATACAAGCACCTAATATATCCACTACGAGATCAAGGTAAATTCACCCTGATCATACCGCCGGAATAAAAGCGTTCCGACGTTAATAATTGTCATCGCAAATGAAGGTGAACAACCCTCGTTCATCTCGAATGAAGAGCTTCAAACGATCTTCGGCGCAATTAGAAGTAAGAAATCAATCGGAACCGATGGGAACCGATGGAATACCAAATATTGTGCTTCGACATTTCCCACTAGAAGTGGTGGACATTTATACCACCCTGTTTTACAATGCAATGAATAATGCATATTATCCAGCGCATTGGAAAACTGCGGTGGTACATCCCATCCAAAAAGGGATAAAGTCACCTCCAATCCGGCGAATCTCCGATCGATCAGTCTCCTTCCAAACATCAGTAAGGTTTTTGAAAAAGTTAAAGTAGTTAGAGTTAGTAAGTTAGAGTCCTGCCTAAGTGGGTTGAGGACAGGAATATAGCTCCGAATAATCAATTCGGTGTCGAGGCGGGACATGATGGTATTCATGCCGCGTCATAACTGGTTTCTGATATTCAATGGAACAAAGCAAAGAAACAGTGCACGGGTGCCTGCCTGATTGGTTTGGAGAAGGCTTTCGATACCGTATGGTTAGAGGGACTCTTCTACAAGCTGAACGGGCTGGGCATTAGTAAACCACTGCTGTATATTCTTTTCAATATGCTCACAGACAGTTTATCGTGAAGAATGGCGATGTGACTTCTAATGGAACATTTCATATTAAAAACGGTGTGCAACAAGGTGCTGTTAACTCGCCGATCCTATTCAACATTTACACAAGTGATCTGATAGGTTCACTTCACCATGCTATAGCGTACGCAGACGACTTAATCGCGTACAGATCAGGTCCAAAGATTCGTTTGCAACGTGACTTCGATAAAATTAAACAATATTGCGACGACTGAAAGTTGAAGATCAAATTTCAGAAATCGGAAGACATTCTGTTTGGTACTCCTTTGTCTGGGGCCTATACGGATACCAGAAAGAATTGGCGAAAGTTTCAGATCGTTGGACAACAAGGGCAGCCACTTGCTTTTAGAAACGCATAAGATACCTTGGGATCTGGCTAGATCAACATCTGTATTTTAACAAATTTGACGATGAAGCTTCCTCTGCTTCTGCAGTCCCCCAAAATCGTTAGTGCTGCCGAGCAACATCCCTCGTGTCGTGACTCTCTCCAGCCCTACTCAACTGGAGACGCTCCGTACTGCCGTGTGTGACGTCTCTGTCGTAGTTGAGTCGCCTGTCCGCAGTAAAGAACAATCAGATCATATAAAAATAACCACCCCACAAATGTTTTCTTTTGCAAGGTTAGCTTTACTAAACGGTTAACTATTCTTATAGAAAAAGCAACACAATTGTTAAATAATAATATTTATTACAGAAAAAAATGAATAAGCATCACCAAGAAACTTATAAGCAAACAATACCTTCAGAGGAAGAACATGCTCTTTTGTCTTGGGTACATCCTTTGGATGTCCCTTGGTACAAAATTGTATTGTATTTCAGTTTCTTTGTTGTGTTACTGTAATTATTCATTGAGGCAGCTATTTCTTGGTCAAAGTTTCTGACTTCCTATGATACAAAATATACTGGCAAATATTCTTCTTTTTCTTTTGTTTCATCTAACCACACCACACATTTTTTAAGTATTTTCCGCAGTTAGGTTTTATCTTCGTTGAAGGAAGTGGTAATGTTCTAAGTAAGATGCATTTAGTTAACTTTCATTTATTTATGTTCTTGGGTTCTCTGACAAAATGTTTTAACTCCAAATACAAACCACACTACCAAATTTGATTTTGGAGAATAAGTTCTCCTTCTGTTTTTTATAAGAGACTTGAAAAGTCTTTTTTTGTGTTTATATTATTTCCTTGCAAAGTTCGCATTGGAGACGAACTAGGACTTTTATTACTTATGTTTGCTTAACAGCGGCACAACGGCATCAAAACAACTTTCCGGAAACAGTTATTGCGAAGGCTCATATGGATGTTTATGATGAATTTTAGCATTATATTTGTATGTAACCACTTGAGAATTTATTTCGGCTTCAGTGTCTTCCAATCGCCAAACCTTTTTGAATTATTTTTTGATTTTGTATTTATATACCTATATGAAAGGAAATAACTTTAATTTTAGGTCCCATTTTATAAGTATTATCATAATAAATTTTATTGCTCTACATTGTTTGGCATGTGGTAGCAAATATTGTAGTTTGAATGGTTATTAATACATGTTATTATTATATCAGAAAAAATGTCCTTAATTCTTCAAGCCAAAAAAGAAATTTTTGCTTCTTTATCATATTTAATATACTTATAACATTCACAAGATTGGTACACTAAAATAAACTCGTGTTTTCATGTCAGTGTTTTCTGGTTCCTGATGTTAAAATAGAAAATGACAGAAACCGTCAATGCGGCTTTTAGTTAATCGTGTTAGTAACTTAATTTTTGTAGAATTAAGAGAACTGAAATTATGAAAATGTCACGGTTTAGCAGTGCTTACAGGCAAAACAATAAAACTATAAGTAACCCAATTTAATAAAATTTGTAGTGTTGCCACATTTAGCCAAAAATCCCAAAAATATGTAGAAACTTCATACCGCCACCATGCTCAACAATTTGGCTTACATCGTTCGACTATGTGCAGAATTTTAGTTCCTACTGGTTTCAACAGGATGGTGTAACATGTTATAGTGCTGCAAAACAATTGATTTATTGAAGGCAATGACCACCTTGATCATCATATATGCTACCGACAGACTGTTTTTTATAGGGATATTTGAAAAGCAGCGTTTATACCGTCAAACTGGAGTCGGTTGGAAAACTTCAAAGCAATATACACAAAGAAAACAAAAGTGGTTTCTTATAAAAAGAAAACTTCAAATTTAGACTTCTTCATACTTTTTTCCGCCAAAATATGTAATTCATCTCATTTTTTTGCAACTTTGGAACGTGTTTGTACTACCACATGAGAAGAAATATCAGATCATTTCATCTAAGTCGGTAATATGTTAAAACTTAAAAACTCAAAAATGTGTTATTATGGAGGTAAGTCCAACATTAATTTTATGACTATATAAAAACATTACAGGTCCCTTTTTTAATGCAAACAAAGGGGATCGCCTATAAAATAATATATGTGTAAAGCACTGCCAGTTTGTAGTTTTTTTTGGCGAGACATAAACGTTTAATTTATAATAGCCTGGAGGATATGCAGTCTTTCCTATAATCGGTCTAAAAAATTCATGGGTAGGGCGAGATGGACCCATTCTGTGGCCTACTAGGTTTTCGGATTTGACCCCAACGGAAGGACATTAACTCATCAGAAAAAATAACATTGGATATGGTTCATAGGATTGACGAAGCAGCTGAAAATTTTTTATTAGGATTGAAGGAATGGACATTGTAAGAGCCTTTCAAGGATAAGTTCTTGCGTGCAAACAAATCAAATATATAATAAAAATAATAATAAAATGCAGTCTATGCTTACATTTTTTTTCTGGAATTAAAAAAAAAAATTATAATAATTGCTTAACCTGTCACTAAAAGGGGGATCGTACGAGGGCGGGTCAATAAGTCCGTGACTTTTTGAATTTCTGACCTCTTTACTGAAACAGCAACACTGCTCCTGTCAACAGGCATCTGTCAGTTGACTCCTGTCAAAATTTAAACTTGCTGCGTCAGTTAGTTTGTGTTTGACAGCTATTTTTATCAGACTACTCACTAATTTGAGGAGAAAATGGAAAAAAGTGAATTTCGTGTGCTTATTAAGCATTATTTCTTGCGAAAAAAAAACATTACCGAGACCAAGGCTAAGATTAATAAATACTATGGGGACTCTGCACCATCGATTTCAATGCTAAAAAAGTGGTTTACTGAATTTCGTTGTGGCCGTACAAGCACTGAAGATGCCGAACGTCCTGGACGCCCAGTTGAGGTCTCTACACCCGAAACAATCGAAAAAATTCACGATATGGTGTTGGCCGACCGAAGATTGAAAGTGCGAGAGATTGTGGAAGCCGTAGGGATCTCGCATGGCTCAGTGGTTTCAATTTTGAATGATCACTTGGGCACACCCGCCCTCGTATCTTCAAAAACTATTGACTTGAGTCAATTTTGTGTTTATTCTTTCTAACGAGCTGGATGCATACGCTTTAATTTGTTTAAATTAGTTTCATTCCAAAAAAAAAACAATTAAAAATGCGGTCCTTATACCTCTGAAAACTCCTTTTCCTCTAAAATCCGATTAAGGAGAATAAATAATTTCACTCGCACACAGCCAATGAAGACGATACGTCTTCTAACGTGTAAATCCTGGAAAGAATATCGATTCCCCCTGTAAAGAATTTACTCAAAAGTAGTGATTATTCAATTCGAGAAATCTCGATTGATATTAAGCGGCGTATACATTGGTCAAATTCACATCAAGCATGTGAGAGTGTATAAATAAATTCTGTTTGATGTGGCATATACACACATCAAGCATGAGTTTTTTTAAAAAGAAAATATGAGTGACACGGACGATTGGTGCATCACTTTGGGACTAGCGCTAAATTTTTAAATTACCGTCGCTTTTATGTTTGATTTTGCACACAACATATACGTGTCTCATTTTCACTAACACACTCTCACATGCTTGATGAGAATTTGACCCATGTATATGCCGCTTTGAACTCCTTTGTGAATCAGAAAATTCATTCAATGCTGTTTACCTATTTTTCTCATTACATTAATTCCAGAAAGTTATATAAAGTTATTCTTTTTTGATTTCGATTAAACTCTGTTTTTGATTAAAATGCAAAGACCTCAAAATTATGTTGAAAAAATATGAACAAATTTATGATCTTTTCCACATTAGTAGCACATTTTTCAGATGTATAGACACGGCGAGAGACGCTATATTGGGAAAAACATTTGCGCAATCTAGTCAAAATTTTACAATTAGATATCCTATTAATCGAATTCCATTGCTTCCTGCAGCATAGACTTTTTCCCTACTAACATTCCCAATTTACTAGCATGCCCTGTTGATACTAACTTAGTGCGTTAGATCATCTTTCTGTTAGATGTGTTATCCTTTCCAGTCCAAAAATCAATAATCTGACATTTAGATGCCATCTGTCCGAAACTATTAGTAACTGTGCTGATAATTACAAATAAGTTAATACCACCGAACATATAGATTATTAATCCCATAACAAAAATCAATATCAGTGTGCAAGTTGCTGTCCAAAACAATCACTTTCAAAAAGAGAAATTGCATGGACAATATTAAATTTAATAAAATCAAAAAACTTTTGTCGAAATCCAGAAAATGGGGAATATACAGACGAAAGTAATGGTTATTCTGACACGAATAATGAAAAGTAAAATTGCAGGGGTCCGTAACAACACCAGAACCAAAAAACTTAATTGCTTTTAATGAAATTCTAAACCTTTCTAGAATGGAAAAATTCTAAGGAATAACAGTGCACAATCACCCAACTTTCAACAAAATGATACAACTTTTTCCTCAAGCGAGGGAGACTATGAGTTTTAAAGCGGTTGAATGAATAAAGATGAATTTTAGCGCATGCTTGACATTGCAGTGAAAGAAGTCAAAATCATTTCACAGCCTGACAAAGTTCCTGGTGACCCAAATAGCTGCAGACCCATTAGCTTTCAAAATGGCTGTAGCAAAATCGTGGAAAAACATAATTAAAGTCAAGCTTAAAATTTTCATAAAAATGCAAAAAAAGTGAAACAAAAATTAACATTGAAAGTGCTGAGTGCTAGATGTTGAAAAAGCGTTCGATTTCTCTTGGCACACCGGACTTATTTTAAACGTTATAAGAACAGGGTATTATCTTATTATTTACATCATTGATTTTCCTAAAAGAGGTGCTGTCAAAATAGGGCAGACACTGAGAGATGTCAATATGGCGATATCGAGTGCTGTAACTATTTTCTACACATCAATTGTGCTTATAATACTACCAGGTGGTAACCGTCGAATAGTAGTAGTAGTGCAATGCCCTAGCTATGACTTTAAAACAGTCCTCGGCGATTTTAATGTAAAGCTAGGAAGAGGGGGCATCGTTGGTACTTGAAGCCTGCACAACACCAACTCCGATTACGGATTGAGGCTAATCGATTTTGCGTCGGGACGAACGAACTTAAGGGACGGTCGTAGCTAGCACGCGGTTCCCCCATCTTGGTATTTGTTGCGGTAAATTTTCCCGCAACAAGGCTTACCCTCTCCTCCTTCTACCTCATCATCCAGTGACCCACCGATCACAGACCTTGGAGGGAACCCACATAGGTTCATGGGCTATTTTACTTCAGAGGAGAACAAGGGGGTTCGGTCGGTGAAGCCATAAGGACGGTAGGAAGACTCACGACGAACCAGGAGCCCAGGTGCGACAGAACACCATTGTCGGAGTCCGTAGGCTGGACGGGAGACTCGCAACGGGATGCATCAGACAGGACGTCTGAAAGTCGTCGACGGGTGGGACGGACAATCCTTTCTAGCCAGACACCCCAACACGATGATGACTTGTGGGGGAGGACGATTCCCGGAACACCCCAACGAAAGCCATGAAAACAAAGGGTTAAGTATTACCACATCTCGCAACCGATGTGGCTACAAGTACCAGCATCACATCTCGCACTCGATGTGAATGCAGCTAGCAAGGGAGCTCAAAAAGCCAACGCTCAATGGGTGAAGAGATGATGATCACTTTTATAACTCCACCCCAACGATGGAGCAACGAAGGAGCAACAGAGGTATGCCGGCGTACGGCCCATATTATAAGACACACTCCAACGATGAATCAACTTTCAAAGTAAGATTCGATGGGTGAAGGGACAATGACCCCTTTGAAGCCATCACCCTACCGATGGAGCATCAAGGGAGCAGCGAAAGCTGTAAGTGGACGGCCAAGCTACAGACAGCCTCCAAAGATGAAATATACAAATTATAACAACAATAGCAACTATAAACAATAACAACAACAAACCACAACAATAACATTAATATAAATATAAACTATAACAATAACAACAAAATAACAATATTAACCATGGCAGCAGAAAGGCCCACAGCATAATATAAACAAACACAACATGAAAAAAAAAGATTTTAAGGAATGACCCGCTTTTGGTCACTCCCCACTCCCCCCAAATCTGAACGCCGATCCATCGGAGTAGGTACGGACCCGCGGAGAGTAGTAGCACAAGGCACGTATACTTAACTTTGTTTGAGGCGACGATCTAGAGAATAGGTAGATCGGGGTACAAGCAGTTTGGGTTTATACCCACACAACCTTCCTCCTACGTCCCAACACTCCAGCGACCTTCGATCAGACTTTCTTTCTCCTTCGCGTTTTGTAATTTTGAATAGTTCGATGGGGGAAAATTACCCGGGAATTAGAAGACGCAGAAACATTGCTTCTTGCAATTTTCCACGTAATTCCAGTATCTAGGGCAATAGCTAGGCACAGCTAGGACCCACAAACTTCCATAAACTCTCTCAGTGGAGTTCCCAGTGATCAGTGATATCTGAAAGTGGGAGCGAACTCCAATACTGAAGAAATTAGCTGAAAAACCCGTACGTTGGGTCCCCCAGAGTCAAATGTATGTGTGGGTGAGTGTGAGTGAGAATGGGTGTCTGGCGGGAGTTTGTGGAAAGTAAAAGAACTTGGTGACAAGCAGTGAAAGCAAGGAAGGCTGAGGTTTTTTGAACAGTGCGATTGTTTGGAATTGCGAAAAACAATCTTTCTTTTGTTTTGAAAAGTAAAGTAAAGTGGAGAAGATTAATTAAAGTAGAGTCGCTGGTTCTCCGACGTACAGAAAGGAAAAATAATGTGAAGGATAAGGAGAAAGGAAGCAGGAAAGAAGGATTCGTCAGGAGTATTGGGATAAGGAGAACTGTATCAGATAGGAGCACAGGCATCACCAGGAACACAAGTTAAGTATCGTGTAGTACAATGCAGTGTAGAGATTCGTTGTTTTTTTGCAAATTGAAAAGTGAGACTCCGGTAGACCGCTTTTGCGTTGAGAATCTCGAGAATAGAAGATACATGCGACGCATTAAAAATATATTGTGCGGTCGAGAGTTTTCAAATAGCGGGTCACTCTACCGACGAGTGTGCCGCTAATTCAGTAAATAAATCGACGAGCTCAAACGGGAGCTTTTATAACGTCGTAGAAAACCCAGCTTTTTATTTTTCTTTGTCGTTGTTTCCTTGTCTTCGGGGAAGAGTTTCATTCTTTTTAGTTTCGGTCTTTTTTTTCCTTTTGATCAGAGGTTTCGTGATTTCAATCGAAAATCACGTGGCGCTTAACGCTCGTGTTTTTTACCCAGGTCTAGCTGCCCTAAAAGCGCTACCTGGAATATGTAGTTGAATTCAAAATTTCTTTTTGATTCCAGGCAACCTTGTCAGTTGCCGGAATTAATCGTATTAACAAGAGTACTTGGAGAACTTATGATCAATTAACTATCAACCAGAATGACCACATTGCGATCGACGCAAAACACTCTTTCAGCGTTATGGTTGTTCGAGCGCTCCCAGGAGACAAAGTAGACTCCGATCATTACCTTGTTGTGGCAAAGGTACGGTTGCGGACGTCCCGAACAACGCCAAGGCAAGCTAATGTTGTGAGGAATTTCGATGTCAGATGGCTACCATCTCTTCAAAGGTCCCTTGCCAATCAATCCGCGAAGACCTATGGCAGCACTACCAAGAAGCCATCAGAGATGCCGCTACTGATGTCCTGAGTTTCACTCGACTGCCACGACGAATCCACTGGTTTGATGACGAATGCCGGCAAGCACATGCAGCTAAGCAAGACGCACGCAATGCTGTGGTGCAAAGAAAGTCTAGGGTGATGTCAGTGGTGGTTTTGCGAGTATTAAGATGGAAGCGGCGAAAATCAGTTTGGCGGTCAACGAGGGTAAGACCAAGTATAAGCTCTTAAGCAAAAGGGACGCTGAACACCCATGTCTCGGAAAGAACGTCACCTTCAACAGAAATAATTTTGAGGTAGATAAGGACTTTGTCTATCTAGGCTCCGCTTTAAATTCAGACAACGACATCAGCGCTGAGATCAAACGAAAAATAACTCTTGTCAATTCGTTGCTTCTTTGGGCTAAGAAGGTAATTGACGAAGCCCTCTATCGAACAATAAAAGTTACCCTATATAAGGCCTTAATAGTCCCAGCTTTGCTGTATAGCGTAATGGCAAGGACATTATCAAAAACGGATGAGGGTGCTCTTGGCCGCTTTCAGAGGAAAATTCTTCGAGTGATTTTCGGTCCCGTCTGCATTGACGGTAAGTGGAGTAGCAGAAAGAACGGCGAATTGTACGGACTGTACAGCGACATCGACCTAGCCAAAAGGATGTAGATCCAACGACTGAGATGGCCGGATCATATAGAAGAATGAACACCAACGCTCCGGTCCCAAACCTAGAATTCGCCCCAAAGGGACAGCGCAGTAGAGACTCAGGTAGCGCACGCAAGTGGGGGGGAACTTCAACCAACTTAGCCCACTAAACTGGAGGAAGCTAGTGAAAGATCGGGCTGTCTGGTTGACTGATGCCCAAATCTGATATTTGAATATTATAAGCAATACCAAATTAAAATCAACTCGGAAAGATGTTAAGCGATCTTTTATACCCGAAGAAGATCTTTTTGCCTTCTTCCTAAGAAAAATCTAATACTAAATATAGGTAAGAGTAATATACTGTGAATCGGTTCAGTCAGTTAGTTAGGGGGGGCTAAGGTTGTAATTTTTTTCTTGAATGTACAACAAGTTGAGAGTATTGTGTCCAAATTTAAAAGTAAATTGGAGCAAAACTATCGAAAATGCAGCGTTTCAAGCGACCGGCCCTCATCCTGCGCGACGCGCCTACTTGGAAGCTGCTTCAAGTGCATAGGACATGTGCAGAAAGAAATGGGCACTCGTTTGCGTGAACCAGAAAAAACAACTGTGGTCGATAGTGAAGCTAAGACAGGAAAAATAAAATAAAAAGGAAAACTCTCTTTGGAAAAAGTAAGCTCATCGTATATTATGGACTGGCCCTCCGACGCAAACGTCATTTTTGTAGTTCATGAACATCATAACTCAAAATCTACGTGACCAATCCTATTGATATTTTAAACACTATTTCTACATATAAATCAACAGGTAGTAACGGAAAGTTTTTTTTTTTAATTTTTTTCCATTTTAAATGAAAAATACTTGTCTGTAAAGATAGCGATGAATCCTCTCACAATAGATGAACTGCGATTTCATAGTGACAGTCAGTTCTGTCACATTTGTAAACAGGCTTTATTTGTCATCTCACAGGTAAATACCGAGGCCCAGCCCATAATAAAAGTAATTTAAAGTTCATAGTTACAAAATTTATCCCCGTGTTTTTCCATAATTTTTCGGGATATGATTGTCATCTATTTATAAAAGATTTTTCAAATATTCCGGGTAATATTAATGTTATTGCAGTAAACAAAGAAAGGTATAGATATATCACTATCACTAAATCTATTAAAGTTGATAGTGAAAAAAAAGATTGAGGTTAGATTTCTAGACTCCTTTAAATTCTTGGCATATAGCTTAGATTCATTAGCTACAAATTTATCAAAAGCTGATTTCAAAGTGGTTCGCTCAGTTTTTAGTACAGATGATGAATTCAATTTACTAACAAAAAAGGTGTTTTTCCCTACAAATATACTAACTCATGGAAGCAATTAAATGAGAAAAGTCTTCCTCCTCAAGATAAATTTTTTAGTTCAATTCGTAGTACTAGTTGTATTGAAGATGAATATAATTTTGCAAAAATTGTACGGAAAACCTTTAAATGTGAGAGCTTTTAAGCTTATCTGAAAACCGATGTTTTATTACTTGCCGTTATATTTCAGAATTTTAGAAAAGTCTGTTAAAGTATTTATGGATTGTATCCATGTCAATATTATACATCATCAGGCTTTTCTGGGGATTCTATGTTATTTACCCATCTAGTGGCTTGAATACTGCAAGGAGTTGCTTAACAATCAGTTTCCACGTGATATCGTGCCGACAGCTGGTCTACTCGAGGAGGAAGTTTCGGACTTTCCAATCGAAGAAAAAAGTATAGCAATCGGAAAAATTAAGTGGGGGAAAGCGGCGGGACCAGACAGCATTCCATCAGAGTTTTGGTCGAAGATGGAAGGAATCGGCAGCGTTTGGCTATCGAAACTTTTAAATAAATTAAAATGTGGACAACCTATGCCGAATCAGTGGAGAAGTAGCTTCTTGGTTCCATTATACAAAGGAAAAGGCGACACTCGAGAATGCAACAACTACCGTTCAATCAAGCTTATGTCGCACACAATGATAATCGTCGATAGAGTTTTAAACGAACGTCTTCGGCAAATAATAAAGCTCGATAATAGCCAGTGTGGATTTGTTGAAGGAAGATCGACGGTGGATGCTATCCAAAGCTTACGAATAATAATGGAAAAGCACCGAGATTCGTCTAAGGATTTAAACATGGTATTAAGGTATCGACCTCGAGAAAGCATTCGATCGAGTGCCTAGGGATCTCATATGGCGCTGAGGTCTCAAAACGTAATGGAATCATATGTAAGAATAATACAAGACATGTACGGAAACGTGAAAACTGCGGTTGAAAGCTCTGCTGGACAAACGAGAGAATTTCCAGTTAATGTCGGAGTGCATCAAGGAAGCGTACTTAGCCCTTTCCTCTTTAACGTAGTAATCGACTATCTTTTAAAAGACTGCATGCGCGAAGCAAATGTAACGCCAATTCTCTTCGCTGACGACGCAGTTATACTTAGCGATAACGTCGAAGATTTACAGAACGCCTTACATTCATGGAAAAATGGGCTAGAAAGAAACGGGTTTAAAATAAGTCATTCAAAGACGGAGCATTTGACGTGCCCATTTGCGCATCCGTTGCGACCTGTTCCGGACATAATGTTAGACGGAATAGTTCTTCCGAAAAGCACTATCTTTAAGTACTTAGAATCAATCGTTACCATGGAAGCGAAATGTGACGACGACGTAAATCGCAGAGTGAGTGTGGGATGGATAAAATGGCGGGAAAATTCGGGAGTCTTTTGCGACCGAAAATTTCCACTCAAATTGAAGGGGAAACTCTACACCACGGTTGTTAGACCAGCGCTTACATACGGTTTACAGTGCTGGACAATGTACGAAGCGTTTAAAAACAAAATTAAGGCAGCGGAAATGAAAATGTTAAGGATGTCTAGTGGAGTCACCAAACGCGATTGCATTAGATCTACGCGTATAAGAGGAAGTCTACATATAAAGAATTCGGTAACCGAACAGCTTGTGGCGAATAGAATAAGCTGGTATTGCCACGTTCACAGAAAATCTGCGGAAAATTCGGTTAAAAAGGCACTATCAACTACGGTCACTCCAACTGTAAGAAAACGAGGTCCGAAAAAGAATTCCTGGATTTCTCAGATAGAAAATGCGCAACAACGCGTGGGGCTAAACTCTGAAGCGATCCAGGACCGAGCATTATTTAGACGCGTTCTGCGGTCTGCGACATTAGCCAACCCCATAAGCGGAGCAACAGCGATGCAGTAAAAATGGGAAACTCGTTACGCATAAGTTCGTATAACGAGGAAGGGGTTAATAAAAGGATAAGAAGAAGAAGACGTTAAATATGTTCTCCTTCGTTCAGAAAACTATTAGAGAATGTCTTCGGAATTGTTGTTGTAGTCATACGAAGGCAAACAATAAATATATGAGAGGCTTTAAAAGTGACTGTCCATCTGAATACTTAACGTATTTAGATGCTAATAATCTTTATGGTTGGGCAGTGTCACAGAGTTTGTCGTATGGCGAGTTTGCTTGGAAGAAAGTTGATGGTTTCCATATTTTCAATATATCATCAAACTCTCAAATTGGATACATTTTCGAGGTAGACTAACAGTACCCCGAATATCTTCATGATAAACATAATGATTTGCCTTTTTGTGTAGAAAATAAAAAACCTTCGAATTCTAAATGTAGTAAGCTCATAGGAGATTTAATTCATAACTTAAAACATATCATATACTACAGAAATTTGCAACAACCTTAACAAAGGATACTTAGAATGGGGATAAGAGTATGCATAGACATATATGTATATAGATTTTTTTAATGCATATATTTATATTGTTTTTTTGTTTTTTTTTTTGCACTTGTGTCAGCCGGAGACATATCAAACAAAGCATCCAGTGTTTTTGTTTCCAGTTTGTAGCTACCGATAATCTGATAAAAGCTGATCAGATATGAAATAAGCTAATCTGATTAATCTGATAGCTGTAGATGGCATGACTCTTCCGGTTGCATGCAGAACAAGCGAGGCATTAAATTCTCTCGTCCTTCTGATAAAAGTTGATTTGATAAAATCTGATCAGATTAAAAGTGATCTGATCTGAAAACAGCTATGATAGCCACAGATCTGATAAAAGGTGATGTGCGTTGCTTGAGGTCTGATGCTTTGATGATGAGCTTGCTGAGTCTTATGAGCTTAATGAGTCGGAGGGCCTTTTTTTTTTTGGTTGCGTTCACGTATGTGATAATCTTCGAAAGATACTAATAGCCCGGGCTATCAGCAATCGCCATGCACGATTCGCAAACCCCAAGTAATCGATTTCGGGGATGCGCCTATGTACTAACCCATACCCTGCACTCTTCTACCACTCTCCCCACGGAACTGCCGTTAAGTACTACTTCCCGGGATTGGTAAGCACTTTATGCCCTTCTTTCTTCTTTCTCCATTTGCTGGTTCGACATTGTGTACAGTATTTACTGTTCTTTGTTTTATTAGGGATGACGTCTGGGTTTGATTTTCATTAATGCTCTCTGACTCTTTCCAACCGTCGAAGTTCCTTCATTTTTTGCCGCAGCCTGTTTCACCGCATCCCATATTATACTTGATGTTAGCATATGGTTTACGATGTTTTCAAAGGTTGGTGTCTGTCCAATTTTCTCCTCTAGCTCTCTGCGCTCTGTTCTGAAGTGTGGGCACTGGAAAAATACATGCTGTGCATCTTCCCTAACCGCTCCGCAGTTTAACCAGAAGGGAGATTCCTTCAGACCAAACCTGTATAGATATAGTCGAAACCAAATATACTTGAGTTTCAAACCACTTAATTACAACAATGCTTTCCTTTCACCTCCTTCTATCTTTCCGCCCGCGCCCTGGCAACAGTAAAAGGGTATCATAACCCCCTTGAGGTGCGCGTAAATTATAAAAAAAAGGCGTCATGTCCAGTTAGAAGCTGACTTAAGTAAAAATCTACTTCTCCGTAGTTACGTTCTACCCCTTTACGAATATGGTGTATAACTCGGTTGGTCCATCTCCCCTTTGTAGACTGGTCCTCTCTCTCTCTCTCTTGTCAAGCACTTGCGCTGCGCTGATTTTCTCCCAGCTCGATATCTTCTACTGAAACTCCGGGTTCCCGAATTTTGGCATCGTAGGTCCTTTGTGGCTCAGTGGCCAATATATCTGCTGGTAGCATTCCCGCAATGACATATATAGCATCACCTGACACTGTCCGATATGCACAGCAAACTCTCAGAGCACATAGTCGGTTGACAGAATTAGTCTTTCTTGCGTTTGACTTAATTTTCAATGCTTTCGCTCATATTGGTGCCGCATACATTTTGATTGATTGCACCACTCTTGACAGAACTACTCTCATTTGTTGTCTGGGTCCCCCTATGTTTGTCATTATTCTGGATAAGGCAGCGCTTACCTTTGCAGCTTTGTCGCACGTTCTTTCAAGGTATTCCTTGTAAGTGAGCCTAGCATCGATCATCGTATTTAGGTATCTGATAGCCGTTTTTGATGTTATATCGTGATCGCCCACGCTGATGATGATTGTTTCTCTTCTAATACGGCGCCGTATTTTTTGGTACCTCCTCTCAATCTTCTGCCCTGAATGGCTTCTCCTGGGGTCGTAGTTAGCTTCCGAAAAGCATCTACTGTAGAACGAGCCTTTCTAAATCCATACTGCTGGTTTGAGTGTCCTCCGACTTCATCAAGTGACACCTGCAATCGGTTGCATATAATTCGCTTCAGTATTTTACCCATCGTATCTGGTAAGCATACATATGGGACAGTATGACAAGGGCTCATCTGTTGGTTTATTCCCTTTGGGCAGCAGCACAAGACGTTGCTTTTTCCATTAGTCTGGAAAAACCCCTTCTGTTAAACACTTGTTATATATTTCCACAAATGCTTCTGTATTTATTTTGACGGCTATGCAGTCGATTTATTATTGCTTAATCGTTTGCATACATCCAGAAGTTCCACTTGTGTAACTGGTGGGATCTCCTGCGCTGGTTCTTTATGCTCTGTTGGTGCTTGCTGTGGAAATAAGCTCGACATTATTTTTTGCATTAAAACAGGGCACAAGGGTGAGGGTGCCCTAGAGCCCTTTAGTTTTGCCATGACCTTCCTCTGGGCGGTACCGCAGGGATTAATATCTGCTTCCTCGCAGAGTTCTCTAAACATGTTGGCTTTTCTTCTCCGAATGGCTAACTTAAGGTCCTTAAGCTTATCTTTGTATTGCACGTGTAAATCCTGGTAGGAGGGCTGACCTCTGGATCGCTGGTATAGTCTTCTAGCTCTATGGCACTTGCTGCGTAGCTCTTCTATCTCTTGGTTCCACCAGTATACTGGTGGCCGTCGGTTTGTTGACGTTTTCCGTACCATAGATACGTCGCAAGCCCTAGATACTCTTTTAGTAACCTCCGCCGCAATCGTATTTGCTGTTCCTAGGTTCATCGTGGTGCCTTCTTTGGAAGGCGCTTCTGGGTTGTTACCATTGCTTGCACTTCAAATGGGATGGCCTGAAGCACGGCCTCTAGCATCATCCACGAGCCTATCTAGCATTTTCTAGAATTCTTGCAGGGCTCCATTTGGAGATGCGTGCCAACAGTATATACATATATACCCCGTTTACCTTCGCTCGGACGAACCCTATTCCAGGTGTCATTATTCTTTCTTCAAATGCGTAGTCTCCGCAGGTCCAAATAGCAGCTCTCTTCGAGGCATCTGCTGGCCAAACTTTAACATCGAGGTTCCGATACTGCTCGCTTGCTACGGTCACATCAATCTTCAGCTCTCTAACAGCTTGTGTCATAAAGTTCTGTGCCGCTTCGCAGTGATTTACGTTAAGTTGCAGCACCTTCATATTCCTCTTGTGACCTTTGCAGCATCTTGGTATGCAGGGCATACTGAACTTCCTGTCGCTTGTTTGGTATTGCTACTTCTTCTTTCTTCATAAAGGATGCATCTTGGGTCATTGTTGCAATTCTTGGACACATGACCTTTCTGCCAGCACTTGACGCAATTTTCGCTTCTGTCCACAGAACTCTTACATACCTTCACAAGATGCCCAAAGTTAAGGCATCCGAAGCATCGTTGAGGTGCTACTTTTTCCCGTATTCGGCATACCGCCCATCCGATTTTTAATCTTCCTACCTCTGGAATATTTTTGACAGCGTTAATCGGGAGGCTGATGACTGCTGTTTGCATCCCTGCGTAGTCTGTCTTCAGGGATTTAATGGAAGAGGCTTGAGTCCCTCGCAGTTCCTCACACTGCTCGGACAGGGCTTGGCAGATCTCTTCCTTTGTAGTGACGCCATCTAGATCTTTGCATTCAATAAGCACCTCGTGCGTTAGGCACCTCACTTTCGCAACTTCCCCGAGAACTTTTCCAATTTTTATTCGGTGCCTTGAGGTTCTCTCATCCGATGCTTTTGTGAGCTCAAGAAATAATTCTTCATTAGCCATCTTCCTTATGCGAGTTACATCAGAGCCTAGTTTATTCAACTCCGGGTTGGTGTTCACCTCTCTGAGAATATAACAAACGGATATTTCGCCAGTCTTCTTAATTACCAATGCATCCGGCTTGACGCGTATCTTGCCTCGGCTTTTTTCCTCCACTTTTGTCCCCTCCGCTTTCTTATCCTTACGTTTTGTAGTTTCTGCGCCTGGCTCAATGTCTAGAGGTTTCGTCTTGAGACCCATGGTCTTCTTCGTTTGCTTTTCCGCCCTTTAGCCCTCATGGGCGGTTTGTTTCACCTTTTTTACTCCACTTTTCGTGACAGTGTCGGCGTATGATGGTGTCGATGTTTCGGTGTTTGATCTAGTCCTTTTTCGCTTGAGTTCTGGTAGTTGTTCCAACTACTGGTCCTCCAGGTTGGAGGTTGTGCCGCCGGGGTAACTGCCCGGCCATTTAAAAAAACATAAGTTACGGAGTATCAACAAGCCTCGGATATGGACGGATCTAAAGTTGACAACCCACGCAAACGATTTAAGGACAATGAGCTTCGGATATGCACGTGGAGTGTTAGATCCCTTAATAGACCACGTGCAGCCGAGCAACTAGCGGAGGCCCTAGACTGCTGCAAAGCAGTCATAACCGCCATTCAAGAAATGCGGTGGGATGGGCCAGACAAAAAGAAGATGAAAAACTGCGACATCTACTACGGCAATTGCTATCGACGTCAAAAGCAGCGCTTATTTGGATGCGAATTTGTTGTCGGAGGCAGACTAAGACAAGCTTCCGGCATGTGTGCGAGCGCCTCGTAGCAATCCACATCAAGGCTAAATTCGCCATCATTAGCCTTATATGCGCGCACGCCCCCCCCCAGAGGAGAAAGATGACGACAACAAGGATGTCTTCTACGAGCTCCTTAACAAGATCTACGAGCAATGCCCTAGCTATGACATTAAAATTGTCCTCGGTGATTTTAATGCAAAGCTAGGAAGAGAGGGTATCTTTGGTGGAACAATCGGAAAATATAGCCTGCACAACACCACCTCCGATAAGGGATTCAGGCTAATCGACTTTGCGGCGGGGCGAAACATTGTCGTGGCTAGCACGCGGTTCCCACATCTCGACATACACAAGGGGACTTGGAGAACTCCTGATCAATCAACAGTCAACCAGATTGATCACATTGCGATCGACGCAAGACACTCCTCCAGTATTATGGATGTCCGTACGTTCTGAGGAGCCAACATTGGCTGGGACCATAACCTTGTTGTAGCCAAGGTACGGTTGCGGATATCCAAAACTGCGCCAAGAAAAACTAATGCTGTGAGAAAATTCGACGTCAGACGGCTACAATCGCAAGAGATCGCCAAGTCCTTTTCCGATCGAGTGTCTCTTAATCTCTTAAGAGGTCCAATGCCGCCAGCATCAAGCATCGAAGACTATTGGAAACACTGCCAAAATGCCATCACAGATGCCGCTCATGATGTGCTGGGTTTTACTCGTCCAACACAACGAAACCCCTGGTTCGATGATGATGGCCGGCAAGCACATGCAGCTAAGCCAAATGCATATAACGCGACGCTGCTAAGAAAGATCAGAGCTGCTCATGAGCTCTATGAGCGGAAGAGGAGAGACGAGCACCGGCTTCTCAGGAGGAAGAAAAAAGAGCATGAGAAGCGCGCGATCGAGGAAATTGAGAGATGCTACTCCAGGAATGAGGTTCGGAAGTTTTACCAAAAGGTAAAAATAACATGCCGCGGAACAAACCCCGAACCGAAGCCTGTAGAGATGAACAAGGGAACATCGTAGTACAATCGCAGTCGATGCTGAGGATTTGGAAAGATCATTTCTGCAGACTGTATAACGGCGATGACGGACCAAATACAGCTGTCAAGCAGAATTAACCTTTAAAATTGGACGATGATAACCAACGATTCCGTCCACCCGACCTGGATGAAGTGAAGATAGCTAAATCGAAGCTTAAGTCCAACAAAGCTGCTGGAGCGGATGGCCTGACTGCCGAGCTCTTCAAGGCGGCAGGCGATGACTTGGTAAGGAGCATACACCAACTCATCTGTAAAATATGGTCGGACGAAAGTATGCCCGATGAATGGAACCTCAGCATTGTTTGTCCAATTCTCAAGAAAGGAGACCCTCTGAACTGCGCCAACTACAGAGGCATCAGTCTCCTTAACATCGCATATAAGATCTTATCCGCCGTATTGTGTGAACGCCTGAAGCCGTTCGTCAACAACCTGATAGGTCCATATCAGTGTGGCTTCAGGTCAGGAAAGTCCACCATCGACCAGATATTCACATTACGGCAGATCTTGGAGAAGACCCATGAGCTTCAGATCGATACCCACCACCTATTCATCGAGGTGTATGATAGCATGTATAGAGACGAGCTATATAGAGCAATGTCTAGTCTTGGCATCCCTGCCAAACTCATCCGTCTGTGCAGGATGACGATGGAGAATTCACGCTGCTCCATCAAGGTCGGTAAAGATCTCACCGAGACCTTTGACGTCCAGAAAGGATTTAGACGAGGCGATGCGCTGTCATTCATTTTTTCAACATCGTACTTGAACGAATAGTGCAAAACTCACGAGCAAACGCAAGAGGCACTTTCTTTCAAAAGTCCGTTAAACTACTCGCATACGCCGACGATATTGACATAATCGGGAGAAAGCAGCTTGATGTCAGTGGCGCTTTCGCGAGTATTGAGACGGAAGCGGCGAAAATGGGTTTAGCGGTCGATGAGTGTAAGACTATACTTGATGTCAAGCAAAAAGGACAACCAACACCGACGTCTAAGGCAGAACGTCACCCTCGTCAGAGATATCTTAGAGGTAGTTAAGGACTTTGTCTACCTAGGCTCCGCTATAAATACAGACAACGACACCAGCGCTGAGATCAAGCGAAGAATAACTCTTGCCAACCGCTGTTTCCTTGGGCTAAGAAGGCAATTGAGCAAATCGAGCCCTCTCTCGAACAACAAAGGTCACCCTTTTCAAGACCTAAATAATCCCGGTCTAGCTCTATGACGCAAAGGCATGGACATTATCAAAAATGGATGATGGTGTTCTTGGTTGTTTCGAGAGAAAAATTCTTCGGGCGATCTTCGGTCCCGTCTGCATTGACGGTGAGTGGAGGAGAAGATACAACGACGAACTGTATGGACTGTACAGCGATATGGACCTAGCCAGAAGAGTGAAGATCCAAAGACTGAGATGGCTGGGTCATGTAGAGCGCATGGACATGAATGCTCCGGTCCGAAAAGTCTTCGAATCCGCCCCCGAAGGACAGCGCTGTAGAGGAAGGCCAAGACACGCAAGTGGAAGAGGACCTCAGCCAACTTAGCGTGCGAAACTGGAGGCAGCTAGCCAGGGATCGAGCTGGCTGGAGAAGCTTGTTGACTGAGGCCCAGGTCCACCCCGGACTGTAGCGCCACCTAAAGTTATAAAGTTGATAGTTGGATCCCACGAGTATGAGGGAAATTAGGTCGATTAAATCAGAGACCCCTGTAATGTGGTAAGGCTAAGTTACAACCAGAGGGCGCCAGGTATCTGGAGGGCTCCGTTAGCGATGCTGTATGGGTTTTAGGTCCCCAGCATCATTCAGGTACGGGTCGAATAACGCCTTGCCTTAGGGGACAAAATGCCTATTTATGGGCGGCATCTACTCGCCCTGTCACAAAAATTTCACTGGGCTTATATGTTTTTTTTTCCGTCACACCCTCCATTTTTTCCGCTCTTGGACGGGGACTGCTTATTGGTTATTCGCAGCTAGCCTACATATCCGCTACCGTGCTGACCCCCTCGGTAGCCTAAGCTCTGGCCCGAGGAGTCTGATGAGCTTGATAATCCTGATGTGCCTGATGTGTCCAATGAACCTGTTGGACATAGTTAACTTGGTGAGTCTGAAAAATCAATGGGTCTAATGAGCTTGATGCATCGAATAAGCCCAATGTGTCTGGCTGTTAGTAAGTCACTTGAAGCTCTTGGGGTAAATGGGCCTGATAACCCTGACGTCGAGTCGGACGTGTCTTATGTACCTAATGAGCCTGATGACCTTGATGAGTTTGATGACCCTGATGAATCACATGAGTCGGAGAGTTGTATGAGGCCGATAGGTCTGTTGAGCCTGATGCGATTAAGAGCTCACGAACTTTATGCTTCTGAAAAGTATAAGAATCCTAATGAGCGTCATTAGGTGATGAACCTGAAGGTATTGTTGTGCTTTATAAGCATAGCATAGCGATCCCTGGTAAGTCTAGTGAGCTTGATGATTATTATGCGCATGATAAGCTGCTTCATATCAAAATGTGAAAACATATTGCGGTTTTGTTTGTTAATATCTCTTGTTACAAATTGTTATGAATTACTTGGTGGTTTGTACTTTGTTTGCTTTTCTTACTTATTTTTTTTATATTTTCAGACTGTAAGAGATCTTCCTCAAAATTAATTAAAAATCAAAGATTTATTTTATATTTTTTTATTTCTAATTTTTAGACAGTAGGTAATGACCCGATGCAAGAGTACCGATACCATCTGTCAGTACATACCTCTTATCATCTAGATAACTTAGTGCTAGCTTATTTACAGACTGTGTATTAGTATTATGTATTTTAGTTCTAATTATAAACATATTTCCATAATATAGTTTCTTGTTGTACAGAAAATCTCTATAATTATCAATATTCATACCATCTAACTCTGTTTTCCTTACTCCTTTAGCTTCCTTAATTTGTTTATTTTCATTTTCGATTTCAACTGAATACATCTTGGAACGAAGACCGACAAATTCTCTTATTATTCCTCCACTCATTTCATCATTCATATTACCTTTTTGTTTTTCATTGGTATGTAATATATATTACCAGCAGAATAAGCTGATATATCAAGCTAGTCGTCAATATCAGGCAGTATATCATTATACAAGTTTTTAGTTTGAATACAATTAACAAATGAATCAGTGTCCATATAATTTAATCTTATATTATTACCGCTCTTTGGCTGCATGTATTCATAGTGGAAATCATACATTTTCAATTTTGACATTTCGAGTACAGCAAATCTTATATAAATTGGTTTGTTATATATCGCGTGAGCACGACTCATTTGAATAGCTAAAATGTTGTCTGTGAATTGTAATGAATTGTGAAAGTTTGGTTTTGTTAAAAGAGTTCAAACGTCTGAACCTTTTCCACTAGATACTCTCCCAATTTGTACAGATTTTCACATCTTTTTGTTTATCTACATTTTCCATAGTTTTACCATAAACAGCATTATTTAAAATTTTAAGAAGTTCTTTTTAAATTCGTTTCTAGCCAATGTACTGTGATGTGTATTTAAATCGATATATTCTTTTAACCAACAAGATTGTTCGAATTTCAAAAATCTATGTATTTTTAAAATTTACATGTTTAAGACATTGTTGCACATTTCTATAGTGTATGATATATTTTGATTTATGAATTAAATCTGCTATGAGCTTACTACATTTAGAATTTGATGATTTTTTATTTTCTACTTACTCATAGATGGGAGGCGGTGAAGCTCTTGATAGAACCAAGCCTTACAATATATTCAAAGTGAATAAATAAATAAGTACTTAAAGAAAACAACAAAACAAATTATAGTAATAAGTAAACAATTAAATTATTAAATTAATAAATAAATAAATAAATTGATTAATAAATAAATTGATTAACAAATGAATGATAGTAATAAATATTCAAGTGAATAGATAAATCAGTACAAAATGAAAAACAACAGAACAAATTATTGTATAATAATAAATAAATAAATAAATAAATAAAATAAATAATAAATAAATTATTAAATAAATAAATTGACTAGTAAATGAATGTTGATAATAAAAATTCAAGTGAATAATAAATAAGTACAAAGTGAAAAGACAACAAAACAAAATATAAAAAATAAATAAATAAACAAGTTAATAAATAAATGAATTAGTAAGTGAATGATAATAATAAATAATTTATTATCTGGCTAGGTTTGCTATCAATGCGTTATCAGAACAAATGCATGACACATTATATCGCTCATATAGTATACAAAGTATTAGCGATACGAGATCAATATTGCCAATTTGGTGTTATTATTATTTTCAAAACTTTATTTTGAATGGTTTGTAACTTACGAACGTAACTTGTTGCACATCTACCCCACGCTAGGGAACCATAAAATATAATTGCTTGGAATTAGTACTACTTTGTATATTATATCAACAGTTTATTTTTTATGCTTAATTTAGACTTACGGTTGATGAAAGGGTATAACACTATAATTGTGATCCCAATTTTTTTGACTATTTCTTGAACGTGTAGGCCAGAAGGAAGGTGCACCCAAAGATACTTAGCACTTGAACGCCAATCGGTACTCGTACCATTAAGTGGAGAAAGGTTTCATTAATACCTCTGTGATCATTGTTGGTATGGTAGTCTGAAATAAGCATGTCTTGTGTATCACTGTCGGTAATGTCTTCTAAAATTTCTGTACGGCGACTGACCTTAAAAATTTTACTGTTTGAAAAGTATTTGAAATAGGTGTTCCGGACAACCTTGAAAGTTTCGTCATTTGCTAAAATTGCGCATTGTTTTCTTGCAGGTAGAAATTTTTAAAAAATATCTGTAATGACTTCTTCAGCAAACATAGGTTTCAAAATTGTGCGTCGTGATTTATTTCTGAAAGGCACTTGGGATAATATTGTCCTTTCTGTATCTGTTCTAGAGAGAATCAACTGAGTATTGAACTCATTGAGAGGACGCTCGGAAATACAGATATGGTCGTTTGCATTTTCTGCAGATGAGAACGTGAGTGAAACTTCAAGTGAATAGACGTGTTTTAATTTACTCCTGATCTAAAGGGATTTTTACTTTCACGCCAAAGAACGTCAAACAAATCTCTTTTTTATCTCTGCTACCAATCAATTTAACGCACTATGCCAACCACACGCGGACAAGCCCACAGAGAAAAGCCTGCTGTAGCCTTTACATTTACGCCAGATAAATCGCCAGCAAATTTACATCAACCGAAGTCCCACTCACAACCTAAGCTTCCATGTCGGAACAACTTCGGGAAATGGAGGATAGTTTAATGCTGAAATTTAAATTATTGCTTTTAAAGTCTGAATATAAGGTTATAAGAAAAATCAGCGACGCCATTGCCTCTCTTAACGAAAAAGTGCACCAATTTGAGAGCGACATATCAGAGCTACGGGGTGACAATAGGAGGTTAAAACAGGAATCGCGGAGCTCCAACGTAAAGAACGGCTTCGTGACGTGATTGTACGCGGCATACAACGTAACCCAAACGAAAATCCCATTGATTTGGTAAAAAAATATTGCTACAAGTCTTAATCACCAAGTTTCGACTCTTTTGCCTAAAAACCAAGTCCGTCGATTATCAGACTTTCTTCGCACACCGAGTAAAGTACATTTCTTGGTGCATTTCGAGCAAAGAGAGGTTTAACGCTTGCAGAACTTATAATCAACTCTAAGACGACGACTTAATAAAAAACAATATTTTGAGCAATCTGTTATAAGGTGATGGGCATTGGGTATCTTCACCCTCAAAATTTAATGAATAAAGATTTGTTATAGGTAGAATTACAAGTTTGAAAATGAAAAGAAAATTTGAATGCATGTAATTCACATTTTTGTTTTTCGATAGTAGCGACATGACAAGGTACCTACTCGTACGAAATCGTAGATTGGACTGGTAAATTAGCCTGTGTGTACGCGCTCTTAACTGACCAAAAAAAACCCAAAATGCACAGCAAAATCCACCTGCACTGAGAATTTCAAAATTTTAACCCTAAAAGTGAAATGAAATCGTTTAAAACAAGAGAATCCTAAAATGAGACAGAAGAAAATCTGAAGAAGAAAGCAACACACAAAATTTCTCAAATTTTAGAATCTTCGTAAATTGCGGGCAAAATTTCGGCTACAAGTAGGACCGACAATAGACTTCAAATTTCCTCTATCGTGTGCATATACTCAACACATGTAAATATTTCTAGTTTCAATTGCGTGTGTGAACGTTAGGTAACTCGGTCTCTCGTGTACAGATACATATCCAGATTTTTAAGAAATCCTGTGTAACCCTTGGGTCAGTGAGATCTCGATAACGGTCTTTCAGTGTTATGAAAACGGTAGCGCAGTAATAAAGAACCAATCTGGTAGTGTGATTGTAGAAGCACCAAAAAGAGGCGGATTGTTTACATTTAAAAATGAAAATACATGTTTGTATGCTAACTGTGCGAGTAATAATGCAATGCTGTGGCATAATCGGTATGGACATTTAAATTTTCAAGGCCTTAAGGAAATGGCAAACAACAATTTAGTACGGGAACTTAAAGTGAAACAAATGCCTATTATAAACGAGTGCGTGTATTTGTGTGAAACCGTTCACCCAGGCTTCCAACAATCGTTCGAAAAAACTGTTAGAAATAGTGCACACCCATGTTTGCGGACCAATTAACAAAACTTCTATTGGTGGATCTCCGTACTTCGACACATTTATTGACGAGAAGTCGCGGTATGTTTTCGTGTTTTCCCTCAAGTCAAAGGACGAAGTATTTGAGGCCTTTAAATCCTTTAAAAGGATGGTGGAAAAGCAAATCGGTAAGAATTTAAGAATATTACGTAGCGACAATGGTGGCGAATATACATCGAAACAGTTCAGTAATTTTTTGGATGAAAATGGCATAGTCCGTTAGCTAACTGTCCTACATTCACCACAACAGAATGGTGTGACGGAGCGAGCTAATAGGACGTTGTGGAGATGGCGAGGACTATGCTTATCCACAGTGGTCTGGACGAGTCGTTTTGGGCGGAGGCAGTTGCAACATCAGTTTATTTACGCAACAGAGAGGGGACGAAAACACTCATAGGCAAAACTCCTTTTGAGGTGTGGACCAACAGGAAGCCAGCAGTATCCCACTTGAAAGTGTATGGATCTTTGGCGATTGCTATGGATTATACCTAAAAATGAAAGTTCAAGCCAAAAGGTAATGAGATGATAATGGTAGGTTACTCTGAAATATCAAAAGCATATCATTTGTATAATCTGGAAACAAAGAAAGTAATAGTAAGCAGAGACGTCATTTTTATTGAAAATAGATTCGTCAATAAATTCGAAGTAAAAGTTGGGCCAGAAAGGGAAAACGAGAATCAAAATGACGATATGAACGACGAAGTGAATGACGGGGTGAACGACGATGCGACCGACGGTGAGAACAAGATACAACGACACTTGATGTTGATAATCTCAACGCCGTCAGTCGTTTAAGACCTCCGTAGAGCTTAGACGTGTTCGGCTTTTGTTTGAGTAGTGATAATTACAAATAAAAAACAATAGAAACAATATCTGACATATTGGTCATAGGGCTCCAATTAGCCCAAGTGATAGTGTGCGCGGTCAGTCGTTCATAGACCTCCGTGAGGAATCAACGTGTTTCGGCTACCCGTAAAATTAATTTTAAAAAAATAGTAATTTTTACATAGACAGTTAGAATCGATATTGATAAGTGTTTCGATAGCCCAAGTGGTAGTGCCGTCGGACAAGTAAATCAGGGGTCGTGGGTTCGAATCCCGATAAGTGATAAAATTCTTTTTTTTTGTTTTTTTTTAAATTAAAATAGAAAACAGTCGAAAGAATACGAAAGTGCTATCGAACGATGAGCAAAAAGGAGCGGTCCGCTATTCCAATAGCGGGACCGGCAGATGACGTAATGTCATCTGATGATCAAGCCGTAATATCGGCCCATCCAGTGGCAATGACCAAACGGAGGAGGACAGTAAAACCAACTCCTAACCTTGTGAAGTGCCCGTCCCTTTCAACATCTACCGAAAAGCTGCCCGGTAGAGTGAGGGAAGAGGTGCCAACAACATCGGCAAGGGCAGCAAAACAAAATCAAAAAAGGGAAGTTGCAGACAATGACGACTTTCCATATGTGTCAGACGGCGGAGAAGGTCACTATATGGGAGGTGACAATGCGTTCGCATCGCTCGCAGCCTCGGAGTCAGAAGACGAAGAGGATGAAGTCAATGCTCTCAACAACAGCATTAAAGAGCTGCAGCGAAGAGTTCTTGCCATTAAAGAAAAACAAATGGCAAGAAGGGAGAGAGAAAGCCAGCCTGCACCACAGCAGCAGCAAGATGTCGAACAGACAAGGCCACGGGAGCAACAACAAAGCCAAAATAAAAAGCAGCAGCCTACGACAGTGCCAAAAAAATACATACAAAAAAATAAAAACCAACAACAACATCAGCAGCAGCAGAAACAACAACAACAGCAGCAAGAGAAACGACAACAGCAACAACAGCAACAGCAGAAACAACAACAACAGCAACAAAAACCGCAGAAGCAGCAGAAACAAAGGGTTCCCCCCATAAATACTCGTACGTTCAAGATGGAACTCAAAGACACGATCGAGTTATGTAAGTCGGCCATTGGCTCAAACTTTTTTGTTAAGAGACTTCGTGTAGATAGACATGCGATCCACTGTAATACAATGGAGCGCTATCATAAAATTAAAAACCTGTTAAAGGATTCGACGACGGAGTTCTTCTCCTTCACCCCGAAGGGGGAAAAGCTGCAAACTATGCTGCTGAGGGGGTTAGAACCGTCTACTGATCCAGAGGAGCTCTTAAAGCTGCTCAAAGAGAAAGAGTGCGACGGTCTCAAATTCGTGGGGGTTAAGCCGTTCGTCACAGCCAGAGCCAAAAGGGAGAAACGGAAGCTACCGTTCTTCCTGGTGCAGCTCAGTCCCGAAAGCCGTCTGGATAGTCTGAGGAGTATCAATGTCCTAGACTACCAGGTGGTTCACTGGGAAAAAGTAAAAAGGCACGAAAACATGTTGCAATGTGTTCGCTGCCAAAGGTTCGGGCACGCCGCGTCGAACTGCGAAATGCAGCCTCGATGCGTTAAGTGTGGTAAGAACCACAAGTCTGAAGAATGCGCTCTAGGTAGGGATGGAGCGTCAGAAAAAAGCCAACTCTCTTGTGTTTTATGTAAGAACACGGGACACACCGCAAACTATCGGGGTTGTCCCAAGTTCCAATACATAAAAAGAGTAAATCCGGCTCGACAGCAAAAGGTGGAAGTTAAGCGTCCACCTGTTCTACCACTAACACCAGCCGTTACTCCCCAGGTTACCTACGCCCAAATGGCGGCAGGTAGGGGAAATACGGCACAACAAGCGAAGGTTGCTTCTCAGGCCCCAGCGCCTAGAGCACCGGAACCGGCAAATGACATGCTAGCTATCTTGCTCTCTATCCAGGGGCAGATGGCTCAGCTGCAATGTCAAATTACCGAGCAAGCTACGCGGGTAGATCAAATATACGCGCTGCTGCTGAGCCTAACGCACCTTCAGTCGTAATGGGTACGTACATGGCGGAGCAAACCCTGAAGGTCCTTGCAGTGAATGTTAAATCACTGATTAGGATTGAGCGAAGAGACACACTGTTTTAGTTGCTTAAAGACCAAGCCCCTGATGTGCTTTTGGTTAGGGAAACTAAGCTAACCAAAAGACACAAAATGAGGCACAGAAGGTATAAAATCATGAGAAGAAATCGACCCAACTCCATACAAGGAGGAGGCGTTGCAATTTTCGTAAAAAAAGGTATACGTTTTAAAAGAATATACAGTCGTGTAGTACGTAGGTTTCAGGTGCTAGAAGCATGCATCATGTATATCCCTCTCCGTTGTGGAAAGCGGTTATACATGGTGTCAGTTTATGCATCTAAGGCTACTCAATCCACCCTATTCATCTCAGAGCTCGAGACACTTTTTCGATTTCTGAGACTGGAATTGGAGGAAAACTACTTCATTATCGGCGGAGATTTCAACGCCAAACATAGCGATTGGGGAAATAATACACCAAACACTAGGGGGAACCTGCTATTCAATTGGTGGGGTCAGCACATTGTGATGTACCGACTCGGCCTAAAGGCGACGGATAGTCCGTCGTTTCCTAGACACGGCTCCTATTTGGATCTCCTACTGTTTGACATACGAATATAATTGACAGGTACGAACCAACAAACTGTAAACTGTCTTCGCACTTTTGTGTATGACAGTGACCATTGCGGTCTTAGTACCGAAATAACCGTTCCGAACGAAAATGCGGAATTGGATGAGTATGTTCTAAGGCATGCCTACAACTATAGTAGAGTGCGTTGGACACACTTCTCCAGGACACTGACTAGAGCACTCTCCTCTAATTCGCTATACCCACCGTCCAACAGAAATCTGTCAAACGAGGAGATTGACTGGTATCTAAAACTAATGGACGAGACAATTAAACGGACTACGGACAAAACGGTACCTCGGTATCAATACACTGACAACGAAGACTTGTTCCGCAATTCAACTATAGATGCACTGCATCGACATAAAAGTAGACTATTGTCCAGACTGAAGACCTTGTACAGACAGTTTACTGACAGACATAGCCCGGAGATTATGACATTGAAGTCGTCGATCAAAAACCTCCAAACATTAATAAAAGAAAATTACAGGTCTTCTGTAAGTTTGTATTGGAACAATAAAATTCGGGCTGTAAACACCAGCAACCCGAATATGTTCCCGCAAATAAATAAAATATTTCGGAGGAAAGATCAAAACGACCTTCCATGTCTAAAAATCGCCCGAACGACTGACAACGAACGCATACTCCCAACAGCAGGCATAGATCCAAATGAGGCTATTGATGATGACAACTTCTTTGTGATCGAAGATCCGCAGGAGAAGGTCGAGGCTATAGGAGCGACTTTCCAGGAAGTGTACAAGACAAATGACATCATTGGTCTGAACCACGACCTGGAAGATCGAGTCCTTGTGCACAATTTCTACCTTCGAAATGAAATAATGAACTGGCGAATCGAGAGCGCGGGTTTAACCCAGTTCAGTGACGAGAACATGGCAAATAATGTCATCGCCAATGAAAGGGAACAACCCCCGTTCATTTCGAAGGAAGAGCTTCAAACGATCTTCGACACAATAAGAAGTAAGAAATCAGTGGGAACCGATGGAATACCGAACATTGTGCTTCGACATCTCCCACTAGAAGCGGTGGACATTTATACCACCCTGTTTAACAATGCAATGAATAATGCACATTATCCAGCGCATTGGAAAACTGCGGTGGTACATCCTATCCCCAAAAGGTATAAAGACACCTCCAATCCGGCGAATCTCCGGTCGATCAGTCTCCTTCCAAATATCAGTAAGGTTTTCGAAAAAGTCATCAATAGAGTCCTGACTAAGTGGGTTGAGGACAGAAATATAGTTCCGGATAATCAATTCGGTTTCAAGGCGGGGCATGATGTTATTCATGCCGCGTCTAAACTGGTTTCTGATATCCAATGGAACAAAGCCAAGAAACAGTGCACTGGTGCCTGCCTGATTGACTTGGAGAAGGCCTTCGATACCGTATGGTTAGAGGGACTCTTCTACAAAATGGACAGACTGGGCATTAGTAAATCACTACTGTATATTCTTTTCAATATGCTCACAGATAGACAGTTCATCGTGAAAAATGGCGATGTGACTTCTACTGGCACATTCAACATTATAAACGGTCTGCAACAAGGTGCGGTAAATTCGCCAATCCTTTTCAACATTTACACAAGTGATCTGATAGGTTCACTTCACCATGCCATAGCGTACGCAGACGACTTAATCGCGTATAGATCAGGTCCAAAGATTGAGGTTATAAACATTCTTTTGCAACGTGACTTCGATAAAATTAAACAATATTGCGACGACTGGAAGTTGAAGATCAACTTTCAGAAGTCGGAAACCATTCTGTTTAGGACGCCTTTGTCTGGGGCCTCTGCGGATACCAGAAAGAATTGGCGTATGTTTCAGATCGTTGGACAACACGGGCAGCCACTTGTTTGCCGAAATGTAGTCAGATACCTTGGGATCTGGCTAGATCAATATCTGTATTTTAACAAACATATAGATGTTGCTCTGGCCAGAGCCAGAGGTGCTTTTGCCCTTACAAAGACACTGTTTTATAGCAGGCAACTCGATGCGAGGGTAAAGGTGATCTGCTATATGGCCCTTATTCGGCCTATGCTTACATTTGGTTGTCCCGTGTGGTTCAACGTGAGAGCAAGTCTTTTGGAAAGATTCGGGTGTTTGAGAGGGCTTGCCTTAGGGCTTGTCTTCGCTTATACAGAACACCAGAGTCTGAGTACATAAAATTCTATCCTAATGAGGTCTTGTACAATAGGGCGAACCTAATACGAGTGGACAATTTTGTTATTAAGTCGATTCGAAGGCACATTGCAAGAGCAATGACCTCGTCGAACACCCTGATCTCTGGGGCTTACTACCCCAATTATATGTATCACGAGAGAGTTCGCTTTGACGGCTTTATTCCTCCAGAAGCGTTCCTCTACCTCGACATGAAAGGTCTGATCCAGGATAGATTAGCGGTGCCGTTAATCTTCCACGTCGCTCGAACAGCTGCAGACAGGCGACTCAACTACGACAGAGACGTCGCACACGGCAGTGCGGAGCGTCTCCGGTTTAGTAGGGCGGTAGGGAGTCGCGACATGAGGGATGTTGCTCGGCAGCACCAACAATTTTGGTGGCTTGCAGAAGAATGGGAAGCTCCATCGTCGAATTCCTCTAGTGCAGGGTAGCTCCATTAGGGAGCAGAGTTAGACAGCCTAATTTTTATTAGCCGTGGCCGGCTTACATAGGATAGGCAGGGTTAAGGTAGTTTTAAGAATAAAAATTATAAAAAAAAATAAAACAAAAAAAAAATAAAAAAAAAACAAAAAAAAAATAAAAAACAACAGATGGGTAACCTTATCTAAAAAAAAAAGTGGTAGTCCATACCACACCAAAAAGAAATAATACTTGTACAACAAGATAGCTTAAGTAGGTTAAGTAGATTAAGATTTATTTTAGGTTGTTCGTAGTTTTTAGTCTTAAGTTTTATTTTATAACAAAAAATGTAAATACACTATGTTTTTAAATTTAAAAAAAAAAATGTTTTCTTAGTTTTAATTATTTCTTATGTAAAAAAATAAAAAAAAAAAATCTGTACGGTTAGTCGAAAGACAAAATTGAATTGTTAGGTTTTACTTAGAGTGTCCGCATGGGGCCAGTAAGTTAGAATAAGATAATTTTAAGTTAATTAAGCTAATTTTTAAGCGTTTTTTGTCTAGCATGGAAGAGTTACTGAATTGAAGAAAATAAAAATGCATTTAAAAAAAAAAAAAAAAAAATAGTGTGCGCGGTTGGCAAGCCAAGGTTGTGGGTTCGACTCCGGGCCTCCGCTAGTGTTTTTTTTCTTTTTTCTTGCGCTTTTTAAAATTAAAAAATTAAAAGTGTGTGAATAATATCACGTGATGGATTGTGGAGAGCTGTCCGCTAAGCCTATAGCGGGACCGGCTGACAAATCAGGTGAGGCATCAAGGAACAAAGAATACTAGCCATTAAAGAAAGGCAAATAGTATGTGGCGTGGTTCATTGAAATGTGGTTTACCAATTCTTACAAAAAAAAAACACAAACCAGCATCGCTTTTACCGAAATCATTTAACGACTTTGCAAACGAAACTCTATCCACAAGCAACATGTTGCCGATAATAGGTAGAATAGCCGATCCGCGAGCACAGTCTCAGATTATACCAATTGTCAAAATTTTAGTACATGAGTGGAGTATTTAAGTTCAAACGCTCGCTTCCTTTTCTCTCTTTCTTTCATACCATATTAACCTTCATTACCACCAAGTTGGTGTGCGGGTGGCTAAGTTTAAATCAAGTCAAAGGAAACTAGTAATCAAAAAAAAAAAAAAAAAAGTGTGAATCGTTTAGAAAATAAAAGAAACAAATAAAGGTAAATCAAAATAATTTAGTTAAGTCCGTAAAAACCTAATCCGTGTGTCTTTTTAACAGAGTACTGCGGATGGCCATTGAAAAAAAAAGCGCGTGTTACGCCTGGGTCGCCATTGCAAGACAAGCGGGACCAGTTACAGTTATGTAGCGGCTCGTGGTAACGGCCACTTAATTTTTCCAAGCCATCCGCAGATTTTTATACCTTACCAAACAAAATTTTATGCAGCCTGAAAGAACAAAAAACAAACAAAAGACAAACTTCAATGATGTTCCCCGCCCGACACATGCTCGTACAGGACATCAGAATATTTAAGAAAAATTAAACAAATGCCCTAGAAATTTCAAAATACTTCCGTGTAATATATAAAAACAAAATAATCTACCTTACCAACCCTACAAAAAAAATAAATAAAAATAAATAAACAAAAAGGTTGAAATACCACAAAAAGGAAACATATCAAAGTAATGTTAAAAAAAAAAAAATTATTATACAATTGAATTAAATAACTGATAACTACCCTATTGTGAAGCCTTAGATTGGATTAAAGATTTTTTTTATATATACATATGTACCTAACCTAACAGTATATTTCTCACATATAAACTATCTACCTTACTACCTACATACATATATAAATAAAATAGATAGAATAAATATTAAGCCACAAGAAATTACGTTTACCTAAATACATTTACGTATGAAACATACTTATATAATGTTTTAGTTTGTAAATTTTGTTGAGATGTGTTGATGATCTGTGTTCGAGGGAATTTTCTAGGGGTTATATTAGAAAACTTCGGGGACAAGATAACCATGGTTCGCTGGTAGCGACTAAGTGCTGTGGGAGGGATTCTCCAGGTGTTATAACATCGACGACATCATTCTGACGTTTTAAGTTCATACCCTTCCTTCATATCTTAACCCTTCAAAACTTAATCTTTCGCAATAGCCCAGCTACATGTGCAGGTGCATGTGTTGATTCCTCAGGTATGCGGGGAAGCCTACCTTTTTTCTCTCATTCCCTCTAATTTTTTTCCTCTTACCTCTTTTGGCATGAATTTTTGTTTTGTAGTACAAAAACAAGCAGCAAGTACCCCCCCACCCTCGAGCTAATGGCCGCGCAACCGCGAGCATGCCAACCGCTGCTTTCAGGCAAAATAGTTTACATCCTACCAACTCAACTCATTCTTAAACGGGATAACTGCTAAAAGTAAGAAGGAAGAGGGAAAGCCAAGAGCAATCCCAACAGCAACAGCACACGCAACTAGCCCAAAAGCAGACCCAACAACAACACCAAACAAATTCCATAACACAAGTTCTTAAAGAACACCAACAACAACTTAAGAACCACCAGCAAAAACAACAAGAGCAGCCACAACAACGGCTACAGTAAAAACAGCAGCAGCCACAACAAAGACATCAGCATCAGAAACAACAACTGCAGCAAACAAAGCAACAGCAGCAGAAACATCAGCAGCAGAGACAGCAACTGAAACCACAACAGCTGAAAAAACCGCAGCAGCAGCAACAACAACAACAACAGCAGCAGAAGAAGAAGGAGAAGGTGCCTCCTATCAACACCTACAAACTTGAGGTAAATGCTACCAAGGACCTATGTAATTTGGTCATTGGTAATAATTTCAATATTAAAAGATTGGTGAATGATCGCCATGCCATCCACTGTAATACAGTGGAGGGCTACGCGAAAGTAAAAGAGCTTTTAAAGGAAACGACGACGGAGCACTTCTCTTTCACACCGAAGTGTGAAAAACGGCAATCAATACTGCTGAAGGGGTTGGAACCATCTTCTGATCCTGAGGAGATTCTGGCACTGCTCAAAGAGAAGGAGTGCGAAGGACTCAAGTTTGTGGGGGTAAAGCCATTTACCACAGCTAGAGCCAGACGGGAGAAACGGGGTCTGCCGTTCTTCCTGGTGCAGCTCAGTTGCGAAAGCCGTCTGGATAGTCTAAAAAGTATCAATGTCCTAGACTACCAGGTGGTTCACTGGGAAAAATTAAAAAGGAGCGAAGGCGTTATACAATGCGTTCGCTGCCAGAGGTTCGGGCATGCCGCATCGAACTGCCAAATGCAGCCTCGATGCGTGAAGTGCGCAAAGAAACACAGTTCCGAGGAGTGTACTCTGGGTAGGGACGGAGAATCCGATAGGACGCAGCTCTCGTGCGTGTTATGTGGGAACGTGGGACACACCGCAAATTATCGGGGTTATCCTAAGTTCGCCGACATTAAAAAAGCAAAACTCGCTCGGCAGCAGAAGGTGGAGGTCGAACGTTCAGCTGTTAGGTTTCAAACACCAGCCGTCACGTCCCAAATTTCCTACGCTCAGATGGCGTCAGATAGAGGGGCTACGGTACAACAAGCGACCGTTGCTTCTCCGGCGCCAATGCCGAGAACAACGGAAGCTTCATCTAACATGCTGGCTATCTTGCTCGCAATCCAAGGGCAAATGGCTTAGCTGCAACAGCAGGTACAAGAACAGGCCAAGCGGGTGGACCAGATCTACGCGCTGCTGCCGGGCCTAACGCAACACATCTCGTAATGGGTACGCACATGGTGGAACAGACTTTGAAGGTCCTTGCTGTGAATGTTAATTCACTGATTAGGATCGAACGAAGAGCCGCGATGTTTAAAATTGCTACAAGACCAAACTCCTGATGTGGTTTTCACTAGCGAAACCAAGCTAACCGATGAGCACGAACTGGAGTACAATAATTATATTGTTAAAAGAAGAAACCTGCCTAACTCCCAACGTGGAGGCGGTGTCGCGATCTTCATTAAAGAAGGCACAGAATTCCACAGAGTGTTCAAGGGAGTGTTACGCAGGTTCCGGGTGTTAGAGGCAGTCGTCATTTACATCCCGCTCCGCAGTGGAAAGCGGCTGTACTTGGCCTCTGTTTATGCATCTGAGGCTTCACAATCCACCTTATTCATTTCAGAGCTCGACACACTTTTTCGACTTCTGAGGCTGGAATCGGGGGAGAATTATTTTATTATCGGCAGGGACTTCAACGCTAGACACAGAGATTGGGGAAATAATTTGCCAAATACTAGAGGGAACCTACTACTCGATTGGTGGGGTCAGCACGATGCCATGTATAGACTCGGTCTTAAAGCGACGGATAACCCGTCGTTTCCAAGAGGCGGGTCTTATTAAGATCTATTACTGTATGACGAACGTACACGACGAACAGGTACGAATTTACAAACGCTTAACTGTCTGCGCAAATCGTGTATGACAGCGACCATTGCGGTTTTAGCACCGAAATCACAGTTCTCAATGAAATTACGGAATTGGGGGAGTTTGTCCAAAGATACTCTTACAACTACAGTAAGACTCGATGGACACGCTTTTCCGCAACCTTGATAAGAGCACTCTCCTCGAACACGCTCCACCCACCGTCCAATAGGAATTTATCAAATGAGGAGATCGATAAGTACCTTAAACGAATGGACCAGACAATAAAATAAACTATGGACACTACAATACCGCGGTTTCAACAAACGACTAACGAAGATCTGTTCCGCAATCCTACTATTGACGCATTGCACCGACAGAAAAGTAGACTTCTGACAAGACTGAAAAACTTATACAGACAGTTTACAGACAGACAAGACCCAGAGATTAGGACACTGAAGTTGTCGATTAAAAATATTCGAACATTAATCAAAGAGAATTACAGAATTGCTGTAAGTTTGTATTGAAACAATAAGGTACGGGCTGTAAACACCAGCAACCCGAATATGTTCCCGCAAATAAATAAAGTATTTCGGAGAAAAAATCAAAACAACCTTCAGTGTCTTAAAAAAGCCCGGACAACAGACAACGAACGGTTACTAACAATGATACAAATGAGGCCGCTGATGATGACGACTTCTTTGTGATCGAGGATCCACAGGAGAAGGTTGAGGCCATAGGGGCGACTTTCCAGGAAGTATACAAGGCCAATGATATCATTGGCCCTAATTATGACCTGGACAATCGCGTCTTGGTGCACAACTTCTATATTCGAAATGAAGTAGAGAACTGGCGATCCGAGGGCTCTGGTTTCACCCGGTTCAGTGACGAAAATATGGCAAATAATGTCATTGTCAGAGAAGGTGAGCTAACCCCGTTCATTTCGAAGGAAGAACTCCATGAGATCCTCGACACAATCAGAAGTAAGAAATCAGTGGGGACTGATGGTATTAAGAACATCGTGCTTCGACATCTTCCTCTAGAAGCGGTGTACATTTATACCACCCTTTTTAATAATTAAATGAATAATGCACATTGTCCAGCGCATTGGAAAACGGCGGTGGTTCAACCTATCCCCAAAAAGGGAAAGGATATATCCAATCCGACGAATCTTCGGTCGATAAGTCTCTTGACTTGGAGAAGGCTTTCGACACTGTATGGTTAGAAGGTCTTTTCTACAAGCTGGCTAGTCTGGAGATCAGTAAACCACTCTTGTAAATTCTTTATAATATGCTAACCAACAGACAGTTCATCGTGAAAAATGATGATGTGACTTCTGTTGGAATATTTCAAATTAAAAATGGTCTTCAGCAAGGCGCGGTCAATTCGCCGATTCTATTCAATATTTATACAAGCGACTTGATAGGTTCACTTCCCCATACTATTGCGTACGCAGATGACTTGTAAGCGTACAGAACAGGTCCAAAAATCGAGGATATTAATACTCTCTTACAGCGCGACTTCGATAAGATAAGACGATTTTGCGATGACTAGAAGTTGAAAATCAACTTTCAGAAGTCGGAAACCATTCTTTTTAGGACGCCGTTGTCTGGAGCCTCTAGGGACACCAGAAAAAATTGCCGAAAGTTCTTGATCATTGGACAACATGGACAGCCTCTTGCCTGTCGAAATGTAGTCAAATACCTTGGGATTTTGCTAGATCAGTTTCTGTATTTTAACAAAAATGTAGATGCTGCTCTAGCCAGAGCTAAAGGCGCTCTTGCCCTCACAAAGAGACTGTTTTATAGCAGCCAACTCGATGCGAGGGTAAAGATAATCTGCTACATGGCCCTTATCAGGCCCATGCTGGTATTTGGGTGTCCCGTGTGGTTCAATGTAAGAGCAAGCTTAATGGAAAAGATCCGGGTGTTTGAGAAGGCTTGCCTTAGGGCTTGTCTTCGCTTGTACAGAACACCAGAGTCGGAGTACAAATTTTTTTTATCCTAACGAGGTTCTTTACAACAGGGCGAACCTAATACGAGTGGACAACTTCGTAATTAAGCTGACTCGAAGGCACATTGCAAGAGCAATGACCTCGATGAATAACCTGATATCAGGGGCGTACTACCCCAATCACCTTTATTATGAGAGTGTGCGCTCTAACGGCTTCCTTCCACCGGAAGCATTCCTTTACCTTGATCAGATAGGGTTGATTCAGGATAGATCAGGGGTCCCGTTAATCTTCCATGTCGCTCGGACAGCTGGAGACAAGCGACTCAACTACAGCAGAGACGTCGCACACGGCAGGGTGGATCGTCTCAGGTTCAGTAGGGCGGTGGGGAATCGCGATAAGAGGGATGTCGTTCGGCAGCACCAGCCTTTCTGGTGGTTGAATGATGGGGAAGGTGTTTCGTCGTCATTTCCGTCAATTACGGACCAGCCTCACTAATGAGTCAGAGCTGACCAATCTGTTTGCTCTGTAAGTAGCGGTGGCCAGCTAACATAAGTTTAGGTTAGCATTTATAGGTTAGGTAGATTAAGGTTTATTTTAAGTTAGATATTAAGTTTTTATAAAAATAAAAAATGTTTTCCATATGCTAAGTTTTTTGTTGACAATTCTTTTCTTAGCCTAAGTATAGAAAATAAATATTCCTAAACAAAATAATAATGAAGTCGAAAGACATAGGTATACGAATTTAGAGTAGCTTAGAGTGCCTGTGTGAGGCCAGTAAGTAAGTATAAGATTGTAAAGTAATTGTAAGCTAGAATTTAAGCATTTTCTGTTAGAATGTAAGAAGTAATGATAAGTAAAATAAAATGCATTTAAAACTAAAACTAAACTATCTCAGCGCCGTTTTTCTTTCCGGTGCACAAACAACCCGAATTTTATATAGTGAAAATCTACAGTTGTTTGAGTTTGATTTTGACTTTGAAGTCGTCTCCGAAATTGACATCATTAATACTCGTACCATTCGCTTAATCAAATCAAATTCTGTAGGTGAAGATGGGATACCTATCCGATTTGCGAAGATGGTTTAACATCATATTTTGAGTTCTTTCACACATGTTATAAATAACTGTATCACAACTTCTTCTTTTTCAGACACCTGGAAGTTGGCAAAAGTAATCCATGTGTCGAAAAGCCTCGTCGCCTGTCGAAAGTCTTGGAGAAAATTTTCGCAACTTAAATCTCGAGTCACATCAATCAACATTCCTTGCTATCTCCAGTTCAATTCGGATTCCAAGCTCATCGATCCTAGGACCAATCTTATTTTGTTTATTTATCAATGGACGTTCCTGGCTGTTCCACTTGATTGGAATTTCTTTGAGTTCCAATTGTTTTTTTTTTGGTATTACCGGATCCTAGAAACATGGGTTCTGGTATTGATAAATTTCTTGGTGTAGAGTTTATTATGGGGTTGTTGTTGGGTATTTCTCTGATGTGAAGTCATTGGTGGTTTTTGGTGGTTTTGTTGATGTGAAACAAAAGCTTGCCGTTGAAGATTTTGTTGGAAATGAAATGCATTTCGGAAGGGCATATTGAGTTGTTGAAAAGGGATTAGGGGTTGTTGTCCGAAATGAGGCTGAAAAAGGCATTCTCATTTACTGGAAAATCGATCTAAATAAACACATTTCTGAGTAGAAATTATTTTCAGCTTTGACAACTTCTTTGTTGGATTCATGGACGGCCACATGGTTTCCGATAGTTGCGAAAATTTCAATCACTTTGCTATAAAATTGTTCGATCGGCTGTGATCCTTGACATAGACCATGTTGGTCACGAATAACAGAAGTTTCCTTTCGCTTATCTGAGTATTGCAAAACTAGATTTGTTCTTATTGCATTCCAGATAAGGGGTGTGGCGTAAATATTGAGTATTTCATTGGTAGGGCCAGTTATTTTGTTTCTTATTGCTCTTAGTATAATTTTGCCATGAGTAGTGCCATATATTTTAGCGATCAGTGATAACATTTCTTCGACATTCGTAATGAACTCGAACAAAAGACGAGGATTGCCATCGATCTTTGGCAAATTCTTAATTGCATGCAGTACTCGTACGGTGAGGAAAACCTCAAAATTCGGTGCACTAGCAGGGTTAGCGGATAAACTTGCAGAGAAAACATTTTGTTCACTATTTTGTGCCATTTTAATTGAATTTACCAGAACCAGAATCACTATCACTTTAACAAGAATTAGAGCTTATATATGATAACTTATTTATGAATATCTGAGATCTTAAATTTAGTGGCTTTTTGCGAACTACTACTAGACTTACATGTACATTTTTTCCTTTGTCTTATTTTCCTTGCTTATCCTGGCCTGATAGTCCGTTCTGGTTTTGTTTTGTCCGGCCTTGATATTGATAATATTTTTTTTTAATATCGATACCGATATAGTTTAACTTTAATGTCGATTAAACGTCACTATAATTTAACTTTTTAATATCGATAAATTGTTGATATAGTTTAACTTTTCATATTGATAAAACGTCAATATAGTTTCACCCCTTAATGTCTTTAAACTGTCTGTATAATTTAACTTTTAAGTACCGGTTTAACGACGTAGTTTAACTTTTTAATATCAAAAACTGTTCACATCCTACCGACTGCGCCAATTACGTTTGGGATGTACCCTTACAGGAAAAAAACAACTTGTTCTTTACAGAAGTTTTTATACATAAATTCTGCTGACAGTTTTTACAAAGTGTGTGGAAATAAATGTAAGTCGATATTTGCATATGAAATAAATGCAATTTTAACAATTTATATCGTGAGACAATTTAAAATAAATGAAAAATGCAATATTAACAATTTATATAAAAAAAAAGAGAATTTGGTGTAATCATGTGGTTTCATAGTTTATCATATCTGCTTAAAGTTTTTAAGCACATTTTACATTGTTGTTTATTATAATGCGCATTTAAAACATGTTTCCTAAATTTTTATTTATAGAAAAGTCTTTTCCACAAATCTTACAAATAAAACCCTTCATTTTAATACACAGTGTTTACACGATCGATGCACGTTTTTATTTGAAAGTGTTTTTTACCATTCGTTGATTTTAATATCATTTCTAATATAGAAAGAGAACCTTATGAAAAACAAAAAATAAATAAATTATTTACAAAAAATAGTTAATAATAATAACTCGTAAACTACTTCCTACATATACTGTATACTGGGTAAATCGGAAATTTACAATATTGTATTTTTTTTGTATCCACAATATGATAAAGATATTGATGTAATATGATATTAATAAAGAGGCTATAAAATTAATAGACGCACTTAAAAATGCATTACTCATAAAACCCACTTGAAAGTGTTTTCACACACAAGTCATTCACCCAAAACCACGCAATATGTCTTAACACGTATAAATGGCTCCCCGCTACGTGTATATGTAATAAATAAACTAACATTATTCTTATCTCCAAAAAAAAATCATGAAAATATTTTTTTTTCCCTATAAAACCTTAAGTTCCTATAATTTTGTCGATAAAATAAGTACTTTAACCTAAATACTTTATCCTCTGATCTGCCGTAAGTCTATGCTGAGTACTAAAACTAACCTAATTATATTTAAAGTCGTGTTTTTCTTTCAGTACAAGATACACGTACCGAAGAAGCAAAAAGTAGTGATGTTTTTCCAAAACAAAACTCACGATATATTCAAAATTTAATGTTTAGTAAAAAATATATCACCTTTGAACTACAAGAACTTTTGTACACATTAATTGCACAAGAATATTCACTTTTGAAATAATGGGGGAACTTATAATTATGAGTTCGACGACACCCTGTTTTGTACCCAACGCACACCAATTCAAAAGATATTATTTGTAATTGCAGTTAAAACAGACCAGCGTAAGATTTTGGTTAAGTCATGTGTATCTCACCAACACGATACTTTTTCTTGAAATATGTCACGAAATCTCCTCCTCAAGCCTCTGACACATTATATTCAAAACGATCTGGTGTACCAGTATTTAAATAATTTTTTCTTGTGATGGACAAATGAAAAACACATTCCGTTAAATAAATAATGAGTTATAAATCTCTGTTGCGTATCCAGTAAATTACGGAACATTGCTTTCAATTTCACGCTAAAACAAGATTTCATGCGTTTTTTTGTCATGTAATGCAATAAGAACTAGCCGATATATAGGGTTACACGTTGCCAATACTTCATTGTCTTTGTTGTCCTCGACCACTGATTCAATGATCTATAAAAATCTACAATTGGGATCTTATTCAGTATTCAACACTATCCACTTAACTGGGAAATGACCTTAGAGTACGGGTGAAATGTAATTAAGGGTTTATTTGCTGACATGTACATGATTTCTCCGTCGAGCATTGTCCGAAATATTTATATATTACTTATTCAGAAGGGTAATAGCTAGACACAGTGACGTAGGCAAAAATTAAACAATTTTTTTTTCGAAAAGTAATTTCAAGAAAAACTTGGAAAAAAAAACAGTTCGACGTTAACGGTTAAAAATGATTTTTTTGTTTAACTACCAATCTGCGATTCCAGGACCGTACATAAGGTCTTCTACTGCTCTTGCGATGTCCTCCGTGTCCCTTTGAGCAACCCTTTTTAATTTCCTGGCTTCCTTGGTATCCTCTTGGGTCCTCTTGTTGGCTATGGGTACAATGCAGCGCGCTCGGACCAATTACAAGATTTAATAATTGCATCATATGTAATATACTTGTGATGGATATTCATCGGCAATATATGAATATACCAGCAGCAATATATGATCTAATTGCAATATGAATCTATGTTTAAGAACTGGTTCACATTTATCACAGTTTACCTTAAGTTTAAAACCAAGACCGAAGAGAAGTTTCAGCAAAACTTATATCGCTGTTACACTTTTTACGCTTCACAACTTCACTAATAGCAGAAAAAATAGATACATATTTAATTAATCGGTACCCAATGGATGCATTCACATGAAAATACATGGTTTCCGGTCTCTTTTATTTTCAAGCTGATGTACTGGTAGTTACTAGCTTCGTTTTTTTTTCCCCCAAGCAAGACCGTTTAACTGCTTCTCGTGCATATATTTTTATCTAAATACACTTGTTTTTCCTTTTAAAAAATGATAAGAAATATAATTTTTGTAATATACAAGTGGCGAAATGTACACGGCTGGTTCACAAGGATAACTGAATATTCTGAGAGTCTAGTGTAAACCAGTTCCAAATTTTTGCACCCTAATCTATAGTATAGTACAAAGATAGAGTATATGATGGCGAGTCGGAATTCATAACAATGAATTTACTTGAGTTACTGTTAGTCTATTCTTTCCAAAGGAATTATATTATTGTTCAAGATGTATATACGTTACGGTCCGAACGCTTACTTCTTATTGTTATAAATTCGGTAATACAAGATTTGAATTTTGGAATGTTTCAACACGTCAAATATTCTTTAGTATAAACTCCTTGTTTTTCTATTCGTTATAATTTGAAAATTATGGCGGCAAAAGCAGTGCCTATTTGGATACGGATTTTTTGTTGGAGGCAGACTTAGGCAAGAAGTCTTGAGCTTCCGACATGTGAACGAGCGCTTCATAGCAACCCGCATCAAAGCACAATTTACCAATATTAGCCTGATATGAGCGCACGCCCCCACAGAGGAGAAAGATGACGACACCAAGGATGCATTCCACGAGCTCCTAAACAAGACCTACGAGCAATGCCCTAGCTATGACATTAAAATTGTGATCGGTGATTTTAATGCAAAGCTAGGAAGAGAGGGTATCTTTGGTGGAACAATCGGAAAATATAGCTTGCACAACACCACCTCCGATAACGGATTCAGGCTAATCGACTGTGCGGCGGTGCGAAACATTGTCGTGGCTAGCACGCGGTTCCCCATCTCGAAATTAGCAAGGGGACTTGGGGAAATCGTGATTAATCAACCGTCAACAAGATTGACCACATTGGGATCGTCGCAAGACACTCCTCCAGGATTATGGATATCTGAACGTTCCGAGGAGCCAACAACGACTTGGAACACTACCATGTTGTAGCCAAGGTACGGTTGCGGATATCCCGAACAACGCCAAGAAAAGCTAATATTGTGTTGAAGATCGATGTAAGACGGCATGAATGCCTACATCCTTTAACCTTTTAACCTGGACAATGATGATCAAAAATTCCGTCCATCCGACCTGGGTGAAGTGATGATAGTAGTATCCAGGCTTGGTAAGGAGCATACACCAACTCATCTCTAAAATATGGTCGGACGAAAATTTGCCTATGAATTGAACTTTAGCATATCTTGTATGATCCTCAAGAAAGGAGACCCTCTGAACTGCACCAACTACAGACGCCTCAGTCTTCTAAACATCGCGTACAAGATCTTATCTGCCACATTGTGTGAACGCCTGAAGCCGTTCGTCATCGACCACATGTTCATACTACGGCAGATCTTGGGGAAAACCCAAGAGCTTCAGATTAATGCACGCCACCTATTTAACGATTTCAAGCCCGCGTAAGACAGCATCTATAGAGACGAGCTATACAGAGCAATGTCTAGTTTCAACATCCCTGCCAAACTCGTCCGTCTGTGCAGAATGACGATGGAGAATACACGCTGCTCGATCAAGGCCGGTAAACATCGTCGTGCGATTGTTTTAACAACATACTTGACAGAATAGTGCAAAACTCACGCGCAAACACAAGAGGCACAATCTTTCAAAAGTCCGTATAATTACTTGCATACGCTGACGATATTGACATAATTGGAAGAAAGCAGCGTGATGTCAGTGGCGCCTTTGCAAGTATTGAGACGGAAGCGGCGAAAATGGGTCTAGCGGTCAATGAAGGCAAGACTAAGTATATGTTGTCAAGCAAAAAGGACACTGAACACCGACGTCTCGGACAGAACATCACCCGTGTCTACCTTGGCTCTGCTATAAATTCAGACAATAAGACCTGGGCTGAGATCAAACGAAGAATAACTCTTGCCAATTGCTGTTTCTTTGGACTAAGAAGGCAATTGACTAGTAAAGCCCTCTGTAAAGAAGACCTTAATAATCCCAGTTCTGCTCTATGGCGCAAAGGCATGGACATTATCAAAAATGGATGAGGTTGCTCTTGGCTGCTTCGAGAGGAAAATTCTTCGAGTGATTTTCGGTCCCATATGCATTGACAGTGAGTGGAGAAGAAGATACAACGACTGATTATATGAACTGTACAGCGACTTCGACCTCACCAGACGAGTATAGACACACTGCGATGGCTCACTCGCAGAATTTCGCTTTCGAAACAGCCAAGGATATCTTTATCCGCCGTCGATAAGGTCTATGCTTTCGCACCATAAAGCAGGACTCGCATGACATGGATCTTATACAGTCTTAGTCTAAAAAATTTGCCTTCTTAGGCAGGAGAAAGATAGATTGGCAACAGAAACGCTTTGTTTGAGTTCCAATAAGATGTCATTATCAGATCTAAAATCGAAATCGTGGTATACAAAATTTCTGTGTATCTAAAATTTATAGCTGTTCATTGTAATGTCGTATCGATTCATTCGTGCTGACAGTACATATGCATCTAGTTTTGCCTTCATTAATAATAAAACCAACTTTTGCAACTTCTGTTCCTTCACTTGCAAATGCACTAGTGACAGCTCGCTAAGGCAATGGTGTCTATGTCATCAGCACACTCAATAAAGAAAATTGTGCCACCGGTGTTGACTGGCGAATTTCGCCCACGCTATCACGTGTAAAATGTCCATTACAGTAGGTATCAATTAATTTTATTAGAAAGTAAATGCTTGATAAGGAAGAACTTATTGAAGTATGCATTTTTTTTATACTTTGCGCCAGAAGGTTGAATACAAATAATTGAACATAAAATATCAAAATATATTAAATCAGTTTTAGCAATTAAGATAATAAATACGTTTCTTTTTATAAGGATCTACAATACTTAGGCGTAAACCTATAAAGTATACCTATAATTGGCATTGCACTATCCTTAAATTGGTAGCATTTTTGTCAGTTTTAGTACATGGTTTAAATAAAAGCTGGTTGTAAAAGAGGTTTTTATATATATAACTTTATTTCATTCCTTTTAGTGATTGCATCCTAATCTATCAACTTTGGTTAATACTTCATCATTATATGACCCTTTTCGCATAAGTTTTCTGCTATACAACTGTACAAAGAGGGGACCATCTAAAGATTTCTGCTTGAGGCAACATGCTCACATAGCGGGTGCCTAGCATATTACGAGTACCGCTGGCAAAATCCCTTGGTTAGGCGAATCGTAACTTAATTTAGTCTGTGTTGGGAACACAAGCATTTAAGGGGAACAAAGCGTCCAAAGAAGGCCGTGAAGTTTTGAAATCTTACTCATAAAAGACGACCGGCAATTCTTGTTTTCGATATTCGTGTTACTGTTTACTCGGAATTCAGTCCCCTGGATGGCTCAAACAATATTTTTCCAGTATTTTGAATGGCTCGACAGTGGAAGAGTAACTCTTGGATTTTGGACGAAGACAGCGCACCATTTCTTGTATCCATCCCTGTGTGCGACTTTTCGTCCTAAAACGCTACCAATATAATAGCACCATATTCTCCAGAAATATTTTCCGAAACCCAAATTACCACTTCCTGGGATCCTATATGAGTAGATTCAAGACCTAAAAGAAAATTATTACTGAGTAGTAAGTTATAAAAAACGAACCGCTTCAACTTGAGCTTATTTTGAAGAATTGTTATTTGCAGCGATTCAATCCCGATTGCGATGAATGGAACCTCAGCATTGTTTGTCAGATCCTCAAGAAGTGAGACCCTCTGAGCTGCGCCAATTACAGAGGCAACAGTCTCCCTAACATCACATTCAAGATCTTATCTGCCGTACTGTGTGAACCCCTGCAGCCATTCGTCAACAATCTGATCGGTCCATGTCGGTGGTGCCGCAAGTCAGGAAATTCCACCATCGACCAAATATTCACACTACGGCAGATCTTGCAGAAAAGCCAAGAGCTTCAGATCAATACACACCACCTATTTATCGATTTTAAGTCCGCATAAGACAGCATCTATAGAGGCGAGCTATATAGAGCAATGTCCAGTTTCGGCATCCCTGCCAAGCTCGCCGTTTGTGCAGGACGACAATGGAGAATGCGCGCTCACCGAGATCTTTGATTTCAAAAAAGGATTTAGACAACATTCAACATTATACTTGAAAGAATAGTGTTAAAGGCACAATTTTTCAAAATTCCGTCCGATATCTTTCATATATCCATGATATTGACATAATCGGAAAAAAGCAACGTGATGTCAGTGGCGCTTTCGCGAGACGGGAGCGGCGAAAATTTGTTGAGCTGTCAACGAGGCCAAGACCAAGTATATGCTGTCAAGCACAAACGACTCTCAACACCGACGTCTCAGACAGATCGACACCTTCGACAGATATAACTTTGAGATGGTTAATGAATTTGTCTACCAAGGGTCCGCTATAAATTCAAACAAAGACACCAGCGCTGAGATCAAATGAAGAATAGCTCTTGCCAATCGCCGCTTCTTTTTTCTAAGAAGGCGATTGACTAGCAAAGGCTTCTCTCAAACAACAAAAGCTACCCTTTATAAGACCTTAAAAATCCCAGTTTTGCTCTAAGGCGCGGAGGCATGGACATTATCAAAAATGGATGGCTGCTTTGAGAGGAAAATTTTTCGAGAGATGGAGAGGAGATACAACGGCGAACTATACGGACCTATCCAGAAGGATGAATATCCAACTAATGGGATGGCGAGGTCATATTAAGCATCGCTTCGGTCCGAAAAATCTTCAAATCCGCCCCGAGGGACAGTGCAGTAGAGGAAGACTGAAGCTCAGGTGGCCCACGCAATTAGAAGTGAACCTCATCCAGCTTACTATGCGAACTGAAGGCAGCTTACAAAAGATCGTGCTGGCTGGAAACGCATGTTAACTGATTTGCAGGTCTATTGCGAACTGTAGCACCACTCAAAGTAAGTAAATAATCCCGACTATATTTTGACAGAATGTACATAGCGCTGCATTGATAGTAAAGTGTCACAGTTTAAAATCAACTTTTCAGGAAAGTGGTTTGAAAGTATACGTCAGTAGCAACTATTCTCTCAATGCAGCGCTATATTGTGACCATTGAAGGATAAGTGAAATAATTTTTTGTCATTAATAATTTTAGCTTACCAGATAAACTATATCAATCACGTTAATTACTAGTTCATATTTTAGAATATGTAGAAAGAATTTAAAAAAGGCTTGCATATTCTTATGTGTATACTACCTATATATAGCATTACTAGGTTCCCAAATAGTAATGAATGACTATTAAGAAGACTGCTATCTCATATGTATATATGATTCTGTCCAAACTTCTGAATAAATTTCAATTTATGTCACTTTGCAAGTATGATAAATTGAATTATGACTTTGGCCTACCAACTTAAATAATTAGTTCTAATTGCACGACTAATGAAAAACGATAATAACAAATGAATTTCGAACGAAATTCACCACCGGGTCAAATCAAATACTCGTATATCATTTGAATTCCATTTATTCTCTGAGATGTCTGAACTTTCAATGAACTTCATTGGTATCCTTGGAATAATCTTCGGTGAGCTGAAAGGTTCAAGAGAGTCAAACGAATAAAATGCAAATGCATTATGGCAAACTAAAGCCATTAATCATACATTATATATTTCAGATCGTTAGCGCTTATCGCGTCAATAACTCCGCTACTTGGTTCTAGTGGATTTTTGCAAGTTGCTTGGTTTTCTTCAGTGTGGCCATTACAAATAGGGCAAAATTGAAATTACCATCTAGTATCAACATAGACACAATCATCGTCATCACCATCGTTAGGGTTTTCCAACCATGGATCCTGCGGAACAGAAAACCTATTGCGTTATATGTAAGTACGAGTATGTAAGTTGCCATTGACTTCCCAGTTCGACGCTGTGTCTCTCAGTTGTGAACTGTGGTAATAGCTGCTGTGAGCTATTAGACAGAGTTGAGCTGACAGTAGAATTTCATAGAGCATGGCCGTTACCCCGGACTTCCCTTATATGAGTATTCATTGCATCACCTTCATCGGCTGCGCCACTAAGCCCAATGGTGTAATTTTCTAATGGATTATTGAGCGCGTATGAAACAATTTAAAGGTGTAAACTGGTCTGTTGTTGTCAGTCGAATCGTTTAATAAGAACCATAATTGAAATAAATTAAAACTTTAAGCTGGGATACTATCATTAGCCGATATTATAGGTTGTAACTGTCATTCATAATTGACATATCTGTAATTGCTTGTATTATTTTTTCAATGCACTACAAATACATACTGAGACAAACATTAGTATGTTAACACTTAAATTAAAATACCAAGTTGCAACGAAATGCAAATATAATTTGTAATTATACACGATCCTTAATCTAAGCATACATTTTTGCTATAGAACCTTTTACCTTTTATTACCCATACATACAATACAACAGTAGTTTTGAAAGAAAGTGCACATAAATATTTATAATAATTTCTTAGTAGGTTAAGAAAATAAAATAAATTGGAAACAGTGAAATAAAAAAAAATATTGCTTTAGAAAGGCAAATTGGATGCTGCGTCAAGACTTCCTTGCACAGTTATTTATCACCATAAATTTTGGGCGTACTGGCTTGGGGAACGGCCGAAATCTGCCAACACTGATGATTAAATCGCGTGTAACATTTCGACTGGTTGAATCGAAAGGAGCATCGCTCGAAAAAATGTTGGTCTGGCATTGCATCCGCCGTTTTATCGAAAAATTGTGTTTAGCAAAAAGGCTCATTTCCGGCTCAAAAGGTATGCCGATAAGGAAAATTGTCGCATTATGAACAATGATAATCCACATGGGATCGACGAAACGTATGGTCTTATGGATTCTCTCAAACCAACTCAATAAACTCCTTCAGCAAATGTTGCAACATTTCTTCTGGAGTCAATATTTGTCTCTTTCATCGATAGGATGTAGCAAAAATTACGACCAATTACTTACTTACTTTACTTTAAGTGGCGCTACAGTCCGGGGTGGACCTGGGACTCAGTCAATAAGCGTCTCCAGCCAGCTCGATACCTGGCTAGCTGCCTCCTGTTTCGCACGCTAAGTTGGCTGAGGTCCCCTTCCACTTGCGCGCGCCACCTGAGTTTTGGCCTTGCTCTACTGCGCTGTCCCTCGGGAGCGGATTCGAAGACTTTTCGGACCGGAGCGTTGGTGTCCATACGCTCTACATGACACAACCATCTCAGTTTTCGGATCTTCACTCTTCTGGTTAGGTCGATGTCGCTGTACAGTCCGTAGAGTTCATAGTTTAGTTTATTTTATTTATTTTCATTTAAAACCAACTTAAGGTTTTTACAAAGTTAAAGCTATAGTTTGAATAAAGCGGAAAATAGTAGTAATCAATCCGTAACTTAAAGATAGTGTAGAAAGATACCGAATTAATAACAATATAAAGATACAATAATTGATATGGGGGAGCATCGATTAATTGAAATTCAAAATTTTAGGAATTATTCAAATAGATATAATACATAAATATAAATTCATTGCTTCATAAATTCAATCATTAACAACTCGAAAATAAAAATTAAGAAGCTGACACTAAAAATACGGGAACGACTTGTATTGATGTTTAAGCAGATTAACAAAGTAATGATTCTAGGAAGTCGTAGTTGAGTGTAAATAACCAGTCTTTTTGGGTTTAGGAATGAATCAAATCGTAAGGTTGACTTATTGGAAAAGGTAACTTGTTAACCATTGAAGGAGCTGTAACAGTGTAGGAGCGCGAAAAGTGGGGTTGTGGAGCCAATTGGAACATTTACCAGTTGCATGTTATTTGTACGAAGACTATAAAATTGATTTATTCTACTCATTAGTAAAATTCGCAGATTTGTAAATAATTTTTTTTACTAATAATTATAATTAAATGTTTCTGAGCTATCATCAATGGCCTAAAAGAGTTGTTATAAGAGCCACCCCAACTTGTAATACCATACTGCAATTCGGAGTGGGCAAGGCCATAATAAATTGACTTTAACACTTTTGCAAAGCAGTGTTGCTTGATGAGGTACATTTTTCGGGTTACAAGGAGCATATGCATCTTAATGGTCTGAATATGATTTTTCCAGTTCAAGTTTCAGTCGATTAATACTCTAAGGTATTTAAAATTTTGCACAGATTCAATTTGAACATAACTATTTGAACAGGGAGAGCTACAAACAAAAGTACTATTTCCACAACTATGTACAGGCAAACAAAATTGTTTGCTATTGGGTGCATGGAAACATAGATTAAAATTTACTAAATCATTGTTTGATAGGCTGAAGGACATTAGTTTTGTTTTTTCGCTTATAATCAACTTATGTTCTGAAAACCAAAGTCTCAATGTTTCAAGATCTTCTGAGATCTTCGCAATACATTCGAATATTGTATCAAACTAATAAGTTAGGGCTATGTCATCTGCGAACGCTGTTGACACACCCTTAAGATTGAGACCAAACAGAGAGTTAATTTAAATTAAAAAAAGGACAGGACCAATAACTGAACATCTCACTAAAACATCTATTTACATTGACCTTTTGTTTTCTACCCTTGAGATACGAACAAAACCATTTGTGGATAACTCCTCTTGGACCGGCATTGTATAATTTCTTCAGCAGAACGTCGTGGTCAACCAACTCAAACGCTTTTTTCATGTCAACAAAAAGAGCCATGGTAGTTTGTTTGCAGTGAACGCTTTCATACAACTGGCCAAATACTCTTAGGATTGCATCTTCCGTTAACATTCCTCTTCCAAATCAGTATTAACAACTACTAAAAAACTCATTTCTGTCTAAGAAAGACAATATTCGCGATTTTATAAGTTTTTCAAAAATCTTGAATAATGTTGGAAGGAGGGAAATGGGTCTATAATTTGACAGTTTGTTGTTGTTGCCTTTTTAAAAAGTGGTATAACTCCAGCGGCTTGAAGGTGCTGAGGAAAACAACCACCTTAGGTTAAACAAAACAAAAAAAAACACTGTGGCGCTGGCAGCCCGGTATGGGCCATGGCCCAGCTTCTCGACACTCATTTGGGTTGCTTATGTTGTCCTTTTAATCACATCTGAGCGGGGCCTACGGTTTATCGCCGAGTCCGAACGGCACTCCTTAGAAGCTTTTTCGTAGGTAATTTTACTTTCGGGAGTTTGCCATTGCTCGCCGAAATGGTGATGGCTATTTGAAAAATTGTTGGTGACCCAGCCTCTCCGCTTGATAGTCCAATGAGCTAACTATCGCGCCATCGCCATTGCCACTTAAGTTAAACAAGTAACTCAAAACGTCTACTACATTATAACACACTTTCTTTAACATTACAATTGATATGCCACCGCTAGTGCAAGAGTTTTTGTTTTTTAACGAGAATATTGCCTTACATATTTCATTTGAGGAAAATGGTTGGAAAACAACAACTGTTTGGTTGCAGTCTTCTGTTGTTCTTTTAAAGCAGCCGCAGCCTAATAAAGTTTCGAAAGTCCATTGTTGTATCTCCTCTTCCATTTTCCTTCAATTCAGACGGGACCGAAGATCGACCGAAGAATTTTTCTCTTGAAGCAACCAAGAACACCCTTATCCATTTTTGATAATATCCATGCCTCTGCGCCATAGAGCAGGGCCCGGATTATTAAGGTCTTATAAAGGGTGATTTTGGTTGTCCGAGAGAGGGCTTTGCTACTCAATTGCCTTCTCAACCCAAAAAACAGCGGTTGGCAAGAGCTATTCTTCGCTTAATCTCAGCGCTGGTGTCGTTGTCTGATTTGTAGCAGAGCTGGGTAGACAAAGTCCTTAACTACCTCAAAGTTATATCTGTCGAGGGTGACGTTCTGCACCGAGACGTCTCCATGGATGCTGTCATACGCGGCCTTAAAATCGATGAATAGGTAGTGTGTATCGATCTGAAGCCCATGGGTCTTCTCCAAGATCTGCCGTAGTGTGAACATTTTGTCGATGGTAAACTTACCTGGCCTGAAACCACACTGATATGGACCTATCAGGTTGTTGACGAACGGCTTCAGGCGTTCACACAATATGGCAGATAAGATCTTGTATGCGATGTTAAGGAGACTGTTGCTTCTGTAGTTGGCGCAGTTCAGAGGTTTTCCTTTCTTGAGAATCGGACAAACAATACTGAGGTTCCATTCATTTGAAAGGTTGATTCTGCCTGACAGCGGTATTTGGTCCGTCGTCGCCATTATACAGTCTGCAGAAATGGTCTTTCCAAATCCTCAGCATCGACTCCCCCTGTGGAAGCTGTTATTATATTAAACACAAATTTCTTATAAAATCAAAGAAAGTCTTTCAAGCGTCTATGCCAATAGCGCAGCGACAATCGGGATCTCAAACATAACATCCGAACACCAAGCCGCAGTGATAACATCAGAAATGTTATGTTCATTTCATAATTGCCATAAATCGCGCTTTATTAATCAATGAAGTTCTACATTCATTTCACAATTAATGTGTGTTTAATTTAATGAAAACTTTCACATTGTTGGCTTACCCTTTTCATGTACAATTGACTCTAGTGAAGCACATTGAAACCTTTATGTCCATCATGACTTTTTTTGAAGGAAGAAGACCATTGTTAGGTACAATATATGGGAGTAGACTCATATTTTCACCATCTGTTGACTGATGGCGATGGCGCGATAGTTAGCTCATTGGACTATCACGCAGACAGTCTGGGTTCGATTCCAGGCTGGGTCACCAACAATTTTTCAAATCGCCATCACCCTTTCGGCGGGCAATGGCAAACTCCCGAAAGTAAAATTGCCTACGAAAAATCTTCTAAGGAGTGCCGTTCGGACTCGGCGATAAACCGTAGGCCCCGCTCAGATGTGACAAAAATGACAACATGAGCAACACAAATGAGTGTCAAGAAGCTAGGCCATGGCCCATACCGGGCTGCCAGCGCCACAGTGTTTTTGTTTTTTTTTTTTTGATTATCTAGCGAAAATTTAATACATTTACCGAACACAGCAAGGTTAAGCCTTTCATAATCATTCACAAATACTTTGATAGACATGCATATATATAAAAACTGTAAGTCTCCAAATGCGTTAGTCTGTAGTTGTAATCGTCTTGAAATGTATCTGTTGCTCCTGTCATAACTCTTCCTCGTGTTCTCATTGACTTGAAATTTCATCGTCAAAGAAGTAGTTCCCCTCATTCCTTTTCATTCTGGTCTTAGAGCTTTATGAATCTTTAAAGCTTTCCCAGGCAGTACACTTAGCTTCTATAGGATGGTAACTTAAAAGAGATCCCATGGATCGAACTGAAACCATTAACCTGATCTCAGAATGAACTCTCAGTAATGTAACATATCTCATAAAGGTGCTTAATTTTTTATGGATTTCGCACAAATAAATAAATTTAACTTAACATGAATAAATGTTTTCTACCCTGCAATTTGCTCAAAAATAAAGAGATTTGAAATTGACGTTCGTCAAAAACTGGTATAGTTTGATCCAACATCCCTTAAAATATCTATCGGTAAATTGAATTCCTTCGAATCCTACGAGCAATGCCTAATAGGCCCCATACACTACACAAACAAGTTAGTGCAAACAGAAAAATATCAAACTATTTTGATTTTACAAAAGGTTGTGCAAACACACAAACAACTCCCTACATTGCAGCAGTATGGGCATACACTTAGGCAACAACAACACATACACGCTGGCACAAATAGGTTTGTGTAGTGTATGGGGCCCTTTAGCTATAACATTAAAATTGTCGATTGTGACATTAATGCAAAGTTGAAGACAGGAGATATCTTTGGCAGTACTCTCGAAATGTATAGCCTATACGAGGTCACCTCCGGTAACGAATTTAGGCTAATAAACTTTGCAGCGGGGCGAAACATTGTCGCAGCTAACTACCGGTTCCCGCGTATTCATTTCCAAAGGGAGACTTTGAGAACTCCTGATCAATCAACCGTCAATCAGTTTGACCACATTGCGATCGATGCAACACTCTCCCTCAGTACTATGGATGTCCGAACGTTCCGAGGAGCCAACATCGACTCGGACCACTAATTTGTTGCAGCCAATTACTCTAGCGGATATCCCGAAGAACGCCAAGACAAGCTAATAATGTGAGAAATTTTGTCGTCAGACGGCTACAATCATAAGAGATCGCCAAATCATTTTTCGATTGAGTCTCTCCTAATATCGTAAGAGGGCCACAACCATCTAATGGTGAATTATTTTCCTAATTATTTTCCTAAGATCACGTCTTGTTTCTACATGCTCTAACTCTATCAAACTATCTTCAAGTGGATCCTCAACCTTTCGCCTTTGGTCTGTACCAAACAGCATAACGCTATGATGTTCCATGATTGTTCGGTGTATTGTATTGATTAGCGTATGTTCTACCGTTTCTAGCACATGATCCCAATGTATTCCCTCTGCTGGCTTAATAAGTTTAGCTATCATAGGACCTAGACTTCTATTAACTCTCTCCACCTGACCATTAGCTTGAGGGGACCCCGTAGCGACCTTAACATGCTGCACGTTTTGTTCTAACAGGAACTCTTTAAACTCGACGGAAGTGAAACAACTTCCTCTATCGGATATAATGCACTTAGGTCGACTATTAAGGCTTTGATATCCTCTTTCGTATTTGTGGTCTTCGTTGGATATAGTCTTACAAATTTTGTGAAGGCGTCTATGAAAACAGGTATATATTTCTTCACAGCCCTGGAGTTGTCTATCGGTCCGTAATGGTCTATGTGGACGACTTCAAATGGTTTTTGTCCCATTTGCATATTGTCAAGAAAACCTTCTTCTCTTCCTTTTTTAGATGAATAAACTATACACTTAAGACAGTTTCCTTTATGTGCTTTCACTTTTTCTCTCATTTTGGGAAACCAATAATTTTTCGATATTAACTCGACTACGTTTACCGTGCCTACGTGTCCTACCTCGTCATGGTATTTATATAAAATGTTGTTTTCCATATCCTCTGGCACAAAAAATGCTACTGTACTTTCATTTTCCTTTCTGTAGACAACACCGTTCCTCATTTCGTAGAGTGCATGCTCTGACTTTTCTAACATTTCCCTGAAACTGACTAGTTTTATCTTTCGTTTGACATATTATTAAATTCTCTTCGAAGGTATTTGTTTCTAATGTTAAGATATTAGTTCACCTACTACGCATCGACGTGTTTCATTTGACTGCCTGTGCGATGTTCTAGTGTGTAATCTAGTGCAACACTTATGCCCACCTAGCGACCCTTGGATTCAATTCTTTTTTATTCAGGGTTAACGTTAGTGAGTTGCAGTCTGTTATTATCTTAAATTTTTTACCCTGGAGATATATTCGGAAACGACTCAGTGCACTGACTATTGCTAACGTTTCCAGTTCGAAACTGTTATATTTTGCTTCAGCGTCGGTAGTTCTTTTAGAATAGTAAAATACTGGGTGCATTTTTCCGACTTTCCTTTTCTGTAGCAAAATTGCTCCAAAACCTAAAGCACTAGCATAGCAATGCAACTCAGTCTCATCATTCAGATTATAGAGTGCCAGGACAGGGGCTTCTACCAACTTTTTCTTCAGCAGCTCGAATGCTTCTAACTCTTCCGGTCCAAATTTAAATTCATTGTCCTTTCTAGTCAAGTCGTGTAATGGTTTGGCTATAGTTTAAAAATCTTTGACGAATCTTCGGAAACATGAGTCTCTACCTTTGAACTGCGTGTGTCTTTTGTGGTACCGGAAAATTTTGAATGGCTTCTATGTTTCTATTGTTTACCTGTATGCCTTCTCCCGTAATCGTGAAACCCAAGTATTTAACACTCTTTTGCAAAAACTCACATTTACCTATCCTTAGCTCTAATTTATTTAGGACCATTCTATCAAACACTTCCCCAAGTATTTTAAAATGTTGGTCATAACTCACTGTGGCTATCATTATATCGTCTAAATAGATTATTACTTGTTCCTTTCTAACCATGTCTGAAAATATTTTATTCATGTGTCTTTGGAACACAGACGGTGCAATTTTAAGCCCAAACGGCATTCTGAGAAATTCATACTGTAAAAATTTTGTAAAAATGGTTTTATTCGCTAATATGTCTTATAAGTCATCAATTATGAGAATCGGGTAACTGTCTTTTGCAGTTGCTTTATTCAAAGTTCCAAAATCTACACACATCTTAACTCTTATTTTTAACCAACACTATCGGTGAAACATATTCTGACTCACTTTCCCTGGTGTATCCTTTGCCCAAATATTCTCTTTCGGATTCTTCATTGTTTCTTGTTGCCAGCTTTTCGCCTTCTTCCACAACGGTTTCTCTGGGTGCCTCACCTCTTTCTTGTGCGAGTATTTTATTTAAACGTATAGCGAGTGTTGATTTGGTTAGTTGGCAAACCAAGGCGAAGCGATCATTCCCGTAACTGTGCGACGGAATACTCTTTTGCATTTATTTGCTTATTCATCTTTTAACGACACGCACACGAGCAGAAGTAAAAAAAAAACAAAAACTGCTGCTTGTTTTTTGTGTGTGTCGATCTTTTTCTGTGAACGCACGTAACTATCTTCTTTTTTTTTTGAATCGATCGTTTGGTTTAGCAGAAAACCCTCTTTCTAAGGGTAGGAAATGAAAAGGATTGATTCAAGAGAAAAAAAAACTGAAATTGTAGTCCGAGGAAAACGTAGGAAAAAGACTTGTTTCAGGCAGGCAACTGTCATTTATTCTTCCTTTCTTTGTACATGGTTATCTCTTAAAGCTAGACTTATATCTATGTGTAACAATGTATGTGAATAATGATCTTATTTACTAATTGTAAATGCCTGCTGAGAGTATCACGTGTTGGGGGAACGATATTAATATGAGTGTTGCAAGTATGGATAATACTATACGGTATTGTGACAATGTGTATTTCTATAAATAATCTTACGCTACTACTGTATACATATAACTACTACAATATGTATATTGTGTAAGTGCACTTATGTCGTTTTTCATATTAGCAATTTCAACATCTTATGTGAACAAATGGAAGTATGTCTTCTTTCCTTTTTTCAGTTCAGAGATCCTTATTTGTCAAGTGTTCTTGTGATTTTCTTACATTAACACCTTTTTTATCAAGTCAACTTGTATGTCAACTTGTACTTGTTGTGTAAAGGATGATCAATACTGAATAACAGCATAAGTAAAGTTTTTCAAGGATGAGCATGACTTATGCTATTATTCCGTGTGCATGTTTTGTGGGAAATGTCTTATGTTATTATTCATTTGGCTATAACTTTATAACCATTAGAGATATCGACACAAAAAAAATATGGTATATAGACTGAAAATAAGATTGATATGGTTTGACATAAGTCGATTTATGCTGTTATTCCTTTTGTTCACAGATATTAGCTTAAATCCAGCTGGAGCGGATGGCATGATTGACGAGTTCTTCAAAGCGGCAGGAGATGACTTGTTGCAGCAGCATGCACCAACTCATCTCTAAAATATCGTCAGATGAAAATGTGCCTGTTGAATAGAACGCAAGCATTGTTTGTCAGAATAAATACCCTTTGAACTGCACCAACTACTTAGGCATCAGTTTTCTTGGCGTAACCTAAAGCATCTTAACTGCAGTATTGTGTGAATGCATAAAGCCGTTCGTTAACGGCCTGATTGGTCCATATCTGTGTGGCTTCAGGCTAGGAAAGACTACCCTCTACCAAATATTCACACTACGGCAATTCTTAGAGAAAACCCACAAACTTCAGATAGATACACACCATCTATTCATCTATTTATAGTTGCTTTTAACAGCATCTATAGAAATGACCTATATACTAGTTTCGGCATTTCTGCGGGACTCGTCTGTGCAGGATGACGATGCAGAATGCACGCTGCTCCATCGAGATCTGTAATTATCTCATGGCGATTAGCTGTCATTCGATTCTATCAGCATATTACTGAAAGGAATAGTGCAAAACTCACTTGCGCTATTCAAAAGTCCGTGCAATTACTCACAAGACCTGATGTTAGTGGCGCTTTCGCGAGTATTAAGGCGGAACCGGCGAAAATGAGTTTATCGGTCAACGAGGGCAAGTCCAAGTAAATGCTGCTAATCAAAAGAAAACTCAACACCGTCGTCTCTGACAGAACATCACCTCTAAGGAATAAAAGTCACAAACCTTGCAGTGAACCTACTGTTTAATCTATATACTGTGATATACGGGCGGACTATCGTCATTTATTATTTTTTCTTTTTATTATTTCTTGCGAAAAAAAACCATTACCGAGACCAAGGCTAAGCTTGATAAATACTATGGGGACTCTGCACCATCGATTTCAATGGTAAAAAAGTGGTTTACTGAATTCCGTTGTGGCCGTACAAGCACTGAAGATGCCGAACGTCCTGGACGCCCAGTTGAGGTCTCTACACCCGAAACAATCGAAAAAATTCACGATATGGTGTTGGCCGACCGAAGATTGAAAGTGCGGGAAATTGTAGAAGCCGTAGGGATCTCGCATGGCTCAGTGGTTTCAATTTTGAATGATCACTTGGGCATGAGAAAGCTTTCCGCAAGATGGGTGCCGCGTTTGCTCACAGTCGACCACAAACGCAATCATGTAACAACTTCACAGGAAGGTTTGGCGTTGTTTAATCGCAATATGGAGGAGTTTTTGCGCCGTTTTGTAACCGTGGACGAAACATGGATCCATCACAACACACCAGAGAACAAACAACAGTCAAAACAGTGGGTTTCTAAGGGTGAATCGGCGCCAAAGAAGGCCAAGGTGGGTTTGTCAGCCAATAAAGTTATGGCGACTGTTTTTTGGGATGCACGCGGGATAATCCACATTGACTACCTTCAAAAGGGAAGAACAATCAATGGGGAATACTCGTATTATGCCAATTTATTGGACCGATTCAATGACGATTTGAAAAAAAAACGACCTCATTTGGCCAAGAAAAAAGTTCTTATCCACCAAGCCAATGCAAGGGTGCACACATGTGCAGTTGCCATGGCAAAAATCCATGAATTGGGCTATGAATTGCTCCCTCATCCACCCTATTCTCCAGATTTGGCTCCGAGCGACTACTTCTTGTTCCCAAACCTGAAGAAATGGCTTGGTGGAAAAAGATTTGACTCCAATGATGAAGTCATCTCGCAAACAAAGGCCTATTTTGAGGACCTCGACAAATCATTTTTTTTTGGAAGGGATAAAAAAATTGGAGAAGCGTTGGACAAAGTGTATCGAGCTCAAGGGAGACTACGTTGAAAAATAAAATTATTTTTTTATCAAAAAATCGGTGTTTTAATCCAAAAGTCACGGACTTATTGACCCGCCCTCGTATACGCTGGCGCTCTTCATGAAAGCAAAGGAAGTTAAGAGACAAAGAGGTGCTAAATTCGTTTGGTATATTAATAGTCAAATTCTTGTAAGGAAGGTTGAGGGTGGAAGAGTAACTTCGATTAGATCTTTTAATGACCTTGCATATTTTAAACTTTATTACAAATCTTAATCTAAATCTATATGAACGATGTAAGCGATAATGTCTTTTATAATAATTTCTTCTCTTATAACAAATAATTTATTGTTTATCAGAATGTGAGAAGCCTAAGAGAAAATTTTGCGATACTTGTCGCTCACATTGATTCATTCTTGTGTGTTCCGGATATTGTGTGAAAATATGGATATATAACTTCAAAAAGAAAGACTTCGTTATTCTTGGATTTAATTTCTTTGCAAATTCAACTGATAGTTATGCTGCAGGTGGTGTTGGATGACTTTACAATAATAGAATTTTTATGTGTAGAATTTATAAGTGCTGACGTTTTAAAGCTTTCTATTGAAATAAACAATGTAGTATTTACTTTTATATGTGTACATGGGCTTCATGAGTTTAGTATTTCAAATTTTATTGAAGAGTTTTTCAGTTACCTAGAAATAAAAAAGAGCTAAAAACATAATTATCTAGTGAAACAATTGCTAGTTATTTGGCCCTATTAGCAACTCATGGTTTTGAAGAACTAGAATTGCTTCCGGAAGATGCTTGGACCGATTTTCTAATCCCTTACATTACCCTTGTGATAAGGCAGTTTTTGATTTAAACATCACGGACCATTGTATGACCGGATTAAGTATTCTTCTATCAAAAGGAAAAAAATGAATGCGCCTAATTTGTCCAATAAAGTTTCGAAAATTAATTTCAGCAAATTAAAACGGTTTCTTATTTACAATTCGTGAGGTGAAGTATATTCGTGCAGTGACCCGTCATCTATGTACTCCATTTTTATTTGCCGCCTTAATGACATCCTTCATAAATGCTCCTCGGCATCTTCTTCAAATAAGATTTTCAAACGCCTTAAACCTTGGATAACTTTCCATCTAGCTAACGAAGTTAGTTACAAAAATTATCTTAGACAGAAATGTTATAGGTTGCCAAATAACATTGATCTAAAAAGTAATTTTAAAAAAATATGTTCTGAACATAAAAGGGAGATTCCACTCTGTCGTGATAATTACTACCGTTTTTGTCTCAATTCGACAAAAGGAAATTTGAAAAATGGATGGCGAATTGTTAATAATATGCTTGGACAAAACCCATCGAAGAAAATGCTCTAAAGAATTCGAACTCTAGTGGTGGTGATGGTATCTCTAGTACAGTTCTTAAAAGGATTGCATACTATATTGTGGATGTATTAGTAATAATCTTTAATCGTTGCGTTTTTTCAGGGGTTTTTCCTGAAGTTATGTCCTTATATAAAAAAGGTTCTGTTTCTGAATTGTACAATTATAGACCTATTTCAATGCTTCCAGTTGTGAGCAAAATTTTTGAGAAAGTTATGAAGATTAGATTTGTTGACTTTCTCGATAAAACTGACTATTTTAGCCCACTTCAATTTGGCTTTCGGAAAGGTAAATCAACAGAAGATGCTTTACTTCAATTTTGTTCTTCTGATGTAATGTTTAACCTTGATAAAAAGAAGCAAGCAGCTGCTCTATTTGTTGACATCACTAAAGCGTTCGACATGGTCAATCACAATATTCTTTTGAATAAATTAGAAAAGGTAGGTTTTCGTGGCTTCGTGCTTGATTGGTTTGATTTCTACCTTAAGAATAGGTCTCAAAGAGTAATATTAGATGATATAACAAGCGAAGTAAAATTTTTTGATGTGCGTGTTCCTCAAGGATCTGTGTTAGGTCCCATACTGTTTCTGGTTTACATAAATTCGTTGTTCTTAATCGAGTTTCTTATGGTGCAAGCAACCCTTTGGATCTTGTCGGTGATGTCAATTGTGACTTAGACTTGTTGAGAAGCTGGTTTGCATTGCATAAATTAATTATGAACTCCAAGACCAGAATAATGTTTTTTAGTTTGGCAGCAGTGCAAAATTTTGAACCAAAGGTTTACTTTCATGCACCAGAGTGTCAAAGACACTTAATGAATAATATCGACTGCGTACATAAAAGTTCTTCTTCAACGTTTAATAGTTATCAGAGCTGCAGCAATGGCTGCTTTCTTATAGAAAAAGTAGATAATTTTAAATACTTGGGCCTTCATATTGATTCTAATATGAGTTTTACCACCCACACCGAATCTTTGAGGAAATATCTTCTTTCTACACTTAGATACTCTTACTACTTACGAATTGTATGCTCTTCATTCCTCTTAACAACTATTAATTACGCCATATTTAACTTTAAATTACAGTATGGGATTGCCTTTTGGGGCGGAATTTATCTAAACAAAATTAATCCTCTTTTGGTATTTCAGAAAAGAGCTATTCGTATATTATGACGAAAAACTGTCCAATACCCTAGTTTTCCTTTATTTGTTGACATGAAAATTCTTCCTGTGCGTCACCTTTATTGTTTTAAGGTATTGAAAATTTTCTTTATGAAGTCAGGTTATAGGAATTTTCGCCTAATCTCCAATTTTAATTTACGTGAAAACTTTGCCTACCTTGTATCTATACCTCCATCCCGTACTACGGACTTTCGTAATTTCTTTTCCGTGTCCGTATTTCGTATATTAAAAAAGCTTTTTTACAGGATATGTTAAAAACTGGCTTTTTAACTACATCTATGCAATTACTTCAGGCATTCTGATTTAAATTTTTTTAGTTTTTTTATTTATATACATATTTTAACATAGTTTTCATCTACAATTTTAATCTTAAAACTTATTATTTCTCTACTTTAATAATGTTTGATACTGCTTTTTCTTGTATTATTGTATTATTAACTTTAATCTTATAATTAGGCCACCCCGCCTTACACTTGTAATCTTTATACACCCTACAATCGAAGTAAAACTAATTGTTATAGATTATAGAATGTCACTACACTATATTTCTTATAATATCTTTGCTTCTATGAATTTCATGTATGTGATCTTATCAACATTGTATTCATTTAAGAAATAAATAAAAAAAAAATAAAATAATCTATTTACTTCTTATAGTGCATCTGGCACACATTTCTTATGGTGTATCATTCGGCGTTTGACCGAATATTTGTTAGCGAATGATCAAATATGGTTAAACATTGCATCAACCACGTTTGCGTGAATCATGAATCAATTGTCATCAGCAGTATAGTTCATTTGCTGCACTAAACGAAAAGGTTTGCCACCTGCAATTGTTTCCGAAGGTTATGTTTACGTAATACGAGTACGTGCACTGTATAGATGCAATTGACTGTTCTGTGTTTGAGCCCACGTTCTATGTCTAGCACCACTCTTGCCTTGGTTAAACTCTGGCCAGTGTTTCAAGCTTTGCTGAAATACGGTGACAATCTCCAGAGTCGCTGCGCAATAACACGAATTAAAAAAAAACTGAATTTGATTTTTCAGAGGAATATCGTAAACAGTAAGGACATACATAAAATGGTTTATCTTATTTGTTTAAACTAAATGGTATTTTATTGAACTTTATCACCTTATCCTGGTAATGAAAACATTTTGCTTTGATTGTAAATCGTCAAATACGATTGCAAGAAGAAAATTATCCAGATGAGAAAAATCAACGATTGCAAATACATAACGTTTTCAGTTTGATGTTTGCAACCTTTTAGTGCTGCAATGAGGTCAAATTGATAATCAAAATGACGATCAAGTGAAGTTCTCGAAAACAGTCTTCGTCTCGTCCAATTCGTATGCGCTTTTTCACTGCCACTCAAAAAGAATTCTGCCTCGTGGTCTACTATTTCTGCTGCTGTAAGTTTATAGTTACAAGTTATATCATCTACAAAATCAATGCATTTAGATTCAGCACTTGAATTCAATTTTACCGCATCCAGTTTGGATGACTCATTATCATTATCAAAAGCAAACAAATTTTATAATCACAATGTCGGTAATGCGTGTTCCTAAACGAGCAGCGAACTTTTTCATTTCCTAAATGCTTAGTTTCATGCCATTAGACAAAAACGGGACCAGCGAGGGGTGGCCGTCGAATCAAAAATAAAACATCACAAGTAATATTCATTCAGTTGTGTTGATCTCATTCAGTGCGATAGGTGACAAAATTTTGTTGCAGTAAATTTATTAGCTAGTGCACATCTAATAACAAAGTGAGTATCATACATACCTTTACACTGAAAAATTCAAGTTATCCGACATTTTTCATTTGAATAAATAAAGTTTGAAGTGAAAATGAGCCTGGTATTGGTGAAATAAAACAATCAGTATGAGAAGCTGCTTATTGGCGGATACAGCTACCACCTGATTAAAAAGTATAAGCACACATTTTACTTGGAGTGTTTTTTCTTGTTGCTATAGCAAATATTTTAGTTTTATTTTCGAGATTTTGGGCTTTCGGGATTTGAGTTGACTAAAAGTTGACTACAATTTCGCTCTCTCGTGTACATATACTCAACACATGTAAACATTTCTAGTTTCAGTTGTATGTGTGAACGTGTACAGATACACAACTTGCAAGTTTAAATGTCGTAAGTAACCCCTAGGTAAAAAGCCGGTTTTTGTCTCTCTTCTGCTTATGGAGCTCGTGAGCAGCTCTAGTCCTTCTTGCAGCGCCACCAGGGGTTTCACTGTAGCGGCCGAGTTAAACACAGCACATCAGAAGCGGCATCTCTGATGGCTTTTTGGCAATGTTGCCATTGGTCTTCGATTATTGTCTTACGTTGATCGCGATGCGGTCATTCTGGTTGACGGTTGATTGATCAGAAGTTTTTCAAATCCCTCTGTAAATATCGAGATGTGGGAACTGCTTGTTATCTACGACAATGTTTCGCCCCTTCACAAAGTCGATTAGCCTGAATACGTTATCGGAGGCTTGAGACCCAAGGACGAGAGGTCTCTTAGACCGAAGCCATTAGCCCGTTCGGGGATGTGAGTGCTGACGTGTCCTTGGCTCATCCGCCACCATCTCTTTTCTAAGACCCTGACTTAGTCTCGGAAATCCTTACCGACCTGAGCTGCAAATATGTGGGAGTAGCCTGGATAAGGTCTCATTTGTTCCTGATTTTTTCCACCCCTGATGCCATCTGGGGAATTCAACCGCTGCTCCGTTTATAGTACTGCTTTTTTTTGTCTGCTGGTCTGTACTGGCATTTGTAAGTTTAGCGAGTCCAGTCTGGATGGACATTGACCAGTGGCTGACGGTTTCCACGTGTAAGTATTAGAAGCACAATTGATGTGTAGAAAATAGTTGCAACACTGGATATCGCTAGGTTGACATCTCTCTACTCTATTTCTACAGGAATCAACCATCAAAACTCCACCAACATTGACTAAAAAAACTGGCGAAATCAATTCCAACTAGGTTAAAAGCAGTTCTCAAACAAAGGAATCACCCAGCTTAGTACTACAAACTATTTTTTTCTTTGAATAAAGTACCATTTTACCATTCTTTTTAACTTGAGATATGTGTACGAATAAGAATTTTGCTTAGTATTTAATACACTTTTTTCGCTTTATTTATGTTAAAGTTAAAATGTTTAGTTTTTTAAAGTATTTTCTATTAAGTATTTATATTTTTATTGTTATGGCTTTGTTATGGCCAATAGGGACTTGACAACTTTGAATTTAATTTGTGAACGCACTCTTTCACTAATCATCAAACTGTCACTGTCAATTTATTCAGTAAACTCAACATTTTCATCATGGTAAAGTGCACGAAAGAGCAATGTCTGCAAAGTATAAAAATTTTCTACCGAAATTCGGAGTCGGTGACTGCAACTTTAAGAGCGTTAATTCCAATTTTCGGTCGTAGTTCTCGCCCTGGTAGTCAGGCAGTAATAAGTTTAGTGCAAAAATTTGAGTCTACATATTCATTGTGTGATGTTGCCGTGTCAGTAAGACACGGATACATCCGTGGATCGTTGATTTGACCATTCTTTTCAAGTTTGGAATCCAATGGGTCATTCGAATTTCAGCCATCATCATCTGTTGTCCACCATGCATGGTTCGTTGATGAACGTCGGTTAGCACCAACCTAGAAAAGTGATTCCTTTGGAGAAGGATGATTGGATGCCATTGATGGAATGGTAGTACTGAGTTGAGCAATCTGACACCCACTCTTAACTGTTCCTCTTCATCCAGGAATGGATTCAGATTGCGAATCTCACTTCCTTTCGGTATTCCCCTTTTCTGCTGAAGTGCCTTGATTTCTTCTTGGAATATTTCCCTTTGAATAAATCTCACAAATTCATCACGTGCTGACCTTCGGTCAATTGTTGTAAGGGGCGTTGTGTTAAGCATTATTCATTTATTTAGAACTTTTTGTGCTATGTTGCACAAGAGGCGTTGTAGTTTTCAAATTATTTGAAAAACTTCATTACTGAGCAGAATGCTGTACGACGTTATTTGGAAAAGACTAGTTACTGGTCTTTTCAGGTTTCTGCTGTAGAATAATTCCACCGTATCCAGTGTCAATTTCTTTTCCTTACTTTCCACATTTGTTTCTGGTGGAATTGTTGTTGGGAATTCATCTGTCTTAAACTTGTGCAAAAAATGGCGCCCATCCCATCACAACTCGTTACTAATGAGCTCCTCTGGGTTCAATCCTCTGGGATCCAATGTCAGCTGGGTTGCTGCTTACATGTCTCCACGTTGCCTTGCTGGTTAACCTTTGGATTTTGGTTATTCTGTTGGCTACAAAGGTGTTCCGCGTGGATGGATTACCTTTTATCCAAGCTAAAGTGATCATGGAATCCGACCAGGCAAAGGTCTCTGCCTCTTCCAGTTACATAGCGGTGGTGATTTTGTTCAGAAGTCTTGCCCGAAGCATTGCTGTGCAAAGTTCTAACCTCGGTAACGATACACATTTTAACGGAGCGACTTTTGTTTTGGGTGCTCACAAGTGTATATATTCCCGACCGTTTTTGGACACCCGTGCGTATGGCGGTGATATACGCCTTTTCAGAGACGTCGCTAAACCCATGGAGCTGCACCTGGGATCCGTTTTCGTAGCCTAACCAACGCGGAGTTTCCAAAAGTTCCAGTTTTTGTAGGTTGTTTCGCAATTTTATCCACTGCCTTTCTATCTCAGGACTTATTGTGGAATCCCACGATAGTTCATAAGTCCATATTTGCTACATAATGACCTTGGCCTTGATTATGCATGGCGCTATCCATCCCAACGGATCAAAGAAGCGTGCGATGTCGGCTAAAACGTTTTTTTTTTAGTGTAATTTTCGACCTTGGGTACGTCGATTTTAAAATTAAAGATATCTTTGGCTGGATGCCATTGGATACCCAACGTTTTAACGGCATCCGATGAATCAAATGTTAAAGGAAGATTCACTTCCCTTTCAGGTTTAGGTATCTTAAACAAAAATTTTAATGAATTGCTTGCCCATTTACGCAGAGGAAATCCAGCTGCCATTGACATAGCTAGAATATCTCTTTCTTACCTGATGGCCGCTTCTGCATTATCCGCCCCGTAGAGCAAATCATCCACAAAGAAGCCTTCGAAAATCGCCTTAGTAACATGGGGGTGCATTCGCTCGTTAGCCATGGCTACCTAATGCAACGTAGGTACTGCTAAATATGGTGCCGAAGCAGTACCGAACGTAACCGTATTTAGCGCGAAGGTTTTAATCGGTTTGTCACTTCCAGTTCTCCACACGATAAGCTGATAGTTCGTGTCTTTTGGTGCCATCCATATTTGCCTGTATATCATACTTATATCTGCGGCAAATGCGACCTTGAATATTCGCCACTGTACGATGAGGTCAATTATGTCCCTGTGTAGACGTGGTCCTACCATTAGATGATCGTTCAGCGATTTTCCGTTCGATGTTGTAGACGAGGCGTCGAAGTTGTTGAATACTGCATGGTGAGGTAGGAAATAGTACTCTCCTGTCATCTCGAAAACAGTTTTAACTTCCCTCATGTGCGCAAATGGAACGTATTCGTCGATGCAATTGGTGCACTCTTCCTTTAGTTTGCTATTTCCCTCTAGCCTTCTTTCTATTTGGAACAGTCGTGCCATTGCTGTTCTCTTTGAGTTTCCCTTCTTTGGTCACTCATTTTCCTTAAACGGAAACCGCACTTCGTATCTCTCATCGCTCCGGCGCTGTGTTGTTTTTCTGAAGTGTAGTTGACACATCTCCTCTTCTTCTTCTCTGATTTCCGCTCTTCCAGGTTTTCCTCGATTTCCCAAAATTGTCTTAGTTGTTTCTTTACTCTTACTGAGTTGAATTGCGGATAACCTTTAACCGATCCGGTCAATATCCATCCCAACTATGTATTTTGTACTATCAAAGATCATTTTTGACTCTTAATTAATCCACCTAGGATAATCGATGCGTATAAGTCGGCGCCTATGAGAAAATCAACCTTTCTGGGATAATTGTATGAGGGATCAGCTAAACAAAGTTTTGAAAGATGACTACAAGAAGAAGTTTGAAGCCTTTGGGTTGGTAAAATCGAGGTCAATTTTGGTAAAACAAACGCCATAACATTGAGACAAAATGATGGATGGGTAAAAGAAAACATTTTAAATTCGACCTGACTATTTGCAGTACATGTTGACGCTTCTCCTAATCCTGTCATACTTGCTTCCCGCTGCTTCTTAAGTTCAGCCCCTGTGTGACATTTTCTCTAATAAAAGTTGCCTCTGACCCTGAGATCCTGAGCAGAAAAAACCTTGACTAAAGTTATGGCTAGTAGTGGGATCGCATTTGGTTGAAATGCGAGTTTAGAGCCGGGGTTTGGGAAGATGAAGGCGCTGTTTGCCCACTGTGCCAGTAGGATTATGTTGGTGAATTCGTATTTGGAATGAAGTTGCTGTCGCATTGCCCTTGAGGAGGGGTTGGTTGATTCGCATTTTGAATCAGGTGATTATAGAAGTTCGAGCTGTGTTGCCCTTGAAAAGAACACATTTGATGAATGGGTTGGTTGCTGTTATTGGGATGGTGGTGCGCATATTGTGTATCTGAATGCAACATGGTGTAGTGATTATTTCTACATTTTTCACATCTGTTGCTGTTACTGCAGCTTGATGCATGGTGCTCGTATCGTATAGGCGCGGCCTATTTTCCAAGGAGCTGAATCTCGCTTCAATGAAGCTAGCAAATGACTTCCACTCCGGAAGAATTTTAGAAGTACCTAATTTCTAATGGCAACGATTAGTATAAGGCCTCGTAGAAGTAGCATCTTCCGACAGGTGCTGCTTCCTTAAATGACGAGAATGAGCCTCTGCAGCCGAACATCTCGCAGCTCTGCTAATAAGTCCTACTTCACGCCTCCCCGTGGCGCCATCTGGGAATCTCACTAGAGGTTGCGAAGTGAAGGGGGCAAATGGCGAGTTTCCTGCGCCATTAACCAGGATTAGTGTCGGAAAAACAAAACAAGACCTTATCCGGGCTACTCCGACATATTTGGAGCTCAGGCAGGAAAGGATTTCCAGGACTTAGTCAGGGTCCTGGAAAAGAGATGGTGGCGGACGAGCCCTATAAGGGCCAACGGCAGCGCTCACATCCCGGAACGGGTTACTGGCTTCGGTGTAACCGACCCCTCGTCCTAGGGGCACTCAAAGTGGAACTGGTCCTCCAGGTTGGGGGTTGTGCCGCCGGGGTAACTGCCCGGCCATTTAAAAAAAACAAGAAGTTACGAAGCATCAACAAGCCTCGGATATGAACGGATCTACTGTTGGCAACCCACGCAAACGATTTAAGGACAATGAGCTTCGGATATGCACGTGGAATGTTAGATCCCTTAATAGACCATGTGCAGCCGAGCAACTAGCGGAGGCCCTAGACTGCTGCAAACCAGACATAACCGCCATCCAAGAAATGCGATGGGATGGGCCGGACAAAAAGAAGATGAAAAACTGCGACATCTACTACGGCAATTGCTATCGACGGCAAAAGCAGCGCTTATTTGGATGCGGATTTGTTGTCGGAGGCAGACTTAGACGAGAAGTCCTCAGCTTCCGGCATGTGAGCGAGCGCCTCGTAGCAATCCGCATCAAGGCTAAATTCGCCAACATAAGCCCCATATGCGCGCATGCCCCCACAGAGGAGAAAGATGACGACACCAAGGATGCCTTCTACGAGCTCCTCAACAAGACCTACGAGCAATGCCCTAGCTATGACATTAAAATTGTCCTCGGTGATTTTAATGCAAAGCCAGGAATAGAAGGTATCTTTGGTGGAACAATCGGAAAATATAGCCTGCACAACACCACCTCCGATAACGGATTCAGGCTAATCGACGCAAGACACTCCTCCGGCATTATGGATGTCCGTACGTTCCGAGGAGCCAACATCGACTCGGACCATTACCTTGTTGTAGCCAAGGTACGGTTGCGGATATCCCAAACTACGCCAAGACAAACTAATGCTGTGAGAAAATTCGACGTCAGACGGCTACAATCGCAAGAGATCGCCAAGTCCTTCTCCGATCGAGTGTCTCTTAATCTCTTAAGAGGTCCAATGCCGCCAGCATCAAGCATCGAAGACCATTGGAAACACTGCCAAAACGCCATCAGAGATGCCGCTTCTGATGTGCTGGGTTTCACTCGTCCACCACAACGAAACCCCTGGTTCGATGATGAATGCCGGCAAGCACATGCAGCTAAGCAAGATGCATATAACGCGGCGCTGCTTAGAAAGACCAGAGCTGCTCATGATCTCTATGAGCGGAAGAGGAGAGACGAGCACCGGTTTCTCAGGAGGAAGAAAAAAGAGCATGAGAAGCGCGCGATCGAGGAAATTGAGAGATGCTACTCCAGGAATGAGGTTCGGAAGTTTTACCAAAAGGTAAAAATAACATGCCGCGGAAAAACCCCCGAACCGAAGCCTGTAGAGATGAACAAGGGAACATCGTAGTAGAATCGCAGTCGATGCTGAGGATTTGGAAAGATCATTTCTGCAGACTGTATAACGGCGATGACGGACCAAATACCGCTGTCAGGCAGAATCAACCTTTCAACCTGGACGATGGTGACCAACAATTCCGTCCACCCGACCTGGATGAAGTGAAGATAGCCATATCGAAGCCTAAGTCCAACAAAGCTGCTGGAGCGGATGGCCTGGCTGCCGAGCTCTCCAAAGCGGCGGGCGATGACTTGGTACGGAGCATACACCAACTCATCTGTAAGATATGGTCGGACGAAAGTATGCCCGATGAATGGAACCTCAGCATTGTTTGTCCAATTCTCAAGAAAGGAGACCCTCTGAACTGCGCCAACTACAGAGGCATCAGTCTCCTTAACATCGCATATAAGATCTTATCCGCCGTATTGTGTGAACGCCTGAAGCCGTTTGTCAACAACCTGATAGGTTCATATCAGTGTGGCTTCAGGCCAGGAAAGTCCACCATCGACCAGATATTCACACTACGGTAGATCTTGGAAAAGACCCATGAGCTTCAGATCGATACCCACCACCTATTCATCGATTTTAAGTCCTCGTATGACAGCATCTATAGAGACGGGCTATATAGAGCAATGTCTAGTTTTGGCATCTCTGCCAAACTCGTCCGTCTGTGCAGCATGACGATGGAGAATGCACGCTGCTCCATCGAGGTCGGTAAAGATCTCACCGAGACCTTTGATGTCCAGAAAGGATTTAGACAAGGCGATGCGCTGTCATGCGATTTTTTCAACATCGTACTTGAAAGAATAGTGCAAAACTCACGAGCAAACACAAGAGGCACTATCTTTCAAAAGTCCGTCCAACTACTCGCATACGCCGACGATATTGACATAATCGGGAGAAGGCAGCGTGATTTCAGTGGCGCTTTCGCGAGTATTGAGACGGAAGCGGCGAAAATGGGTTTAGCTGTCAATGAGGGCAAGATCAAGTATATGCTGTCAAGCAAAAAGGACAACCAACACCGACGTCTCGGACAGAACGTCACCCTCGACAGATATAACTTTGAGGTAGTTAAGGACTTTGTCTACCTAGGCTCCGCTATAAATACAGACAACGACACCAGCGCTGAGATCAACGAAGAATAACTCTTGCCAACCGCTGTTTCTTTGGGTTAAGAAGGCAATTGAGTAGCAAAGCCCTCTCTCGGACAACAAAAGTCACCCTTTATAAGACTTTAATAATCCCGGTCCTGTTCTATGGCGCAGAGGCATTGACATTATCAAAAATGGATGAGGGTGTTCTTGGTTGCTTCGAGAGAAAAATTCTTCAGGCGATCTTCGGTCCCGTCTGCATTGACGGTGAGTGGAGGAGGAGATACAACGACGAACTGTATGGACTGTACAGCGACATGGACCTAGCCAGAAGAGTGAAGATCCAAAGACTGAGATGGCTGGATCATGTAGAACGCATGGACACCAATGCTCCGGTCCGAAAAGTCTTCGAATCCGCCCCCGAGGGAAAGCGCAGTAGAGGAAGGCCAAGACTCAGGTGGCGCACGCAAGTGGAAGAGGACCTCAGCCAACTTAGCGTGCGAAACTGGAGACAGCTAGTCAGGGATCGAGCTAACTGGAGAAGCTTGTTGACTGAGGCCCAGGTCCACCCCGGACTGTAGCGCCACCTAAAGTAAGTAAGTAATTTCTCTTCCCATGCCATTTGTGTCTGAAGAGAAAGTTTATTATAAATGACATAAGTCAAAATAGAATCCCAACCGGTATCCCTTGATTTGAGAGTGCAAGAATACATTCATTGGTCGTACCGTGCAGTGACCTAAGTGATCCGCAGATTCATGAGTGATTCTTTGTTGCTCCATTGAAATTCTGAGCTTTGTGCTCCATTGAAATTCTGAGCTTTGCGCTCACAAGCTTACGCATGTTAAAATAGAGCTCTTTTAATATTCCCCACGCAGATGCATACGTTTTCTCATCGAACTGGAGATAAGAAATAAGATCCGCAGTCTTGTCACAGACATGAGTTTTGAGATCCAGATGGTCACTGCTTTTCTCTGTGAATTTATCCATTTCATCGCTTAGCAGGCCCACAAACGCGAACTCGACCCGTTTTATTTTGAAAAACGTCTTAACTTCCAAATATTTGTTCCCTAAATGGATCAGACACACTACCGACGATTGAATCGTGATCCTTCTTGGGTCGTTTAAAATCTTCTTCGATTTCGGCTAAACATGCACTTACATACCCCCTTGACTTACGCGCTTCAAATTCTTTTTTGAACTTATCAAAATCCGTTTCGAGCTCTTTTAAAAAAGTCCTGTTTTTCAATATACTATTTAGTATATAGTATTTCGCGATTTTTGCCATTTTGTTAAAATGTACTTGGTTTTAGGTAGGGCTTTTATGCTATTACAATCACACACTGATATGGGCTTTAAGATCTCTGATATGGGCTTTAAATTTTCTGATATGGGCTTTAAAATTGTATTTATGTGCAGTAAAATTTCTTTAAAACATTTTATTGTTTATGGATATTTTACTTAAAAGGCAAGTCAAAAAAATATGAACTTCCTACCTTATCTTTTCCGTTCAGTTGTTGGTGGTCTCAGATAAGAGCTGAGCTGCTTAAAGCTGTTGTGCGCTGCCGTTCTGCACTGTTGGCAAGATACAATTGAGCTCCTTAGGCACCGTTCAATATAGCGGGAGATCTGTTCCTTGAACTATTTCTTTACGGATCTGGGATTAAAACACCCTACACTATCCGTAAATCCTGTTGGTCGATGGGTACTGTGGCCGATTGGCTGTCCGTCGTTGGACAGATATGATTTTTATTAGCTTGATGACCAACTACACTCCTCCCAAAGTACACTTTTATATTCGTTTAATGTTTGATTAAACTTTTAAACACTAAGCACTTGTTCTTTATTAAATACTAACGGCTACGAAGGATGGAAATGTTTTTGGGAACCAACACAGCCATTTCAGTCGATAGATATTTACTCTTTTGGCTAAGTCAATGTCGCTGTACGGTTAATAAAGGTCGTCGTTGTTTTTCCTCCTTCACTCACAAGCAAGTCAAACAGGACCGAAAATATCTCGAAGCAGCCGAGACCATCTTCATCCATTTAAGATAAATTCCATTGCCTTCGTAGCTCAAAGAAGCAACGATTTCGAGACGTCGGTCATGAGTGTCCGTTTTGAATAACAACATATACTTGGCTAAGTCCTTTTTTGACATCAAAGGTCTCAGTGATATATTTCCGACCTTGAAGGAGCAGCATGCATTCTCAATCGTCATTCTGCACAGACGGAAAAGCTTGGCAGGGGTGCCAAAGCAGGACATTGCTCTGTATAGTTCGTTTCTATAAGCGATGTTAAGAAGACTGATATCTCTTTAGTCGCCGCAGCTTCCGTTTTTGAGAATCGGATAAACAATGCTAGGGTTCCATTCATCGGACATACTTTCGTCCAATAATATTCTGCAGATGTGTATGTGTTTGCTCCTTATCTTGTTATCGCCTGTCGCTTTAAAGAGCTCAGTAGTCATGCCGTTCGCTTCGCTTTGTATGCATCTTGCTTAACTGTATTTACATGGCTGCAAGTGGTGGTAGAGTGAAAGTCAGCACATGAGAAGCGGAAAATCTGATGTCTTTTTGGTAGTCTTGCCACTTGTTTTCGATATCTGGTACTGGCAGAAATAGACCTCTTGGGAGATTAAGAGATACTCCGTCGAAAAAGGATTTGGCGATCTCTTGTAGCCGTCTAACGTTGACGATTTCTTACAGCATGTGGTTGCCTTCGCGCTGTTTCAATGTAATGGTTAGAATTGGTTTTAGCCCTTCGGAACGTTTGAACATTTATAATAATGGAGTTGTGTTTTGCGTCGATCGCACTGTGGTCCCTCCTGTTGAAAGTTGATTGACCAGGAGTTCTCCAAATCCCTTTGTAAAAATCGAGATGTGGGAAAAGATGTTGCAATTTCTCATCCTCTTTTCATGTCTGCTTTGCGGCGGTCTAGGGCACTAAATTCCATGTTCATATCCGAAGTTTATAAAGCTTAATCATTAGTTAGTTCAAAACCCTTTATTATCTTTGTGTACCGGAAGTTCCGGAGACATGACTTATGTATTTGAATTATTTATACTAATACTATTTTTATGGTTGTATTTTCGAAATGTAGCTTATTAAAACAAAGATTAATGTATTCGGATAGAAGATTAAAAGAGTTCATCTGAGGAGTATTCTTACGTATAAACAAGTCCCAATTTAAGAAATATGGATTAATAGTGGCAAAAAACGATGTACTTTTTTTTTATTTAATAGTCAATAAATTTGTAACAACTTGATGTTACAAATTTGATGGTATAAACAGGGTGATTACATTTGTTACTGATTGGCCAGTTGGAGGAAAAGCATGAATAGTACCGAATTTCCGTGTCGTACAGATCTTGTTGCTTGCAGGTAGAAAATTGGTGTTATGTAGTTAATAACGACTCATTCAAAGTCTATGATTAAATGATCCATTCGCTATTAAAATCATTAACTCTTACTTCCTGTGAGACCCTATCCATTTATTTTATTTTGCAATTTGAATACAAATTCTTCTATTTTTCAAATAAGTTCGTGATTGCTTTGTTACTCTCAATCTGCGAATATTTGTATATCCAAAACGGTTTCTATTGCAGGGTTAATATGCACCTGCAGACGCCAATTTTCACGAAATGCTCTCTTTTATTATCCCTACCAGGTCAATCTTCAAACCATGATGAAAGTCCTTATTTGTAATAAATCAAGGTGCATAAACTATTCCACGAAGAACTTTGTTTTAGAATGATTGGGTATCTTTTTTTTGTACACCCCCATCGCCATACCATACCCATACCATGGGCATACCAATATGCCCAAGCTCGTCATAGTATTTACTTAACCCTTGTGTGTGTGAAGAAAAAAACGCCTTAAGCCGTGTGACGAGGTACTCGGATACCTTCTTGTAAGTTTATAGCAAAAGCTACTATTGTTTTCATAGTTTGCTTGAAATGACCTCGAAATGTAAAAATTAGTTTATTTTAAAACACAACATCTTTTTTTCTTTTGAATCCTCTCTACAAAGGAAAATAATAAAAACGTATTCAAAAATCCGTTGATTAATCAAAGCATGCATTGCTTTTGCAGTGAGAGCTTGGTCTTGTCTCGCGTAAATTAATTACTAAGCAATTTACCGTATTGAAAAGTTAAATTTGTATTGAATATTGGCGGAACAAGTTCGAGTGCAAAGATGTAAGTCTTTACATATGACAAACATACATACCTCATCCTATTTTAATTTTTGTAACCTGTATACTGGATGGCAACGATTAGAATAAGGCCTCGTAGAGGTAGCATCTTCCAACATGTGCTTAAATGACGAGGATGAGCCTCTGCAGCCGAACATCTTGCAGCTCTGCTAATAAGCCCTACTTCATGCCTCCCCGTGACGCCATCTGGGCATCTCACTAGAGATTGTGAAGTGAAGGGGGCAAATGGCGAGTTTCCTGCGCCATAAATCAGGGTAAGTGTCGGAAAAATAAAACAAGACCTTATCCGGGCTACTCCGACATATTTGGAGCTCAGGCCGGAAAGGATTTCCTGGACTTAGTCAAAGTCTTGGAAAAGAGATGGTGACGGACAAGCCCTATATGGGCCAACGGCAGCGCTCGCATCCCGGAACGGGTTACTGGCTTCGGTGTAACCGACCCTTCGTCCTAGGGGCATTAAAAAATGGAACTGGTCCTCCAGGTTGGGGGTTGTGCCGCCGGTGTAACTGCCCGGCCACTTAAAAAACATAAGTTACGAAGCATCAACAAGCCTCGGATATGGACGGATCTACTGTTGACAACCCACGCAAACGATTTAAAGACAATGAGCTTCGGATATGCACGTGGAATGTTAGATCCCTTAATAGACCACGTGCAGCCGAGCAACTAGCGGAGGCCCTAGACTGCTGCAAAGCAGACATAACCGCCATTCAAGAAATGCGATGGGCCGGACAAAAAGAAGATGTAAAACTGCGATATCTACTACGGCAATTGCTATCGACGGCAAAAGCAGCGCTTATTTTGATGCGGATTTGTTGTCGGAGGCAAACTAAGACAAGAAGTCCTCAGCTTCCAGCATGTGAGCGAGCGCCTCGTAGCAATCCGCAACAAGGCTAAATTCACAAACATTAGCATTATATGCGCGCATGCCCCCAGAGAGGAGAAAGAGGACGACAACAAGGATGCCTTCTACGAGCTCCTTGACAAAACCTATGAGCAATTGCCCTCGGTGATTTTAATGCAAAGCTAGGAAGAGAGGGTATCTTTGGTGGAACAATCGGAAAATATTGCCTGCACAACACCACCTCCGATAACGGATTCAGGCTAATCGACTTTGCGGCGGGGCGAAACATTGTCGTGGCTAGCACGCGGTTCCCATATCTCGACATACACAAGGGGACTTGGAGAACTCCTGATCAATCAACAGTCAACCAGATTGATCACATTGCGATCGACGCAAGACACTCCTCCAGTATTATGGATGTCCGTACGTTCCGAGGAGCCAACATCGACTCGGACCATTACCTTCTTGTAGCCAAGGTACGGTTGCGGATATCCCAAACTGCGCCAAGACAAATTAATGCTGTGAGAAAATTCGACGTCAGACGGCTACAATCGCAAGAGATCGCCAAGTCCTTTTCCGATCGAGTGTCTTTAAATCTCTTAAGTGGTCCAATGCCGCCAGCATCAAGCATCGAAAACCACTGGAAACACTGCTAAAACACCATCAGAGATGCCGCTTCTAATGTGTTGGGTTTCACTCGTTCACCACAACGAAACCCCTGGTTCGATGATGAATGCCGGCAAGCACATGCAGCTAAGCAAGATGCATACTCGTATATAGCGGCGCTGCTTAGAAAGACCAGAGCTGGTCATGAGATCTATCAGCGGAAGAGGCGAGACGAACACCGGTTTCTCAGGAGGAAGAAGAAAGAGCATGAGAAGCGCGCGATCGAGGAAATTGAGAGATGCTACTCCCGGAATGAGGTTCGGAAGTTCTACCAAAAGGTAAAAATAACATGCCACGGAAACAAAACCCGAACCGAAGCCTGTAGAGATGAACAAGGGAACATCGTAGTAGAATCGCAGTCGATGCTGAGGATTTGGAAGGACCATTTCTGCAGATTGTATAACGGCGATGACAGACCAAATGCCGCTGTCAGGCGGAATCAATCTTTCTTGCTGGAGCGGATGGCCTGACTGCCGAGCTCTTCAAGGCGGCAGGCGATGACTTTGTAAGGAGCATACACCAACTTATCTGTAAAATATGGTCGGACGATAGTAAGCCCGATGAATGGAACCTCAGCATTGTTTGTTCGATTCTTAAGAAAGGAGACCCTCTGAACTGCGCCAACTACAGAGGCATCAGTCTCCTTAACATCGCAAATAAGATCTTATCCGCCGTATTGTGTGAAAGCCTGAAGCCGTTCATCAACAACCTGATAGGTCCATATCAGTGTGGCTTCAGGCCAGCAAAGTCCACCATCGACCAGATATTCACACTACGGAAAATCTTGGAGAAGACCCATGAGCTTCAGATCGATACCCACCACCTATTCATCGATTTTAAGGCCGCGTATGACAGCATCTATAGAGACGAGCTATATAGAGCAATGTCTAGTTTTGGCATCTCTGCCAAACTCGTCCGTCTGTGCAGGATGACGATGGAGAATGCACGCTGCTCCAGCAAGGTCGGTAAAGATCTCACCGAGACCTTTGATGTCCAGAAAGGATTTAGACAAGGCGATGCGCTGTCATGCGATTTTTTCAACATCGTACTTGAAAGAATAATGCAAAACTCACGAGCAAGAGGCATTATCTTTCAAATGTCCGTCCAACTACTCGCATACGCCGACTATATTGACATAATCGGGAGAAAACAGCGTGATGTCAGTGGCGCTTTCGTAAGTATTGAGACGGAAGCAGCGAAAATGGGTTTAGCGGTCAATGGGGGCAAGACCAAGTTATGCTGTCAAGCAAAAAGGACAACCAACACTGACATCTCGGGCAGAACGTCACCCTCGACAGATATAACTTTGAGGTAGTTAAAGACTTTGTCTGCTATAAATACAGACAACGACATCAGCGCTGAGATCAAGCGAAGAATAACTCTTGCCAACCCCTGTTTCTTTGGACTAAGAAGGCAATTAGGTAGCAAAGCCCTCTCTCGGACTGTAGTGTCACTTAAAGTAAGTAAATAAGTCAGCAATATTTAGGGAACTCATAAGCTTGTGAACATATAGGTAATCAGGCGATTTTTGTAGCAATTTGATAGCCATATTATGCATTCGTCCATATTGTCATCATCCGTATCACTGTCCGGAAGACACTGTAAGGGGCTATAATAATTAATTCTACTGCGATCTTTCCAGCCACGCATATCATTATTATTTTACTCATTGTTGTACGAATTTTCTTATCCGGTTTTCGGTTTCGGGTGATTTAACACGCTTAGGAATTTTTGTTGTATTTTAGATAGAAAGTCAATACGAGAGGTTTTGCGCAGAAAAAAAAGACCAGTCTTCGACCGATATTGCCGCTTGATTGATTAAGCCGTTTAAACTCGCTTTCAGCATGCACACTCGTTCTATACCATCATTTAAACTTTTTGGCTGCTTCATATATATTTGTTGTTGCATGTCATTGTAAAGAAAGAGTGTCTTCATATCGAACTGTCTCAAATGCATATTTTTAGCTGACTCAATTGAGAAAACCGCTCGAATTGATGCGAATTTAGCAACGGGATTAAATGTTTCTTTATAAATTATTTCTTACCTTTGTATCACCTACCTTAATCTTCGTCTTACCTTTAAGTGAAACTTTTCCGGGTTCTTTGCTTACCGCAACTTAAAATTTAAAGAATCAACGGTTATTAATAGCTTCTTTATTATGTGGCAGTTCAACTAGAAAAAAATATAACTTACAAAAAAATAAAATATTAATAATAATTCAAATTAAATAAATTCGTTTTAAAATTTTTATTTGAAGAGAAGAGTTTTATTAATATTTAACGTTGCGCCCTCACACATGGCGATGGCGATGGCGCGATTGGACTATCACGCAGACAGTCTGGGTTCGATTCCTGGCTGGGTCACCAACAATTTTTCAAATCGCCATCACCCTTTCGGCGTTCAATGGCAAACTCCCGAAAGTAAAATTGCCTACGAAAAATCTTCTAAGGAGTGCCGTTCGGACTCGGCGATAAACCGTAGGCCCCGCTCAAATGTGACTAAAATGATAACACGAGCAACACAAATGAGTGTCAAGAAGCTAGGCCATGGCCCATACCGGACTGCCAGCTCCACAGTGTTTTTTTTTTGTCCTCACACATATTTTTTCTTACACGATACTCACTCTGGGGTGTGATATACCCCAAGCATAGATAAGAAAAAAAAAATTGTTTTAAATAAATTAAAATTTTTATTAATGTTTCATTTTTTTAGTACATTCAAATAGTTTTCAATACCTAGTCTAATTACATATACAAAAAAAATTACTTATTAGAAAAAAAGTTTTTAAATTAAATTTAAAAAAAATCATCACTAAGTAGCTGTTTAGTGGGATATCTCATATCCCGTGAGGACGGAAGGTTAAGTACAATCCGGCGCTCTTTTTCTGGGACAACGTCTATAACTTTAATATAAAAACTATCCGATGATTTGAGTTTGCTTAAAAGTTCTTTTTTAATCGATAACAGCGCTAAAGATGTTAGTCGATCCTGAGATTACATTCAAGTTCATAAGCTCCATTGAAAAACTGAAAACAAAGCGAACTGCAAAGAATATCTGCAGTTCGATGCTTCTCTTAATGAAAAATCCAGTTCACCAATCCCAATGCAAATTAACTGTCGTGAATCGGCGCGAAAGCTAAAAGAAAATTTGTTGCGATTGCACTGCGCATGCGCTAGTAAAGCTATACTCGTGTGAGCATCAAAACGAACTGTATGAACTAACGGATATAGCTAAATAGGGAACGTAAGTGAACGTCATAAATTAGTTTGGTTCGTGAAAAATAATGGGTCGCATATTTGACTAACATGATGGAACGGTGTCAGGCGAAATTCATTGCCGTTCATTCATAAACCGTTAGGGATGCACAGCATCCACAGCATCCATGGGCACTCCGCCGTTGATGTATACATAACACCCTGCGCCGAAAATGTGCATATCGTAGAGCCTGAAGATTTGACATGTTTCTGACTACAGTCCCCATACAGTTCTGCCAACTACACCAGTAGGAGCTGTCCTGTATAAGACAAAAACACCATAGTTCACAGTTCCTCTCCATCGTTTTAATGACATATTTTTAGCGTACACTAGAGTCGTTCCCACTTACACAATTGTTCGGATTTCCCTCTCTGCCCTCCCATTTTGTTGCAGTGAGTATGGGACAGAGGTTTGGTGAACAACACATTCCTTTTACAAAATTGTTTTACTTTTCCTGTCTGCTAATATGCTGGAATCACTTTTATCGCAGAATGAGTCAATGTTTTAACTTTTCTTTTTCCCGTTTTTCTTTTAAAAAATATAACACTCGACTGCATGTATGATCATCCTTGTACAAAAGCAAATTCCTTGAGCCATCGAATGAAGCACTCCTCTGCATAGGGACACACGGATCAATGTGTACTAGCTCCCCAACCTGTCTTGCTCTGCTATTTCTGTAATTGAATGGCGACCTACGGCTCTTGGCCAGAGCGCTCGCATCGCAAAAAAACATTTTCCATCAACAAAATCAACTTTCCGTTCTTTAAGAAAATTATGTTAAAGTACCTACATACGAGTACTATAGCTTAAGTTCTAGGGACCAACAACTTCATGCCAATATTTAAATGTTTCTAATTTGTGACTAACGTAAGCACGAGAAGAAAAGCCTTTCACATTAATAATGCAATACTTTCGAAACGTCATGTAATCATAAGCTCCTGGATACAGAAACCTATCAACGTTATCAATTGCATCATTCGTCAAGTCAGCCGCCATCCTCGTACAAGATATCACCGCACAAGTTTACGTTGCCAAATTCCATTCCCACAGAATTCATGCAGATGCCGGATGCACCGCACATGCCCTTATCAGACACCTAGTATCAACGCACAGAATATTTCCCAAGGTGAATTATTGCTGACGTTATGTCTGCACCTGAGCAAACATCATTTTCGCACATTATAAATGAGAGCAACTAGAAATAAGTTTCAGAGTTTGCAATTAAGTTCTCTTAGTGTAACACGTAGTCGCGTGTGTTCTCGATAACTACTAAAATACACTGTAGCTCCCCCGCGTGTGTATTGAAAGTGACATTCAAAAGGGCCCCTGAGTAATCGCCGGCAGCTGAACACTCGACCGACGAGGGAAAAGGAAGCGTAGACCGCTAGCCGCACCACGACATCGCAAACGTCAGGACTAATGTTTCTCGAATTAAATTTATTTAAACATGGCAAATCGTAATAATGTAATTAGACCCCCTGTTCTTAATGTTCCTACCTCGAATCCTGAAATCGAATCCTAACCATTCATCCAGAATATAGGCAGAATATTTCTGATTTAGATAAAATACCCGATGTTGTCCGTTGCCTTAAGGAATTCAACGGTCAACCAGGGGAATTTAACTCCTGGAAGAAAAGCGTAGACCGAATTCTGCAAATCTATGAAAGTACTAGGGGAACACCCAAATATTTTGGGATCCTTAAAGTGATCCGCGATAAAATCGTAGGTAAGGCTGACGTAGTATTGAAATCGTACAGTACTCCGTTAGACTGGCAATGCATTGCGCGCTGTTTGACAATGCACTATGCTGATAAACGGAATTCATCTACGTTCGAATATCAAACGACATGCTTAGTCCACGGAAACCTTTCGACGCAAGAACTCTACCACGTTGTCTATTCTCACTTATGTATATCTAATTTTAAACAAGATAGGATGTATGGGAATCGGAAACGAATTGTGTAATGTTCTCACTCAAACTTATCGGGACATGGCATTAGACGCCTTTGTTAGAGGTTTGAGAGGTGATCTACCAAGACTTCTTGGCATAAGAGAACCGACTAACTTTCCCCAAGCTCTACACCTCTGTCTAAAGCTTGAAAACCAAAATTTTAGGACTCAGTACGCGATCGCCCATGCTGAACCATCTCGTGGATCTCAGCAACCTCCTATGCTCACACAAAAACATTTTTCTCCTAAAAAACCTCTAGGTTATAAACATTCTTTTTACCCACAGCTAGCCTATATCCCGCAACCTCAGTTCAACCAAATCCATGTCGGAAACCGACAAGGACCTCACTTCAATCAATTTAATAATATCTATCAGCAACCAATACCCCCACGACCAACGGCACCTAAGCCACAACCACGACCAATTCCAATGGATATCAGCGTGCAAACAGGAGCGATTAATTATGCGAACAGGCCCCACCAAGACCGAAACATTACGGGCAAAAGGTATACACCCTCAACACAACAAGTCCAGGGCCCCAACAAACTCCAGAGAAACTTCCATATCCAAGCCCAGGGGACCGAAGTTCAAAGGCCCCAAAACCAATACCAACAAACACCCAACACATATCAACAAGTACAGGCAAACTTCCATGTCCAACCCCAGGAGACTGAAGTTCAACAACTCCAAAACCAATATCCACAAACACCCAACACATATCAAGAAGGACAAGAAAACTTCCATATCGAGTTATGAACAATTTATTAACAATGCTGAAAACCAATACAACCAGACACTAACGCAGTACGTGGCGTCATATGGAAATTCAAATGACACACAAGAACAACTAATGACTACACAGACTTCCATTGTTTTAGAATAAATCGCTCTTAACTGCCCTACTTCGAGTGCAGGACGAAGAGTGGAGAAATTTTGAAAATCCTAATAGACACTGGCTCCAACAAGAACTATATTCAATCGGCACTCATCTCGAAACCGCGTCCTAATGAACAACCCTTTTACGCCAATTCTATGGCGGTAATATTAAAATCAGTTACCACGCAATGGTGAACTTATTTGTTCTAAAGGATACGTACATTAAATGTTTCTACTTACCCACATTTAAATCTTTCCACGCTATCTTAGGAAACGATAGCTTATAAGAACTTTCTGCAATAATCCATACTGACGAAAATTTCATGATAATAAAGGACAAGGTTAGAATTATAGTAAAGCAACAAGTCTACACGGCAGTCAACAAAATCGATGTATGAACGGACCACATGAATGTTGAGCAAAAAAACGAAATTAATCGGTTAGTTCAGGAATTTCCGAATTTTTTCACAGAACCGGACAAGAAACTAACATTTACTACCACTGTAAAAGGTGAGATTCGCACAACCTCAGAAAATCCCGTGTACTCAAAGTTTTATCCCTATCCAATGGCTCTAAAGGATGAAGTAGGAAAACAAATCAGCCAGCTATAAACAGATGGCATTATAAGACCTTCACGGTCACCCTACAACTCTCTGGTGAGAAGAAGTACAGGATGGTTGTTGGCTATCGGAAGCTGAATACTGTTACGATTTCGGATAAATATCCGATACCCCAGATTAATGAAGTGCTGTCGCAATTGGGCCAAAGCAAATTATTTTCAGTAATCGACCTTAAAAGCGGATTCCACCAAATACCACTGAAGGAGTCAGACATTGAGAAAACAGTTCTCTTAGTGAATAATGGTAAATATGAATTTACAAGACTTCCTTTTGGTCTCAAAAATGCACCGGCAATTTTCTAAAGAGCCCTAGACGACATTTTGCGAGAAAATATCGGCAAATATGGTTTGTTTATATTGATGACATTGTAGTCATCGGAGAAGATGAAGCTACGCACTCTAAAAACTTGAGGAAAGTTTTTGAAACGCTACAAAAGGCGAACTTAAAGGTCTAATTAAATAAATGCTCTTTTTTTTTAGAGAAGAAGTAGAATTTTTAGGATTCGTTATTTCTGCGAAGGGAATCAAAACGAATCCAGCAAGGGTAAAAGCGATAGTAGATTTCCTTGCCCAAGAAACGTTGAAAGATCTCCGCTCTTTTCTCGGTCTATCAGGGTACTATAGCCGCTTCACCAAGGCATACGAAAATCTGGCGAAACCCCTTACCCCCCTTTTGAGAGGGGAGGTCGGAGGAATTTCGAAGAACGCTTCAAGTAAAACTCCAATCTGTCTAAACGACGACGCAACCAACGCATTTAATTTCAGCCACCGAAGGTACAACTAACTGTAAATTTAGCATTCCCTTTCCCACTGATCATAGACAAACCGTAACTCAACCAAGGTACACTGAAGACGACCTCATCCATATTTTCAAAATATACCTCAACCCAAGTGTAGTTAATGGACTGCAGACTACAGAAGAAATTATGGGCCGGATCCAAAATATGTTTCCTACACATTTCAGAAATAACAAAGTCCGCTTCACCCAAAATAGAATAGAGGATCCAACAGATGCAGCAAGACAAGAAGACTTGATCATTAAGGAACACAGAAGAGTACATCGCAATGCCCGCGAAAATAAGGCTCAGTTACTAGGAAAGTTCTACTTTCCGAAAATAAACCCAAAAATATCCAATCTAGTAAAACAGTGCGTTACTTGCAAAGAACACAAATACGATATACAACCAAATTAACCTAAATTAAAAGAAAGCCCAATTCCCAATTTCCCAGGAGAAATAGATATCTATACCACTGAAATAAAACTAGTCCTTACAGCAATAGATAAGTTTTTCAAATTTGCACAAGCGAAATTACTAAAGTCAAAAGCCATAGAAGACATTAGAGATCCGTTACGCAAAATAATCCTTGCATTTGGCATCCCAAAAATCATGCTTTTTGATAACGAAAAATCCCTGAATTCCCCATCCATAAACTTTATGCTTACCGACCAAGTAAAAATTAAAATTTTTAAAACTCCCCCTTATAGCAGCTCAGTCAATGGACAAGTGGAGAGATTTCACTCTACCCTTACTGAAATCATGCGTTGTTAAAAGGCTGACGGAACATATAGGTCATTTCCCGAACTCCTAGACATAGCCGTCTATGAGTACAATTTCTCTTTTCACATAACAACCGGTAAAAGGACACTCGAAGTATTCTTTGGAAGAGGTGTTAGTACCAATCCAAAAGATTTCGAGAAGCACACACACACACACACACACACACTTGTGGCGCTGGCAGCCCGGTATGGGCCATGGCCTAGCTTCTTGACACTCCTTTGTGTTGCTCATGTTGTCATTTTAGTCACATCTGAACGGGGCCTACGGTTTATCGCCGAGTCCGAACGGCTTTCCTTAGAAGCTTTCTCGTAGGCAATTTTACTTTCGGGATTTTGCCATTGCCCGCCGAAAGGGTGATGGCGATTTGAAAAATTGTTGGTGACCCAGCCAGGAATCGAACCCAGACTGTCTGCGTGATAGTCCAATGAGCTAAATATCGCGCCATGGCCATCGCGAAAGCTAGGCTGGATAATATAAACACACTTAAACAAAAACAGGTAACTGACTTACGATATGCCAATAAGAAAAAACACCCCATCAAGGATAACCGCCCTGGTACTATAGCATATGTCAAGGTTAACAAACGAATAGGATCAAAATTATCTCCTAGATTTAAGAAAGAAATTGTAAAACAAAATTTTTCTAAAACCATCCTCACGGAGTCAGGCAGAACCGTCCATAAAAATAATATTAATAGCTAAAATTTCTTTAAGATGTCTCACAGCCAATTGCCTTGCAGAAATTCAAATTCTGGACTACTCTAACTCAAGAGCAATTACACTTAATGTCGGAACATCTAAGATTCAAACTGGAGCACTCAAAATTATTAACGTAATCAATCTGGAAACTTGTGAAGAAACTCTTTACGATCTACAGCAAAAAACTCAGCACGAGATCGATCCAAGCCATCCAACTTACCCATTCCTACTTCACGAAATTAACAAAACCATCCTTATCCCTTATTAACCAATTGAAACCCCGCACTAGAACAAAAAAATCTTTGAATTTTATTGAAAGCGCGTGAAAATGGGTTGCAGGAAATCCTGACCACGACGACTTCCAAATAATAAAATCGAAAATTAATAATATCCTAGAAAATAGTAATAAGCAAGTAGTAATAAATGAATCGACGATTGAGAGAATAAAGGAAATTACCAATATTACAAATAAAATTGTTAAAAATTATCAAATAAAAGAAAAAAATAACATTGTCAATCATAATAAATTTAAGCTAAACTTAATTAAAGAAGAAATTGACAATATTGAGTATGCCTTACATTGTGGAAAATCCGGAATAATAAATTCCTGTATTTTATCACTTAACGAAATAGATTTAATAAAAAATCTTTTTGAAAAAATGATGTAGATTATATAAATATAGAAGATGCACTCAATTTTGCTGAAATAAAAATAGCAACCAATAATTATACTATACTTTATGTTATAAGTTCCCCGAATACAGACAAGGAATCATGTAAAAATATAATAATAAAACCTGTAAAACGAGGTGAAATTGCCTCAAAAATAATGTAAAAACATTTTACAATGTAGTACTAAGATATATGGAATAACTGATAAATGAAATTCAAATATTATACTAAGTAAATGTTAAAAAGAAAATCAAATTGTAGACTTAAGTAATTCTAATTGTACCTACATATATACACACAGGAATAAGTAATCAACATATTGCAACAGTAGAAGAACTTTCCCCAGGAACATTACTATTAAATCAATTTAATGGAACGATAATCATCAATAGTGAACCAACAAATCTGATCGGCAGCTTCATTATACAATTTCGCAATGCAACAATTACCGTCAATCATCAATCCTACATCTTTAACGAAATTACAAGTACTCGGCCACTTCCTCCAAACTTGCACCCAGACTCCATCTCGGGACCATACGAAGAAATCTTAACGCTTCAAACTACGAGTATGAAGGAATTACACCTTAACAGTACCGAACACATAAAACTGATCGAAGACCAAAATCAATCTAGCTTCCTCATAAACTTTGGCCTTACCACCATGACGATTATCCTCTTGATAGGACTTTATGACCAAACAAGGTCAACAATGTCATCGCAAGAATTCATCAGGGTCAGTCAAATACCCTTTTTCTGAAAATGAGGACATTTCCATTTAAGGCGGGAAGAGTTATCACCGCACAAGTTTACGTTGCCAAATTCCTTCTTCTTATCCTTTTATTAAACCTTTCCTCGTTATACGAACTTATGCGTAACGAGTTTCCCACTTTTACTGCATCGCTGCTGCTCCGCTTATGGGGTTGGCTAATGTCGCAGACCGCAGAACGCGTCTACATAATGCTCGGTTCTGGATCGCTTCAGTGGTTAGCCCCAGGCGTTGTTGCGCATTTGCCATCTGAGAAATCCAGGAATTCTTTTTCCGACCTCGTTTTCTTACAGTTGGAGTGACCGTAGTTGATAGTGCCTTTTTAACCGGATTGTCCGCAGATCTTCTTTGAACGTGGCAATACCAGCTTATTCTATTCGCCTCAAGCTGTTCGGTTACCGAATTCTTTATATGTAGACTTCCTCTTATACGCGTAGATCTAATGCAATCGCGTTTAGTGGTTCCACTAGACATCCTTAACATTTTCATTTCCGCTGCCGTCATTTTGTTTTTAAACGCTTCGTACATTGTCCAGCACTGTGAACCGTATATAAGGGCTGGTCTAACAACCGTGGTGTTGAGTTTCCCCTTTAATTTAAGTGGAAATTTTCGGTCGCAAAAGGTTCCCGAATTTTCCCGCCATTTCACCCATCCCACACTCACTCTGTGGTTTACGTTGTCGTCACATTTCGCTTTCATGTTAACGATTGATCCTAAGTACTTAAAGATAGTGCTTTTCGGAAGAACTATTCCGTCTAACATTATATCCGGAACAGGTCGCAACGGATGCGCAAATGGGCACGTCAAATGCTCCGTCTTTGAACGACTTATTTTAAACCCGTTTCTCTCTAGCGCATTTCTCCATGAATCTAAGGCGTTCTGTAAATCTTCGACGTTATCGCTAAGTATAACTGCGTCGTCAGCGAAGAGAATCGGCGTTACATTTGCTTCGCGCATGCAGTCTTTTAAAAGATAGTCGATTACTACGTTAAAGAGGATAGGGCTAAGTACGCTTCCTTGATGCACTCCGACATTAACTGGAAATACTCTCATTAGTCCAGCAGAGCTTTTAACCGCAGTTTTCACGTTTCCGTACATGTCTTGTATTATTCTAACATACGTTTCCGGTACGTTTTGAGACCTCAGGGCGGCCCATATGAGATCCCTAGGCACTCGATCGAATACTTTCTCGAGGTCGATAAATACTATGTGTAAATCCTTAGATGAATCTCGGTGCTTTTCCATTATTATTCTTAGGCTTTGGATAGCGTCCACCGTCGATCTTCCTTTAACAAATCCACACTGGCTATTATCGAGCTTTATTATTTGCCGAAGACGTTCGTTTAATACTCTTTCGACGATTTTCATTGTGTGTGACACAAGCTTGATTGACGGTAGTTTGCATTCTCGAGTGTAGCCTTTTCCTTTGTATAATGGAACCAAGAAGCTACTTCTCCATTGATTCGGCATAGGTTGTCCACATTTTAATTTATTTAAAAGTTTCGATAGCCAAACGCTGCCGATCTCCTTCACCTTCGACCAAAACTCTGATGGATTGCTGTCTGGTCCCGCCGCTTTCCCCCGCTTCATTTTTCCAATTGCTATACTTATTTCTTCGATTGAAAAGTCAGAAACTTCCTCCTCGAATAGACCAGCTGTCGGCACGATATCACGTGGAAACTGTTTGTTAAGCAACTCCTTGCAGTATTCAAGCCACCGGTCACAAATTTCCTTTTCATTTGTTAGTAAGCGACCGTCTGCGTTTTTGATGTATTTCGGCGAAGTTATTTCCATTGAATTTATTCTCCTCTGTGCAGCGAGCTTAAAAATATTTGGCATTTTAGTATTGTACGACGTTTGAACTTCTTGGATAGCTTGTCTTCTATCTTCCGATCGTGAGGATGTTTGTTCCAACTCCTGGTACAGGTTTTCCGCTGCTGCCGCCCGAGTTCGAGCCAGGACTTTCTTTGCGATCTTTTTAAGACCCTCGTATTCAAGAGCCAGTCGAGCTTTTTCGATATCGTCGCTCCGATCGCATTTTGTCCACGCTTGGAATGCACTCTTCTTGTCGGCCACAGCTCGTTTGGTTTCGTCATTCCACCACCATGTTTCTTTGCCGACGTGATGGTATTTCGATATAGTCCCCAGATGGGACTTTGCGAGTGTTATGCATTCCTCGTGCATGCTGTTCCACATTTCTTGCGGGCTAAGTGAGTCTGCTATACCATTTATATTTTGAAGTACTTTGCCAAATTCCATTCCCACAGAATTCATGCAGGTGCCGGATGCACTGCACATGCCGTTATTAGACACATAGTATCAACGCATAGAATATTTCCCAAGGTGCATTATTGCTGACGCTATGTCTGCACCTGAACAAACATCATTTTCGCACATTATAAATACGAGCAATTAGAAATAAGTTTCAGAGTTTGTAATTAAGTTCTCTTAGTGTAACACGTAGTGTTAAGCTAAATTTTTAATAATAAAGTTGGCATTTAGCTGTCAAATATGACTTTTAAATAAATAAAAATTTAATTTACAGACGAAAGCACCACTATGATAACTTTTCTGAGCCACACTTGCATTTGTTCTCTTAAATTGGCAGTCTTTTTGCAATGCCTAGGTTTTTTGCACAAGCCACATATTCCAATCGAATTTTTTGAACGATTGCCACTACTGAAACTAGATATTATTGCTTCGATATCCTTTTCGCCACCGTAGCACTCTTATCCAATTGTTGTCCAGTAATCTCGCGGTTTGATATGTTAGTTGTCATGTCGTGTGTGGGAACTTTCTGAAAGCTATAGGACTTTTTCTGAAGGAATTGGATATTAGATTGCGCTTTTCTCTCATAAACTGCGTCCAGCTTATGCCAAATCTCATGTGCAGTACAGTATTTCAATATATGCAGAGTGGTTTTTGGCCTACAGTCACAGCGATAATTTGTTGTGCCTTTTTGTTCAGTTTTTCTCGTTCTGCTACCTTCTCCGAAGCTATTGGCTTTGCAATTTATCCGCTTATAACATCGAAGCGGTCACTGGTTCTGAACATTAACTTGATTTGAAATTTCCAGTTGCTCCACTGATCTTCACTTATGAGCTTTCTGATTATGTGCTGTGTTAATAGATTTCGATTAGTACTGCACAAATTTTGAAAGACTCGTTGTTCTTCAAAAATAAATATTTCGTATTTTGTACGGATAGCTGGATAGATATTTTTATTTCGTATATATATATATATTTACAATGATAGTAACCGCACATTTTACAACACAATAATTTGACAGTGGTAATTATTTTTCTATCGTAGTTTGTTTTTTTTAAATTTTAGTATGAAATTAGGATATGAAATCGACTTTGAATTTTGTACATGTTTTTTTAAGAACTTAAAAAGCCATAAACGGATTCAACTGTAATGGCCGCGATTCTGCATGAAGACCCATCACCTGACAAAAATTCGAGTCGATAGCACTATTTGTTCTCGAGTTATCGTGGGCCAAGAACACTAATACATATGAACTAACATAGTCATACGCAGACATACATTTTCTTAAAACCTGTCTAAAAACAATATGAACTGGACACCTTAAAACGTAAAGATATCACAAAATTTTCATTTTCGTTTTTAGAGGTAAATGCAAAAAGTAAAGGAAGTTAAAAATGTTAACAGCAGTAGCATTTGCCAATTTGCTATCAAAACTAAGAATACGCACATACTTTTCTCGTTCTATGATTTGAACTTAAGCAAAAGAATTCACTTACCAAAGGCTGAACCCGGAAAAGATGTTCGTTAAAAAAATAACGTTAACCCTTCTTCGTCTTCTTTGTCTAACCGCTAAGAACAGTATTTTGGCAGGACTTAAAAATGTTAATTAAACTCGATTAAAAGCAAAAGTTTTATAAAGTTTTCTGGATAATTAGAACTCCTGAAAACTACTATCGCAATCCGAAATGTAGGATTACAAAATAATTGCAAACTTTCGCAATGTACATAGGTAAGTATGTATACACACCTTAATATACAATACTTGGACAATAGCAAGTTATAAATCGGCATATTTTTCAAAGGCAATACCAAAAATGGAATTTTGCCATCACTCAAACAGTTTGGGTATAATTTCACGTAAATTATATATATATTTTTTTTAATTTCAAAGGAGTTCTCTTTCAAATGAAAAGAAAAAGGCACAAAGTCTAACAAAGTTGGATAATTTATTTCTCGATGAAAAGTTGAAAATTTATTTCCCGAAAACTACTAAACCGAGTTTGACGAATATATTGCAGTAAAACGGTACAGATATGCATCTGAAAAAGTTTGAAACTTTGGAAATGTTGGATCGTAAATACCTTCTTAAATGTCTCAATTTAATTATTTTTTCTTGTTTAAATTGATGCAGATGAAGGATTTGGGTAAAGGCAGAAGAACGAGTAGCGTTGATTTATCCACATTCTTTCTCGCCTAAATTACACACCAAGTATTCGAAATGCAGCAAGCGAAACTGATTTCTTTGCAAAAATTAGCTAAAGTTTTTGGAGTGTAAAGGAAAGTTAGTAAAGATAGATTAACAACCTTGGGTAACAAATAAAAACAAGTTCTTAATGCGTTGGTAAGAGTAGCACTTCTTAAATAAATTAAGTTTGACTCTCTTCTACAGATATCTAAGCCCGCTTTCGATTAATTTTTACTAAAAAAAAAAAAGTACACCTTTAAGCAACTGTTGTATTGTACTGTCTACATTATATTAATATAATAATATATGTGTATTACACCGTCATTTAATTAGCTAAATTATGAAAAATATATTTGATTTATTGGTTTTGCGGAATATCTGTGAATGGTCATACACAAGTAGGCTGAATGAATTTGACAACGTCGGAACAAGATGGAAACTAATTATTGATAATGCGTTTTTTTTGTTCTTTCTTATTCGATTGTTCATGGCGATAAAAGATCAATAGACTTTTTAATTTTAGATTGCTACAAAGCAGACATTACCACGATCTAAGAAATGCCATGCCATGGGCCTGACAAAAAGAGTATGAAAACTGGGGAATCTACTACGGCGATTGTTATCGACCGCAAAAGCAGCGCCAACTTGGATGCGGATTTGTTTTTGAAGGCAGATTTAGGAAAGAAGTCTTGAGTTTCCAGCATGCGAACGAGCCCTTTGTATTAATCCGCATCAAAGCAAAATTTAATAATATGAGCCTGATATGATCGCACGCCCCCACAGAGGAGAAAGATGACGATACCAAAATTGCCTTCTACAAGCTCTTAAACAAGACATACAAGCATGTCTTAGCTATGACATTAAAATTGTTCTCGTGGATTTTAATGCAAAGCTAGAGCTCTCTAAACAGGAGCTCCCCAAATTCTTTTCCAATCACGTGTCTCTTAAGCTCTTAAGAAGTCCACTACATCCAGCATCGAGTATCAGACCAGTGGCAATACTGCCAAAAAGCAATCAGAGATGCTGCTTTTGATGTACTGGATTTCACCCCTGGTTTGATGATGAATGCCGGCAAGCAAAATCCACACAAACTAGCACTGCTTAGAAAGACTACAGCTTGCTCCCGAGTTTTACGAGAAGAAGAGAGAATCGAACACAGGTTTCTCAAAAGGAAAAAGAAAGAGCATGGAAGGTCGTGTTCGAGGAAATTGAGATATGTTACTCGAGGATTGATATCCGGATGTTTTACCAAAAGATAAAAAAACATGCCATGGGCGCAAACCCCGAATAGTAGCCTGTAGAGACCAATAAGGAAACATCGAGGTAGAATCGCAGCTGATGCTGAGGGTTTAGAAGGAGCAGACTGTATAAGTTAGCAGTATTCAAGCCTCAGTCCAACAGAGAGGACGGGCTGTTTGCCGAGCTCTTGAAAATGGTAGGCGATGTTTTGGTAAGGAGCATACTCCAACTCATCTGTAGAACATGGTCGGATGAAAGTATGCTCGATGAATGGAACCTCAGCCTTGTTTGTCTGATCCTAAAACAACTGAAGTGCACCTTCTATAGAGGCATCAGACTTCTAAACATTCTATACAAAATCTTATCTGCCGTATTGTATTCCCTTTGGCGCGATCTAGCGAAAAAAGTAAGGAGCCGGCTTAGCCAACATCATTTTCTTCATAAAAAAACGTCCTGTCACCTTACATGGAAATGGTGTTAAGATTTCCAACTTTGCCTTCTTTGATGACATTTTAAGAATAATTGTAATAGAATTGATTGAGTCGATTGACTTAAATTGTAAAAAGTGGGTATGGCACTATTGTGTTTTAAGGTATCGATATATTTTATAATATAAACGAGCAAACGAGTTTGTACATAACGGGCGATTCTTTTGGAGGTACCTTTTGTTTTTGAAAAAAAGGCTGTTTGGCAGTCGTTTTAAAACCAAATGTCGTCGGGACCACCGGGTTCAATTTGAGGTAGCAAAATTTTGGTCGAAAGTAGTGGATCTTCTTTTAGTTTTTCAAAAGCCCAACGAATGAAACGGAGGCAAGGCGGAAAGGCGGTCGGCTTCGTTTCCTGCATTTTAAATTTTGTATACTTTTGAATGAAGATCCCTGACAAGCCAAGTTGTTGAAAACGTCTCCAAATCTATTCACCCCTGGCATCGATTACACTCTCCGCTACCGCCGCTATATTTTCTTGACTTCGTAATAAATGTGTGGTCCATTTCGTCACGTATTATCCAATAATGATAACTAGGCTTCAAACTCTCGATGGTATAGCGAATTGTGCGTTCGCTAGGCCGATTATGTGGACAATATTTTGCTCCGAGTACACGAAACACATTCCTTGTAAAAAGCTGATTTTCGTAATACAGCTGAATAACTGGTAGACGCTTTGCCTAGCTAAGTCTTTTCATGATCAAGTATAAAACAATACTGAATAAAAATACCATACCAATCTGAGACAATGCATGCGTGATCTCTCACAGAATCCATACTGGAAATAATACCTCTAAAACAATCCCCCGTTACATATACAGTTAGCGTAGTTGAAGCGCCTTATTTTTGTGAATTGGGCAAACAATACTGAGATCTGATTCATTTGACATTTTGGTAATTATACACTTTCGCGGTTTTTTAGCAATAAAAAATCCAAAATTGGAACCATTTTCATTTTTTTTTATCGGTGTAGTTTTGGATTTATTATCGCTAAAAAACCAGGTGAACACGAAAGTTTATAATTACCCACACATGAACATCTATAGATATCCAGTCGACTCTTGTTAATTCGAAACTCGAAGGACTTTTAAAATATTACGAATTATCGAGAGTTTGAAATATCAAATAATTCAAAACCAAGTTTTCAAACACAAACTTTTAATCTGTAACCAACGAAAACTGAAGCCAAACACTGAACGGAAGTGTGTGTCAAACTTCATAATCATTTTAATAACAAATGCTCGCGCAACGATGATACAAATTTGAAGTTGTCTCAAAATGTACCTATATGTAATCAGATAACTTTGAACTGCCGATTGTTTGACGCCTATGAGTTCGAATCAACGCATCGTTTTGTAACGTAGCGATGGTTTTTTTTTTATTGAACTACCAAGTGCTTAAAAATGTTAAGATTTTTTTCGAAATATAAAGAGGTTTTGGAGGGAACTCGGAATAACTTCGAATTATGGAGACGTTCGAATTATCGCTGGTTTGAATTAACTAGAGGCTGTAGGTATATATATTTAAATAATTTTTTTTTCTTTGCATTCACAGTCTACCCCTGCTTGAAGTCAATGTTGGAATTGGAGTAGGTGAGATATTGGGTATATGCAAACTTTTTTTAAAACTAATAATGCTTTAAATCTAACAGAAAGTTTGCATATACTCACCCTCGCACCTACTCCAATTCCAACTGTGCAACTACTCCAATGGCAGCATGCCCTCCATACCCAAGTCATTGAGTTCGCGGTACCACCTAATCGACTTCTTACATTGTTTTCCGTTATCTCCACAAAAACCTTAATAATTAAAAAAAAGGAGAAAGATTTTTGTTTTAGTTTTTTTGTAGATTACGAAAAAAACATTGTGCAAAGTGAAAACTTTTGAAGGATTATTCATCACAACATAATTTGTGTCAGCATTCAAAGCTGAAAAACTATTCGACATCTTTAATTGAGTGGATTTAAATATTTTTTATAGGAAATTCGCCGTCAAAACGAACATTTAAAAAAAAAAAATCAATTTTTGGATTTTGAATAGCTAAAAAACCAGGTGACCGTGAAAGTGTATAATTACCGACATTTTGAACAGTTTTAAGAATGACAGAAGCTTTGAATTTCCCATTCGGTAGGCCGTGCGGCATCGGATAAAGAATAGTGCCGCAGTGCGTCCCAGCTTGTCGTAAGAGGCGACTAAATGGGACACCAATCATATACAGGCAACTATGACACCAAAAATGAGCCTGTGACACTTTAACACCTTAAAACTTTCCCACAAGTTGGGTGAAAGAACAGTCAATTAATTCGAAATGAGCATACAAGTGTCAAACCACTCAAACTTTAGATACACTTAATGGAAATGATCGCAATAAATAGCACTACCCCGCTGGGCACCACGCCTGCAACGCACTCGGGTGATCCCAGAGCAAGCAGAAGTGCTTGTGTCAGAGCCCGACGGATTCCGGGGGCGGGCAAAATGAAGTTTCCAAAATATTTTCCTAAACTTCGGTTTGCAAGTTGGAACGTCGGATCGATGACCTCAAAAAGTTTAGAACTGGAAGCGATTATGCGTCGCAGAACTCTAAAAATCCTGTGCGTACAGGAAACGAAGTGGTGTAACACAGGAAATAAAGCGCGTTTTCTAGATTTAAAAACTAAGGCATTTAAGATGTTCTGCCATGGAACGGTCAATGGACGAAACGGTGTTGGAATCGTTGTTGCAGCGGATCTTCTAAGCAATATCGTTGGTATTTTGAAAATAAGCGACCGCTTGATGAGTGTTAAACTTGTCATACACAGTGAAACGTGGAACATTGCTAGCGCGTACGCCCCACAAAACGGATGCGACCAATCGGAAAAAGATAAATTTTGGTCAGAGTTCGGTAATTTGCTTAGAAATGTACCTATCGATGAGATGCTCTTCGTAGGCGGAGATTTAAATGGCCACGTCGGAGAAACAAATGTTGATTATGAGTACTGCCACGGCGGTAAAGGCTTTGGAACCAGAAATTCAGCTGGCGAAGACATCCTTGCAGCGTGTAGGGCTTACGGCTTAACCATCTTAAATACAATGTTTATTAAACACCAACGAAGTATAATCTCTGCAAAATGTCGATGAGAAACCGTGTTAAGGACTGTAAAGTAATACTTGGAGAATCGCTAGTAAGCCAACACTGTCTGCTCATTACAGAATTTTTCACGGCGGAACCACCGAAAACAGGGGCATCGTTTGGAAAGCCAAAAATCCGGTGGTATAATCTATCGAAGGAACGAAGCGCAAGATTTATCGCACTGGCTAAAGAAGTACTTCACAATATAAACGGTATCGCAGACTCACTTAGCCCGCAAGAAATGTGGAACAGCATGCACGAGGAATGCATAACACTCGCAAAGTCCCATCTGGGGACTATATCGAAATACCATCACGTCGGCAAAGAAACATGGTGGTGGAATGACGAAACCAAACGAGCTGTGGCCGACAAGAAGAGTGCATTCCAGGCGTGGACAAAATGCGATCGGAGCGACGATATCGAAAAAGCTCGACTGGCTCTTGAATACGAGGGTCTTAAAAAGATCGCAAAGAAAGTCCTGGCTCGAACTCGAGCGGCAGCAGCGGAAAACCTATACCAGGAGTTGGAACAAATATCCTCACGATCGGCGGATAGAAGACAAGCTATCCAAGAAGTTCAAACGTCGTACAATACTAAAATGCCAAATATTTTTAAGCTCGCTGCACAGAGGAGAAAAAATTCAGTGGAAATAACCTCGCCGAAATACATCAAAAACGCAGACGGTCGCTTACTAACAAATGTAAAGGAAATTTGTGACCGGTGGCTTGAATACTGCAAGGAGTTGCTTAACAAACAGTTTCCACGTGATATCGTGCCGACAGCTGGTCTATTCGAGGAGGAAGTTTCTGACTTTTCAATCGAAGAAATAAGTATAGCAATTGGAAAAATGAAGCGGGGGAAAGCGGCGGGACCAGACAGCATTCCATCAGAGTTTTGGTCGAAGATGAAGGGGATCGGCAGCGTTTGGCTATCGAAACTTTTAAATAAATTAAAATGTGGACAACCTATGCCGAATCAATGGAGAAGTAGCTTCTTGGTTCCATTATACAAAGGAAAGGCGACACTCGAGAATGCAACAACTACCGTTCAATCAAGCTTATGTCACACACAATGAAAATCATCGAAAGAGTATTAAACGAACGTCTTCGGCAAATAATAAAGCTCGATAATAGCCAGTGTCGATTTGTTGAAGGAAGATCGACGGTGGACGCTATCCAAAGCCTACGAGTAATAATGGAAAAGCACCGAGATTTGTCAAAGGATTTACACATGGTATTTATCGACCTCGAGAAAGCATTCGATCGAGTGCCTAGGGATCTCATATGGGCCGCCCTGAGGTCAAAACGTTCCGGAAACGTATGTTAGAATAATACAAGACATGTACGGAAACGTGAAATCTGCGGTTAAAAGCTCTGCCGGACTAACGAGAGAATTTCCAGGTAATGTCGGAGTGCATCAAGGAAGCGTACTTAGCCCTTTCCTCTTTAAAGTAGTATTCGACTATCTTTTAAAAGACTGCATGCGCGAAGCAAATGTAACGCCAATTCTCTTCGCTGACGACGCAGTTATACTAAGCGATATCGTCGAAGATTTACAGAACGCCTTAGATTCATGGAGAAATGCGCTAGAGAGAAACGGGTTTAAAATAAGTCGTTCAAAGATGGAGCATTTGACGTGCCCATTTGCGCATCCGTTGCGACCTGTTCCGGATATAATGTTAGACGGAATAGTTCTTCCGAAAAGTACTATCTTTAAGTACTTAGGATCAATCGTTAACATGGAAGCGAAATGTGACGACGACGTAAACCACAGAGTGAGTGTGGGATGGATGAAATGGCGGGAAAATTCGGGAATCTTTTGCGACCGAAAATTTCCACTTAAATTAAAGGGGAAACTCAACACCACGGTTGTTGGACAAGCCCTTATATACGGTTCACAGTGCTGGACAATGTCAAAAACAAAATGACGGCAGCGGAAATGAAAATGTTAAGGATGTCTAGTGGAGTCACTAAACGCGATTGCATTAGATCTACGCGTATAAGAGGAAGTTTACATATAAAGAATTCGGTAACCGAACAGCTTGAGGCGAATAGAATAAGCTGGTATTGCCACGTTCAAAGAAGATCTGCGGACAATCCGGTTAAAAAGGCACTATCAACTACGGTCACTCCAACTGTAAGAAAACGAGGTCGGAAAAAGAATTCCTGGATTTCTCAGATGGCAAATGCGCAACAACGCCTGGGGCTAACCACTGAAGCGATCCAGGACCGAGCATTATGTAGACGCGTTCTGCGGTCTGCGACATTAGCCAACCCCATAAGCGGAGCAGCAGCGATGCAGTAAAAATGGGAAACTCGTTACGCATAAGTTCGTATAACGAGAAAAGGTTTAATAAAAGGATAAGAAGAAGATTCGGTAGGCCGTCAGATCTAGCTGCTTTTTTTGATATCATCTCGCAAGGCCAAGAAGCCGATGTTCCTGTTGTTCCCTCTACTTGTTTAGCTGTATATGTTTTCTGGCATTTTTCATCAAACTAGGGAATTCTTGGTGGTGGCCGGGCGAAATCCACCCCTTAAATCGCAGCGTCTCTGATGGCACGTTGTCAATGATGCCTTGATCTTCTGGCAGCATAGAAGTTTTTGAGAGTTTTCAAAAAACGCTTTCGGCGAAGGTAGAGGCGGTCAACTTTTCTTCTTTATACCTTCTCATAGATGTTCTTCCTTGTTGTGGCGCTTTGGAAATCCACATGTTGTTGTTGTATGCCCAGAACGTTCGGATGCCCAAATGTCCGAACCGAAGACCGTCATGTCGCCCCAACGGCCATAATCAAATCTTGAAAGATGATACATATACTGAAATTAAAGAAATACTTTTGCTAGAGCTGATGAAGGCACCTTATGTTAAGACAGGTCAATAGAAAAAATCACTAATAGTACAAGTATTTACTATTCTTGACAGAATTTATTCTTCTTATACCAAACAACTTTTTAACCAATTAAGACATCAAAACAACTCATTACTGGATGAATTATCCTTAAGACCTCAATTTTACCACAGAAACAGTCTCCCACACGCATAAATTGTGCGGCAAGCTGTCCGAACTCTCAACAACATAATTAAGGAACTTAGGTTTTTGAGACATAGACTATAATAATTGTTTAAGCTTTTAAGGAGTAGTATAGAACTAGTCCTTCAGAACATCAATTACCTAAAATTATTTATATATGCATTCATTAATTTCTTAATTTTGCAGAGAGTTTAACATGGGGGACATTAAACAAATTTGTTATTTCAATATCGACAATTATACAGTCTTTAATGTGAAATTTATATATATTATGAAGAATATACGAGTACATTCATAGTATATGTACATTATTATTCATATTGTTGATTACCTATGTTTGTGTATAGTATATAAGATACATATATTTGTATGTTCAGATCCGGAATATATCCGTTTCACATTTCCTAAATAATTAGTATGATGAGGGCTATTCTTGTCTTTCTCTTGTAAATGATACGAAAACAAAAAGCGAAGAAGAGACAGTATTGACTTAATCAAACGTTTATATTTGTTATTTGTATTTATATGGCGTATGATTCTTCCTTTCCATTTTTATGTATTTCAGCACAAGTATTCACGGTTTGCGAGTACGTTTCTATTTTATTGAAATCGTATACATAATTGATACTTCTACATACCGCGTTACAACGAAACATTCCAAAACCAACGAATAGAGCGCAGTGTCAAATATCAAGAGTCACCTTATCACTCCTTAAATCAAAGTGTTGGATAAAATCAATTCCCCTAGAAGCCATATAAAACTGTGGGAATCAATTGAGCTGATGTGCGTATTTTATCTCATACATACGAGTAACTTACTCATATATCACGACGCTTCCAAACTAAATCCCTGTGTGAATTGCTACAAAAAATGTTTATACTTTTTTTTTTCTATGTTTCCATAAGCAATCCCAAATTAACGTCATCGGCATTATATTGTCTTAAGGCTTGATAAATTGGCTAGTACTATATTACAGTTTCCGGCCGCCCGAGCTCCTATATCTAGTGCTACCATGATTGCATAAACACTCTTACGATTGTTAAAGCAGTCACTATGTCTGTAAGATACTTACTAACAAAGTGAAAAATATCTTTTGTTTACTTTTACCATCCCCCCGCGACCATTTGTGCCTTTTCTCCCCTATTCTGTTTGCACATCCTTTTCTGTTTATCCCGAAAACGGTTTATTTAAAGTGGACATTAGAACATACTAAAAGAGTAACTAAACGGCAACAGAGAACAACGATTTCCTTTTTCACTAATTTATTTCTAAATTATTGTACAATTTTTCTAAGTTCTAATTTCTTCATCCAGACGAAGAAAATTAAATTCTGTTTCTTGTGGACAATCTGCCGTCAACATCCAACGTCTATTCTTAAATGTTCTGGAAATGAAATACGAATCCGATTTATATTATTCTCTGCAAAAAGAAAAAAATCATATGCATGTGATAAGCTCTCTGTAAATGAGGAGAATTTCTGAAAAGAAATTAGGAAAAGACCAACATCAATGTCAGTAGGGGGATTGTAAGGAAAAAGAAAAATGCAATTATCGCAATATATAAATATATATATATTTATATATACATGAGTACATACTTTCCTTTCTTAACACTTTGCTTAGTATATCCTTTCGTAATTTTCTATCCCGGATAGTTGGTACAGAAAACTGGTGCACTGTTGTGGATGTCGTCATTATCGTTTACAGCGAGAAAGAACGTTTGAGCGCACATTAACATCTAACTTGTCGCACTTTAGCGCTGGTATTTACAACAGTGCACACACATTTATATAATGTGTGGAAATGGGGAACGTAGAGTCATGCTCCTTTTAACGTCTATTTTCATTATGGTTGCTGTCAAATCGGGAACATGTTAACGAGGTAATTTGCAATAAAGTTCCTCAAAATGTAATAGCTATAGCGGCATTGGTGCAATAGTGCTAAAGGTAGAAGAGTTAATTACAACGGATGCGGTTTTAATTTCATTATTTAATGACGGAATAGATTTGATGGAATAGAATTCAAACAAAGACTTTGATTACTAATAGTGATAATATCAAGTGGAAATAAGATAGAATCTATGGTAGTCATGGGCTAGCGTCCTGTTTTTGTGGGAAGGAATTTAAGTTAAAAAAAAAGTTGATTCGACGTATGTAAAACGTTTCGAGTACTGTTAAACTCTCCTCTGTAACGAACTAATTTTGCAATACCCCAATTTTTCAAAACCTTTCATTGTTACTACACACGCGAGTAACTTTGCAATAGGCGCCGTGCTTTCTCAAGGACATGTAGGATCGAATAAACCGGTTTGCTACGCAAGCCGCAACTTATCCCAATCCGAATTGAATTATAGCACCATCGAAAAAGAGCTTTTAGACATAGTATGGGCTATAAAATACATCCGCCCATACCTGTTTGGAAGAAAATTTCAAATTCTTACTGACCATAAGCCCATTACATGGTTGTTTTCCTTGTGGGAGCCAAATTCGAAGCTCATTCGATGGCGACTAAAATTAGAAGAGTTTGAGTATGAAATCGTATACAAAAAAGGTAAATGTAATACAAACGCATATGCTCTATCTAGAATCGAAATAAATGTTAATGAGACAGTTCAATCCGCTAAAAATCAAAACAACATATCTATGCTCAATAATGTAGATTTATATTCGAGATTTACCTCTATTCACTCCGCACAAGAAAATCATGATGACGGAATTCCAATATCGGAGTGACCGATAAATGGATTTATTAATCAATTAATTTTAGAAAAAGATGACAATGTACAAAAACTTCACAGCAAATTTGAAATTATGTTTAAGACCAAAAAACGATATACTATAAAATACAAAAACATAATTGATGAAGGCATTATTGTTAATAATTTCAAGGATTATGTCAGCCCGAAACGATTGACAACAGTGTTAACAGACATAGTACATTTAAAATAGTGCAGTATGTTTACTCAAAATATTTTAGTGATTCTCAGTTTAAGTTAGTTAGATGTAGTACCAAACTTGTAGATTTAGTAGATATAGATGAACAAGATAGATTAATCTAAGACAACCATTATAAATCGACCCATCGTGGAATTAATGAGTCATTTGAGCATCTTAAGAGAAAGTATTATTTTCCGAATATGAAAACTGCTATAACACGAATCATAAACAATTATGAAATATGTGAGAAATGCAAATATGATCGTAATAAAGAATTATTAAAGTTTGAAATATCCGAATCACCGTCCAAACCACTAGAGATATTACACATAGATATTTACGCCGTGCACCAAGAACATTCTCTCGCTATTATTGATAAGTTTAGCAAATTCGCAGGTGTGTACGAGTATTTACCAACATCTAGAAACAGAATGAACCTCATTCAGTCTTTGAAACATTTCTTCTCACTTCACGGGGTCCCGAAAAAGATTGTGACCAATAATGGAAGTGAATTTTTTTCATCGGTCTTTCGAGAGTATTTGAATTTTTACGATATTACTCTGCATACTACGTGTGCAAAAAGTTCCTCGCCCCTAGAAAGGTTCCATTCAAAACTCACGGAATTGGTTCGGATACTTCGCAGCCAAAACAACATTAAACCTATTGATAAATTTGTTGACGAGGCAATCATCGCATATAATAACTTCATCCAATCCACAACCAAATTGACGCCGTTTGAGCTACTTTCTGGTCACTTCAACTCAAATGTACCACTTCCATCAAGACCAAGTCCAAAAACTGAACACGAGTACCTTAGACAGCATATTAAAGATTATGGAAGTATATGCTAATTAATACATGAGCGTAGTCTAATTTATTAACAACATATTATAGACAAGCGTAATGAAACTCGTACGAATGCTATTGACTTCGCACCAAGCGAAAAAATACACGAACAGGATGACAGAAGAAACAAGCTCGCTCAGGTTCAGTGAAAATCAGGTTGTAAAAAAATAATACAATTACAGTTGATACGAATAAGCGTAAAATTCATGAACAAAAAATTAAAAAGAAACGCAGATTTAAAAATAAATAAATTACTACCACGGTTACTACATCGAGGTTCGGATTGGATCGTGTAGATTTCGCAAACCAACACTTCATATTAACAAAGCTTTTGTTACTATTTATATATAATTGCAGCTTCAACCTTCATTTCTTCTAACACAATCATTTTACATTAATCCATTCCATTAAATGACTGACATGCGCGTATCGACTCTGGACAAACTGCGTCGAGTTATATCAAGTACATCAAGCACGACTCCGACTAGGTGGTGGAATTCAATTCATGAACATTCCAGGAGCAACGTAAGAAAAAAAAATGATTATGCTATCACACAAATATAATTATACATATGAAACCTACTAAGGAAAATATAGTTAATAATAAAAATACAGTATTAATAAAATTAAAATTTCAAATTTGTTAAAGTTAAAAATATAAGAATTACACACATATATCCAATATATCCACACACATATCTTACACATTATGTACATATATATATAAGATGAATATATAGCATATTTTATATATATATTAAAAAAAAAAATTATTGACATTAAATATTATTCAGTAGGAAACACCCTATACTCGATCGAACAATTATGTATTCATATCATTTTTATATATTTACATGTATGTACATAACTACTCATGTCTAACTGAAAAATATCAGATCATAGGACAGTTTGTAATAAACCGTCGAGAAGAAAACAGCTCTCCTTTCTTTTATTTTTTTGGTTTTTGTGTTTTAAATTTTTATGTTTTTCGGCGTCCTACAAATAAATACAAAATCAAAAATGTTAAAGTTGATATAAGAGAATTATATTAAGTTATTATACATACATACGTACATATATCTTGCTTATATCAATGATTTTGCACAATCGATTCTTCGGTGGGAGGAGTTACATCTTGGTAACCCTACTCGATCACCCAGCAATACAATACGTTTTCCTATTTGTCTTTCCTATCGTTTGTTTATGCGTAAAGTGTCTCTTGCCAATTTTGTTTACACCTATTTGTTTGTGCGTGATTATACTAAGCGTCCTTTTGTATTACCCTTTCCACTTGTTTGTTTTTCCAAAAAAAAAACAATCTGGGGCATCGATGCTGAGTGATCGAGTCAGTCGAGAATAGACAGAGAATTGAAACGGAGCTTAAGACATACTCGTATTATAATAAAAATCTAATAAAAAGAAAAATGAAATTAAGTATCTTTCTTTTCGCTCCGTGACTTATCTCACGCGTAAATTGTAGAAAATAAAAATGCGTTGTTCTGGAATCGAAGTTGATTCGTTTAAACGAATAAGTCAACGACATTAAAATGTATTTCTCGTTCCAAATCCCGATCGAAAGGGTTGTCCGTAGGTCGGTTCGGGGTAAGCATTCCCAAAATGGACCAATGCTTTGTTAGCGAATCGATGTAGGATGTCTTCACTCATGTAGTCTTTATATTTTTGCCACAAATCTTTAAGATTGGATGGAAAGCATGTTGTCAACAAGATCGCAAATAATGTAAGTATTAGGTTTGCTCTAGCCGTATTCGATGCACCAGCCAATGTGCATCATTTTCAAGAAGATTGAACTCTTGGCAAGCCTCACGATAAGTGGCGCACACTCGACCGGTAACTGCTCTCAATTCTTGGAAGGATGTGGGCCCACATACGTTGCTTAGCAGTAATCGCACGTAAAAACATTCTGCATTGTTTGGATGAACAGTGTACAGAAGACCTAGTGCGTCGGTCGAATACAAATTGGAATGTCGTTCAACTGCTTGACCTTGCTTGCGACGTTGAAACTTTTTCGCTGATGCGTTCCATGTAAGATATGTCGGTACTTCGGAGTAAACTAACGTTCTTGCAAACGTATCTTCCATGCATAATGCAAGTAAGCCACGTGGACCGTGAATCATATACTTGGTAACTGCTTCGAATGATCCTGGATCGACTTCGGCATTTGGTATTTCTGCTGAGATGACTTGGTCAATTTGATTTGGCGTAAATTTTTCGAATAACCAAATCAAAATATGTGCATGTGGCACCCATGTTTTTGCCATTCGATTGAGTACATCCAACAGCGTGTCTTCCCAAAACCATGATGCTTGATCATGCAATCCATCAAACCTTTCAATTTCTGTTTGAAGACGCGGGTCGTGATGTCATGACGATCTGCAGGTGTTTGTCCGGGCAACAGAAGTTCTTTAATTTCATCCCATGAAGGATTGCCCGTGAACGCTATCGCATCGAATCTTGCGCGTATTCGTGCGTGTGCCCTGTACTTCCTGTGAATGTATATGGAAGTATGACCATTTTGCCTAATTCATTGGGATTGACATTGCCATCATTAACGACTGTATCGCGTAAATGGATGTACTCTTCCGAACGCGGCTTAGTTTGATTCAAGCGATTGTAGAGAAGTCGTTCGGTTTCGATTTTCACATACATATCGAAAATATGTTGGTGGAATAATTGCCGACATTTCAGGATGTGAATATCAGCGTTTTCACGTATCAAAAGACGATATGAATAGTAGTTCACAGCGCTGACTTTCTTATTTGTTTCTGCATCGGTTAGCGGATTTCTCATTTTGATTTTGAAATGATACCCATCTTCTCCTTGCCAAAATAGAGCTGGATATTGCAATGCGTCGTATGAGCGATGAGTTTCTGGGACTCTTTGGACCTGACCATTTCTGCGATGGAGAATAATAATGCGTGACTCGAGTTCTTGGACAACTATAACGATTGCTGTTTCATCAATCGTTGGAGCATTATATTGTCTTGCGTGTTGACCAACGGGTGCCTTATCTGCGCGAATTACAACTTTATAACCGTCAGCTGGTATTCGTCCAAGGGCAGTTCTGAAAAGATAAATCAATTCGTTGTGTTGATCGAATAAAGTTTGCAGTTCAGCGACAATTTCTCTTATAGTGTCCCTATTGAATCGACAACGTTGTAGTAATGACCCAGCACGATAATACATTTAGCCCTGCACTTTGAAGGTTGGCATGTAATTCTCGCGTATAATATTTTTTGCGCCGAACGATGTCATTTGGAAACACGAATTGTACTTCCAAATGGGTGTAACTCTGGCAATTTAACTTTCCCAGCCGCGCAGCACATTCCATGTGTTTCACTCTTAAATTTTAGTGCTTTACAATGTAGGCATAATTTGTTCATTTTCCCAAAAACAACACTCGGATAAAGATTTTAATCATAATTTTGATCATAATAGAACGCAGCCAGCTCCAATAATAACATCCATGAATCATTCAGTGAGCTGTGCGTGTTTGTTGAGCCTCGAGTCTTTGCTCACGTCGCTCGCTTGTTTCAGACCAACGCACTTCAACTGTGCGTGATCGTTAAACTTCAAGTCTTTGCTCACGTTGCTCGCTTGTTTCAGACGAACGGGCTTCAACTGTGCGCTATTGTTGGACTTCAAGTTTCTGCTCACGTCGTTCGATTGTTTCAGACGAACGGGCTTCAACTGTGCGGGATCGTTGAACTTCAAGCCTTTTCTCACGTCGCTCGCTTGTTTCAGACGAACGGGCTTCAACTGTGCGTGATCGTTGAACTTCAAGCCTTTGCTCACGTCGCTCACTTGTTTCAGACGAACGGGCTTCAACTGTGCGCTATCGTTGAGCTCCAAGTCTTTACTCACGTTGTTCGTCAGATTCTGAGGTTCGCAACTGCTTTTTCTTTTTTGCTTGAGGTGTATTTCTACCAGTCGCCGCCCGTTTGGGAGGCCTATTTTATAAGTATAAATCGCAATCTAAAATGCCACCGCTTTCAATACAAAAAATTAGTATTATTCCAAAGCAATTAAAAGAAACTTTGCTGACGAATTTTATCGGCAAATGGGTTGAATCAACTGAAAGAAATACAAAAATTCGGCATTGGAAAGCAATTAAAATTTAATTTAATTTCATTGACGATGCAATGTAGGAAAACTCAATGAAAAACTCACAAAAAAAAATGCACTAAAAACAGACGAAAAGTATATCCCATATGTGTATTCATAAACCGAAAGGACTATCACTGTTGTCAATAATCTTTCCAAATCAATTAAAAAAAATAAAAAATTCAATATTGAAAAGTAGAGCAAAGCACTTATGATTTAACCATAGACACGTATCAGATGGCAACGATTAGTATAAGGCCTCGTAGAAGTAGCATCTTCTGACAGGTGCTGGTTCCTCAAATGACGAGAATGAGCCTCTGCAGCCAAACATCTTGCAGCTCTGCTAATAAGTCCTACTCACTAGAGGTTGCGAAGTGAAGGGGGCAAATGGCGAGTTTCCTGCGACATTAACCAGGATTAGTGTCGGAAAAACAAAACAAGACCTTATCCGGTCTACTCCGACATATTTGGAGCTCAGGCCGGAAAGGATTTCCAGGACTTAGTCAGGGTCTTGGAAAAGAGATGGTGGCGGACGAGCCCTAGATGGGCCAACGGCAGCGCTCACATCCCGGAACGGGTTACTGGCTTCGGTGTAACCGACCCATCGTCTTAGGGGCATTGAAAATTGAACTGGTCCTCCAAATTGGGGGTTGTGCCGCCGGGGTAACTGCCCGGCCATTTAAAAAAAAACATAAGTTACGAAGCATGAACAAGCCTCGGATATGGACGGATCTACTGTTGACAACCCACGCAAACGATTTAAGGACAATGAGATTCAGATATGGACGTGGAATGTTAGATCCCTTAATAGACCACGTGCAGCCGAGCAACCAGCGGAGGGCCTAGACTGCTGCAAAGCAGATATAACCGCCATTCAAGAAATGCGATGGGCCGGACAAAAAGAAGATGTAAAACTGCGATATCTACTACGGCAATTGCTATCGACGGCAAAAGCAGCGCTTATTTGGATGTGGATTTGTTATCGGAGGCAGACTAAGACAAGAAGTTTGTTGGAACAATCGGAAACTATAACATGCACGACACCACCTCCGATAACGGATTCAGGTCAATCGACTTTGTGGTGGGTGAAACATTGTCGTAGCTAGCACGCGGTTCCCACGTCTCGACATACACAAGGGGACTTGGAGAACTCCTGATCAATCAACAGTCAACCAGATTGATCACATTGCGATCGACGCAAGACACTCCTCCAGTATTATGGATGTCCGTACGTTCCGAGGAGCCAACATCGACTCGGACCGTTACCTTCTTGTAGCCAAGGTACGGTTGCGGATATCCCAAACTGCGCCAAGACAAATTAATGCTGTGAGAAAATTCGACGTCAGACGGCTACAATCGCAAGAGATCGCCAAGTCCTTTTCCGATCGAGTGTCTCTGAATCTCTTAAGAGGTCCAATGCCGCCAGCATCAAGCATCGAAGACCATTGGAAACACTGCCAAAACGCCATCAGAGATGCCGCTTCTGATGTGCTGGGTTTCACTCGTCAACCACAACGAAACCCCTGATTCGATGAAGAATGCCAGCAAGCACATGCAGCTGAGCAAGATGAATATAACGCGGCGCTGCTTAGAAAGACCAGAGCTGCTCATGATCTCTATGAGCGGAAGAGGAGAGACGAACACCGGCTTCTCATGAGGAAGAAGAAAGAGCATGAGAAGCGCGCGATCGAAGAAATTGAGAGATGCTACTCCAGGAATGAGGTTCGGAAGTCTTACCAAAAAGGTAAAAATAGCATGCCACGGAAACAAACCCCGAACCGAAGCCTGTAGATGAACAAGGGAACATCGTAGTAGAATCGCAGTCGATGCTGAGGATTTTGAAAGACCATTTCTGCAGACTGTATAACGGCGATGACGGACCAAATGCCGCTGTCAGGCAGAATCAACCTTTCAACTTGCACGATGGTGACCAACAATTCCGTCCACCCGACCTGGATGAAGTGAAGATAGCCATATCTAAGCTTAAGTTCAACAAAGCTGCTGGAGCGGATGGCCTGACTGCCGAGCTCTTCAAAGCGGCAGGCGATGACTTGGTAAGGAGCATACACCAACTTATCTGTAAAATATTGTCGGACGAAAGTTTGCCCGATGAATGGAACCTCAGCATTGTTTGTCCGATTCTCAAGAAAGGAGACCCTCTGAACTGCGCCAACTACAGAGGCATCAGTCTCCTTAACATCGCATATAAGATCTTATCCGCCGTATTGCGTGAACGCCTGAAGCCGTTCGTCAACAACCTGATAGGTCCATATCAGTGTGGCTTTGGGCCAGGAAAGTCCACCATCGACCAGATATTCACAATACGGCAGAGCTTGGAGAAGTTCCATGAACTTCAGATCGATAGCCACCACCTAATCATCGATTTTAAGGCCCCGTATGACAGCATCTATAGAGACGAGCTATAAAGAGCAATGTCTAGTTTTGGCATCCCTGCCAAACTCGTCCGTCTGTACAGGATGACGATGGAGAACGCGCGCTGCTCCATCAAGGTCGGTAAAGATCTCACCGAGACCTTTGATGTCCAGAAAGGATTTAGACAAGGCGATGCGCTGTCATGCGATTATTGCAACATCGTACTTGAAAAAATAGTGCAAAACTCACGAGCAAACGCAAGAGGCACTATCTTTCAAAAGTCCGTCCAACTACTCGCAAACGCCGATGATATTGACATAATTTGGAGAAAGCGGCGTGATGTCAGTGGCGCTTTCGCGAGCATTGAGATGGAAGGGGCGAAAATAGGCTTAGCGGTCAATGAGGGCAAGACCAAGTATATGCTGTCAAGCAAAAAGGACAACCAACACCGACGTCTCGGGCAGAACGTCTCCATCGACAGATATAACTTTGAGGTAGTTAAGGACTTTGTCTACCTGGGCTCTGCTATAAATACATACAACGACACCAGCGCTGAGATCAAGCGAAGAATAACTCTTGCCAACCGCTGTTTCCTTGGGTTAAGAAGGCAATTGAGTAGCAATAGAGTAGTAGAAAAATTCTTCGGGCGATCTTCGGCCCCGTCTGCATTGAAGGTGAGTGGAGGAGAAGATACAACGACTAACTGTATGGACTGTACAGCGACATGGACCAAGCCAGAAGAGTGAAGATCCGAAAACTGAGATGGCTGGGTCCTGTAGAGCGCATGGACACCAATGCTCCGGTCCGAAAAGTCTTCGAATCCGCCCCCGAGGGACAGCGCAGTAGAGGAAGGCCAAGACTCAGGTGGCGCACGCTCAGCCAACTTAGCGTGCGAAACTGGAGGCAGCTAGCCAGGTCCACCCCGGACTGTAGCGCCACTTAAAGTAAAGTAAGTAAGTTGTTTCAGACATACGCATAGACCTTCGCCTGAGCACTTCGTACTTGTCATAACGAAAGCTTTGACCGGAAGAGAACATGAATTCTGCATCTTGTTCGCTTAAATTTACGCACGATGTATGAAAATAACCAAAGCAATCACTACAAGATATCTTAGAGGAACAATTCCTTTAAATTTTTTCAGTACAAATAGAGCACTTCGATCGCGGTTGCGGTGAGAGACTTTTGAGGAGAAGATCCAACGACTTACGATATGAGCTGACAATCTAGTCAGAAAACTGCGCATCCGTATCCTGGGAAGACTAGGACATGTTGGTCATAATACTTTAAGAAAACGTAACACAAAATGAATACAAATTTGATACAATGTTTTAAAAATACATTTTTATGAGTAAATCAGCTTGTATATTTATGTTCATCGACAAAAAAAACTGTTCCAAAAACCAATGAAGTCTCAAATTCTGGCTGAAGTTTGAGGCTGAAAGAAAAAGCAATTGTGGTTCACGCAAATACGAAAATATGAACAAACTCTTGGCTTCACTAATGACGTAGTCCAAAACCGTTACGAGTAATAAGAGACGAAGAAGGAGTAATATAGTATACATTTTCCAGTGGCACAATTCCCATTTTAATGTTTTGCTTTCATTTACTTATAAATCTATTTTTCCATATATTACAGAGTATGAGTATGTCATTGAAAAAGGCGACAAAATGGTAATCAATTTTCTACAACGCTTATAATAATATAATACGCGTGAAGCATTAATGAATTGAATTGTTTTAATGCTAAATTTGACCTGAAGGATGAAAAGGTTTCTCGTGTTACCTATTTAATTCATATTAAAGATGTTTATTAATTTTTTTCTTATCATTGATTTGCAAATACTACATTGAAGGAAAAGATGATATTCCAAGGGGACTTGATTGTGTGTTCTGTGTACTTCTTCAGATTTGCTCGAATATCTCTATGGTATAACCAAACAACTTCTGTATACCTCTGAATATATGCAAACATACACGTTTAAAGGAAATCCTCACAGTGCTAAGGCCTCACATTGAACTTGAAAGATTCAAAAGGTACATACAATAGATAAAAGGAACCTTATCATTCTCAAAAATGGTAACATCAGAGCAAAGCTTATTTGACCAGTACCCTTTTAATAGTTTTATAATATGGAACCAGGTTTCATTAGAATGTTTACTAGAGGAAAATGAGAAGGAAGAACTTTCGTTTGAAGTAAAATCTTTTCAAATAAATCCAGACATTTTCCAGGCTATAATTTTTGGTCGGACACACTGGGCTCCATACACAATTATTAAAATAAATTCATATATAGTGTTAACCAAATAGCAGTACTACGCAGATTATCTCAAATACAGATGAATATTCATTTAATATCCGCTCTGCGTTGAGCTAAGATCAAATGAATACATGTTTAACTGTCAGCAAATATTTAATTATATTATTTCCCATTTTTACAACTTTATTAATTTTCATTTAAATACTAAAAATGTAAATTAAATTCAAAGGTGAAACATAACATTAGGTTTTCGGAAGTCTTCTGAAAAAAGTTTCAAATTTCATGACTTTTTTTTCTTTGCTTTTCGAAAAGTTCTGTGCTGCGTACATCTGCTGAGTCTATCCTATAAATTGCAAGTCAATCGGCCAAACTATTATCGAAATAGGATGAAGAAAAATTTGAAATACACAGTTTTTAAAGAAACGCGTTTAAAGTTTCAAGTACTCAACTCAGCGCCACCAACATCTACTTCTTTTAACTACTATTACGACTTAAAATTAAAAGAAATCGCTCTACTAGCATATTTTACACTTGTTAAGGAACCATTTTATTAAAAAAAAAATCGATTTTTTTCAATCCTTCGTCCCTTTAAAGATATTTGATGTCGTATGCGGATGTCTTTGACATATGAAACCGATAATCATAAGCCTGCAATGAAATGGTGGTTATACATAATGATAAATGTAATTTCTTAAATATTTATTTATCGTTTTGGGTTACTTCCCATGACGTGAATTTGTAGTTTTATGTGAAAATCATCTTCAGTGCTTTGTGTTTTCTATGCGTGTTGGTTATAATGATATAGAGGGGATGCATATAATTTTCTCTGTCTCCTCTTCTCTCCATGCATTCATGTAAACCAGTAAAGGAAAACTGCTCCAGCACTAATTGAAACGCAGTAAGAACCTTAGATCCGTTATTAAATTTTGATCGCGATCTCTCCATTTACCTACGTTACTCTAAAATCTATTCGATTACCCACCCAGGTGAAGGGACAAACTGTTGTAGAAAAAAAAACTAAAAGGGTCACAAAACTCATATATACATATATATATATATATATCCTCCATAAAATACTGAATAAAAAAAACAAACATAATATTACATTATTTAACGAAATAAACTAAAAAGTATTCATAAACCTGTAATTGCAGACTACAAAAAGTATTCGCTCAGCTGATGGTCGTTGATTTTTATCTTGAAATAACGGGATTTGTTTCAGAAAAAAATAGCAAGAAATGCTCTCAGTTCTTTTGTGGTTGCAGTAAACATAAACATCAGCTCATTTAATTTCAGTATTTGCGCGGGTATTGATTTTGATTAAGAATGGGCCGAAAAGCGAAAGAAACATCAGTGGAAGTCCGAAAAAATATACTAGATAAGCGTGAATCCGGGGAATCGATCAGGTCTATCGGAAAGCTATTAATCGGTCGTATTCAACGTTGAAATGCATTATAAAAAGGTTCTCCGGTGTAAACAACTTGTCCAGTGCTCCAGGATCAGGTCGCCCATGTATTTTAGCGGACAGAGAAAAGCGTGCTATTATTAAATAGGTAAAGCAGAACCCAAAAATAAGTGCCACTCAAATTCACACTGAAATTCAGAATCAATTCGGAGTTCAATTATGCGTTAATTTGGCTTGTTGTTATGTTTTAGGGATCTACTAATTGTGTATGATTTTAATAGACTACAGAAAAAATATTGTCTTCTGGGGCTCACCAGAAATCCAACAATCCTTTTAAAAAGCTATACACCTTGAATTAATCACGGCCGCCTCATGGCGACGAGTTTGGGATTTGACGCTTTTATCGGAAATGTTTGTAATTGGTATCTCTACTGTTTTAAATATTATATTATGGGATATAAAATGTACTTTTTCAGAAAGTTGTAAGTTAAGAAAAAATAAATGTGGATATCCCTCAGGACTTTGATTTTATTTTATTATAATAATGTATAAGAAAATAGCGGATTTATGGTTCCTTGTCTGTTACTTCTCGTCCAATATATTTCTTTCCTGCAAACGATACTCCTTGCTTCTCGAATTTATTTCAAAAATCACGTTAGATTCTGATATTAATTAGATGAAATTTAATAATTTTGAATTTACGAATTTATGAATACTTTGAAAAGTGGACTCTATGTTTATGGCATTGGTTAAGTTAAGATTTTTTTAGGTATTTCTTATTTTTTATTTGTATTGAATGTATTTGATTCAGAACACTATTTCTGTAATGTGAAGAGTAATGATTTTTCTTTGTTTTAATTATATGTGATTTGAATTTGTATTTTTGATTCTGTTTGAAATCGTTGAGTTAGCGATAGTTTCCTCGTACTCCTGTGACACTCGTGGCATTAGTGCTGTCGAGTAGGGGCCATCCCAATCGCAGTTCCGCAAGTTTAATTTGCCGCATCGAAATTGTTGAAGGTATCGCTGAAACTGCATTCTATTAATGATCGTTGAATGAAAAATTGCTTGATGCTACATCTGCTGTCGGAATATGTTTTCATATGACGCTGATGGATGTTGATGAAGAACCAGCAAATGGTTTGAAGGTTACATAAAATATGACCAGTAAATTTAGTTTGGCGCCTGCGTAAAATACGACCAGCTATGTTGCTCTGTTGGGCTCATATTTCTGTTTTCTCCACCCTTAAAAGGCATACGAACTTCGTAATGGCCGTATGGTAATTGTTTTGGGCTTTTTAAATGCTCCTCACACTTCCCATCTTCTTCTGATTTGTAGGTCTCCAAAGGTCCCCTTTCAATATCCCAGAATCTTTTCATTTGTAAATTGAGGTTAATTTGAATGAAGAAGGCACAGATAACTTTCGTTTTCTGATAGCACCTTGCTCAGCAAGATCCATCTCAAATGTGTCCCTTGTGCAAATGTACCTTTGCACTCGCTCACTAATTTCTCCACTCTCTCCATTCATTTCTCCAAAAATGATGTCACTGACCGGCAACATATCATCCTTTGCTGGAACATAAACAACACCTGCTAACTGTAATCAATTTAGGGGTGTTCATTTGTCTATGCACGTATACTGTCGGAGGGTATTGCACCAGCAAGATCGGAGATTAACGACGCTTTGTTTCGGCCGCGGATTTTATGTGATTTTCCCCCCAAACCTCATTTTTTAGCTAATTATTCATCTGGACCTTAAATTCAATCTCTAGATTTCATATTTATTGATGATGCCTTAGAGCCAGTATCAGTTAGTACCCTTAACGTAGCGTATCTTCCGTTGGCTGCCTTTACTTCGACCAAGGCTGTTAACATCAGAATCTGTGAACTGGACATACGAGTATGTTGTACGGTCTAACATTGTCTAGTTGAGGCAATATAAGTCTCAGCCTACTGTTGATTTTGGGGCTTATTGAGTAAGTGTGGCTGGTTGCGGTATACTCTTGACAGTGGAATATTTTTGGATCTGGTGATTAAAACACTAAGTATATGATTTTTTTGGGTTTTTGGTGGCTTTGTGTTGTTTGGTATAAATTGTGAGCCATTAGGATTAGAGTGTGAATAATGGAACAAATTGTTTGCACTATTTTCTGGAATTGGTTGCAAAAATGAGTTGTGGATCTGTTTACGGTGATAACAACATTTATAACTACGGCACTTACTTTTAAAATTGTTATAGGATGAGCATAAGCATTTTATTTTATAAATTTGAGCTCTTTTCTTAAAATTTATAGCTTCACAACCAAAACAAGGTAATTAAGTTGTAATTGCTTTTGCTGCTTTTTATATTGTGGTAATAAAAAAGAAGTATTGTGGTAGTAAATTGTTGCACTTTTGTTGCATTATCAAACAGCAAACTATTATAATGCTATAGGAAAATAAATCTGGAAGTTTAATGGCAGATTCATGCTATGTAGAGGACTGATTTGATCATTGCATCATTCATGTAAACTACTGCTTTTACTCTTATATTTGTCAAGTGGTCGTTTTTATTACATTTTTATTCTTCAGAAAAGTATCACCAGACCTCTATATTCTTTAAGCACATTCATTCATATGATCTTCTCTAGGTCCCCCCCCCCCCCCTCCGATGTGCAACTTAAGCTTTGAATTATCGGAAAATATGACATTTTTCAACATCTCTCGAGTCATAGACTTGTGCTCTTCAAACTTGATCCAACCATTTGGCTGACTTATAGTGTAGGGCACTCCCCTCCCAAGTAAAATGAACACACTATTATAGATCTCAAAATTTGATTTGTTTTTAAAACATTTCACGAATACCTGCAAAAATCGGCCAGGAATAGTGTGAGTTATAGAAGGAATTGTAACAATGTAAGTGTTTGAGTGCGGTACAGCCTATAATTTCGTTAAAACGGAGTATCCCATAACTGATTAACTTTCTAACAAAATTGAATTACATATTGTTTTTAAATAGAACAAGAACTTTAAACTTCATCACACTGAAATGTCAGACTTACTTTTTTTTAAAGACTAAAACCACCGTTCTCAGCACTAATTACAAGTCTCACAATCTCCCATATATTTATTTTATCAAAGAAGATTGAAAAAAAAAAATCCAAAATAAACCGAAGTTGTTATCATATTTCAATTGTTTGAGCATCGCACAGTTGTCGCCAGATGATCATAATAACTGTAACTGTTGCTCCCAAGGATTCTCTCACGATAGTATAGGATTGTTTACTATTCAAGGAACGCATTATAGTCCCTAAGATTTTGTAGCAGCGAATTTTAAAACAATCGGACAAATGTCATTCAGGGTGGAGGGAATGAAATCATTGGTTAGAAGCTATGTTTATTGGCTAGGCATAGACGGCAAAATTAAAGGTTTTGTAAAACAGTGCAACAAGAAGAACAGTGGCGTCGAGGATGGGATACAAATAAAATTGATTGTCATAACCGCAATCAATCAACCCAAGTTCCAAAGCACATCCATATCGACTATGCCGGACCGATAAATAATACCTGGTTTTTCCCACCCACTCAAAATGACCGGTAGTAATTGCAAAAATTCGTTCATCAGCAGTTACTATCAAGTTACTTTCACGAATATTTTCAAGATTAAGAATACCGGAGCTGATAGTATCCGACAACGGATCACAGTTCACTAGCTCTCAGTTCAGTCAATTTTATATGATGAACGAAATCACGATATTGACATAATCGGGAGAAAGCAGCGTGAACGTCACCCTCGACAGATATAAATTTGAGGTAGTTAAGGACTTTGTCTACCTAGGCTCCATTATAAATACGAGGGCGGGTCAATAAGTCCGTGACTTTTGGATTAAAACACAGATTTTTTGATAAAAAAATAATTTTATTTTTCAACGTAGTCTCCCTTGAGCTCTATACACTTTGTCCAACGCTTCTCCAATTTTTTTATCCCTTCCAAAAAAAATGATTTGTCGAGGTCCTCAAAATAGGTCTTTGTTTGCGAGATGACTTCATCATTGGAGTCAAATCTTTTTCCACCAAGCCATTTCTTCAGGTTTGGGAACAAGAAGTAGTCGCTCGGAGCCAAATCTGGAGAATAGGGTAGATGAGGGAGCAATTCATAGCCCAATTCATGGATTTTTGCCATGGCAACTGCACATGTGTTTGTGGTCGACTGTGAGCAAACGCGGCACCCATCTTGCGGAAAGCTTTCTCATGCCCAAGTGATCATTCAAAATTGAAACCACTGAGCCATGCGAGCTCCCTACGGCTTCCACAATCTCTCGCACTTTCAATCTTCGGTCGGCCAACACCATTTCGTGAATTTTTTCGATTGTTTCGGGTGTAGAGACCTCAACTGGGCGTCCAGGACGTTCGGCATCTTCAGTGCTTGTACGGCCAAAACGAATTTCAGTAAACCACTTTTTTACCATTGAAATCGATGGTGCAGAGTCCCCATAGTATTTATCAAGCTTAGCCTTGGTCTCGGTAATGGTTTTTTTTCGCAAGAAATAATGCTTAATACTCGTAAGCACACGAAATTCACTTTTTTCCATTTTCTCCTCAAATTAGTGAGTAGTCTGATAAAAATAGCTGTCAAACACAAACTAACTGACGCAGCAAGTTTAAATTTTGACAGGAGTCAACTGACAGATGCCTGTTGACAGGAGCAGTGTTGCTGTTTCAGTAAAGAGGTCAGAAATTCAAAAAGTCACGGACTTATTGACCCGCCCTCGTATAGACAACGACACCAGCGCTGAGATCAAACGAAGAATAACTGTTGCCAACCGCTGTTTCTTTGGGCGTGAACGGTTTGTAAACGCAAGTAAACACACATTAGAAATAAAAGAATAGTGAAAGTGATTGTACCATCTAACGTATTTAACGCAAAAAATCGTTCTATAGTTGCATCGTGCAACATAAACAAAATCGATAGATTCACTATTGTTTCAACCGTGGCCAATTCCATCACTTGTTAAGTAAAAAGAAAAATTTTGGACATCAAAGAAAACAAGAAAGGAAAATTTCAACCGCTGGGGTTTAACACTTAATTCACCGATGGATCAACTCTAACCTTCTCATCATTCATCTCTACAATAAAATGCTTTTCATAATCATCGCTCTTGAGTGCATGTTAGTTGTTATAAATTTTGTATGTGAATAACTTTTAAATACTACTCAAGTATAACCGCGAGCCTTATCGCAAGGCACTCCGGTATAAAAACTGCGATCCTTATTGAAAAGCTCTCCAGTTATAAATAAATAATAAAAGAACTGCGATCCTTACCGAAAGGCACTCCAGTTAAAATAAAAGTGAGCAAAACTGTAACCTCCCACAAATACACTTAAGTGTAACCGAGAACCCTATCGCAAGGCACTCCAGTAAAAAAGAACTGCGATCCTTATCGAAAGGCACTCCAGTTGAAATAATAAACTATAAAAAAAATATATAAATGAATCAATAAATAATGGTAATTACTGCGATCTCTACCAAAGAGCACTCCGTTAAATGAATGTTAAAATTAAGGTATATTACATGTTAAGCAAATTAATATAGTTATTGTAAGCTACTGCGATCTCCACCATAGAGCACTCCTGTACTACATAGTGAATAAATAAGTAAATAAATAATGTAAATTACTGCGAACTCCACAAGAGAGCACTCCAGTATTACATATTAAATAAATAAATAAAATAGTGTTAACTACTGCGATCTCCACCAGAGAGCACTCCAGTAGTAAGCTTACATTAAAATATTAAATATATAAAAATAAATATATATACAAAAACCTTTTAAATATATATAGTATATGAATTTTCTTTATATCTAATTTTAAGAGCGCATTCTTTTTAAACACATTATATTAAAATTTACAACATTTTAACTTTACATTTTACATATACATTTCACAAATATATTTAATTAAGTATTATATAATAAAATTCTATAAGTCACTCGTACATGTCAGACTCAAATCCGAAAACTAAGAGCAAATAAATTTGTCCCTTACAACCGGAGAAAAATGTCAAAAAGCCTTAATTCCATCACGGAAAATACCGAACTAGAAACAAATCTTGATTTTTCATATTTCTCTGGCTCCTCGTCTACTGACATAAATAATCCGACAAATTTAATAATGACAACAGATGGAACCACCACCAATGACAAATCCGGTAACAAATCGCATGGAGATTTTTAATTCGTTAAGGATTCCCGACGCAATTAAAGTTCCACGGGAATTCCCGACTCCTTTACGAATTTCTGAATAATGTCAAAGAAATCCTACTTCACATCAGGGGAACCGACTGAACTCCTTATCGTCAAATTTTGCTTAGGGCAATCAGAAATAAAATTGAGGTATAAGCCAATGAAATCCATAACATGTATGGCACACCATTAATTTGGGATGAGATAAAAAGCAATCTCATATTACATTACTCTGACAAACGCACAGAGACTTCACTGATAAGAGACCTCCACAGTCTCCAACAATCCAACAAATCGGTAGAACGTCTGTATGGTGAAATAATAGAGACACAATCAGCGCTTTGTAGTGACATTCAAATCCACGCAACAAACATAAATGTCATAAAAGGTTTATGCAGATATGTGATTGAATTCTTTCGTTACCAGTCTTAACGAATCCTTAGGATCGAGAGTTTGAGCTATGCAATCAGAATCCCTTGCCATGGCTCTGACTTATTGCATCAAGGAGCTGAATATTTCCTATCAACGGAAATCCCAAGCCCAAAATCATCAAAAATCTATTCACTACAGTCCCTATAACTCCCAGCAAAATAGAAACGCTCCCCAATAGCAAAAAGACCAATTCCGAAACAATTCAATACCAAAACAACATAGGGAAGAACATCCTAGATCCTCCCACCCCCAATATTCAGACAATATAGGTAGAAGTCCAAACATAAAACACCACCAAACAAACGATCGAAGAAACACAGAATCAGGAAGAAACACTCCAAACATCAAGACAAGCCAATCACAACAAAGAAGGAAACAGAACTTCAACTTCCAGAACATGATCAATATCGATAGCGGCGACTACCAACAACCCGAAAGCGACACTACTTATATTCAGGAAGAGGAACATTTTTCCACACCAGCCTCCAAGAAGCAACAGGGTATATAGGTCACCCAAAAACTCTTCCCTTTATTCGCATTTCCTCACCTTTCTGACGCCAACTACGGTTCATTTTAGATACTGGTGCCTCTACCTCCTTCATTAACCCAGAACTTATAAGCAAATCCGTATGATTGTTGAGTATGATTCCTAAAAAGACCACTGCTTCCGATGCTTCTGACTACAGACCTGTTGGTGTCTTACCTTGCCTGTCTAAGGTCTTTGAAAAGGTAACAGTCACAAACTCAGAAACACTTGGCTGAAAATTCCCTATTGAGCCCATTCCAATCGGGCTTTAGGAAGAACCATAGCTGTTCTTCCGCCATGGTAAAAATCTTGGATGATATCAGGCAAGATTTTGACAAAGGACTTGTGACGCTGCTTTGCCTGCTTGATTTCTCTAAGGCTTTTGGCAGAGTGAATCATTCCATTCTTTGTTGGAAACTGTACCATTACTATGGTTTTAGGGAAAGAGATGTAAGGCTCATTCGAAGCTTTTTATGTGGACGGTCACAAATAGTCGTTGTTGGTAACAACCGCTCAAGTTTCCGGTCAGTTTCTCAAGGGTTCCGCAGGGATCAATATTGGACCCAATTTTGTTCTGCATGTACATAAATGACTTAGCATCGATTTGTAACCACGCGCTTATTCATTTCTATGCTGACGATGTACAACTTTACCTATCTCATCCGGTTAAAAAAATGGGTGAACTAGTGTCACTACTAATGAGAATCTCGCTTCTATTGTTGAATAAATAAAATGCCAAGTACTTCCCATATCAAACAAGTCTTTTCAGATAAGCCTAGTTCCTGATGTTTGGTTAGCTGGTAGTAAGATTAGGTTAGTTGAGGCGGCTACAAGTTTTGGTATCACCATAAACTGAAAGCTTTCAGGGTATAACCATGTTAATATCCTTGTTCGTCTCGTGTACGGATGCTTGCGTAAGCTTTGGATTTCAGCCAGCTATACCCCATGGAATACTCGCCGGAGACTAGTGCTCACTCTCATAATTCCCATTATCTCATATGCCGCAGCTGTCTACTGTGACCTTGACTCACTATCTTTTCGCAAGCTCCAGGTTGCTTATAAAGATGCAGTTCGGTATGTTTATGCAAGGCAACCATACGATAGAATCTCGGAATTCTCATGCTGTTCGGTATGTTTATGCAAGGCAACCATACGATAGAATCTCGGAATTCTCATGCCAGTTTCTTGGCTTGGTAAAGGTATTACTCCAAACTGGAATTTTCCCTTTCCAGAAGTACATTCAACATTAGCACTCAGCGTTGCAAATACTTCAATCCATCGCGTTTATTTTTCATTTATGCTATTAGACTATGGAATAACTTACCGTCTCATATAAAGTGCTTGTCAAAAACTGCTAGCTTCAAAACTGCCTTGTATGTGTAGTTTTCTTCGTAACTTATCTCTTTGCTATTAACTCTGTCTCAGTCTTTCTCCAATTTTTGAACTATTTCATTTCCTCTCTCTTATTTAAGTATTTTAATTTATTATTATCATTATAATTGCTATTAAAATTTATCATTATTTAATTTGTTTGTTATTCTTTTCCTCTTTTCTGTTAACCCTAATCCGCCCACCCGGTGACTTTCGGTCACTGTTTCAGTTTCGATAGTAATTTTCACAAATTTTTGAAGAGTAATCCCATTCTCATTCATTGACTTTGTTTCCCTAAGGAAACACTACGTAGAAATGAAAACAAAGTTAAGAATGTATTACTATAACAAACATATACCACCATCATTATTTGCCAAACTAATCCACCCAGGCGGTGTCTCACAGTCACCTCTATTGCAACAATAATAGAATACACGGAAAAGCATGCCCTGTGTGCAAAGTGTATTCTTTTATGCTAGGTGGCTTTGAATTGTCATGGTTACTAACGGGGAACTTTATTTAGAGTCCGTTAGTTTTTTTGGCTTTGCAGCATGTGTCATCAGAACACAGATAATTATTGCAGAATTCAGTTCTGATTTTTTGTGCTCCAGTAAGTTGTTCCTAATTGCTGTGCGTGTTCTTTTTTGTGAATATTGGAAAAGGTACCTTTTTTCATGGATTATAGAAGGTGTATAAGACAATTATTTTGTTGTATACAGATTACCACTCAAGCAGTAATGGCTCTAAGAAAAAATCTTACACATGACGATATAAGAAGGGCGATTGAGGCTGACTCGGACAATGATAAAAATGGTTTCGAAGTAAATGACGAAAGTGACTTTGATTATTTGGACAGTGATGATAGTGAGGAAGATGCTACCGAAATCTTCGAGGAATTGGCCGATGAAATAGAGCTATATGATGAGGATGATAATATAAATATTGAAGCTGAAAAATATTTTGGGAAGGATGGAACTGAATGGAACTCTGAACCGTTCAGTCAAGGAAGATCGATTAGTCAAAACATTATTAGAGGTCAATTAGATAAAGTTGTTTTACCGCCTGGACAGCATATTGACGATGTAAGTGATGCATTCGACTTTTTTTGATAGTACAATTATTGGCCTTATTGTCAAATCTACGAATGGCTATGGAAAAGGAAGGGCAGAAATGGAAGTTCACTAACGGCATTGCAATAAGAGGTTTCATAGGACTACTTATTTACGCAGACACTAAAAAGGAAGGCATTTTTGATTATACGGACTTCTGGGATGAAGTTCATGGCCATCCAGTATTCAGCGCAACAATGTCAAAGAATAGGTTTGCCAACATTTCGCAACATTTACGATTCGATGACACATCAACGAGATCAGATAGACGACAGAGAGACAAATTTGCACCAATAAGGGAACTTTGGAACTCCGTTATGACAAATTTGAAGAAGATGTATGTGCCTGTTATGAACCTAACAATTGATGAGCAACTGGTTCCCTTCCGAGGTAGAGTGCAATTCAAACAATACATCCCTTCAAAGCCGGATAAATATGGCACGAAGATCTGGTGGATATGTAATAGCTTTACATCCTATCCCTTGTTTGGTATTCCTTACCTTGGAAAGGAAGGGAATAGAAGAGATTGTAATCAAGCGGAGAATGTGGTGTTGATGCTTTCCGAGTCTTACTCTGGATCGAACCGAAATGTCACGTTTGATAATTTTTTTTACATCATATCATCTGGCAAATCAATTATTGAGCAGGGGTCTCACCTGTGTTGGAACTCTAAGAAAAAATAAAGCATGTATTCCAAAAGAATTTCTTCCCAATAAATGCAGGGATCTGGAGTCAAGTTTATTTGGGTTCAGGAAAAAAATATCATTAGTGAGTTACGTCCCAAAAAAAAAAACAAATCAGTTTTGCTTTTATCAACGATGCATCATACCAAAACAATGGACATCAACAACAAAAATAAACCAGAAGTTAATTTGTACTCGTATTACAACTCAACTAAAGGGGCGGTTGATACTTTGGATCAGATGTGCCATACATTTTCAGTCAAACGAAAGTCAAACAGGTGGCCCATTGTAATTTTTTACAACCTCATTGATACTACGGGTATAGCTGCATATGCGATTTGGATGAAAACATATCCAAATTGGAATGCACCTAAAAAGCACAAAGTGAGGCCACTATTTCTCAGAGATCTTGCAATGGGATTAGTTATACCTCACATTTTACGCCGCAAGACTAAGTATTTATCAGGGCCACTAAAACATGTCATTGGTGAAATAGTGCCATCTGCAGCAAAGAATTCTGAAGACAACAAAGCTGACACGTCTAGAAAGAGGAAACGGTGTTACATGTGTTCTCATGATAAATGCAAGAAGAACGTCTGCAACGAACACTCAGACAAATCAGTTATATGCCAAGTTTGTATCTTAAAAATAAATTAACCAAATAATAAAATAACAAATCAAACAAATTACAAATGGAGTTAGTTATTTAGTTATAAATAAAAAATCAATAACAAACTTTAAATAATATTTTTCAATATTATTTCAAAAAATAATTAGGACTTTTCTAATATGGTGACTTGCGGTCACCACGTGGGTGGATTAGAGAGAAAATTGACCTGGGCTGATTAGGGTTAAAAACTAACAGTTTGTTACTATAATATTATTACTTAGTACTATAAGAGACAATGTCTTAATGTACAAATTGGTTATTGTAATAAATTGAATTGAATTAAATTGAATGTCACCCCGCTATAATAACCACTGTCTTCAGACAATACAAACTCGAAAGACAAACAGAATTACCAATGTTTATAGAATTTAATCAGGCAGGCGCGTTTAAATTCTCATGATAAAATCCTTATCACAAGGCATGCCAAAATTGAAGTACACCTCGAACCTAACCTTTCCGCAAAACAATGCACATTTCCTTCAGAATCAAAACCCGAGCTCTATGTAAGTCGGGGACTATAAAATGCCGAGTGTTGGCATAATACGAGTACAGTTAAAGTAACAAACCTTTGGGAAAACGAGCACACAATTGTTTTAGACCAACCTCTATATGCTGAACTGTACGACTCTGCAAATTTCATAGAAATAAATAATTTTGGCAACGAAGAGCACACTGAAGTTTCACCGCATGATATCCGTGCCTAATTCGGACAGCGCATATTAACGATGAAGAACGCAGAAAGTTATACAAACTCTGCAGATATTACACCGCCATCATGAATGAGGAAGGTGAGCCACTAACTTTCACGAGCCAAATTCAACATCCAATTAATACAACCGACGAGATTACAATCTATACGAAATCATATAAATACTCATATGTCCATAAAACGGAAGTGCAAGGCCAGATAGAGAAAATGCTTGAACAAGGAATTATTAGAAACAGCTATTCACCATGGAGTTCTCCAGTGTGGATAGTACCCAAGAAACAAGACGCAAGCGGAAAGCAAAAATGGAGACTTGTGATTGACTATGGGAAAGTCAACAATGAAACGATTTCAGACCGCTATCCTATACCAAATATCACCGAAATCCTAGACAAATGCATTTATTTTACGACACTCGACTTGGCAAGTGGGTTTCACCAGATTGAAATGAACCACAAACACATCCAGAAGGCAGCATTCAAAGTCGAGGGGGTACACTATGAATTCGTCAGAATGCCATTTGGACTTAAAAACGCTCCATCTACCTTCCAAAGGGTAATAGATAATGTCTTAAAAGAACTTATCGGCAAGATCTGTTTAGTATACTCGTCCCTGTCCAACGTCAAAATCCAAATGTGGGTTCCTAGAAAAGAAATGGCTTCTTTAGGCCATGTAATAACGCCTGAGGGAATCAAACCTAACCCTCCAAAAATAAGTGTGTTACCAAAGTCAAAAAAGGAAATAAAAGCCTTCTTAGGTTTAATAAGCTACTACAGAAAATTTATTAGGACTTAGCCAAACTCACTAAGCCACTTACCTCCAGTCTTAACAAACTTGCCAAAATCAGTCTAGACAGCAAATACACCAATGCTTTTGAAACATGCAAGAATCTACTAATCAATGACCCATTATTGTAATGTCCAGATTTTAGTAAGCCATTTACTTTTACTACCGATGCGAGCAACTGTACATTTGGACCAGTTTTATCCCATGGAAGCATTGGTAATGACAAGCCCATCGCTTTTGCAAGCTGAACGCTTTCGGAAAGAGAACGGAACTGTTCTACAATCGAAAAAGAACTTTTAGCTATAGATTGGGTCACAAAATATTTTCGGCCATATTTGTTTGGAAGGCAGTTCCAGATAGTTACGGACCATAGACCGTTGACCTGGCTCATTAGTCTTAAGGAACCTAACTCAAAACTTGTCAGATGGCGACTTAGGCTAGAAGAATACGACTACGAAATGGTGTACGAAAAAGGTTGTCTAAATACAAACGCGGACGCTCTAAGCAGTATCAGTGATATAGAAGATTACGATAATGTTAAAAACTAGGCATTTTTTTCATACTGATGAGGCTAAAAGCACTATACATAGTGCACAAGAAAATTTGGATGATGGTATGCCTATTTCCGAAAAACAATTAAACGAGTTTAACATCCAGATTATACTCTAAGAAGCAAACGAGGAAGGGGATCTCTTGAAACAATTTTTTGAAATAAACAAAGAAGAACAATCCGGAATGCCCAGTTAAATGAAGGAGATATGGTAAATATCATAAAGAATTATTTCCCTCCGAACAGACTTAGTGCTTTATACACAGAAGATTGTTTATTTCAAAGACTGCAGTCATTTTTCTTGTGTAAATATCACAGAACAAGATGTGGAATAAATAAAATCAAGCGGTAATTTATTCCGTTGCAATAAGTGTGGTGTGCTAAGAAGCCGGTCTCTCCATTTGCCTGCTGCGAACGATTCCATGCAAAACAACAACACTGCACAGGCACCAACCGTTGCTAAAATTGCAAAAATTCAAACAAAAGGCAACAAGCAACAATCAACGGCAACCTTCTCATCGTCAATTACTCATATTAGCGACAAAGAATGTGAATATACTCTTCAGATGATCTTCACAAATTTGGAAAAAAACAAACCAACAGTTTTTGCTACAGCTAAATGAGTTACGTACACAAAATGCAGAACTCAAAACAAAAGTTAATGCGCTGGAAAGCAGACTAAATGGGCAACAGAAGCAGAATCTTGAAAAGTGCATCGATATTGTTGGTGTTTCAGATGTCAATGACAAAACTGCATTTGACAAAGTAAAGCAGCTTTTCACAAAAGCTTTGTCTATTGATGTCCCCGACAATCAAATCGATAAATGTTTCATCAAAAGAGTTCACAATAAAGAAGGTCACTCTCCTCTAATGAAAACAAAATCTACCATTTGTGTCAAATTCTCCGACTTAACAACGAAACAACGAATTATGAAAGCAAAGAGGGCAAACAAAAAAAATCTCGACACACGAGCGACTGATGTCGATAGCGCAGGTGACATGACAGTGGAAGCGTGAACAACAACAACAAGGGAAACAGCATTTATTTAAATGATTCTCTTACTAAGTACACTCAGGCGCTTTTTATGAAAACAAAGGAAATGGCACAACAGAAAGGCGTTAGATTCGTGTGGTATAGTAATAATCAAATTCTCATGAGAAAGGTTGAGGGTGGAAAAGTAACTTCGATTAAATCTTTTAATGATCTTGCACTTATTTAAAATCGAAATTTGAATTGCTCAAACGATGTAAGTGATTTAATCGAAGACTTTTCTGCCATTGAACCTAGTAGTTCCAACTGTGATATTATCGTTAATCTAGTTCATACTGCGATGACAAATTTTTTGTTGTGCATCAGAATGTCAGAAGTCTGAGAGAAAACTTTGCGTCTCTTGTTACGCATATCCATTCATTCGTGTGCATTCCAGATATTTTTGTTTCTGAAATATGAATTAACAATTTTGAAAAGAGTGATTACGTTATTCCCGATTTTAATTTCTTTGCTAATACGAATGACAATTACGCTGCAGGTGGTGTTGGATGTTTTTTAAAAGAGGGTTTCTGGATTCAGAAAGTCGATTGTGTGTCGATTTTGTAAGTGCGGATGTCTTAAAAGTTTCTATTGTAGTCAACAATGAAGTGTACGTTTTTTTGTGTGTCTAAAGGCTGCACATGTTTAATGTTTCCATGTTTATGAAAAAATTTTCGGATCTTTTAATTAAAGTAAAAGCAAAAAATCTATTTGTAATCGGGGATTTCAACATTAACAATTTAGATAGTAATGAAACTGTCTCAACATATTTAGCCTTATTAGCTGAGCATGGCCTTGATTCTTTTATTAAAGAGCCTACTAGGATTGCGTCTGGTAATTGTTTGGACCACATTAATGGGCGATTCAAATGTGTTTCATCTAGCAAATGTGAGAAATGTGTTCTTAATTTGATGATCACAGACCATTGTATGACAGGACTCCTTATAGAAATATTTCATAGGAAGAATAGCAATTGTTCAAAACTACCGAACAATATAGAAAATAAGTAATCGCAAAGAAAGTCCTGGCTCGAACTCGAGCGGCAGCAGCAGAAAACCTGTACCAGGAGTTGGAACAAATATCCTCACGATCGGCAGATAGAAGACAAACTATCCAAGAAGTTCAAACGTCGTACAATACTAAAATGCCAAATATTTTTAAGCTCGCTGCACAGAGGCGAAAAAATTCAATGGAAATAACCTCGCCGAAATACATCAAAAACGCAGACGGTCGTTTACTAACAAATGAAAAGGAAATTTGTGATCGGTGGCTTGAATACTGCAAGGAGTTGCTTAACAAACAGTTTCCACGTAATATCGTGCCGACAGCTGGTCTATTCGAGGAGGAAGTTTCTGACTTTTCAATCGAAGAAATAAGTATAGCAATTGGAAAAATGAAGCGGGGGAAAGCGGCGGGTCCAGACAGCATTCCATCAGAGTTTTGGTCGAAGATGGAAGGAATCGGCAGGAATCGAAACTTTTAAATAAATTAAAATGTGGACAACCTATGCCGAATCAATGGAGAAGTAGCTTCTTGGTTCCATTATACAAAAGAAAAGGCGACACTCGAGAATGCAACAACTACCGTTCAATCAAGCTTATGTCACACACAATGAAAATCGTCGAAAGAGTCTTAAACGAACGTCTTCGGCAAATGATAAAGCTCGATAATAGCCAGTGTTGATTTGTTGAAGGAAGATCGACGGTGGACGCTATCCAAAGCCTACGAATAATAATGGAAAAGCACCGAGATTCGTCTAAGGATTTACACATAGTATTTATCGACCTCGAGAAAGTGTTCGATCGAGTGCCTAGGGATCTCATATGGGCCGCGCTGAGGTCTCAAAACGTACTGCAAACGTATGTTAGAATAATACAAGACATGTACGGAAACGTGAAAACTGCGGTTAAAAGCTCTGCTGGACTAACGAGAGAATTTCCAGTTAATGTCGGAGTGCATCAAGGAATCGTAGCCCTTTCCTCTTTAACGTAGTATTCGACTATCTTTTAAAAGACTGCATGCGCCGATTCTCTTCGCTGACGACGCAGTTATACTTAGCGATAACGTCGAAGATTTACAGAACGCCTTAGATTCATGGAGAAATGCGCTAGAGAGAAACGGGTTTAAAATAAGTCGTTCAAAGACGGAGCATTTGACGTGCCCATTTGCGCATCCGTTGCGACCTGTTCCGGATATAATGGTAGACGGAATAGTTCTTCCGAAAAGTACTATCTTTAAGTACTTAGGATCGATCGTTAACATGGAAGCGAAATGTGACGACGACGTAAACCACAGAGTAAGTGTGGGATGGATGAAATGGCGGGAAAATTCGGGAATATTTTGCGACCGAAAATTTCCACTTAAATTAAATGGGAAACTCTACACCACGGTTGTTAGACCAGCTCAGTGCTGGTTCACAGTGCTGGACAATGTACGAAGCGTTTAAAAACAAAATGACGGCAGCGGAAATGAAAATGTTTAGGATGTCTAGTGGAGTCACTAAACGCGATTGCATTAGATCTACGCGTATAAGAGGTAGTCTACATATAAAGAATTCGGTAACCGAAAAGCTTGAGGCGAAAAAAGGTTAAAAAAGGCACTAGCAACTACGGTCACTCCAACTGTAAGAAAACGAGGTCGGAAAAAGAATTCCTGGATTTCTCAGATGGCAAATGCGCAACAACGCCTGGGGCTAACCACTGAAGCGATCCAGAACCGAGCATTATGTAGACGCGTTCTGCGGTCTGCGACATTAGCCAACCCCATAAGCGGAGTAGCAGCGATGCAGTAAAAATGGGAAACTCGTTACGCATAAGTTCGTAGAACGAGGAAAGGGTTAATAAAAGGATAAGAAGAAGAAGAATAGAAAATAAGTAATCAAAAATAAAATGTAAATTAAGTCGAAAGACATAGATATAAGAATTTAGAGTAGCTTAGAGTACCTGTGTAGGGCCAGTAAGTTAGTATAAGATTGTTAGTAATTTTAAGCTAGCATTTAAGCTTTTTTTTTGTTAATATGTAAGAGTTATTGCTTAATAAAATAAAATACATTTAAAAAAAAATAATAAATATTATGAAAATTAACTTTAGTAAACTCAGAAACAATATACTTTTTGACTTTTGGGATGATGTCTATTCATGTAGTGGTGTTTCGAATTCGTACGCAATATTTATTGAGTGCCTTAAGAAGCATATTTATAATTGTTGCTCTTTCTTACCTCAAAAAAAATTAAGAAAGAGACTCAAGCCCTGGATCTCTAGATACTTAGTAAATAAAGTTAATAAAAAAAACAAACTTAGAATGAAATGCTTTCGATACCCTAGTAATATGAATTTTAAAACTAAATACACTAAATTTTGCGCTGAGCTGAAAAAGAAGATTCAAATTTGTCGTGATACCTATTATCGAAATTGTTTTGATTTTGCCAGAGGAAACCTCAGATACGAATGGAAATTATTGAATAGTTTACTAAATAAATCTTCTTCCAGAAAAAGACCTACATCTTTGCGTATCCGTAACGTTTTAATCTCTGACATATACGAAATCGCTGAAGCATGAAATGACTACTATACTAATATTGCCAGTAGTTTGCAACCCTGTCAAGTAAACTCATCTTGTGCTCTCTGTATGTATGCTGAACCGTTTCAAAGAAAAAGCTTCGGTTATAAACATATAACATCGCTTGAAATATTCAAAGCAATTCGCCGTTTAAAAAACACTAATTCAAGTGGCGCAGATGGTACCTCAAGTACAATATGCTTGGTTCATAGTGGATAGACTTAAAGGACATCTTCAATGGCTGCGTTTTTGGGGGGGTTTTTCCTGATGAACTCAAGCGTGCCGATGTTATACCTTTGTTCAGAAAAGGTTCTGTAGTTGAACTGTGCAATTACAGGCCTATTTCCCTCCCCCCTGTGCTAAGTAAGGTTTTTGAAAAACTAATGAAAGACAGAATAGTACAGTTTTTAGATATAAATAATTATTTTAGTCCTAAACAGTTTGGCTTTCGGAAAGGAAAATCTAGTGAAGATGCTCTACTGCAGTTATGTGCCCAAACAATGTATAATCTTGATGATAAAAGGTGTACAGCTGGCTTGTTCATTGACATAACCAAAGCTTTTGACATGGACAACCACGATATTTTGTTGGGTAAACTGGAAAAGCTGAATTTCGTTGCTTTATGCTTGATTGGTTAAAGTCGTACCTAAAAAATAGGTCACAATTGATGAGATAAGGAGCGAAATAAATTTGTTTAACCGAGGTGTTCCCCAAGGCTCTGTCTTGGGTCCAATTCTATTTCTCATCTACATTAATTCACTTTTTGCACTTGATTTTTATGGCTCACCAACTGCCTTCGCGGATGACATAGCTTTTTCATATGGTAAGAAAAGCCCTTTGGAACTCGTTGCTGACATAAATTGCGATTTGAATTTGTTGAGAATCTGGTTTGAGAATCACAAGTTGATATTTAGCTCCAAAACAGAAATTATGTATTTCACTTTGTCATCAGTACACAGTTTCGGAGCAAATGTCCACTTTCCTGCACCTGAGTGCCAAAAATTAAAATTTTTCAATTGCAATAGCATCAAAAAACCTACTACTCCCACTTTTTGTAGTACTCTTAGTTGTAATGATAAATGTTTTCTTATCCAGAAAGTAGATGAATATAAATATCTAGGTCTTACTATCGACTCCAATATGAGCTTTTCGAATCACACGGGTTCTCTGATGAAGTACTTCCGTTCCACGCTAAGATACTTCTATTATTTGCGAAAATAATTTCGTAATTTCTATTCCGTTTTGTCATCCCGCCTCTTTAATAAACTTCCACAGTCTATCAGGGAAATAGCAATACCTGGAATGTTTTTAAAATGTCTAAAAAAAAAGGCTTCTGAACCACAGCTACGCTAGCTTAGAATCCGTTACTTTTGACATTCTGATTTAATCTCTGATTTAATCTTTAATCTTTCTTAATTTATGAATTTAATTGATTTTTTTCGTCATCCTGCTTATTTTGTTGATTGACTTTTACTATGAATTACCTTTGTTGTTTGTGGCCACCCCATCATAAACTTTAATATCAATGTTAATAACTGATTAAAGTGGCATTCAAAACTATTTCATTACTTTTGTTAGTAAAATACAGAATGTCTCAACATTTCATATATAGTAAATAAGTTTTGTGCGTTAAACTAGTTTTAACATTTTTTAATGAATTGTATTTGAATTATACTCTGAATACTATATGAATAAATACTACTACATACAACTACTACTTATGCCAAATTCTTTTCTCAGAACAAGATGTTTCGCATCATAAGATGCATAGACATAAGGTAAGAAGACGACCAAGAGAAGGTAATTAGAGACTATCATGATCGATCAAATGATAGGGGCATAAACGAAACCCTTCTACGCCTAAAAAAAAGAAGTATTCTTTCCCAACATGAAAGATAAAATCTCAAAAACAATAAATAATTGCGATAAATGTAACCTTTTAAAATACGATAGAAACCTACCTAAACCACAATTCGAAAACCCCCAAATACCGCTAAAACCTCTAGAAATCATACAACACAATCAACAATAACCAAATACTCACATTGATTGACAAATTCTCGAAATTTGCCCTTGTTTCACTATAAGCTGCAGAAATAGTTGAACAGTATTAAGATTCTTAAAGAAATATATTACACTGTACGGCATTCTCAAGAAAATCGCTTGCGACCAAGTGCCCGAATTAATATCGAACATATTTAAAGATTTTTGCGGACAACATGAAATTAACCTCCACTTTACAACTTCCCAACAAACGAGCAGCAACTCTCGTATTGAGAGGTTGCATTCCACCCTTACTGAAATATACAGATTAATCCTTTACAAAAGGAAAGAAAGTAAACTCTCTACAAACCAAGAAGAAATATTATCGGAAACATTCATTACCTATAACAACAACAACATACACTATACGAACTTTTCTTTGGTCGCCGTTATATGTAAATTCAGCAAAACTTTAGCATGAATATCTTGAAAAGCTCAACGAATTTTTTAACGAATTATTTTCAAAAATCCAAAAACAAGTTGGAAAAATTACTAACGCGAGAATTGAAAAAACAACAACAACATACACCATACGAACTTTTCTTTGGTCGCCGTTATATGTTAATTCAGCAAAACATTAGCATGAATATCTTGAAAAGCTCAACGAATTTTTTAACGAATTATTTTCAAAAATCCAAAAACAAGTTGAAAAAATTACTAACGCGAGAATTGAAAAAACTAATCAGTCGAGAGAAGAGCCAGAATAAATATTGGTTAATGAAATAGTTTTCAGGAAAGAGGCGAGACGAAATAAATTGACTCCGAGGTTTACGAAACACATATAGTAGTTGACAAAAATAACAAAAAAAACAATTCCGACAAAAGAAAGTAGGAAAATCCATAAAAGTAAATTAAGAAGAAATAAAAATTTAAACATAGAATGCTGCTTCCTAAATAACAAACACATTTCTATTTTACAATATTAAACATTCTTAATTTTACTAATTAGATTTTAGAATCCCATTAACTAGTTCACACCTAATAGTCTAAAAGCTCGTGAACCATCTGACTAACCCGAACCATCTGACTAACCCGTTTCCCACAAAGCTAGAAAATTTTAAAATGATGTTTTATTGTCAGTCAATGAAGAAAGTACCGTTCTAGCAGGTATATCGCGGCTGTGTCATCATCCCTTAAATTTTTGAAAATGCCAACAATTTTTTTTAAAACCTACTCCCACAAGGCTACAATTTGAATATGTTCTACTTTACATATGTTTAAGTGGAAAAAAAATTGACAACCTATTTTGAGGGTTGCAAGTATGTGCCAGACAATAGCAAAGTAAATTCATAACTTGCTCCCACAAGGCTCAAATTTTGAGGGAACATTCTTTCAATTGTTTTAAAAGTTTATGTAAACAGCCAGAATATTCTAGCGGTTGCAAGTATCTGCCAGGCGAGTATATGATACTCATGACGCTCGATGGGAGTGCGAGAGTAAGGAGATCAAATGTTAGAAAGAGAGAATACATCTATTCTAACGGTATTTTAACGGAAAAAGTGAGCGTTTTCTAACATTTATCCATAAAAAAAAAAACTTAAGAATTTTTGCCTAAGAGTAAGATCTTTTAATTCACAGTATTTTAAGAAATATTTGGTGATCAACAAAGTTTGTAAATATAAAAAAATAAAAATATAGGTCAAAAAGCCTGTGCACGAGCTCTCGCACTATAATAGAAACCTACAACGTGCCAAAAATTCATAGCCTATTACAACTTCGCTTAGGGCCTTCGAGACATATTATTAACTATCATAATCTAATTCATATTATTGACCTTAACTACTGTTATAATAATATCCAAGATATCATTAGCCCATTTAACCGTTTCGAAAAGTCAGGGACCATAACTAACGCTTTCAAAGTAACAAAACTCACTTTAAACTTTATAGGAAACTGGAAACGCTCTACCCTTTTAGAAGGAACAGACGTGGCCTAATAAACGGAATGGAGTCATAAATCAAACTTATAACAGGAAATATAGACGCACAAGACGCATTCAACATTAACAAACAAATATTGAATATCAACACTAACATAAACAATTTAACATATTTACTAGGAAACGATCACATGCTCAACACGCAATTGATCGAACGATTCAAAAATATAACTGATCATATAAATAGAGAGCAAATAACAATAGAAAAATTCTTCAAAAACACAGCTAATACAGTTAAAAGAGAACACCACATACTTATAGATACAAAATATCTTAACCAACTTAATTACAATATTGAACTTTTAACTAGCCACCTTTCAAGTATATCGGAAACAGTAATTCTAAGCAAACTTAACATTATTCCATTGCCCACTTATGTCAATGATGTGGGCCCTATCCTATACTTTGTATTATTTATAAATGTAAATAAACTGATAATAAATTACACTTGCAGCTCTAAAACATTCTCAGTAGCAACATTTACTCCAACATAACAACAGAAGTCCTGAGCCTAGAGAAACTACGAGCCTTGAACTTCAACACCAGCTGCTGTATGATAATGTAAGGTAAACCCTATTTGAAAAACTATCTCCTACTACTATTTAAAGGGACTTGCATCGCATTCAATTGTTTCTGCTTCAACGGTGGAAGACTGCAATAGTTCTTGTTTCGACAACGAGGATACAGTGCAGTCCTCACCATCAAGGGAAAACACCAAAGTCAGTAAAACATCTACATTTTCGGAAAACCACGTAAGCTAATAATTTTGTTTAGTAGAAGTTACGAGTAATACATAAAAAATATAAGGTAGACACTTCGAGAAATATTAGAATTTAGCATCGGAAAGAATATCAAAGAATATTATCAAGCCAATAAGTCTTTTAAAGATTTAAATAGAAACAAATAAGTGAATGTTATATTATATATATATATTGAAGAAGATAAATCTCTCAGATGCTTGCTGGGCTATGATTACCCACTTTCGTTTGGCAATCCTGTCCATGTATCAAACACAATCAAAATTGAAGGAACACCGTACAAAAAACGATTTAAACGATCCTAGTGTAAGGTTTTTTAGAAAACATTAAATTGTATTTGATTCCAAAAAGGAAATTTATTTTGTTTGTTATAAACTAGAAAATGAGAATTTTGATGAACAATTTGAAGCCAATGTTATTGGTACAGAACACGGGAACGGGAGTTGCGAAAGGCAACAATACTGTTGCCGGTGCCGCGGCGAAAGCTATTCAGAGGAGGAGCAGGCTAAGAACCACTCCTAATTAAAAAAAAAAATGAAAATGGGTGCAGCCTTGGCAACAGAAACAGCACAGCAACGCAAGAACAAATCAGATAATGCGTTGATGCACATCCCTGATGAAGTGCAGTATGTGGGGGGCAACAACAACTTTGCCTCTTTAGCTGCGTCTGAATCAGAAGATGAGGATGCGGGAATAAATGACATAAACAGCAGCATTCAAGAGCTCAAAAAGAAAGTGCTTGCAATTAAGCAGAGACAAACTGCACGCAGGCAGAGGGAGCAATCCGAAGTGGAGAGCTCCCAACAACAAAAAGAGCAGAAACAACAACTGCAGCAACAACAAAACCAGCAGCAGCAGAAACAACAACTGAAGCAAACAAAACAGCAGCAGCAGAAACAACAACAACAGCAGCAGCAACAACAACAGCAGCAACAACAACAACAGCAGCAGCAGCAGAAGAAGAAGGAAAAGGTGCCTCCTATCAACACCTACAAACTTGAGATAAATGCTACCAAGGACCTATGTAAGTTGGTCATTGGTAATAATTTTAATATTAAGAGATTTGGAAACGATCGCCATGCCATCCACTGTAATACAGTGGAGGGCTATGCGAAAGTTAAAGAGCTCCTCAAAGAAACGACGACGGAGCACTATTCATACACACCGAAGTGTGAAAAGCGGCAATCGATGCTGCTGAAGGGGTTGGAAACGTCTTCTGATCCTGAGGAGATCCTGGCACTGCTCAAAGAGAAGGAGTGCGAAGGGCTCAAATTTGTGGGGGTAAAGCCATTTACCACAGCTAGAGCCAGACGGGAGAAACGGGGTCTGCCGTTCTTCCTGGTGCAGCTCAGTCCCGAAAGCCGTCTGGATAGTCTTAGGAGTATCAATGTCCTAGACTACCAGGTGGTTCACTGGAAAAAATTAAAAAGAGCGAAGGCGTTATACAATGCGTTACACAGGCCAAGCGGGTGGACCAGATCTACGCACTGGTGCCGAGCCTAACGCAACACATGTCGTAATGGGTACGCACATGGTGGAGCAAACTTTGAAGGTCCTTGCGGTTAATGTTAATTCACTGATTAGGATCGAACGAAGAGCCGCGATGTTTAAATTGCTACAAGACCAAACTCCAGATGTGCTTTTCGCTAGCGAAGCCAAGCTAACCGATAAGCACGAACTGGAGTACAATAATTATATTGTTAGAAGAAGAAACCGGCCCAGATCCAGAGGCGGTGTCGCGATCTTCATTAAAGAAAGTATAAAATTTCACAGAGTGTACAAGAGAGTGTTGCGCAGGTTCCGGGTGTTGGAGGCAGTCGTCATTTACATCCCGCTCCGCAGTGGAAAGCAGCTGTACTTGGCCTCTGTTTATGCATCTGAGGCTTCACAATCCACCTTATTCATTTCAGAGCTCGACACACTTTTTCGACTTCTGAGGCTGGAATCGGGGGAGAATTATTTTATTATCGGCAGGGACTTCAACGCTAGACACAGAGATTGGGGAAATAATTTGCCAAATACTAGAGGGAACCTACTACTCGATTGGTGGGGTCAGCACGATGCCATGTATAGACTTGGTCTTAAAGCGACGGATAACCCGTCGTTTCCCAGAGGCGGGTCTTATTTGGATCTATTACTGTACGACGAACGTATACGACTGACAGGAACAAATTTACAAACGCTTAACTGTCTGCGCACATTAGTGTATGACAGCGACCATTGCGGTTTTAGCACCGAAATTACAGTTCCCAATGAGATTGCGGAATTGGAGGAGTTTGTTCAAAGATACTCTTACAACTACAGAAAGACTCGATGGACACGCTTCTCCGCAACATTGACAAGAGCACTCTCCTCGAACACGCTCCACCCACCGTCCAATAGGAATTTATCAAATGAGGAGATAAGTCGATAAGTACCTTAAACGAATGGACCAGACAGTAAAATAAACTATGGACACTACAATACCGCGGTATAAACAAACGACTAACGAAGATCTGTTCCGCAATCCTACTATTGACGCACTGCACCGACAGAAAAGTAGACTTCTGACAAGACTGAAAAACTCATACAGACAGTTTACAGACAGACAAGACCCAGAGATTAGGACACTGAAGTTGTCGATTAAAAATATTCGAACATTAATCAAAGAGAATTACAGAATTGCTGTAAGTTTGTATTGAAACAATAAGGTACGGGCTGTAAACACCAGCAACCCGAATATATTCCCGCAAAAAAATAAAATTTTTCGGAGGAAAGATCACGACGACTTTTCATGTTTTAAAATCGCCCGAACGACTGTGAACGACAATGAACGGTTACTAACAATGATACAAATGAGGCCGCTGATGATGACGACTTCTTTGTGATCGAGGATCCACAGGAGAAGGTTGAGGCCATAGGGGCGACTTTCCAGGAAGTATACAAGGCCAATGATATCATTGGCCCTAATTATGACCTGGATAATCGCGTCTTGGTGCACAAATTCCATATTTGAAATGAAGTAGAGAACTGGCGATCCGAGGGCTCTGGTTTCACCCAGTTCAGCGATGAAAATATGGCAAATAATGTCATTGCCAGAGAAGGTAAGCTACCCTCGTTCATTTCGAAGGAAGAACTCCATGAGATCTTCGACACAATCAGAAGTAAGAAATCAGTGGGGACCGATGGTATTCCGAACATCGTGCTTCGACATCTTCCTCTAGAAGCGGTGGACATTTATACCACCCTGTTTAATAATGCAATGAATAATGCACATTATCCAGCGCATTGGAAAACGGCGGTGGTTCAACCTATCGCCAAAAAGAGAAAGGATATATCCAATCCGGCGAATCTCCGGTCGATAAGTCTCCTTCCGAATATCAGTAAGGTTTTCGAAAAAGTAATCAATAGAGCTCTGACTCAGTGGGTTGAGGACAAACATACAGTTCCGGATAATCAATTCGGTTTTAAGGCAGGACATGCTATCTTACATGAAGCGTCTAAACTGGTGTCCGATATCCAATGGAATAAAGGCAAAAAACAGTGTACTGGTGCCTGCCTAGTTGACTTGGAGAAGGCTTTCGACACTGTATGGTTAGAAGGTCTTTTCTACAAGTTGGCTGGTCTGGGGATCAGTAAACCACTCTTGTACATTCTTTATAATATGCTAACCAACAGACAGTTCATCGTGAAAAATGGTGATGTGACTTCTGTTGGAATATTTCAAATTAAAAATGGTCTTCAGCAAGGCGCCGTCAATTCGCCGATCCTATTCAACATTTATACAAGCGACTTGATAGGTTCACTTCCCCATACTATTGCGTACGCAGATGACTTGATAGCGTATAGCACAGGTCCAAAAATCGAGGTCATTAATACTCTCTTACAGCGTGACTTCGATAAGATAAGACGATTTTGCGATGACTAGAAGTTGAAAATCAACTTTCAGAAGTCGGAAACCATTCTTTTTAGGACGCCGTTGTCTGGATCCTCTAGGGATACCAGAAAAAATTGACGAAAGTTCTCGATCATCTGACAACACGGAAAGCCTCTTGCCTGTCGAAATGTAGTCAGATACCTTGGGATTTGGCTAGATCAGTTTCTGTATTCTGCTGCTCTATCCAGAGCTAAAGGCGCTTTTGCCCTCACAAAGAGGCTGTTTTATAGCAGCCAACTCGATGCGAGGGTAAAGATAATCTGCTACATGGCCCTTATCAGGCCCATGCTGGTGTTTGGGTGTCCCATGTGGTTCAATGTACGAGCAAGCTTAATGGAAAAGATTCGGGTGCTTGAGAGGGCTTGCCTTAGGCCTTGTCTTCGCTTGTACAGAACACCAGAGTCGGAGTACAAACAATTTTATCCTAAGGAGGTCCTTTACAACAGGGCGAACCTAATACGACTGGACAACTTCGTAATTAAGCTGACTCGAAGGCACATTGCAAGAGCAATGGCCTCGACGAATAACCTGATATCCGGGGCTTACTACCCCAATTACCTTTATCACGAGAGTGTGCGCTCCAACGGCTTCGTTCCACCGGGAGCATTCCTCTACTTTGATCAGATAGGGTTGATCCAGGATAGATCAGCGATCCCGTTAATCTTCCATGTCGCTCGGACAGCTGGGGACAGGCGACTCAACTACAACAGAGACGTCGCACACGGCAGGGTGGATCGTCTCAGGTTCAGTAGGGCGGTGGGGAATTGCGATAAGAGGGATGTTGTTCGGCAGTACCAACATTTCTGGTGGTTGAATGATGGGGAAGAAGTTTCGTCGTCGTTTCCGTCAATTACGGACCAGCCTCACTAATGAGGCAGAGCTGACCAATCTATTTGCTCTGTAAATACTCGTAGCGATGGCCAGCTTACATAGGTTTAGGTTAGCATTTAAGAAAGATATGTATATATTAGTATATATAAAGGTATATACTAATATATGTATATTATTGTGTATAATGGCTATGTGTTTATATGTGTGTATTGTGTATCTAGGTTAGCTAGACTAAGGTTTATTTTAAGTTAGATATTAAGTTTCTATAAAAAATACAAAATATTGTCCATATGCTAAGTTTTTGTTAACAATGTTTTTCTTAGCCTTAAGTATAGAAAATAAATATCATAAAAAAAATGTAAATGAAGTCGAAAGACATAGATATAAGAATTTAGAGTAGCTTAGAGTGCCTGTGTGGGGCCAGTAAGTTAGTATAACATTGTTAAGTAATTGTAAGCTAGCATTTAAGCATTTTTTGTTAGAATGTAAGACGTAATGATAAGTAAAATAAAATGCATTTAAAGCTTTACATAGCTGAAAGTAACTGTAAAAAAACTATAAAGTCATTTAATGACTACTTGTTATCGTCAACTATGTGCATAGTTAAAATCAACTATTTTCTTTTGATTATGCAACTATCTTTGTATAGTCAAAGTATACTATTAAGAAGTTGATTTTGAGCAACAAATCAACTGACGCACAATAACTTGTTCCAAAAGGCACAAACTTTTGGATAACTAACGGAGCTTTTGAGGATTGTGAGATCAGTTCTTGTCTGGACTTTATCGCTAATTGACTTGTAGAGTTAACTTCGGAATAAAAATGTCTTCACAACGTTTAGGGAAAAATTGTATTTCAATTGTAAGTTGGGTCAGCCCCTTGGCTCACGTTCGCGTTGTTTTATCATCCTCCTAAAGGATGACTTTAACTGGCGCCCGAGCAGGGACAGGCTTAGAAAGCGTATATCCTTTTCGTCCTAGCAAAGTGGCAAAAAAGTGTAAAAAAAACAAAATATTGATATTGTCCTTAAATGGGCATAGACCAGACCACCCACTTTGTGGGAGTGCTTCCTTGTCTATATATATACTTAAAAAATAAAAAATTAAGCCAATAATCACATTCTGCTGTAATCATGGGAATACAGCGGAGATTGCCAAAGGGACTATGGGATATGCGAGTGAGGTGAAATCGTGCCATTAGTAGGTTGCTTTAAAATATCAACGATAGCAACTAAACGGGAATTCCACGATCCTTCCACTAAGCCTGTCTCAAACCAAAACCTCGCGAAGAAAAGAAAAGAAAAAAACGATATTTAAGTATCTTTTTGTTTTAGATCACCACGGTTGCGTGAAGAGGAAATGTTATTTACGCTTTTGTTACGCTTTTTCTTTTCATCAAATTCTGAAAAAGATTAGGGAATAAATGCAAGTGCATTGCGAATTTTGCGATCAATACTCGTAACAATAATTAAAAATATATCCATTGGTTAAAATTCAAGCCAGAATAAAAAAGGAAAATAAATCTATTCGTTTAAGGTTGAAGGTGTAAAATTGAGAAATCTATAAAAAAAGGAAAAGAATTAAAAATAAGAACTGTGAAAAAAAAAATATCCATTTGTTAAAAGTTAAAATTATAAAATCAATAAATTAATACAAAAAAGGCAATTAAAAAAAGAGTTATGAGAAAAGAAATCTATTTGGAAACAGAGGTCGAATTTTTGGGATACGTCATCACCCCCGATGGAATTCGAACAGATCCCAAGAAGGTTGAGGCCATACAAGAAATATTACCCACGGAGAATCTGAAGGATCTGAAAAGCTTGTTGGGACTGGCGTCCTATTATAGAAAATTTATTCGGGACTACGCGAAGGTGGCAAAACCTCTTACGAACCTTACGAGAGGGGAAAATGCGCAAATTAAAGCAAGCCAATCAAAACGAGTCCAAATTGAATTGAATGTAGATGCATCGGAGATCCTCGCTTTCCCTGACTTCGAAAAGCCATTTAACCTGACCACGGACGCTTCAAATTATGCAGTTGGTGCTGTTTTGTCGCAAGATATATCGGGGCAGGACAAGCCAATTGCGTACATCTCAAGATCCTTCAATAAAACCGAGGAAAATTACGCTACGAATGAAAAAGATATGTTAGCCATAGTCTGGCCTCTGGACTATTTGCGTTCGTACGTATACGGAGCGAAAAAGATAAGAATCTTTACCAACCATCAGCCGCTTACTTTTGCTCTAGGTAACAGGAACTTTAACGCCAAATTAAAGAGGTGAAAAGTCCGCATAGAGGAGTAGAGCTACGAATTGGTTTACAAACCAGGTAAAACAAATATAGTAGCCAACTCCAGATTAAAGACAGAAGCGAATCTTTTGTCAATACCATCTGGGACGGCACGAGACTCAAGAAAAGCATATAAAGGTTCAAGTACTGGCACAGCAACTAGCGACCCATCGACTAACACTGCAAGTGGTACAGCGAGACCCGACGCCAGTACGGAAGAGGCTAGCGAAAGCGGAGGCTCGACAGACACCGCCACCGAGACTGTCCACAGCGCAGCGCAGGATGGTTCAGATCTCATACCTCACGTCGACGTTCCTTTGAATTTATTCCGAAATCAGATAATAATCAGGGCTTCTAAGGGCCTAGAGATCTATGAGGAACCACATCCAGGGTTTTCCTGCCACTACATTTCCCTGGTAAACCTGGATAAGGGTAAGCTTATCGAAATTTTGAAGAAAAAGCTTAGGCTGAGCGTTATCAACGGTATTTAAATTCCAGAGGCATACTTAGGCATGTTACAAGAGGCTTATCTAGAAAACTTCAGTAATTACAAAGTTCGCATAACGCAGATAGTGGTAGAAGATGTAACAAATGACGAAAGAATTCTACATCTTATTACTGAGGAGCATAGAAGAGCCCACAAAAATGCGAGAGAGAATAAGGAATAGCTGCTTGAGCGGTATTATTTTCCGAAAATTAACAGTCTTATCAACAAATATACTAAGACATGTGAGATTTGCCTTGCGAACAAATACGACAGGCATCCAACAAATCCGGAACTTCGTGCAATTCCTGTACCATCGCATCCTTGTGAGATACTTCACATCGACATAATGGAGTTACAGAACGAAAAATACATCAGTTATATTGATAAGTTTTCCAAGTTCGCCAAGCTGTTTCATATCAAGAATAAATCCTCGCTATACCTAAGAAAAAAAATAACGAAAATCATATATTACTTTACAGTTCCTAAAATATTGGTCACGGACAATGAACGTAGTATTCTGAGTCCAATCATTCTGAACTTCTTTAAAATGTTGAGCATAGAACTCCATAGAACTCCGGTTCACCGCAGTGAAGTCAATGGCCAAGTAGAGCGACTACATTCGACAATACTGGAAATATACCGATGTCTGAGGTCGGAATACAAAGACTTGAAAACGAAAGAACTCCTCAATATAGCCGTCGACAGATACAATAATACCATACATTCCGTGACTGGGAGGAAACCGTCTGACATTTTCTTCAACAGAAGCTCCAGAGTTAACTTATATAGTAATGTAGTAATAGTCACAAGTTCAATTTGTTTTAAGAAATATTTATTAATCCAATAGTAGGAACCAGATTAAGATTAGCCTTAGATATTTTTAATATGAATTTTAATGTAAACTGTAATACGAGTAAAAAATGTTGCAGAAACAAAGAAAATTTTTGCTATTGTCCTTATTTAAATGTTTTAATTTTCACTTATGTAGTACGGTCACGACAAACATGCTTACATAACCACATGTATCGGACGAAAAATATTTGCTTATCTCACAGATTAACCTCTTTAGCGGCGACCTGGGGATTCCAGATCTTCAATTACAAGGCACCTATAGTATCTCTTAAGGAGGACAAGGGTTGGATCGTTGATGGCAACCCTTTTATTCATTCAAAGGTAGGCCACCGAGAAGGGCAAGATACATCAATTGGTTGGGATCTGCTTGGAAATGGGTGGCTGGTAGCCCCTGATGCTTCAGACTGGGGCGACATCCTTCGGAGTGAGGAATCCATAATCGAAAATAGTAACCACCAATATAAGATTAATGAAAAGCTGTTTAGTATCATGCGTGAAATTACACAGAAAATCAATCTGGTAACTGGGAGATACGAAAACGGTATTAAGGATGTGATTGCTGGAAGATTTAAGCAGGGCATTTTGGACGAAATTCTAGTCATCAAAGAAGAAGTAAATTAAATCGTTCGGGCTAGCAAATATACCGTACGCTAATGCGTGGAAGAGTATAACTTGTTGTAACAGTTATAGAAAGGAAGCAGATCGATCTGAAATTCAGGAAAGTTCTGATCAACCACAGGGTCACGTATGGTATTAAGGCCAGTTGCCTCTCAATTAATAACTCAACAATATGTGAAGATAAGGCCTAAGAAGTAATTCCTGAAGAAAACTGCGTTGATAGACTGTTGAGAGGTGGACCCTGCACCTTCCAAAAAAGTACCGAAGAGGTCCTGGAACTCCTTAAAGACGACACCATTTTTGTCACCAATGTTAATGGCGATTTAATTTCTAACAATATTTCAAAGCCTCTTACAGGTATATAAATACATGTATAATCCAGATACATAACGAGACGATCGAACTGAAGGGGAAGACTTTTTCGAGTTCTACAGCTACAAAACTACAAGCCCTTCCTCCAAATTTACAAATTTATTTATTTCTAATTCATTGCTCACATAAGATTCTATAACATCTTTTGAAAAATTGGAACAAGCTTTAACAATACTTCAAATAAAAATTACAAAAAAAAAAGAAAATAGAAGAAATGAAACAATAAAATACTATCTAACAAATATAGATTAAGAAATAGATAGAGAAGGAAAACTACAAAAGAAATATAGATGGGATAATAAGATAGAAAGATTAAAAAGAAGATTAGGAAAGGGAGGTATTTTATTTTTTATGATGGCGGAGATATAAATTTGGGAGAACAGGAAATTGGGATACACAGGAGGACTTTACTAGAAGTTTTCAGCACAACATTTATAAACTTCTTTGCTGAAAGAACTTGTGTTACTCATGCGCTTGATGGCTAAGAGCAAACGATTTCAAAGTTGAATTGAATGTACAAAAAATTGCCGAGATGTATTTAAATACTTGCACCGAGGTGCTACCAGCTGTAAAGTTCTTTTATTTCTCGGAAAGCTTACAATTTCGAACAGATATTCTGGGGTTTTCTTTACTAAAATTTTATGCAAAATTAAAACTGAACGATATGTTAGAAGTCCAATCAAGGAACAGCCGACGATTTGCTTGCTATATGCAGAAATGTGATCATATCTTTTTACATTAAAAATGTATCTCGCGCAGGCATTGTATGCGACAGTTAATTTTCTGGCAGAACCATGGTCCATATTTGTGAATAATTCACAGCCATAGAGAATAATCGGGAGAATAAATGCCTTTACAAGTTTTAGTTTAGTATTGGTTGGAAGGTAGTTAGCAGTGGGATTAAGACCTCGGAGTGCTCCATAAATTTTTGAAACAATTTTATTTATATGAACGTTCCAATTCATACTGCAACTCAAATAGACACCGAGATGCTTAATGTGGTCAACGTATTCGATTGGGGAATGGTTCAGAAATGATGGAGGTATAAACTCTGTACGTCTTCCGGCATTTATTACCATTGCCTTTGTTTTTGTTGGATTTAGCATAAGGCCGTTGTTTAGTGACCATTTATAGACATTATTGAATTCATGGTTGAACATTTCTAATGTTTGATGCTTGTTTGCCACTTGGAAAGAGTGTATATATCTGTACATCGTCAGCATATTTTTTTTTTTTTTTTTTTTTAAATTCATTTATTTTTTCTTATCTTTGAGGATGATGCCTTACAATATAAGCAATTGAGGAATAAAGAAAGAAAAGGTTCATTCTTTAATCAATTAAAGATTAGTAGCGAATGGCCCGCATATATACAAAAACAATGATGTGGGTTTTTTTTTTTTTTGAGTTTCTAGGAAAAAAAAGAAATTAAAATAATTTTACGAGTATATAACAAATTCAATTTCAAACAAGATTAAGAAATAATAGAAAACAATAGAACTTAAACTGTGTTCATAAACAAATTTTTGACTTGGGAAATATCCAATGAAAATAGCCAGATTTTTATTTTACTAAGAAAAGAATACCGCATTCTAAGCGATCTTATTTCATAAGGTAATCTATTAAATAGCTTAGGTGCCGAGGCAGAGTAAAAGTTAGAAAAATGTGTTCTTTGGGAAATTGGAACTTTCAAAAGTTGCTGAGAATTAACTCTTAATCCATATGCATTTGAATTTCTAAACATTGTGTTGTAGCCACTGCGAATGAAAAAAACTTTTAGGACCTTATAGACATATAGGTGTTTCAAAGGCAGAATTTTTAGGTCGAGAAATAATGGCCAGCTACTTGTTATTCTACTTTTTCTACAAATAATTCTGACAATGTGTTTTTGGGCTATAAGTAATGGTTCCATCACATTATTGTAAGCTCCACCCCAACTTGTCAAGCCGTATTGAAGCTTCGAATTTATGATTCCATAATAAATACAAGTTAAAAGTTTCTTGGAACAGTGAGGTTGCAATAAAAACATTTTGCGAGTTGCACATTTCAAGTAAGCTTTTAATTCAGTCGCGTGTGTTTTCCAACTTAAATTGCTATCTATTGAAACTCCAAAGTACTTGAAAGATTTAACAGAATCTATTTTGAAACAGTTTGAACAACATGTTGTATCTGCACAAAAGTTAACTTTTCCACAATTATGAGAGAACATTGAGAGTCTCGGGCAACCAGCTGAATGGAAATTAACATTAGTTTCAAGCAAAGGTGATTTTTTTAAGCTGAAAAGCATAAGCTTAGTTTTTTCGCTAACAATAAGTTCATTTTTGGCAAACCACTGTCTCAATCGCTGTAAATCACTTTGGATTCTAGCCACTGATTCAAATAAGGAGTTATTGGTATAAGAAAAAGCAATGTCATCGGCAAAAGCTGTAATGTTTCCATAAAAATTTTGTTGGAAAACTGAGTTGACATATATTAAAAAAAGAATCGGATCCAAAACAGAGCCTTGCGGAACTCCAACTTGTAATTCTAACTTTTCGCTAAAGACTTCGTTTATTTTCACTTTTTGAAATCTAGTTGATATTTGTAAATAGGATTTAAACCAACTCAATACAGAATTTCTAAATCCAGTTTTGTAGAGTTTGTCCAAGAGAATTTTATGGTTCACCATGTCAAAAGCCTTAGTCATATCTATAAATAAAGCCATGGGATTCCGTCGATCTGCCTTCTTGAAAACCATATTGTTGGTGGCAAAAGAAATAGTTTTTGTTTAGAAAGGACATAATTCGTTTTTTCATAGTTTTCTCAAAAAGTTTGGAAAAGGTTGGAAGCAGGGATATTGGCCTATATTGACTTACCGATTTTCTTCAACCTTTTTTGTAAAGAGGAATTACTTCAGCCGTTTTTAGTCCCGACGGAAAGATACCATATTTGACACTCATATTGAATGTATGACACAACACGTCAACAATAAAAAAAGCAATGCGTTTTACAAGACAGTTCGTAATACCATCGGAAGTACAAGATTTTTTATTATTTAAACTTATTATCTCTTTATAGATTTCCAATGGTGAAAAAGACTGAAAAACAAAGCTATTTGTTTGAAAACCATCATCTGTAATATCCGGATATGAATTGCAATTGCAACCGGATGGTGAGGGCTTAGGTTGCAATTTCATTGCAGCAGTGGCAAAAAACTTGTTAAAGGTATTTGCAATTTTTGTGGGATCGCGAATTAAAACATTGTCTACCTCAATTTCACAGGGGCTATCCCTACTGCTGCCATTACCTAAAATACTGTTTACAACTCTCCATTCCTTTTTAACATTTCCGCTACAGTTTTCAAACTTTGCTGAATAAAAGTTGTTTTTACTTACAGCTTCACTTCATGGCAAAGCTTTCTGTACTGCTTTATTAAATTTCTGTTTTGGGGGTTGTTTTTAATTTTTTTGCGTTTTCAATAAACTTTTGCTAATCCAAGGTTTTAGTCGTTTAGGTTTTAGTTTAGTGTTGGTCTGTGGTTGCATTCTAGTCGAAAAATCTATGTGTCTTTTTAATGTTTTTAAAAATTTATCATAAGCTGATTTCGGATTATCATCCGAAAATACCTCCTCCCAACACTTAAACTTTAAGGCATTCACCAAACAGAAATAATCTATAGTTTCTTTTACAAGAAAAGGAATATAGTTCTTAGATTGTCTCTCATTTCCAAGCTCTATTTCGAGGCAAGTCATACAATGATCAGTTATCCTTAAATCAAGAACTTCACTTAAAACTTTTCTCTTTTTTTGAAACCTAACAAACATATACAGCTTTGTGTGCTGTCAGTTATACGAGTTGGCTCATTGATAAGCAAATATTTGTCAGAATCATTAGTTTCCTTTAAGATATTAATGTTTATGTCTCCTAAAACAATCAAATTCTTTGACTTTATGCTTAGCAGAAGCTCATTTAATTCTTCCATAAAAACATTTAAACTTAGTCCTTTTTCATGCAGTCGATATACACAGAAAATCGTGAAAAATTATATATTAATGTTACAAGTAATTTTGACAACATCTGCGCTACTCAAGTTATATTTTACTCTACCACATTTGTATATTTCTTTTACATAAACTGCTAATCCACTAGCACAATAAGAATTGTTACAATTATCTATTAACTCATAACCTGGAATTTCGTAATTGGGGTTTTCCCCGTTGTACAACCAGATTTCAGCCAAAATTATAAAATCAGCTAACAAATTTAACGAATCGATATGAGCAACAAAAGAACTATAGTTTGTTCTCAAGCTACGAATGTTTTGGTGTATAAATACAGTAGGGTTAATGATTTGATTAATTTTTGCATCTACCGAAGGGTCATAGTTCATGTTGAAAACAATAATAAATTATATCAATAAATTATTTATATCCTCCAAACACCTAACTTTAATAGCATCATCCCCTTCTTTTTTACGCAAATATATAATATTATTCCTAACCCATATGTAGTCATACTTCTTTCGCTCTCATTATGCATTCCTTCGTCTGCCGGCGGGCCAATTCAATGACAAGAATGTTGGTGCTATTGCTGTCTTTCTCTTCTCTTGGTCTCGATGCACTGGTATCCCCGCTCGTTGAAATTCCTCTTTTTGATTTAATTTTTTTTATGTAGCAATGATCAATGTCTTTTGCGCACATTTGTACACCAAGTCCATCACGAACGAGATCCACTGCCACTTGCGTTGCACTTGAAGGGTTCACACAAGGTACATTTACGATCTCAATGACATTGGAAATATTCGACTGCTCTAAAAGATGTAGTTTTTCTTGTAAAACACTGACTTTAGCTTTAAGTTGGATATTTTCTGACTGTAGCTCGGATAAACGAGATAAGAAGTCTAGGTTAACATTTTGTAAGTCTACAATTTCACTGTATATTCGTTTTAAGTGAATTGATTCGTTTTCATGCATTTGTGATCCAATGTTTTGATCAAGATCTTTATTAGTTTTTTGACAGGTGAAAGAGGTAGGTATAGGGGAATTTTGTGCTGTTAGAGAGCCTATACGTAATGACCTGCACTTTGAGCATCTCCAAGATTTTTTGTTCTTTTTCATAAAATCAACATCATCGGGTAAAATATTAACACAGCTCCCGTGGAAACGAATTTTACAGTCACAACACTATATTTTATCACTACTTCTATCCGCTTTTTTTCACTGTAATTACTCTCGATACGTGTGTACCCCACAACGCTTCGCGAAGACTATGGTAGTTGCAAGTAGAAAAGCATTTGAAGATATCGTTTACGAAACAAATGAATAAAAGTGGCCCTAAAACAGAGCCTTGAGGTACACCTGAACGGACAGGAAGACACGAAGATTGCTTGTTATCATAAAAGACGTACTGAGACCTGTTGGATAGGTACGAAGATATCAGTTTAACCAACGAGTTATCAAACAGAAATTGATATTTACGTTTTTTTAATAAAAATTCATGATTCACGCCGTCATATGCTTTTGAAAAGTCTAAAAACGCTATTAAGCCTAATTTGTCATTGTCACAACCAGCACGCAAATCTTCGCAGATTTTTAGGAGAGCTGAAGTACAGCTAAAATTTGCACAAAATCCTGACTGGTATTTCAATACCATGGTCTTAGCGTTTAGATGTGCTTTTATTTGTCGACTTATTATGATTTCAAAAACTTTGCTTAAGAACGGTAAAATTACTATAGGTCGGTATTCTACCGGGTTCCTGTTTGGCGATTAAACAATTTAAAATCTCTATTTTTACAGAAGTTTCAATCCTCATTGGTGTGGCATTCGTTGTACTTACCATCTGGCGAAAGATACATGCAAAGCCCAGTCTCCCAACAATCTCATCCCCTAACCTACCACAACCAACGGCTTGACGGCCTGAGTTATTACAATCCGATACGCGCTGCCCAATAACTTGTTCCAACAGGCACAAACAGGTTCCCAGCTGATTCAGCAAATAACTGGCCTGTTTAGTTTCCCACGGAAACGAATGCATGCGCGGGCTATTCGACACCGCATCAAGTGCCCGCGAATTATGTAAAGTGCACAGTCAGGAGGAACGCATGGGAACCTTTGGATAACTAACGGAGCTGTTAACTTCGGAATAAAAATATCTTTATAACCTTTAGGCAAAAATTGTGTTTCAATTGTAAGTCGAACAGTTGGGTCAGCCCCTTGTGAATTATGAGTGTGAATTAGTATGAATTTCGACTGTCGACAACACAACTACGCACAACACAGCTTTTATACCGCACCCACTCAGACTTATTCACAGGTCTCATTGTACCTTTACAATGAGTAATGAGAAGTATCTATGAATCAAGTTGTGCATTCACTGCGTGGATGTATCCATGCAAATGTCTGTCGTCTACCCTAATTCTGCAGTACTCAGCACAATTATTTCACATTATCCTTTTAATCACAAATGATTCGAATACTTAGAAAATCATTTTCTTTGTAATTGTTGTTTTTGTTTAACATAAAAATTGGTTCTGTTTGCATAATACCAAACATCGGAGCAAACGCAAGAAATTATCTCATTGATAGATGACGACTAAGTTCGTCAGTGGAAGGATGGGCGATGATGTGGCTGATAATCTGTGGTATCAAAGAAAATTAGGGGAGCACCTTGATAGAAATGCGAATCCCGCGAATATTCCCCAAAACTGACGTAAATAATGTAATTTATTACTCTGTGGTAAAGGGAAGCGTTGTAGTTATGCTGGCTGTGGTATCGGCAGATACGCCTAAAGCATCACAATTAATTTGCCACACAAAAGTTTTACCAAGATTAATCTGCTGCTGTTGCTGTGGCATGAGCGACATTAGATCTATGAAAGGATAAAAACATTTAATTAACTACAGAGTGTGTGTATGGGAAAAACGGTATATACAGACGCATTTGCCTATGTACGTATATTGTGCAGGAATATTAAAACTCATCCATATAATTAAGTAAACGAATTAGATTAAATCAAGAATATCTACGGTAGGGAGTACGAAAACTGTTATTTAACTTTTCTTATCATATATTCAATTTTAGTTGCCTAATAAAGAAGCTCTTCAGGCGGGTATCACTTAAAACAATTCATTTCTTACTTTTCTCGTATTCACATCACGGGCTGCACTCTCAAATCCATTGTCCGTTTTAAAAGAAGTGGTCTTTAGCGATACAAGTACTGATTTCATCGACATGTCTATCCCTAAATCGATTAGGGATGCGACGCTGGTGTGTCTCTGGAGAAAGGTTTGATTCCATTGCTGGCCAGGAAAACACGCATCTGTCTTCTATGTTGAGATATAAGCAATCCTGTGAACGATATCGTGAAGAATCAGTGGATTGGGGCAAGGCATCTGCATCAGTATCGACACTTAAGCTGTACTTGAAGGTCTTACGACTTCCAATCTCTTCGAAAATGCAAAATTTCACTGCACGCAGTGAATTTACTGATTTTTTATTGGGGTGTTGTGTAAAGCTTAAAGAGGAACTTCACAGAACCCAAACATACTTCCGGTCTATCTGCGTCTTCGCTTTCGGCTTACATTAACAGTTCCATATGAACATAACTGTAGATTTTCTAGGTTTCAGACAAACCAAATGAAAGCTTTTTGACGATCTCTAGGACCTCGGTAACTTCAAATTGGTACTAGTCTGAACACATTATGAGCGTAGACCATTATGCAGCTTCCCACTAAAAACTCTGAGACATTATGAATCATTAAAATCCAAAGTGAAGATGTAATTTCTTTTGAAAAGCAATTGCCCTATTTAAGAACAACAAATTTATTAAAACCTGATCTATTACTACTATTACTATTTATATAAAATACATAAGTCCACATGTACATATATTACATGTTTCGATCAATTATTTTTGAACTGTACTGATTTTTTCTTCTTAAGAGGAACTATTTTCGGTAACTCCTCGTTCGAGAATTTCGAAGAGACTCTTGCTTTTCTTCTCTGGCTTTACCAAATCTAAGCTATGCCTACTGTTACGGTATAACGTTCGGATTCAACATAAAATTTAGTTCAACCGTCCTTTCCTTAAGTTTCGTGTGTTATAACTCATAACATTACTTTAAGGAATACAGAAAATCCATTAATACTATTTATAGTAATGAGATTCATATTTTCCACTTGCATATATTAAGTACATATAGATATGTTTGTATAAGAATGCATATGATAGCTATACATGCACGAAGTGTGCATGTATATGAGATTGGTTAAAATTTCGAGTTATTTTCTTTACAAGACAATTTGTTTCTGACAGAGTTAACGATTTATTATTCTTAAAGTATAAGACATTTTTAATGATAACAACGTTATATCCTTTTTCTTGTTCTTTCCGCACTTCTATTGCCCAAGTACTTGATTCTCTTGTGCTGTCAACACAATAAGTCATAACATAGGAAATACTGTGAAGGGTTTTATTCATGCGGCGAACACCCATGCCATGTCTTCATCTGCATGACAAATCATGGCGCTACATCCATGGCAATTAATTAATTATTTATTCTTATGACAGCTTGAAAGGAGGAAAATAACAAATGAGTTATAAAGCGCGGTATACAAAACTATCAAAATGAATTCATTGAATGATAACTTTAAGTCTTTAGAAATGATTTTCACTTTCTTTATACATATCATGATTGATGTTTTTGTTTACTTGCTGATACAACCAGCAGATCAATTGCTTTTGCTTTGAATCACACAGCATATAATATTTCTTCTTTACCAAGTTGAAATCGACGAAAAATCTACTTGATTATATCAAAACTTAAGGCTCCAGGTTAAAATACGTTATCATTTAAAAACAAACAAAAACAATACGAGTACTTTCCCTGTACTTGTAATTGTTGGCCACTGTGAGTACGAAATGGGAAAACGTATTCAATAATATTGTATATATTGAAATTCTAATGCATCACAACGCAACGTAAATTAGCCTTTATTACATTACATTATTATGATCAATGCAAATGGTACGTTGCACGAATAATATCAAAGAAAATATAGGGAATAAGATGTAGTACTATTGATTCTAGATACTAGCAATGGAAAAAAATAAAATGAAAAAAAATGTTCGCTACTAAGTCATGATACTCCACATTTGTACATTTTTATCTATCTATTGCGCATTTTGTGTCGTTTACCAAAATTAATTAATAGTAATATATTTATTTATTTTTAAAAACAATCTAGCAAATAGCTCGAAAAGAAAATAGAAAATAATAGATAATAGAAAATAAAAAAGAAGACAAGCTTTTACTATACAGGGTGAGTTTTTTAACTTGAGACATCCAAATTACTTGAAAAATACGCGATATCGCGAAAACTGTTTCAGATCAGGTAATCTAGCAGGCCATTGCCTAGGACCCTCTCGTCCGATCCATCGTTGATGGTAAACATTGTTAAATACGCCCCGGGCTACTTTGGAATAATGGGCTGGACAACCACCATGTAGAAACCACATTGTTTGCCGCAACTCCAAAGGCAGTTCTTCTAGTAATACTGGAAGATGGTCCCGCAAGAAGTTTGCATTCTTTTCGCCATTCAAGTTTCCTTCAATAAAATATGGACCTATTAATTTATCCCCAATAATTCCCGCCCAAACATTAACATTCCAAGGGTGCAGGCGTTCAACTTGTCGTAACTAAAAAGGGTTTTCGGTAGCCCAGTAATGCATATTATGTCGATTGACCGTACCGTGATTGGTGAAAGCAAGAATAACACCTTGGCGAAGGAAAGGAGTCTTGTTCAATTTGCTGAAGTGCCCATTGACAAAAGGAAACCCGGCTGCGAAAATCCTCACTAGAAAGTTCTTGATGCATTGAAACATGATAAGGATGGTATTTATGCCGATGTAATATCTTACAGACAATCGTTTGAGAAATTCCTGATTCTCGACTTATTTAGCAAGTCCTAATGTGAAGATCGGATGCAACGGCAGCTAACACTGCTATTTCATTGTTCTCAACAGCCTCCCTATCTGACCGATTCCTTTTCTTGCGAAGGAAGTGTGCACTTCACCAGTGAATTGTTGGATGACCCGATAAAAGGAAGTGTGCGACCGTATCTGATCTGGGAAGCGTTGGGCGTAAAGAGCAACAGCACCAACGATGTTCCTTCCACTTTCTCCATAAATCAATATCATTTCAATTTTCTCTTGAATTGAAATAGCCTGCATTATTAATCTGGAAAACGTTACTAATAATAATCAGTTCCTCAAAACAAATGTCGAACTTCTAACACCCTAACAACGTTGGAAACCGATTAATGATTTAGGCGTGCCAATGCAGTGGTATCTAGCACTGAATAAATAAGACCTTTGAGACAAAGTCGTGTGCCCCATTGAGGAATACGACTGAGCAATGAAAATTATGAATTATGATTTGAAAAATCAAAAGTGACCTTCGTTTGACCTTGAAAATGGGGCTCAAGGTCAAACTCGTGGTCACCATCTTATGTCCCATTCAGAACCTTGTGACTTTTGTCAGAAACATTTTTCGCGATATCGCGTATTTTTCGAGTAATTTAGATATCTCAAGTTAAAAAACACACCCTGTATATCACATACAATTGTGTAATGGAATAAAACTACGGGTTTGGTTTATTTCAATGTTAATTTTCTTCATTTTAGAGCATACAAATACAAGCTTAAAAATATTTTTTTTCATTAATTAATTTTTTATTTTTTTAGTTTTCGTTGGACATGTTTCTAAGTCTGTTCATTTTAATCAATGTGTCATTGTTGCACGGTCGCTTGCCTGCCCAAGCAGACTTTCTAGTGACTCGACCCTGCTTAAAACCATACATGCGAAGAGTTTTGAGCCTTAATAGACGAAGGCATAGTTAACAGTACTACCCAGCATTTTGTCTTCTGCATAGTATAATGCATACATACTATACTTTGCCGAAAATTGCACAGGTTTGGGTTGAATAATGTGGACACCATCTTTAGCAAAGTGTATACGGGCTTATGGTATATCAGTTTCGTACACTTGCGCTCTCCGAAAGCTGGACCATTTGATTTCTTATTATGTCCAGTGGCGCCATTCACCAAATATTTGGACACGTCGACATTGTAACACAGCAAGACCCTTGCCCGAACGAATATTTCTAACTCCATTGGTATCCCTCGTGTCTTGTTTATATCGGATCGCATGATATTATTTAGATGGGTGGTGTCATTTTTTCGAGTACAATCTATTGGACTATCTTGTCAATAGTAACACTATCCTAATCTGCAACTGCGGAGGCATAGTTTGGATGTGATGTCACAGTTTTCTGATTAGATTATCTAATCTTGTTTAGTATGTATTGATGGTGTTGAAATTGGTTTCTTGTTTTGTTCCTTTTAGTGCCTATGAAACAAAGTTCCGGATTTGATTTTGGAGTTTCTTTCTCCTAGACAGGTAACAAGCAAATGCTAGTGACTCCCAAGGTGCACTATCCGAGTTATGGCAGATTTTTAAAGGGGCTATTGTAATTGAATGCGTATATAGTATGTTATAGTCAAAAGTCAATATGCAGCCTCTTCGCGGAATGACCGGTTCATCCGAAATTTGACCAAAACTTTTCGGCAAGTCCTGAAATAGGTTTTAATTTCGGAAGAAGTATCGAACTTTTTAGTCAACAGTCGAAAGCAAAATAATCTGTTCGGGCTTTGTACATATTGTTACATGTTTAAGGGATATCAGTACAAAGAATCTAAGTTTGGGGGCCAAGGCTTTATAAAATGCTACTGTAACCAAAAATGCTGCTTAAAAATGTGTAAATGTAAAAGATCAAACGTATTGTGCTCAACTTAAAGTGCCATAATGCATCACCTTTTCAAAATAAAGACTAATTTTTTGAATAATTATTGTCATACTACAAAATAACAATAAAAAATTGAATTACCTACTTATTCCGATTAATTGTCAATCCATTCTTGTAATAGTCAAAGAATTAACAATAAAATTTAAAAAATATGCTTTTATTTTATCTAATCTAAAAAACTAACGGTCAAACCCAGATTTCTTCAAATTGAGTTCCGGCGTTTGACTGTCCAAATTAGTCCCTCCTAGAATTAGACAAAAATGCGTTAGTCAAAGGTTGAACAATGTTATTGGTTTGGACTTTGTCTAAAACTTTATGTCAGACCTGAGGTTTGACTAGCCAAATCTAGGAGCGCCGGAGCTTCGATATTTGACTATAACATATACACAAGTTTGTGAGTATGCTGTTCACCATTGAGAAGCTTCACCGCTGCGAGCCAACCCTGAGTGCAGGAGCAACAAGAAAAGAAGAAAATTAAGAAAAGAAAAAATTAGTGGTTTTAACTCAGCTTGCAAGATTTGATATAAACAAACTAAAATACATTACAAGTTAAATAAAAGCTTGTAAAAATACACCCACTTTACGACGACGCATTCCATTCGTGTATTGAATTACATAAAAAAAGAAAAGTTTTATTCCGGAAATAGAGACTGTGGTTAATGGTAGTTTTTGAAGATAATACGTTCATGAAGTGACTACAAGAAATATAGAATCAACAAGGAAAATAACTTCCCGGATTTAGAAATCTTCCGGTTTATATCCAAAAATGTCTTTTTTTACTTAAGGTGGCGCTACAGTCCGGGGTGGACCTGGGCCTAAGTCAACAAGCTTCTCCAGCCAGCTCGATCCCTGGCTAGCTGCCTCCAGTTTCGCACGCTAAGTTGGCTGAGGTCCTCTTCCACTTGCGTGCTCCACCGGAGTCTTGGCCTTCCTCTACTGCGCTGTCCCTCGGGGGCGGATTCGAAGACTTTTCGGGAGGGAGCATTGGTGTCCATGCGCTCAACATGACCCAGCCATCTCAGCTTTCGGATCTTCACTCTTCTGGCTAGGTCCATGTCGCTGTACAGTCCATAAAGTTCGTCGTTGTATCTTCTCCTCCACTCACCGTCAATGCAGACGGGACCGAAGATCGCCCGAAGAATTTTTCTCTCGAAGCAACCAAGAACACTCTCATACATTTTTGATAATGTCCATGCCTCTGGGCCATAGAGCAGGACCGGGAATATTAAGGTCTTATAAAGGGTGACTTTTGTTGTCCGAGAGAGGGCTTTGCTACTCAATTACCTACTTAACCCAAAGAAACAGCGGTTGGCAAGAGTTATTCTTCGCTTGATGTCAGCGCTGGTGTCGTTGTCTGTATTTATAGCAGAGCCCAGGTAGACAAAGTCCTTAACTACCTCAAAGTTATATCTGTCGAGGGTGACGTTCTGCCCTAGACGTCGGTGTTGGTTGTCCGTTTTGCTTGACAGCATATACCTGGTCTTGCCCTCATTGACCGCCAAACCCATTTTCGCCGCTTCTGTCTCAATACTCGCGAAAGCGCCACTGACATCACGCTGCTTTTTCTCGATTATGTCAATATAGTCGGCGTAAGCGAGTAATTGAACGGACTTTTAAAAGATAGTGCCTCTTGCGTTTGCTCGTGAGTTTTGCACTATTCTTTCAAGTACGATGTTGAAAAAATGCATGACAGCGCATCGCGTTGTCTAAATCCCTTCTGAACATTAAAGGTCTCGGTGATATCTTTACCGACCTTGATGGAGCAGCGTGCATTCTCCATCGTCATCCTGCACAAACGGACGAGTTTGGCAGGGATGCCAAAACTAGACATTGCTCTATACAGCTCGTCTCTATAGATGCTGTCATACGCGGCCTTAAAATCGATGAATAGGTGGTGGGTATCGATCTGAAGCTCATGGGTCTTCTACAAGATCTGCCGTAGTGTGAATATCTGGTCGATGGTGGACTTTCCTGGCCTGAAGCCACATTGATATGGACCTATCAGGTTGTTGACGAACGGCTTCAGGCGTTCACACAATACGGCGGATAAGATCTTATATGCGATGTTAACGAGACTGATGCCTCTGTAGTTGGCGCAGTTCAGAGGGTCTCCTTTCTTGAGAATCGGACAAACAATGCTGAGGTTCCATTCATCGGAAATACTTTCGTCCGACCATATTTTACAGATAAGTTGGTGTATGCTCCTTACCAAGTCATCGCCTGCTGCTCGAAGAGCTCGGCAGTCAGGCCATCCGCTCCAGCAAGAAAGATTGATTCCGCCTGACAGCGGCATTTGGTCTGTCATCGCCGTTATACAATCTGCAGAAATGGTCCTTCCAAATCCTCAGCATCGACTGCGATTCTACTACGATGTTCCCTTGTTCATCTCTACAGGCTTCGGTTCGGGTTTTGTTTCCGCGGCATGTTATTTTTACATTTTGGTAAAACTTCTGAACCTCATTCCTGGAGTAGCATCTCTCAATTTCCTCGATCGCGCGCTTCTCATGCTCTTTCTTCTTCCTCCTGAGAAGCCGGTGTTCGTCTCGCCTCTTCCGCTCATAGAGCTCATGAGCAGCTTTGGTTCTTCTAAGCAGCGCCGCTTTATATGCATCTTCTTTAGCTGCATGTGCTTGCCGGCATTCATCATCGAACCAGGGGTTTCGTTGTGGTGGACGAGTGAAACCCAGCACATCAGAACCGGCATCTCTGATGGCATTTTGGCAGTGTTTCCAGTGGTCTTCGATGCTTGATGCTGGCGGCATTGGACCTCTTAACAGATTAAGAGACACTCGATCGGAAAAGGACTTGGTGATCTCTTGCGATTGTAGCCTTCTGACGTCGAATTTTCTCACAGTATTAGTTTGTCTTGGCGTAGTTTGGGATATCAGCAACCGTACCTTGGCTACAACAAGGTAATGTTCCGAGTCGATGTTGGCTCCTCGGAACGTACGGACATCCATAATACTGGAGGAGTGTCTTGCGTCGATCGCAATGTGATCAATCTGGTTGACTGTTGATTGATCAGGAGTTCTCCCAGTGCCCTTGTGTATGTAGAGATGTGGGAAACGCGTGCTAGTCACGACAATGTTTCGCCCCGCCGCAAAGTCGATTAGCTTGAATCCGCTATCGGAGGTGATGTTGTGCAGGCTATATGTTCCGATTGTTCCACCAAAGATACCCTCTCTTCCTAGCTTTGCATTAAAATCGCCAAGCACAATTTTAATGTGCTACCCGCTGGTTTTGCCGTCGATAACAATCGCCGTAGTAGATGTCCCAGTTTTTCATACTCTTTTTGCAAGGCGCATTCCATCGCATTTCTTGGATGGCGATCAGGTCTGCTTTGCAGCAGTCTACGGCTTCCGCTAGCTAATCGGCTGCTCGTGGCCTGTTAAGGGACCTAGCATTCCAAGTAGATATCCGAAGTTCGTTGTCCTTAGTCCGTTTCTATGGGTTGTTAACAGTAAATCCGTCCGTATCAGCGGCTTGTTGTTGCTTCGTAACGTTTTAATTCTTTCAACGGCCGGGCAGTTACCCCGTCGGCACAGCCCCCAACCTGGAGGGCTAGTTCCATTTCTTGATACCTCTAGGACGAGAGCCAGTAACCCATTCTGGGATGTGAGTGCAGCAATTGGTCCGTTGGGCTCTTCCGCCACCATCTCTTTACCAAGACCCTTACTTAGTCTCGCAAATCCTTACCGGCCTGAGTTCCAAATAAATCGGAGTAGCCCGGATAAGGTCTCATTTGTTCTGGTTTTGTTTGCACTGCTGATTCCATCTGGGGAATTCATCTGCTGTCCCGCTTATGGTGCTGCCATTTTTGTCTGCTGGTCAGCACTCGCACTTATAAGTTCAGCAAGTACAGTCCGGATGGACATTTACCAGTTACCAAATGAAGATATTATAAGCACAATTGATCTGTAGAAGATAGTTGCAACTCTGGATTTGGCCAGTTTGACATTTCTCAGTGCCTACCGTATTTCACATTTGCATCGAAATAGCTGCTATGAAACAGTAAGAGTAAGAACACTTATGTGTATATGTTTGTTGAAATAAAAATATAGATCTGGCTAGATCTTAGGTTATCTGACTATTTTCGACACTGAATTTTTTCCCGTAATGTCTTTTGATCAACAATTCTCGACAAGTGCTTCAGGTATTCATAGTAGTAAACTCTACAAAACTGTCTTTGAATAATATTAAATAAAATTGTCAATCAATTTATAATAACAGGAAATTGAGTTATGTGAATGGAATACTTTCATACGCATGGTTCGGTTTTTGCGAAAAGAAAATCTATATTGTTTCAATTGTTGCTCTGCCGACATAACCAACAACTTAAATGTACTGAAAAACAAATTTAGATAGATAGTCAGATATTTATTGAATTGGTTTACATTTTGTGTACCCAAAGCACAGCTTGAACAGAATTATGATATTTACATCTTTTAGTCTAAGAACTGGTAAAGGTTTTTGAAACGTCATTTGAGCAAAGCAAATTTATATATTTTTTTGTTAGGCTTGAATAAATGGCCAAGAATATCAACTTCTGGCAGTTGTCTAGTGGTGGTTCTGGCAGGGGCAAAGGGCTAAAGGCGCCAAAAAATTGGATGCAGTCACGGCATTTGACCAAAGCTGATTTTTAACATATGAGTATTTTGTGTTATTATATATCGTATTATACCACTGCCAGATACTTTAGTCGAGTCCGAAAGGGTGCAAGACGGGGTCAAACCAGCATAAATATGAGGGTCGGTAGCGTGATAGGAGCAAGGCTAATTTAATTTTTTAATATTTTATTAAGGTCTCCCTGAGTAATTATTCACAACTGCCTGACAAAAACTTCAGGTCTAACTCCCTGCCAGACGCAACCGAAGATATAATATCAATACTAAAATCATGTGGAGAAGAAGGCATTTTATAGCCATTTTTCATCGAAATTATCAAAGAATATGAATTCTTATGTACTTCATCTTATAATAAATTTAATTTTCAATAGAAAAGTATGTATGTACAATTTTCATATATCCAATAGTTTAGAATATATTTCAAAAAGAATCGGCAGCTTCGAAACAAATCCCTTGTTTTTTTTAGGACGATATCGGTTTCAATTAAAAAATGCATTGTATTTCTTCATCGACCATCAAATAAAATAATCATCTTCTTCGTCATCAGGTTCAGGTAAATCATCGCCTAAATACGAGGGCGGGTCAATAAGTCCGTGACTTTTGGATTAAAACACCGATTTTTTTATAAAAAAATAATTTTATTTTTCAACGTAGTCTCCCTTGATCTCTATACACTTTGTCCAACGCTTCTCCAATTTTTTTATCCCTTCCAAAAAAAATGATTTGTCGAGGTCCTCAAAATAGGCCTTTGTTTGCGAGATGACTTCATCATTGGAGTCAAATCTTTTTCCACCAAGCCATTTCTTCAGGTTTGGGAACAAGAAGTAGTCGCTCGGAGCCAAATCTGGAGAATAGGGTGGATGAGGGAGCAATTCATAGCCCAATTTATGGATTTTTGCCATGGCAACTGCACATGTGTGCACCCTTGCATTGTGTTGGTGGAAAAGAACTTTTTTCTTGGCCAAATGAGGTCGTTTTTTTTTCAAATCGTCATTGAATCGGTCCAATAAGTTGGCATAATATTCCCCATTGATTGTTCTTCCCTTTTGAAGGTAGTCAATGTGGATTATCCCGCGTGCATCCCAAAAAACAGTCGCCATAACTTTATTGGCTGACAAACCCACCTTGGCCTTCTTTGGCGCCGATTCACCCTTAGAAACCCACTGTTTTGACTGTTGTTTGTTCTCTGGTGTGTTGTGATGGATCCATGTTTCGTCCACGGTTACAAAACGGCGCAAAAACTCCTCCATATTGCGATTAAACAACGCCAAACCTTCCTGTGAAGTTGATACACGATTGCGTTTGTGGTCGACTGTGAGCAAACGCGGCACCCATCTTGCGGAAAGCTTTCTCATGCCCAAGTGATCATTCAAAATTGAAACCACTGAGCCATGCGAGATCCCTACGGCTTCCACAATCTCTCGCACTTTCAATCTTCGGTCGGCCAACACCATATCGTGAATTTTTTCGATTGTTTCGGGTGTAGAGACCTCAACTGGGCGTCCAGGACGTTCGACATCTTCAGTGCTTGTACGGCCACAACGAAATTCAGTTAACCACTTTTTTACCATTGAAATCGATGATGCAGAGTCCCCATAGTATTTATCAAGCTTAGCCTTGGTCTCGGTAATGGTTTTTTTTCGCAAGAAATAATGCTTAATAAGCACACGAAATTCACTTTTTTCCATTTTCTCCTCAAATTAGTGAGTAGTCTGATAAAAATAGCTGTCAAACACAAACTAACTGACGCAGCAAGTTTAAATTTTGACAAAAGTCAACTGACAGATGCCTGTTGACAGGAGCAGTGTTGCTGTTTCAGTAAAGAGGTCAGAAATTCAAAAAGTCACGGACTTATAATATTTGTTTGTATAATATTTGTATAATATTTGTTTGTAATAAAAGCTTTTTTTATTATGATACATAATGTAAGTACGTGAATTCTCGATCTCATCATTCAAACCAGAAGTTTGTATTATAACGTCTTAAACCAGAGTAGGTTACTGATCACCATCGAATCAATTGAATTCATATCTTCCATTAGTTGCCACCCATCCATTTTCAATTGGCGATAAATTAGTTAAAGTTTTTAAATGTGCATTTCTCCAAACATAAGATATGTAATGCGAGCGTAAAAAATGTTTCCACAGCTCTGATTTACATGGCGGGAAATTTCCAGCGTCAAAATTCCTAAACTTAATATGGAAATCATAATTGACGGTAATTGTGTCATACCTATGTCCTTGTAAATATTTCATATCTGAGTTTATTGATATCATTTAAAATGCGGATATTGTACAAACGGCTCACAAACTCCCCCACTATGTCAAAAGCTTTTTGTCTCGACCCTTGTATATCTAAATTACCAAGTTCAGTAAATGCATTTTGATTGTATTGTAGAAAATGATTTTACTTTTCTTAAACATTCAGAAATCTGTCCTCGTCGACGAACGGAACCACTAAGCAGAGTTAGGTAAAAATTATATAGTATAGCAGCTCTGAAATACGACATTTCCCAGTTATCATATCTTCCATTCTAATATCCGAATTCAATTTATTTGGTTCTATACTCGTATTTAAAAGGTTATTCCTCAGAATAATTGCTGCGCGTTGTAGAATATCACTTATTTCTAACTTAGGAAACTGGATATTATCAATTAACACGCTATTGTAAGGTGCGATTACATTTCTATTATGCATCCATAGAATTTAATTTGTTTTCTAGATACTGTGCGGTAAATATATTTGAAAAAGTATCTGACTTTTCTTCATGTGCTTTTCTTAAATTATTAACATACAGAGTAAATAAAAAGGATAAGAAGATAAGAATAAGATAAGGATAAGAATAACAATTACGATTTTTAATTATATTTTCTCCAATAAAAGCGCATACTTCTTGATATGCGGTTTAATGATAGCCTCGTGAAATATACCACGAAGTACTTTTTGACTCTACGATCATACGATTTTTTTACATACATTGTGATATGATATTTTACTTTCTGGTGCATTAAATTTTTTATTTTTTTTCTAACATTTGCCAATCGTCTACTACCGTCGAATTAAATGTTATGCTTTCATCTAAAGCACTATCTATATTTCTAAAACTCAGCCCATCGTTCTTCAACCACAAATTGAAAAAAGAAAGAAATGATTTGGCTTCCCCTGAAGTTTTCTATCTGGTTCAACAGCAACCTTAATCAAACTCTCCGATTGCGAAATGAAGATCACAAATGAAGATCACAAATGAAGATCACAAATGAAGATCGTAAATAAAGACAGAAAGATAATTTAAAGTTCTAGTAACAATTTTATTTAATTAATAAGTAAGTAGGGGAGGAACAAGTAAATGACCTTAGTTATTAAAAAGTAAGTATAACAGTTAGGGTGGTGAACTAAGATATAGGTATTCGACAGACCTTAGGTATGTATGGTAGGTATGTATGGTAGGATAAAAGTAGAAATATATATAAAAACAAATATGTATAAGGTAAAAGATAGTTCTTAGGTTTAAATATCAATAAATACATTTAAGTAATATACCTTTAAGTTCTAATTCTAACGTTTCAAAATTATATGTATAAACTCAGTTATTGTATGTTCATTGTTCATATATGTGTGTGTATGTATAATAACTAAGAGACTATAGAGCGATTTTTTTTTGTTACATATACATATGTACGTGTGAATACTGAAGGAATCTCACAAAAAAAAAAAATGAATTGCAAAATTATTTGTTTAAACTTTTGGTTTATTCGAAAATTTTATTTATTTTTGTAGAGAAACTTGCGCAACGAGGAGGAAAAAAAAATAACAACCAACTCGGTATGGAACTCTTTATTGACTGCGCTTAAAATCTTATTCCAATGTAACATAACATATGTGCCTAACATACAAAGTACATGAACCGTTCTAACTATTGTTCTTTGACTGGAAGTTATTCGGTTAGATGACGTGATCTGTCTGGCAATGGTTATGTATGTACTTACATGCTTGCATTTGTTCTTATATACTCACGCACGCAAATTCTCTGTACAGTGAGTACAAATATAAATCTTTAATGCTTTTATTTTTATTATCTATTTATTTATTATTTATTTTTATTTATGCCGATTACATCAAAATTTTATTTGAACTTTTCTTTCGTCTAGGATATGCGGTTAACAATTTACATTTCATTTTCATGACATAAAGAATTAAAAATTTGGTGTCATTCTACAAGTTCGATATTTTCTGTAAGTCCAATCTCACCACTTTCATTGACCCCATCAAAGTTCTCTAATTCAGAAGAATAAACTGCATATGGTCTCATATTTGCTGGTGAGCAGACTCCTTTATACGGTAATCTTGTCAGCTGTAACCCATCAATGTCTTTTACGACATATCTATCGTTAGGTAAAATGCTCTCTATCTCGTACGGTCAGCGATATTTGGCAAAAAGTTTTTTATTTAAACCTGGATTGTTTATAATATTTCTAATCATAACAAAGTCCCCCAGCTTGTATATCTGAGGCGATTTGTGTCGTCTGTCATAATAGTTCTTATTTAAAGCTTAATTTCTTTCGATATTTTGTCGAGCGTTGTTCCTTACTTCATCTAAATCAACTTTTTTCATCCCTGTACTGTTGATAAGATATTCCTGAATACGGTCACAAAACTGCCCTTTCTGATTCGTTCCAAACATTAAAGTCCTTGGCGGGAAACCAGTGCTACGGTTCACCTTATCGTTTAACGCCAATTCAATTTTAGCTATATTCTTGACCATTCGATTGAGGAGAATGGGTGGCAACTTTTACATGATGAATATTATTTTCACACAAAAATTCGGAAAACTCTTTAGAGGTCAGAAATAATTCTATTTGGCCGGGAATAGTTTTGAAAGTATTACCTTAAACAACTGACTGTTTCCTTAATTTGAATTGTTTCGACCGGATATAATTTCACAAATTTTTTAAGTCCGTCAATAACACATAGCAAATGCTTTTTATTTCTAGTGGAAAAGAGGCCAAGGTAGTCAACATGTATCGTGCCAAAGAGCATGCAACCCATGGGAGTCGAATGCAATTTTCCTTCAGCTTTGGCTGAGTCTGGGGAGAAACAAATACACTTTAGGTACAAGTTTTCAATTGACTATTGGTACATTTGAAATTAATTATGGGATATTCTCTTCTAACGGGGAGAGTATACAAGATATAAATATGAAATTTTTACACAATGTGAAGCATGATAAAAAGAAAAGAAATTCTGCTTCATTAACTCAAAATTCGCGTTTTTTGAGTTATGACAGTCTTCAAGTAAATGAGCGATATGTTCGTATTTTATTTTTCATTTTTGGAAGACAGTAACTCTCTGATAAATGATCAAAACACTTATTAACTCCTAGGAGACACATTGCCTCATGGTGGGTGCGTATCACCTGCTCCTCCAAATGGGAAGGAAAATAAAATAACACATTATCTTTTGTTTTCCGGTACATTAAACCGTTAATCATTTCAAAGAAAGGATTCTCTTTTTTCTCTAACTCTCTTACAATGGAAAATATTGTGGAGTTCTGTCTCTGTCCTGCTGCTAAAACAAACTCAAAGGATTCATCATCGACGTAAAGGATGTTAAACGATCGACGAAGTGAATCGACATGACTCACCATATTTCCTTTGCTGAGTTCCACATTGTAGTCAAAGCTTTGCAGCTCTAGTACCCAACGGGAAATTCTGGGATTCGGAGATCTTTTCTTTAGAGTTAATGTTAGCGCTTGACAGTCGGTCACGATTTTAAATGGTATTCCTATCAAATATATTTTGAATCTTCGGAAGGCATAAATAATGGATAGTGTTTCCAGCTCGTAGCTTTTTTACTCTCAACTTCCGTTGCTCGCTTTGAAAAATATAGGACCGGATGGAATTTATTATCTTTTTGTTTTTGAAGCAAAACTGCTCCATATCCTAACCCACTGGCATCGCATAGCAACTCGGTAATATTGTGGGGACTATAAATTAATAAGACAGGTGATTCCATTAATTTACATTCCAATAGGTTAAACGTTTCAAGATGTCTCAAGTCAAACACAAACATCTGCATCTTTTTTCAAAAGGTCATATACGAGTAGTATAAGGGTTTTGCAAGATTTGCGAAATTCTTAATAAATTTTCGAAAATAGAAACATAGTCCTATAAAACTATGAACCTTTTTGGTACAGGTCGTTACAGGGAAATTTTCAATTGCCTTTAAACTTGTATCGTTTGGCCTAGTTAATTAATTAATTCATTAATTTTGTAACTGAGGTATACAATTTCGGTTTGTCAAAATAGACACTTGTCCCATCTGGAGTTGTCACTTGACTTTCGAAGTGAAAGGTTGTGTTTTCGGAGTGCTCCGAGAAGATAAATATCGATTGAATATTTCTGTGTTAATTACGGTTTTATTACGGTCTTGTTTGCGGTCGTAACTTCGGGGATTTTCTTATTAATTGCGCTTCTCAGTAACGGTGTTCAAAAAGAAATTTAGTACGGCTACATATTGATAAGTGATTATCATTAAAAAGTGATTAGTGCGGGTTAAGAGGAGGGATTCCCTATTAACGAAAAAAGTGAGTGTGATGATGGAGATTGACTCTGAGGCGTCGAAGAGGAAGAGGGCGACAAAAAAAAACAGCCCAGGAGACCTGCGACGAGAGCTGCAAAGAAAGTAATGCCGAGGACGTCGCTGGCTTCAAGGAGGTAAAAAAAAGAGGAAGAAGAGGAGCAAGAAGAGCGACGTAGAGAGGGAGGTTGCGGTTGACCGGTTAAGTCCCATAATGGAGAAAGATATTAACAAAAGTAATTTGGGACGCCACCAAAAAAATTGACGTCACAGACGTAAGTCTGCTGACAAAAACTATGTTTGCTATTGCAACCGAGCTCGTGGATGCAGTTTTCAGCAGAGTGGTAGACCCAGAGCTGGCTACTGAAATTAGGACGGTTGCCTCAAGATACGATAGTTTCGTGTGGCAGCTTGTGGCCCAAACTGAGTACCTTAGGGGCTTAAATGAAGTCTTAACGGCATCCAGGTTAGCTACCCATGCAATGACAGTAAACGAGCGTGGAGCCTGCCCCAAGCTGGTAGCCACAAAAGCCCCCACGGCTGTTAGCCTACCCAGCTTTGCCCAGATTGCAAGGCAAATGGCACAAAATGTGCAAAACACTGCGAAACCAGCTTCCTCGGTGACCAGTAGTGCACCAAAGCACTCCATCATCAAGGTGGCCCCGCCCACTTGGGCTGTTGTTGTAAACATCTATCTTCAGATAGAAGAAAAAAGAATAATCATAAAGCACTTTGATACAATTGAATTTATTTGTGGACTGTATTTAACATAGGATAACCGCACTGGTTGATGAACGCAAACGAAGTGAATGTAAAACGAAATCCTTGTCATCGTATCGGCTCTTATGTGTGCCAAGCTCATCGACACGACAACTCGGTCGCACCCACCGCTATCCAGCGCACTATGGAATGGGGTGTGGTCTTCGTGTAATGCACATACGATATGTACTTGCATGCATGTGATCATCTCTGATGATTTCTATATTTCGGTCGCAGGTACCGCTAATCTTCAGATGATTGCTCCAAGGAAGGTTTCTTGACGATCGTAGACGGCTCTCATCTGGCTTCTTCTATGTACGGTGTCGGGCACCGTTGCCTGGTGATATGATGTGTTGTTCGCCGCCGGCATGGTGCCGTTGTAGATATTGGAAATCCCTTTTGTTGTGAGGGTTCCGAATATCCCCCCCCCAATGGCATGGTTCTCAATTGGAATCTGTCTGCTCTTCGGATTAGACCATCCTTGCCCGTGATGTGGCCCAGGGGCCATACCGTTGGTGGTATGTTTTCTTGTTTTAGCAGAAGTAGGTCTCCCACTCTCAAATTAGCTCTGCGCTTCTTCCACTTGAATCGCTGCTGTAGGTTGGACGTGTATTCCTCGCTCCACCTCTTCCAGAAGTGTTGCTGCATCTGGTGGATGACGTTCCAAAGTTTAAGACGATTTTGTGGTATCTCGGTGACGTCCGGTGTAAGCGGTTGCACGATCTGCTCTCCGATCAAGAAATGACCCGGCGTTAGCGCAGTTAAATCGTTCGGATCATCTGATAATGCGCTGATCGGTCCGGAATTGAGACATGCCTCTATCATCACCAAGGTAGTGGCTAGTGTTTCAAAGGTGAAGAGGTTGTTTCCCATGACCCTCCTCAGATGGTGGTTCATCACCTTGATGCCGGCTTCCCAAATTCCGCCCGTATGTGGTGCGCCGGGGACGATGAATTTCCACTCGGTTCCCATAGCGACGACCTGCTCGATTGGAAGTCTCTGGTAGCTCTGACGTGCGTTCTTGCGAAACTCCCTATTCGCTCCGACAAAGTTTGTGGCGTTGTCGCTCTACAACACTGAACAAGCGCCCCTACGCCCGTCGAATCGTAAGAAAGCTTCGGTGGACTGATTGCTCACCGGTTCCAAATGGATTGCTCTTGTAGCCAAGCACACGAACACAGCAATATAGCCCTTCTCGATTATGTTGGACCGGCCTGCCCTGGCCTTTATTCGCACTGATCCCGCGTAGTCCACGCCACTATGCCGGAAGGCTCTTGCTCGTTGCACTCGCTCCTTGGGAAGACTGCCCATCAATTGCTCGGACACCCTTTGCTTCTGGCAGAAGCATGTTATGCACTTTCCAATGTGGGTCCTCAGTGCACGTCTCAAAGTGGGAACCCAATACCTCTGCCTGATATACTGTGCGCTCAATTGCACTCCACCGTGTAACGTCCTGATGTGCGCCTCCCTTATTATCAGTTCGACGAGTTTGCTCCGCGCCGGCAGAATCATTGGATATTTGGCGTCATTATGCAGGTCTGAGTTGTGAAGGCGTCCACCCATCCTGATGATGCCATCTGCGTCGATGAAGGGAAATAGTGTCGAAATGCTGCTCGTGACATCCACTGATCGCCTTGCTCTAAGGTTCTCTAGCTCTTTACAATATGCTCCTTGCTGCGTTGTCTTCTCCCAATAGGCCAAGGCTTCTTCGCGCTCAGAAGGAGTGACTGGTCCGGCCAGGCATTTCCGCACAAATCGCAATACCAGCGCCGTCACCCTCAATGTGCTCTGCAGGGTAGTTTTTCTTGTCAGCAAACTCTCGCCCATTACGCTCAGCTCGCTCACTTTATGTAGTATTAGTCCTGCTAATATTTGTGGTTTAAGTGCTGACTTTGCGGCCGCTTGCTCTCCTGTGCTCAATTTCAGCGTCATATTTGGCCAATCCTGCTTCTGCTTCACCAGCCAGTGTGGCCCTTCCCACCATAGTGTTGATTTTACCAGCTGCGCTGCTGGTATTCCACGGGAAGCCAAGTCGGCAGGATTGTCGCCTGATGAAACGTGTTTCCAGGGATGACCTCCTGAATATTGCTGTATGCTGCTGACTCTATTCGGCGGGTATTTTAGTAAGCCAATAGAGTACCACCGTGGAATTGCTCCAATAAGTTATTGGTATATTATCCAATTTGCACGCTCCGACCACTTGTTCCATCAGTTTGCACAATAACACCGCTGCACATAGCTCTAACCTCGGAACAGTAATAATGGCCCCGTATGACAGTAGATATTGCTCTTTGTTATCACTCGCACATTGCAGCATAGCTCGGACTGCATTGTAAGTACTGGATGCCATTCCATAAGTAACCACTGTCAGCCAATACTCCTTCAGCGCTTCTCTGGGGTTTTCTCTCCAGAATATTCTTTGAAGATTTCACTGCCGTCGGTCAACCTTTACTTGGCGAAAAATCTTTTGAACATCGGCATATATGGCTATCTTGAAGCAACGGAAACTCGTTACGATGGTTGACAATTCATCTTGAAGCCTTGCAGGACGCGTCGAATACCACGCGAAATTTCTTCATGACGCAATGGTGCGGTATGTGGTACATAGGCTCGTTATCTCCTAGCTCGTTGATGACTAGTACCATGTGCCCAAGCTCCTCGTACTCCCGCATGAACTGGATGTACTTTTCCCTGATGTCGTCGTTGGCAGCCAGCCTCCTCTCGAGTTGGAGAAATCTCCTATGCGCCACAGCTCGTGAACTGCCCAAGCTCTCTGCACGTGGGTTGAGCGGGATATTGACAATGTATCGTCCAGATGGATCCCGACGATATGTGCTCTTGAAATTCTGCCTGACCCATTCATCATCGTCGGACATCAGTGTTGGCACAGTTGGCTCCTCGACTTCCCAGAATTTCTGCAGCAGCTCGTTCAATCCAATCTCCGGTGACTGCAGGGTTGATGTCAACGCTCTGCCCCAACAAGGTTGATTCCGCTGCAGTTACCCAAAGACAATCCAACCCATATGTGTGTCTTGGGCTGTTAAAACAGAGTCGTACCGTATTATCTGGTTCTTGATAATATTGGCCCAGACATGCGCTCCAAGTAGCATGTCTATTTTGGATGACTTGTTGAAGGACTCGTCTGCCAAGTTCAGCTTATCCATCTTGCTCCGATGTTCCAGAGGTAAGGCTTCTCCTGGCAGAGATGACGTGATTTTTGGAATAACATATACTCTGCATTTCAGTCGGTAGTCTTGCTCCGTCCGAGACGATATCTCCACTTGTACTGTGGATGTGAGCCGCACATTGTTCTTGTGCCCAATGCCCCGAACTTGAAGCTCACATTTGCGCTTAAGTGAACCTAATCTATGAGCGCACTGCTCAGTTATCAGGTTAAGTTGGCTACCACTGTCCAGAAGTGCTCTTGCTTCCACTACTCGTCCTGCTCCGGTATGCACTTTCACACGCGCAGTGGCCAGTAATGCGCCGTCACTGTCTGCGCTATGCTCTGCTCTGTTGTATTGCACTATATCACGCTCAATTTTATCTGCCGATGTTGGTATGTCAGGTCCCGCAGATGTTGATTGCTATGCCGTTTCGTCTTGCTGTTGGAACCCGGCGATCTCCTGCTCTGGTGGGGGTTTTGCTGCTACGGCAATGTTGACTCGTGGAGACCTTGGCTCGCTGTTTAGCACGCTGTTGTGCTTCTTGTTGCAGCGACGGCACGAGCCCGATGAACAGCTCTGCGCAAAATGTGCACTCTTCAGGCAATTTGCACACAATCTCCATGTCTTCACTCTATCATTCCTCGACTGTATGGATATAGCCAGGAACTCTTCGCAACGGTACAATGCGTGCTGTGACTTACAGAGGGGACATCTAGCGCTTGTTCCAGCTCTGTTAGCTCCTGAGTTTATGCTGCTCTTCTGCTTCTCCGGCTTCACAATTGGATCAAAGAATGCGGAGTCTAAAGGGATCGCTCTGCGCTCCAGGAATTGCACAAATTCGTAGCAATCCTTGAGACGTCAACGCGGCACATCTGCCAGACGTGGTTAGTTTCAGCATCCAGCCTCGCTCGCATCATATTCACAATAACTGGATCCCATGTGCTCACATCAATTCCAAGCGCACGAAGTGAGCTCAGGTGTACGTTGGCCTCATTGATCATGTTACGAATGCCGGCCGCCATGGAAGACTCCTTCCCCAGCTTCGGGATCGCGTGCAGGGCGTTCAAATGAGCGTCGACGATGTTCTGCTCATTGTCGAAGACGTCATTCAGCTTCTTCCAGGCATCACCATAGTTGTCCTCGGTGGCTGCCACCTGCTGATAACTCCTGCTGGTGGGCCTTTGAGCGCCTGTTTGAGCTCCCGCATCTTAGTGACATTGGCCAGCGAGGGATTGTTGTGCACCTCGGTCTGGAACTGGTCGCGAAACTCCCGCCACTTCGTGTAGTCGCCCTCAAAGGTTACCTAACCTGTATCACGTTGGTGAGCGATATAATAAATTGTCTTTCGTTTGCAAGGCAAACTGCACCGCACTTTATTTTTTGTTTTCCGAAAGGCACAAAATTCACTGCCCCTTTAGTGGCTAAATTAGCTCTTTTTAATATATTAATAGGGAAAACGCACTATTATTTGGCTCGATAGGATCAAAATGGTCAGAAAGCTCAAAGAAAAATGAATAATCATAAAAACACTTTGATACAATTAAATTTATTTGTGGACTGTATTTAACATAGGATAACCGCACTGGTTGATGAACGAAAACAAAGTGAATGTAAAACGAAATCCTTGTCATCGTATTGGCTCTTATGTGTGCCAAGCTCATCGACACGACATCTCGGTCGCACCCACCGCTATCCAGCGCACTATGGAATGGGGTGTGGTCTTCGTGTAGTGCACATACGATATGTACTTGCATGCATGTGATCATCTCTGATGATTTCTATTTTTCGGTCGTAGGTACCGCTAATCTTCAGATGATTGCTCTAAGGAAGGTTTTCTTGACGATCGTAGACAGCTCTCATCTAGCTTCATCTGTGTACGGTGTTGGGCACCGTTGCCTGGTGATATGATGTGTTGTTCGCCGCCGGCATGGTGCCGTTGTAGATATTGGAAATCCCTTTTGTTGTGAGGGTTCCGAACAAGTCTGAAGTCTTCACCGCCTGAATTACTCCGAAAAGAGTGAGTTCAAGATGGGTCACGGCCATGGACTGTGGCTGAGAAAGGTACCACAAACGTGGTACTGGAAAGTTCCGGTGAGGCCGTTAATGCCTTACTAAAATCTGGGAGGTGTTATATTAACCTCACCTCATTCCCTGTAAGGGAATATAAAGCTCGATTTGGATGCTACCGCTGCTGTGGCCTTGGTCACAGCGTAGCTGAGTGCCAATTCAAAGCTGACCTCTGCCGCCGTTGTGGGCAGGAGGGTCATAGGGCCGCTTCATGTAAGGAGGCCATGCAGTGCAGAAACTGCAAATCCAGAGGACGGCCAGCCGTGCACCTCATGGGGTCGGCTGATTGCCCCTTGCAAGAAGCTGCGCTAGCTAAGGCAAACTCTCGAAATTAATTATGAGGATTGCTCAACAAAATTGTCATGGCGCTTATTCAGTAGGGGTCGATCTAGGAGATCAGATGGTGAGGCAGGACTGTGGTATTTCCCTGGTACAAGAGCCATACACATCTAATAGATGTGTTAGGGGTTTACCTGCAGGAACGCGGGTCTTCCTTGATACCAGAGGAAATGCCGCAGTTATTTTAAGGGATGTTAGTTTAGTTTGCGTGCCTGTTTCCTCTAGTGAACGGGGTGTTTGCGTGAGCATTGAAGGGGCGTTTGGCAGCATCTTTCTTGCAAGCGTCTACTGCAAGTTCAGTGAGGAAATTGACCCATACATTCGGTATATGGATGGTCTGTTTTCGCTAGCCGGCACAGAACCCCTCATAATCGGAGTTGACGCCAATGCGACCTCCCCTCTGTGGTTCAGTAAGGTATCCGGATCCACAACTGGTAGATTAACGTTGGCAAGAGTGACATTGACGTTACTTTTGCCAATGAGGCAGCTTGTAGGGCGTTTACTTGTAGGTGGCGGGTTAATGTAGGGGTGAGTGATCACAACTGGATCCAGTTGGAATAGGGACGATCCCTGGGGCAAACTGTATAAGATTTGCAGGAGTGTTAAAAAGACTGCTGATATTGAAGGCATTCGTGTGGATAATAATGTTTTATCCACATGGCAAGACTGCCTGACTGCACTGCTTGGTCAGTTCTTTCCGAGAGAGGAGCGCTTTGAGGACTCTTTCATTGTAGAGCCTCCGGTCCTACCGGAATTAAGGGCTGAAGTTGAAGTTGAGAAGGGTGTTTCACTTCTTCGTTCCAGGAGATCTCCTGGAGCAGATTGAATACCTGGAGAGATGGTGAAAGCCATCTGAAAAGCTATTCCAGAATACCTGGTTTGCTTTTATAGCAAGTGCATTGTCTGTGGCTACTTCCCTCGGGATTGGAGGGAGGCAAGGGTGGTTGTGCTTCTGAAGTCCCCCGATAAGAATAGGTCTGATCCTAGATCGTATCGGGGCATCAGCCTTCTTCCGGTACTTGGATAAGTGCTGGAAAGGGTCATGTTGGAAAGGATTTCTGAAAGTAAGACGAAACCAATGTCCCCATTCCGATTCGGTTTTACAAAAGGCAAATGCGTAGAGGATGCTTGTTCTTTTCTCAAAGACAGAGTCTGGTTTTTGGCATCTTTATTGACTTTAAAGGTGCCTTCCACAACTTAAACTAGCATAAAATACTTACCAGGTTGAGAGAATTGGGCACATGACAGCGTTTGCGTAAGCGTAGAGAGAGGGTGCCCCCAGGGGTCCATCTGCGGTCCTTTTATCTGGAACCTGATAGTGGACCCGCTTCTGTGGCGATAGAATGAGCTCTGTGGTTGCTGCACTTGCTGACCGGCTCCTTATCATCGAGGGTCAGTCTGGGACTCTTGCGGAATAATTAGGAGAAAGAGCTCTTTCAATCGTTTCCGAATGGGGAGAACGCGCTGGCGTCAAGGTGTCACCGGAGAAGACTGTCTCAATGTTGCTGAAGGGTAAATGGAATACGAGAAGTCGGCAACCTGGGATTCAGATGAACGGCGTTAGGATCAAGTATGTTATTGAGGTCAAATACCTAGGCTTAACGCTGGGTGAGCGCATGACATTCATGCCTCATCTCGTACAAATGAGGAAACGTATGCCGTGTGCTGTAGGCCAGGTGAGGCGCATTCTGCGATCTGACTGGGGGCTTAACAGGCGTTCTGTTCGTATTATATACGACGGTCTCTTTGTTGCCTATGCAACATATGGAGCTTCGACGTGGTACGACGGGGCTATGACTGTTGATGGCCGCCGTCGGATTTTGGCTTGCCAAAGAGTCGCATTGCTTGGTTACCTACCTGTGTGCCGCACTGTCTCTACAGAGGCAATGCAAGTTTTGTTGGGAGTGCCACCTCTCGATCTTGAGGCGATACGTCGTGGTATTGCTTTCAAGATCAGAAAAGGTCTTCCATTAAACGAGCGAGATTGGGTTTTCCAGAGGGAATTGGATGCCCTATCCAGGAGGGAGCATAAAGCGTTGCTCAACGCATGCGTTGTATCTAGATGGCAATCTAGATGGGACGCTAGAGAAAATGGCAGGGTTACATACAGCTTTCTTAGGGATGTGCTGACCATGCGGGAATTTCCTGAACGGAGCCTGGGCTTTTTGTTGACCAGGCATGGCTCTCTTAATGCATTTTTGCATAAAAGAGGGCTTAGCGGTTCGGCAAATTGCTCGTGTGGAGCTTCCCATGAGAATTGGCTGCATGTTCTTCGTGAGTGCCCAAATTATTCGGATGTTAGGGATTTGCATGCTATGTCAGTGGAATTCTAACTGACACTGTACGGTTCGAAAGAACCCGTAGCTTTGAAAGAGAAGTATTCATTAGAAGACGCAATAGAGAGTTAGCGGGTGGATTTGAAGAAGTAGTGAGAAAACTTTGGTACTAAAGGCCGCCAGTCCTGGGCAGTGAGGTGCCCAACTGGAAGTGACCGCAAGGTTGCGAAGCTCGACCGGAAGCTATATTCTGGTACCACGGGAGGTCAGGGGCCCCTGGAAATATTGTTCCAGCCTGATCTAGGAGTTGGTCCCCTTGTGGGAGTATCGTGGTGGCGGTGGTTTATACCCAAAGTCGCGTGGAGAGTAGGCGAAATGGTGCTTGGACATCTCATGGTTGAGCGCAGGCCGTAGCAGGATACGATTTGATTGCTATGGAATCATTGGTCTCTTCGGTATGGAGTTGCACTGCAACCGGATGCCATGATGCACAGAATGGATCATGGTATTAGATAGGCTTCGACCCTTCACCAAAGGGGAAGTTCGTGCCTTACACACGACTTCGAATCTGGTACTGGTGGTGGTACCTGTACTTCTATTCATTTTTCCCATGAAAAAAGGCGGACTTTTCCGGTAATATTTCCAAGATATCAGGTTTTTTTCAAAAAAAAATTTCTAAAAAAATGTATTTTGAAAAAAAATGCCATAAAAAAATTTCTGGCGATTTTTCCATTTCTTGTTTTGGATAAAATCCAGAAAAATGTATTTTATATCAATTTTCATAACAAATCAACAATCATATTAGTCATTCTTGTTAGCGGTATACCACTTTATCGTGTGGTTGCTCAGTCCATAGATAGTTGATTCATCGCTCCATTCTTTCATGTTGCTGAGCTTCGTAAAGAAATTAGATGGATGATGGAAGTTTTCCGAGTAGTGCAGCATCATATTCTTCCGAACTAATGCATTTCCCCTTTCCAGTTCCTTCTTTTGCTATTCTTAGAATGGTTTTATTCGCCGCCTGTGAGTTAATTCCAATAGAACCTCCATTGCAGCAGTGGCGCTTGTATGCATTGCGTCTTTGAAGTTTTCTTTTCTTTATGAATGGCACTATCGTGGTCTTAACTGGATTGATGTTCAGCCTAGCCGTGATGCACCATTCCTGAGTTACTCTCAGACCTCGTTATATAATGTCACAGAGAGTTTCTTTGAACTTTCCTCTGGCAATTAATACTATGTCATCGGTGTACGCCTAACAGCTGGTGCCAAAGTTGGTTAATTTATCTGGACTATTGTTCGTCTCCAACAAGGCTTCACATTAAGGGTGATAATACCCCTCCATGTAGTCACCCTCTTGCAATGCCTACTCTATCAGTTCCAGCTGCTGTCTGTGTCTCTCCTGATCTAGTGCTCAGCAGTTCGCACATCCATGCTATTTCCTTTGAATTCAGAACACTTTGGATAATTTCTGTTAGCTGATACAGAGCCCGCCCTATATTCATGTTGACGATGGTGCAGAGGGGACATTCTTACTGTTTCCTCGCATCCACAGCCTTTCTCTATTGTTTTCAGAAGAAACGAAGTGAGGCTGATCCGCCGCTCCGATTTTGGCTCTGTTGGGTCTTTTTTCCCACCTTCGGTATGAACACAACCTTCGCCCGTCTCCATTTTGGTGGTATGTATCCAAATGCAATGCTATTCTTTGCTAATTCTACCATGTGTGGTAGTAATGCGTTTGGCCCTTTTTGTAGTCGAACTGACTTTATACCATCCACACCTGGGGACTTGAAGGGGTGAAAGGAACTTATTGCCCATTCCAGCCCACCCCTAGAACAGATAACTGATGCGATTTCCCAGTCATCCTTCCGAGGTCGAGATGAATTTGTTTTGTTCCCAAAGCCAGTACTAGGTGAGCTCCCCGGAAAATGAGTTTGTTGAAGTAGCAGTGTCCTCTCGTCATCATTTTCCGTGTAGCTGCGTCTAGTTTCTTAAGCGAGGTCGACACTCTTCCCAACTTAGCAAGGGCTTTGTGTAGCCCTGCCGCCCTAGGGGTGCTTGAGATTGTCTCGCAGAATCTCTTAAATTTATTTCTTTTAGCTTTTCTTATTTCCTTATTGTAGATGGTTAGAGCCGTTTGATACCTCTGCCAGTCTCCATTGCATTTTGCTGTGTCATATCATATCACTTCTAGTCTTTCCCCCCGTAAGGGGGCAGCTTAGTTCACACGCATCTATGAAAGCGTGAGTGACGTCTTTCACTGCGTTTTCTAGCTCCAGGAAGTGAGCTGGAGGATTCCTTGTTTCAAGTCGCCCTAGATTATATTCTAGAGCTTTCTGATAGGTTTCCCAGTTGGTTTTCCTGGGATTCCTTACTGGATTTCTCATGATACTTGTATTGTCCAGATCGAATCGAATGATTCGATGGTCGGACAGTGACAGTTCACAAGATACCTTCCAGTTCTTTATAATTTTGCTTACGCTCGGACTGTCAAGCGTAAGGTCAAGAACTTCTTACCCAATTCGATCCACAAAGGTGGGGGTATTTCCTACATTGTAAATGTCAAGGGACGAACTTATAATAAATTCTAATAGGTACTCACCTCTGTTATTGGTGTCGGTGCTACCCCATATGATGTTGTGGGCGTTTGCATCATACCCTATAAGCAGCGGCAAGCGGATCGTGTTGAAGTGCTCTACAAATCGTTGCATGTCGGATGATATCATGGGCTCATCCCTTGGACCGTACACAGATCTGATGATGATGGTGTGCGGTTTACTCCTTCAATGCCCAGAGTCACCTGTATTGGCACCAAGCCTCGCGTCGCGTATTCTGAAAGTAGAGTAGATTTTATTTTATTTCAAAACAGAATGCATACTCCGGGCTTTTCGGCCCGAGTGTCCCAAATTACCTATGCCTCTTTACTTTTCAATCCTTTGACTTGTCCTTTCAGGATCCAAGGCTCCTGAATTAAGACCAGTCCCAGACCTTGAGAGGTAAACATACTAGCTATCACAGCAGAAGCCGCTATAGCATGATGAATGTTTACCTGTGCTGCTTTAATTTTCCTGGACATCGAGCTTATTGCTCTCATGGGGCTAATACTCCGTCTTCTGCCAGCAGCGTAACTTCTTTGTCCGGTGTTATAACCCGGAAGAGGTCGATTACCGTTGTGGCCAAATCCCGAGCTCTCAGAGATGGACATGGACTCGGTCTCCTGAGCCATCGATCCGTCAGAGACCGTTGGTGCTGTAGTCTGCGGTACAGATACCTGCTCTGTCCGAGACTGTGTGCTCTGCGACGACGGAGTTTAAACTTCCAGTGCCTGCCCTGTGTTCTCTTCAGATCTCTTAAGTCCACACACCACAACCCTGCCGAACCGGTAGCTCAGGGAACCCTTTTTCTTTATTTTTTTTTTATAATTTACGCGTGCCCCAAGGGGTTTATAATACCCTTTTACTGTCGCCAGGGTGCGGGCGGAGAGATAGAAGGAGGAGAAAGGAAAGTTGTTGTGATGTAGTGGTTTGAAATTCAGGTGTGTTTGGTTTCGATATTGACATTCCAGGGGTGGGAGTCCGAATAGGACGAAGAGTTTTTCTTCACTCGGAATGATTCAGGTTGTGAATTTTAACGGTTGGTTTTGTGCTTGAAACTCTAGAACAGCCAAATCTAAATGTCAGTGTTATGCCTTCACACGCAGACTAAGTTCCAAGTACACAAATGAAAAACTTGTCATGAGTAGGATTCGAACCTTGACCGTCCGAGTGAGAAGCGATGGCTAGTACTATTACACCACGGCCACCCCGTTTATAGCGTCGAAGGATTCCTGGTCAATGCCGAGGGCCAGTACCTGCCCGGTTCCCTCGTTTCGACTGTGGAGTACCTTCCACCCCTTTGTATTGAGGCCTTCATTTTGCGCTTCGAGTAGTGCCAAGGATGTTTTGGACTCCTGGTTCACACTTCTAGGTAGGAAGATGGTCACCGAATGTGCCTTGGTATATCTGAAATTTGAGCTTATGCTCCCATCCTAGGGCCATTTCATGCACAATGGCGTCTTCTAGTGCTGTGAGGTCTTCACTACTGAATATCTCCTGGGGATATTTCATCGGGAGAACCGCTACTTGCTCAGCCACCGCGCCAGTGGTTTGTCGTACCCGCGCTGTGCCAGCTATCGCCGCTGCAGCGTAGATGCGACCGACCACGGTGTTTTTTTGGCTACGTTGTTAGGGGGTGTGATGGTAGTGTTCACCCTTTTCTCTGCAGCTATTCCTTTTTTTCGGTCTTGTCCCGATGTTCCTCAGCCCTACTTCTTGCTTCTTCAGGCTCAAAGACTTTATTGCGGTAGCGGAGGTACCATCTCGCTCCTGCGCCACTTAGACCCCTCCTAAGGGGGTCGTCTCTTCCACCTGGTTTCCCAAGTGGAGGTATGGTTGGGCCTCTGGTTTTCTCCGCGAACTGGACCTCTTGGGGGTTAGAGACTTTCCGTGTCTCCTCCGCTCTCTTTTTCTCCACTCTGCCTTGTTTCCCGCTCCTACTCCTGCTGTCCGAAAGTCGTCGCGAGGTGGTGGATTTTTGGCTTGTGCTAGGGTACAACTTCCTAGAGCTTCCCCCTTGACTTGTTCCGGGTGTATCTTGCATCTGTCGTTCGTTGTGGATGTCATGCTCCACAGGCCCGGCAGCTTCTGATGCGCTTTGTCCCCGCAATTTATTTAATAAGTTTTTGTTTTTGCTATTACTGTGTTTCATATTCCTACGAGTAGGGCGGGAAAGACAGTCGACAACGCCAGAGCCCTGCATTAGCGTGGTAAGGCCATGGCCCTGTTTCGAGGAGGCTCCGTTAAAATAAATAAAGCCGCTACCCCTGGCTGCAAACCATTCAATAAGCACGGCCCGCTTAACACTTTGAATTAGGGGTGGGTAGTTCTTAGTTAATAGCTCCTCAGACAGCCTGTCTGCCATGGGTGGCCCTTCTAAACACTGACGTCGTCGACAGCATAGCCCGTTGAGTCATTGCGATGTTAAGCCTCCGCACCAGGTGCCTTTACAAAGGTAGAGGCACACACGACAAGGTGACAACCCCTGCGGAAAGATATATTTTACGTCAGCGTCTAAGGATATCTTAAGCCTATGGCTTATCGTTTGCATTTATTTTTAATATTTTTACTTTAATGCCATACTGTTTTTACAAACCTTAGGTTAACTTTCTTCGTAACCGTGTAAAAATATCTAAGGTCATTTGCCTTTTAATTATTTCTCCGCTACTCACTAAAAAATTAAATAAAATTGTTGCTTACTTTACTTTACTTAGTGTCCATCCGCTCTACATGACCCAGCCATCTCAGTCGTTGGATCTTCACCCTTCTGGTTAGGCCGATGTAGCTGTACAGTTAGTACAGTTTGTCGTTATATTTCCTCCTCCACTCACCGTCAATGTCGAAGGACATTTTACATAATGTTATTGCCACTGCGCTATAGGGCCTTATTAAGGCCTTATATAGGGTAACTTTTATTGTTCGATAGAGGGCTTTGCTGTCAGTTACCTTCTTAGCCCAAGGAAGCAGCGATTGGCAAGAGATATCCTTCGATTGATCTCAGCGCTGTGTCGTTGTCTGAATTCTATCTCAATACTTTTAAAAGCGCCACTGAGATCACGGACGAGTAGACATTGCTCCGTATAGTTCGTCTCTATAGATGCTGTCACATGCGGCCTTAAAATTGATAAATAGATGGTGTGTACCGATCTGAAGCTCATGGGTTTTCTCCAAGATTTGTCGTAATGTGAATATTTGGTCGATGGTGGCTTTGTCGAACACAAGCTTAGATATTGCTATCTTCACTTAATACAGGTCGAGTGGAGGGAATTTACAAAGATGAAAAAAAATATTTCATAACAGATCATTAAATTTTTGTTCCTGCCCAGGTAAAATTTTTTGCACTAATTTTTTTCTATTATCTATTTAAGTATATATATAAATATCTTCAAGCCCTGCTTTGGTGTCGCCATCTTTCCCCTTTGCGGGAGCGTGCGGGCATATCGGGCTAATGTTGGCAAATTTAGCATTGATGCGGGTTGCTACGAAGCGAGTTCGTTTTCCCTAAGTCGTTTGCACAGTAAAACCATCCGTATCCGAGGCTGGTTTGTGTTGCGGAACTTTTGTATTTTTGCAATGGTCGGGCGGTTGCCCTGGCGGCACAACTCCTTACCTCTTCCATTTTTGATACCCCAAGGAGGGGGGTCGGTTAGACCGAAACCACTAACGCGTTCTGGGATCTGAGTGCTGCCGTTGGAATCATCCACCACCATCTCTTTTCCAAGACCCTGACTAAGTCTCGGAAACCCTTATCGGTCTGAGGTCCAGATATGTCGGAGAGGCTCGTATAAGGTTTCATTTATTCTGGGATTCTTTTCCACCGTTGATTCCATCTGGGGAATCCATTCGCTGTACCGTTTAAAGTTTTGCTATTTTGGTCAGCACTCGCTCTTTTAAGTTTAGCAGGTGTAGTCCGGATAGACATTGATCAGTGCCCGACGGTTATCACGTGGAGGTATTAGAAGTACACTTAATGTATAGAAAAATAGGTGCAACACTGGATATCGCCAGGTCGACATCTCTCAGTGTCTTCACTATTTCTACAACACCCGTCATAAAATATAAAATTGTTGCTAGAACTTTAAAAATCTTTTAATTCTTTTCGCTATACACAAATGGGCATGGTTTTCTCCGTATGAGAGCATATCATCTAGCTCTCTATTCTCCTTCGTTTGGGATTTGAGCATGGGAGATCATCTGGTTTGTAATATTTGTAGGTTTAAAATTAGAGAGACAGTGGGTAATTTGCAAAGGAAGAACTCGTGGTTCCACCTTTTTTTTTTTAATTTTCAGCTCAAATAACATCTAGAGTCAGGCATGAAAATATAAGTAACTGCGTTTAACTATTATTAATAGCAAGATACCCCCATTCCGACGAGCTTAGGACGGAGCTCATATTTGCATGCATACCGCTGCTAATTAGTAAAACCTCCTGCTGTTCTTTGCCCGGACTGGCCTCTCGAGTTCCCGTGCTTTGAGGTCAAAAGAGTGAAGAAAAGTAGGGAGGGTCCTTTTGAGTTTTTATAGCACGAGGTTGTACTACTTTCCTTGGATTTTCCTTTCCGTTCCCATGATACTCCATTAAAGGACCGTGGGTAAAGTGCGAATCTCTTAGGCATTATCCCCTATTATTATTATTGCGCAATATTGATGCCAGGAATGGGTAATAATAATAATATAAAAAATTATCTCGTTGTAAACTTTTATACGTTCTAGAATATAAACAATTGTATAGCAAAAAATATTGTTACACGACCAATGCGTGTTGACCACTATGTACTAAATAAATTGTGCTGTAAAAATGAAACTTAATAGCTTATTTTTTTTATTTTTTTATAATTAGCGCGGGCTTGAGGTTGAACTGATGACCATTTATAGCGAAATGGGTGTTACGGTTGGAGGTTTGAAGGGACGGAATGCTACTGACAACTTCGGCGGAGCACTGGAACAAGGTGAGGCAGGAGACATTCCGTCGGTGATCGAGGGTGTCAATGGACTGTGTAATATAAGCATCATCTATAAGTTTGATAGCGGTTTTGAATCCTATCTAGTAGGCGCAAAGGTGTTTTGGCTGCACCTGACCAGATGTGAGCATTGTACTCCAATTTTGGGTGGATGAAAGCCTTATATATTGAAGCCAGATCAGGGGGTTGAAATATTTCTTACATCGCTTGAGAAAACCTAGACATTTCGCAGCATTTTTGGCGATTTCGAATATGTGGTCATTCCAACGCAAGTTGTCATTGACCCACATACCGAAAATGGAAAGTTTTTCGGTTTCAACGATGCAAGTGCCATTCATGGATAATTGCTGGGTATTCGTATTCGAAGCATTCAATTCCACTCTGTTGGTTGTTACCCAATTGGTTATGCTGTTTATATTGGAATTTAATGAGCTTAACATACGCTGCTGTTCCCGTTCTACAGCCGAAGCGCAAGGACGTGAGTTCGGGAACGAAAATGAACAGCAGAGAGTACTGTCGTCAGCAAAGGAGTAAACTGGGTTAGAAGTAGCAGATAAGAGATCATCGATGAAAATTAAAAAGAGCGTCGGAGACAGAACGGAGCCGTGGGGCACACCAGCATTTATTTTGTGAAGGTCAGCCTTGAAACCACCCAAAACAACTTGAATTGAACCTTCCGAGAGGTAATTTCTAATCCATTGAAGAAGGGAGTCGTCGATCCGAGAAGCACGCATTTTCGACAAAAGGGCCTGATGCCAAACTCTGTCAAATGCCTTAGAAATATCTTGCTTTCGCCAGATTTATGTTAACTTTGGTTCCACTTTTCGATGAGAAGTGCCATCAAATCAGCAGTGAACCTGCTGCTACGGATACCGTACTGCCGGTCATTAAGAAGTCTTCGTGTTTCGAGATATTTCAAGAGCTGACGATTTATTAGCGTTTCCAAGACCTTGGATGGAAGGGACGTAAGTGCAATGGGTCTGTAAGAGGAGAGAGAAGAAGATTTGCAGTTTTAGGAACAGACTGGGCAAATGCTGTTTTCCGTCTGCTCGAAAAGAGTCTTAAAGAGTAGGATTGTTAGAAAAGCTTACGCATTGATTTTGTCAGCGTTAAAGAACACCTCTTCAGAAGAAGGGGAGATATACCATATGGACATTTTATACAAAACCCAATTCTCTTGCATCCTTAAAATCTACATTACTTTGGACATTTGTTAAGCGTGGTCTCAGTTGGTCTATGTATTGTTTCCAGCCTTCATTTGAATCCTCCGGGCTGACGCAGTAAGTGTTCTGTCCCAAGATTTTTACAACCCTGCCTTTGATCTAATAAGTTCTGTTTGACTTACATTGTCTGACCCAGACACTATCCCCTACACAAAACGTCCTTAAATGCATTTTCCTTTAAATGCAGTTTCACCTGTTGTGCAATGAGGCGTAGTCCTATAATCAAATAAATATCTTAGTAGCAGGACTTCCGTTCTGCCGCTCTGTTCGGCATGCATTTTCTTTAAAGCAATTTTTACAGACTTTACACAATTTTCTGCCTGGCCGTTTGACGCAGGGTGGTACGGCAGTGTCGTTATATGTTTTACACTATTTTCCCTGCAAAAGTTTTGAAAAACTTCAGCCCTAAACGCACTGCCATTATCAGAAACGATTGTTTCTGGAAATCTGAACCTACTAAAAACTTCGCGCAACTTGTCCAATGTATTTAAAGTATCTGCCTTTTTGACCTCAAAAACCTTCCAACCATTTTGAAAAGCTGGCAATGCAGACTTAAAATATTTTATTCCGAAAAGGACCAAAAAAGTCTAAATGCAAATGTTCCCAAGGACGAAAAGTTGGTTGCCATGGAACAAGCTCACCTCTCCGGGGACTACTAAATTTTACTGCACAAATTTCGCACGACTTAACAACAGCCTCTATGTCTTGGCTTAACCCCGGCCAAAAAACGTAACTTCTGGCAAGCGACTTAGCCTTTATGATACCGAAATGAGAAAAATGTAATAGTTGGAGTATCTCCTTCCTTAAGGAAATTGGTATTGCAATGCTTCTCTCCAAAAATTTGTGTTAGTGGCTTGGAATCAGTGAGTAAAGTGAATTCTCTTCCGAAGAGATATTGGTGAAAGTATTTGACTCCCCAATAAATTGCCAAAGCTTCCTTTTCTGTTTGGCTGTATCTGCACTCGGAATCACTTAACACACGAGAGGCATATGCAATAGGCTTTCCTACGTTAGATTGCACATGATTCAACACTGCACCAACACCATGACTACTTGCATCTGTCACTAACTCCAAAGGCAGTTCAGTATTGTAATGTACCAGTACTTCGGGACAAGTTAAAATCAGCTTAACCCCATCGAAAGCAAATTGACAATCTTCAGTCCAACTCCAATTAACACCCTTTTTTAGTAACATGTACAACGGTTTTAGTGTCTGCGACAACGATGGAACAAACTTTCGATAATAGTTGATCCTGCGCAGAAATGACTGCAGTTCTTGAACCGATTTAGGTGCAGGCGACTTTAAAATTGGATTAATTCATGCCAATGAAGGGCGTGTTCCCTCACCATCTATTACGAAACCTAAGTAAGTAACCTTCTCTTTGAAAAAATCACATTTAGACTCGTTTAAATAATCCTTTATGGGTTCAAATAGTTGTAAGTGTTTGACTCTATTCATCCAATTCCATCTGCTGGTAAGCAGATGCAAGATCAATTTTTGCGAAGATTTTTCCACCTGAGAGTTTTCCTAACAAATCTTCAACTCTAGGGAGTACAAATTTTCAATCTTGATAAATGGGTTAAAGGTAATCTTATAGTCGCCACACAACCTGACCGAACCGTCGGGTTTTAAAACAGGCACTACAAGCGTTGCCCAATCGGAAAACTCTACTGGTTTAAGGATACTCAGCGAAATCAGTCTATTGAGCTCATTCTCAACCTTTTCTTTTAGACTGAAGGGCAAAGAACGCGGAGAAAGATAGCGCGGTGTGACATGTTCAACCAAATTTAACTTTATTCGTCTTTTATTAAAAGTACCTAGTACACGGCTGAAAACCTTTGAAAATTGTTTAACTAATCTCTCTACTTAATATTTATGGTGAACTTAACCCTGAATTTTTTCATAAAATTTCGACCTAACATGGGTGCACTATGACTTTAATGACAAAAATTTACATGCTTTCACGCTTGTTATTGAATTGAACTTGTAAAACAACTTTACCAAGTAGTCTTAATTTACTTCTGTTATAGTTAACCAAACTAATCCATGCTTTGTTTAAGGGAACGAAATGAAACCACCGCACATAATCTTTATAACCTATGCAACTGATAGCGGCACCAATGTCTAACTCCGCCTTGACTTCCCGATTGTTTAATTTAAAAGCTAGAAAAAAAGGGTCAACACAATTAACCAAATTAATATAAATCAATTTTTCCTCGTGCTCTTCCATTTCAATAAAATTTTGCTTAACAAAACATTTTTTAGATTTTACATTTTCTTAATTCTTACAAATTTTTTGCAAATGGCCCACTTCGCCACATTTAATACATTTGTACTGCTTATACTTACGGAGAGAAGACTTACATATGTCCATTCACCCTGCAACAATAACATACCAAAGATTGATTCCTGGGTTCCTTATGTTGATGTTTAATCGTTGGCTTCATTTGAAAAACTGACTCTGCTTTGCACTGCATCTGCTGCTCAGGTTCTGTATTTCTCGCGGTTTCAATTTGCGATGGTAACTCTATAGCACTGTCGAAGGTTAGTTCACTTCCTCTTGAGAACAACTTTTCTTTAATTGATTTGCTGGCGATGCCCAATACAAAGCGATCGAGAAGAGCACCGTTCAGATTTGAGCCAAAACTGCAATTTATGGAAAGCTTTTTGATTCTTTTGGCCCATTCCCGAATTCCCTCCGATGGCTCCATATGAGCTGGGTAAAACTTCTCCCTCTCCATGAACATACATGTTATGGGCTTGAAATGTCTGTTCATAATTTCAACAATTTCCTCAAACGTCTTAACGTCCGCTTCGTCTGGGAAACACGAATTGTTCAAGAAGGAGTACGACTCCTCTGACAACATTGTTAATAAAACGGCTTTCTTCCGTGTTGCTTCAGCTATTTTATTAGCTGCAAAAAATAAAAAAGCAATCTTTTGTAATACACTGCCCAATCCATGTTGGAGTGGTGGAACTCTTCTAAATATCCCAATGTCTATGTTTTTTCCATTTTTCACTATTCCCCACTTTTTTTTTTTTTTTGCGAATTTATTTTGCATCGTCGCCAATTTTATATCCTTGTACGTTAAATGAAACACAATACTTGATTTCATCCATAAATTTCGATTAATTATATATTACTTTTAGCAAGACTTGATTAAGTGAGACACGAGGAGGAAGTGCCTTCATGTTTTCGTATTCGTCAAGTAAGTTTTGTTTGATTGTGACGTTTTCGTTAGGTGTTAGACTAAGTGCATGCTTTTCGTTGAGTGTTAGGTTAAGTGCATACTTTACAATTATGAAGAGTTAAAAGTACTCAATCAAGTTAAAGGTAAATGTATGATATCAGCTATAGTATTAAACGACATAAATGCATTCTGTGCGCATGTCGATCAGCTTATGCAAGGTAATTCACAAGTTGCATTCTAAATACTTTTTCCTTAAATTGAGGCTTAAGATACCTGACAAAAAAATCTTTGTCTCGTTTTTAAAATCGGCATTAGAAGTTATTGAAGCTTTCCAAAATGAACAAATTTTGAATAGTCCATTTTTTAGGACGTGTACACAAGTAAGTGATTTAGCTTTTTATATTTTCAAGTCGGTAATGATTCTGAAGTTGATACGAGAAAATATCCCTGACTCTAATCGAGTAATTATTATAAATACAACTTTCAAAATCGTCCCCATTGGTTGCATTAAACAACTTGTTATTATTCATATCCATTACCTCAATCATGTGAATTATGACCAAATGTGTTGAACCTTTTTTGTTTAGGGATATATTCGTTTTTTTTTGTATTTATGACTACAACATCAGAGCTATGTTACACTGAATTTTTTTTGTATATAGAGCCGCATTCAATAATGACAGATTATGAGCGTGCAATGCGAAATGCATTAAAACGTTTTTTCCTGAATTCTGAACACTTAGCATGCTGGTTCCATTAGGCTTATCATACATTTTAAGCTTTGCCTTCGCTACGAGGCAGATGTCAGTTCTCATTTTTATTGTGAGTGGTAGATTGTGTCTTTGTCTGGTCGCATCGCAAATAAATGATTTCATAAAACTAGTCTCGGCCTTTCTTTATTTCGGAACCTCTTTAACGTAATAAAAGACATGGTGCCGAAACCGCTACGGAGGTGAACATTTACGTAAGAAATATAATGGCGGTCGAATTATCCGCGCGAACTGCCTTCAGAGGACAGGTGACAAAGTTAGTCAAAAGTGCAGTCGAATTCTTAGAGAGCAAGTGTTTGGAGCTCTTTTGCCTCATCCAACGATTAACAGCGGCTAACGAAAGTTTAAGCGTGGTTAACAAAGAGATTCCGACCAAAGCCCTGATAAAAGCCGAAGAGTTGGACAGAGAGATGGAGAAGGTAAGTGAGTTACCAAGATTCAGCCATCGGTAAGCTGGCGCGCCTAAACGTGCGTCTTCAAAAGTTGAGACGAATAAATCCATCGTCTGCGCAAAATCCAGAAACTTCCTCGAATAGTCCCACAGTTACAAATAGCTGGGCCTCCGCCCAATTATCAAGGCTTCGTCCATCAATGACGTTGTCTAATAAGAAGCGGGGGTAGAGTAAATACTGGACTTATCATAATATCATCAGACCTTTCCCCTCTAATGATTGCTATGTTTTGTCCAGTAACAAGCTTCCAGTCATAGGTCCTGTTGATTGGCAAGACCACCGGTGGTCCATACCAGGACTTAAAACATGGTAGGGAGTTATGAGCCCCCTGCACTTTGGTCCGGGCCTAACTTGTTGAGGTAGGCCCCCTTGTGGGAGCGTTACGGTGCCTGTAGTTTAAACCTAAAACGCAGGGAAGGTGGCCCTGCTAGGGTTCAATACTCGGAGACCGTAAGATCAGTAAGAGGTTTTAGGTGGGCCTCGACTCATGCCAAGGGTGAAGCTGTGCCCTCAACACATTTCCGCATTGGTACTTTTTTGTTAAGTAGCAAATAATCGATGGCATCCCGAACTTAAGTCTACACGACAGGCGTTCACGCTAAAAACACGACACATCTGTAGTAGCTGTGTGAAACTCTTGATATTGGAGCTTGAAAGAAATCAATTTCTGGATTCACCTCTACTGGAATGTGTTACGCAGCTGTCGTCTCTCTTCTTCAGGAACAATTTGATAACGCTGAACGTTGAGAAGAATGTGCAGCGCTTGTTCTCTCTTCGGCCTGTAACCTCGAACAACGATGTTGCTGGGCTTCGTAATCTTTATAATATTTACAACAAAATCATGCTGTTGTACTCTTACAGCATTACAAATTCTTACTCATAATTACTACGTCATGTTGTATTCTACTCCGTTGTTTGCTAACTGAAGTCCGTGTCGATTACTACCGAATAGCTGACCATACAGAAACTATGGAAGCAGACAGATAGCGCAGTTCATCAATTTCGCACATCGGTGATGAGCAGGTAAAAATTATTATCCGATTCTGAAAAAGAGAGGTAGAATCATTAGATTCTATTGATTCTGTTGTACAAATTTAGCACACTTCCTCGACACACTTCCTCCTACTTTCGTCGAAACAAAGTCTCCGTCATCGCTTGATGATAACAACAGCAAGTTCAACTAATATATGTTCGCATAATTTGTGTTTGGAAAAGGGCAACGTCTTTTTGAAGACAACTTGCGTTATAGCCGTTGCCCCGAGCGGGAGTCAATCTACGTGTATTCGTTTTATAACTGATGGCGGTAGCCAATTCTCATTTGTTCGACAGGATTTAGCACAGCAACTACATCTTCCTTCTTTTGGCGACGTAAATCTCTCCGTGATGCCGTTTAGCTGCAAGACGCGAATGCCATTCGAGAAATTCAAGAGGGTTTAAATCTGCATAAGGAATCAGTTCGCCGATAAAGGTGTTATCTTGGAAGCTGTTGTAGTCCCGGTTTAAAGATATTAATTAGTTTAAAGATATCTACTATTGGCTCGTACTCACAGGAAATCAACAGAAATTCTAAACTGGTCTAGGAGCTAACGAAAATATCTTCGGATGAACGGTCCGAGAAACGCTTCGTTCTGGTAAGAATGTTGCTTTGAATAGTCGTTCATGTTCTCTTTTTGTTTGCAGTAGGCTTTGCGGTGGAAACAATTGGCGTCCGCACTGAAGAAGTCGAAAACGAGCAATTGGCCATCGATCTGATCCAGAATTGCATCGTTAAAAACGGACGAAGATACGTTGCTTCTCTGCCCCGAAAAAGTCACCTAGTTCTTTGGTACGTCTGTCCAGAACGCCGATGGATGGATTTGTGGAAATAACTGAGTATCGCATAACGAGAGTGACTTTCGGAGTTAAAATTGTGTACGACAAGCTTATAGAATATCTGAAATTTGAATTCTGGGAACTTGTATACGTAGAAAGTGATCCATCAATAGCCTATGACTTACTTATACAAACACTAAAAAGACATATTCAAAATTGCACAATAACTATTTGATCAGACAACTTAAAATTAAAACGTCTTAGACCGTGGATTAACAAAAAGCTGCTTATAAAAATAAAAAAAAATTCGTAATCAGCTTTAAAACGTTTTTATTTAAAGTTAGGCGAAGACATAAAAAAGAAGTTAAAGAGTGTCAAGATAAATACTATTCAACTAAACTGTATAACTGCAAGTCTGATGTAAAGCAAAAATGGAGAGTAGTTTATAGCATCCTTAACGGTGGAAATGATAAAAACAATATTAATAGGCTTGAAGTTAATGGTAATACAGTATCAGACCCAATGGACATTTCTAATCAATTAAATATGTTTTTTACTACTATCGCTTCAGATATGAAACCACCTCTTAGTCATTATGATTGTAATTGTAATAACTACGTTTCCTGACTTAGTTAATGACATTTCTTGTAGTAACAGTTTTGTTTTTCAACTAATCTTACCAGACGAGATTTATACCTAGATAAATGTATTATGTCGCTTGATAACAAAAATTCTTGCACATCTGACTGTATTACCAATAGCCTTTTAAAGCGTATTTCTTTCTATTTTATCGATATGTTAAGCCACGTGTTTAACTTAAGTGTTCATTGTGGTATTTACCATCCTCTTCCTGTGATCATCCCTTTGTCCAAAAACGTGACTGATCTTTAATTACTCAATACAGGCCTATCTTTTTACTTCTAGCATTTAGTAAGCTTTTTGGAAAAATAATAAAAACGCGAATTACGGCATTTCTGAACAAAAACGAGGTTTTTAAAAACGAACAATATGAGGAAAATTTATGCTAGTTTTAATAACAACAACTCCAATTTAGATATTCATAGATATGACCAAAGCATTTGACATGGTTACTCATGAAATTTCGCTCGATAAGTTACACAAAACAGGCTTAAGAGATGCAATTCGAAAATGGTACTCTTCATACTTATCTGACGGAATTCAACGAGTAAAATTAAATGGTTTTTTAAGTGATCCGTTAAAAACTAAGATTAATGTACCAATCTTGGTAAACTCAACTATCGGGAGGATATGTGTATGTCCAAATTGTTTTAAAGCTGTGTAGTCTGAAGTGTTGAAAGCTACAAGTATTTGGGCGTAGTTATAGACAAAAATATGATATGGAAAGCACTTGTCGAAAACCTTAAGCGATACATGCTATCTGTTACTCGTAAAATGTTTCTGTTAAAAAAGCGCTGTTCACAAAAAATTATATTAATGTTTTACTACGGCCTTGTCCAGTCTAAATTACAGTACGGTATTGCAAGTTGGTGGAGTACATATAACAGTAGGACTGAAGTATTGTACACATCCCAAAAACATATAATTAGAATAATTTGCAAACGTAATCGATTAGCACACAGTTGGCCATTATTCCAGCCCTTGCGTGTACTTCCCTTAAACCACCTATGCGTTTTTAAGGATCTAAAAGTGTTCTTCATGCGAAGCGAATATAGTACCATGTTAAGATGTTCGAATATATACAGACTAAAAATAAATAATATGACAATATCCAATATCCCATTTTCTTCAAAAACTTTTTTCCTTAAATTGTACACTATATCAGCACCAACCCTTTTCAATAAACTACCAATACATATAAGAAAACTGGTTCAAACCACTTTATTTTTAAAAGAAAAACAAAAAATTATCTTCAGCATGGATAGTTCTACAGTTAAAGTTTTTCTCACTATAAATTATTTTTAAAACCTATCAAATTTCGTTGTCGTTCTGTTCTAAATTTTTCTTGTTTAAATTATTCTCATTTTGCACTTTGCGATACAGCCCACGAAAACAAAAAGAAATTGTTTATACAGTGTGTCCAGGAAAGAATGGATAAGCTTGAAACACCTCATAGGTGAGCCATCGGGTGCTCAAAATAAAATACAAAAAGAAAAGTAACCCAATTAGTACATAAAATATGTAATTTTTTTAAAAAAAGGCTTTTCTTTTCACTTGACTTTACGTTTCTTAACACTACTGCATCAAACAAATTAAATCTTTCGTTTTTTTTTAGGTTAAAATATTCATTTCATTTGATATGCAGTAAATATTATAAGTAGTTGTTGCTCCATTTTTGAAAAAAAAAACATTTTAACTTTAATTTTTTGCATGAAATTTGCAAAATGTTTATTTTTTGAAAAGTTTAAGCAGTTTGGGGGTAAAAAAACTGTATGGAAACCAAAGTGGACAACTAATAAAAAAAATAAGTGTTTAATTCAGATTTCAAAATGGTATTATACGGTCTTTTATTTAATGCAAATACTTAGTTATTGCTATTAATAAGAAGGAGCAAATTCAACTGGATATCAAAAATTTGAAAAATTTATCTTTTCCTATCTTTAACTGCACATGCTTATAAGGATGTAGTAAAAAACGATGTTAAACAATATTTAAACTGGAAGAAGTGCTTGAAGGATCATTCGGCTCTTGTCACTTATGGGCTATAGAATGATTCCTATTCATTTCTTAAATGTTAATTTTTGTTTTAAACTGTAATAAATTGTAATAGGATTTGAAAATAAAAGAAAAGAAAAGAAAAAAATAAAAGTTAACCGTATGCAGAAGTTTCTTTATGGACAGACTCTCGCATAGCTTTTGGGTGGATTCAGGGAGATACACAGCGTTGGAAGCCATATGTTCAAGGGAGAGTAACTGAGATACGTCGTCCTACCGCACGAACTGACTGGAATCACTGAAAAGGTAAGGGGAATCCCGCTGACCTCTTTACTAGGGGGGTACAGGCTCGTAGCCTGCAAATTTCTTCGATTTGCTCTAGAGGGCCAGAATGGCTGCAAATTAGTACAGACTTGAAAGTGGAGATTGTAAAGGAGGAGTTAGGACATGTCGCTTAGCTGTCTCAAGACATTGTTGAAACTGAAGTCTTGCCTGAGCCATTCAACAAATTTTAAAAATTAAGTTCGTGGACGCGTTTGCTTCAAGTGACAGCCTATTGTCATCGATTCATAAATTTGAAAATGGAAGCCAGACATACTTTCATAGCACTCGCTGCTGAAGAAATCCACATCGCTGAAAATACTAGCTTAAGCTTATACAGACGAACACCTTTAAAATCGAAATAGATCTCCTAAAATCAAAACAAAGAATAACGAAAACATCGAAAATATATAAATGGAACCCGTTTTTTGATGAAAATGGTCTTCTTCGATTGGGAAGTAGACTTGAACTTTAGGAAGGTTCATTTGACGAGAAACACCCCATTGTACTCTCTTCAAACTCATATTTGTTAAATCTTATTGTTGACTACCATCATTAAAATATTCTTCATGGTGACACCAAAGTTGTATTGTGTATTTTCCCAGTTGCGTAACCGTTTACGGTTAGCTTAAGGGCGGTCGTTAATTAAGAGGAAACTTGATGCGTATGTTACCTGTCTGAAACTCTTCGGAGGGCCCGTTTCACAAGCCTTTGGGCCTCTTCCGCACGATCATCTAACTCTATCCAAACCATTTAATTGTGTTGGAATTGATTTCGCAGGACCTCTCTATTATATTGATGCTGCAACGAATGAAATAGTCAAATGCTATCTCATGCTCTTAACATGCTCGGCAATACGGTCGGTGCATCTTGAGCTTGTGACTACGATGTCGACTAAATAGTGCTTAATGGAACTGAGACGCTTTATTGCGTCTATGATCTAAAGGTAGTTAACAGGAGGCGAAGTTGATCTACGAGCACCAGGAGACCAGTATCACCGAAACGGAAGGAATAGTTAATGCGCGACCGCTAACTTACATGAGCAGTGACTCTTTGGACATCACGCTACTTGCCATTGTGCACTTCAAACATGGTCATGGTGAGGCTAAGGTCTATTAGAGAAGAGAATTTCAAATGGAATTCAAAAACAGAGTCACAGAGATTGAAATACATCAGAATGCTTTCAATTCGTTTGCGAAGTGTGTATGTTCAACTTTTACTTTGTTTTCATACTTCTCAGGGAAAATTTTCTTTGCAACTAAAATCGGATGATGTGGTTTTGGTGTTTGATTCCAACAAGCCCCGCATAGCGTAGAAATTAGCAGTCGTCGAAGAGGCGTTTATGAGTAGAGATGGCAAGGTTCGGGCCTGTATGCTGCATTTCGCCGATGGATCCAAACTACGAAGACCGTTCAGTTGCTTTACCCCATTGAACTCACCAAGTTTTGCAGGACCGAGGATGTTGGAAATTAAATAATCTTATCTTACTGTACAATATACTATATACAGTACAAATATTGTATCACAAATAAAAGATTTCATAAAATTAGTCTCGGTTTTTCCTTATCCCGGAACCTCTCACAGGAAAACATTGCACAAATAAGACCTAGTGTTTTATAGTACATAAAGTAGCGGATAGATTACAATATGAATTATTAGTTAAACTAAATTTAATATAACCATTACTTAGAATGCTAGCAATAGTGATGTTGTTGTCGAAAGTTGGTTCCAGAACCTGGTGACATATACAGAGAAGAGACGCGAGGATTTCGAGAAAGAGGGCGTTATAATATTAAATGTTCTGGAGGACTGAGCAAATTCAAGTTTATCAAACAGATACTTGGGGGATCTGTGGTTTATGATCTTGTACATAAACAAAAGACATCGATTTTCTTGGAACAGCTAAAACCAACAACCAAGGACCAGCTTGTGACAGTGTAAAATGTGTTCATACCGACGGAGATCATACACGTACATTCCATTTCATTAAACGCCACAAGGAGCTTGTGCTGAGAAAGGGAGTCGAGCTTGCAGTAAACAACAGTGGCATAATTAATAAAAAGCATAAATAACGTTTTTATTAACCTTAGCTTAGTGTTAACCGGAGTAAAACAAAAAGATAAGCGAAGTTTACGTAGCCCGGCATAGATTCGTCCAATAACATAGTTTATATGGTCAACGACAGAGAGAAAATAATTCAATTTAAATCCGAAATTTGTGACAGCATCCACAAATTCGAGCTGTTTATTGATCAATCTTACTGGCGGAAGCAGATCAGTATCGTAATGCTTCTTAGAAATAAGAATAAGCCGGAATTTGTTGGGATTCAGATTGAGACCATTGCATAGTTACCAACCGTCTACTGCCGACAGGTCTTTGTTTATTTTGACAAAAAAATCCTCAATGGGCCAAATCGGTCGTGACAAGTATATCTGAGCATTAACAGCGTTGATATGAGTGTTTACATTCAGGCATACTTTGGAAGGTCGTTTATAAAAATACAGAAAATTAATGGTCCTAATATTGATCCCTGCGGTACTCCTGTCGTTAAGATTTTAAACTGTGATTTATTTTCATCAATAACAACCCTTTGAAAACGGCCCACCGATCTTGCACTAAAACCAAAATACAGCCTGAGCTTGTGGCTTAGTACTTCGTGATCCACGCTGTCAAAGGCCTTGGAATAATCTAGCAAGCAAAGCACAGTTATTTTTACTGACTTTGGCCAACTTCCAACTATCAGGGAAGGTAGAGCACGTAACCTATACAAAAATTAATTAGTCTGTAAGAGAGACGGTAATATCATCTTCACAAAGCGAATGGGTACACCATCCTCACCCTTAGCATTGGACTTAAGAGAACGAATTTTATTTACTACATCAACTTCTGAGATAACTTCAAAGTCAAATTTAGAGCTAAATACCAGTTGGCTATCTGGAGTAAAGCACAAACTATTTGGAGAACTTGAAAGAAACGCCTTGTTGAGGTCTTTTGCATTCGGAACGCTATCGATAACAGCTTTTTTTTCCTACACCAATGGATCGAAGATTGCTTCACAGCCTCTTAGAGATTTATTCGGAGCTCAGTTTCGAGAGAAAATATCTTTTTTTCACTCTTCGGATCACAAAAGGGGAGTGGTTGCGAGCACGACAAAAAAAACCTCCCAATTTAGACTTGATGTCCTAAGCTTCCATCTAGCGTACAACTTCTTACGAACTTTCATGGCATTGTGAACCACGGGCACTTTGTATTTTGAATCGCAACCATGTTTAGAGGAATGTGCCTGCTAAAAAGGTCCACGAGCAGAGTTTCCAATTGGTCTACTTTTTCGTTGACATTCGAGGCGTATTAGCAATCGTTCCAAGGGAGAAGGCTAGCATTTAGTTGTAGCATACTGTTGTCGATAGAACAAAAGAAAAGATGATGGTTTAGAGGAACGAGACAAGTCAAGATAGCTGATCCTGGAGTAACAAGTTTGACCGATCTGAAACCATGATAACGTCAAGAAGAGAAGGAGGAACCCCTCGATCGAATTTGGAAGCATGGGAGTTAATAATAGCCAGCCCGCTTGAAGCTACAAAATCTAAGAGTCGACGTGCTCTGATCTCGTTTTTAAGAAGGTATGCGTTGAGATCGCCACAGATAATAATATCGTCGCATAGAGCAGTGAACTCATTGATTGCCGAAAACAGTGGCTCTGGAGAGTGACATTGGTTTGGATTGTACGTAACACTAATCAGACAATTTGAGTTGCAGTCACTAACTTCAAGAGATATTCAACAACGCTACCTTCAGATTTCCTTAGAATTTTGTTCTTAAGTGAAGAACTGCAGTACCCCGCAACTCCTCCACCCGTGGTGTCGGTCATCCTATCATTTCGAATGAGTTTATAACCCGATATGTCATATAAATCGATCATTTTATCTTTATCTTTTGGATTTTGACTCAGCCAAGTCTCAGTAACACAAATAATATCAACCCCTGAGTCATTAAAAATATATCTTACGTAATCTAATTTAAATAGGCTTAAACTTCGAGCTTTCAGATAGCATATTATAATACACTGAGAAGACATAATGTTGATCACTGATCGCACTTCAGCTCCAGTAATATCACCAGATGACTTTAAACGTTTTGTGACCATCACAAGACATCAAACAAACAGACAATGGAAGCGTAGCATAATGAAAAAAATAAGAACGAGTAAGTTGAGGTATAAAAACTGGTTAAGTTCTTAAGAGAGTTTTGTCGTGGAAAGAACTTTGGTTTCAGTGTCATCTCTACTCTTCTTCACGTAGACCAAACCATTGTGCGTTCTCACAGATAACAGTAAGCCTTCTCTACGCAACAGAAGTACATGTCTTAATAAAGAGCTGTTTTCTTGCGTAAAACTCTCGTTGATATACACGCGTGAGGCTGAAGAAGACGAACGATCACCAGGCAGCTGCACTTGCGATAAGTTGTCCAGTTGTTGCAGTGAAAGGTTTTATTGGCTCGAAAAGCTGCCAGTGATGCACTTTGCTCTGTATGCGAGGAGAATCTCCCAAGCAGCGGTCCGTGGCCATCGGTGGATTTGGTGCTAAGACGAAATGCATCGAAGTGCAGGAAAATGTTGTGACAGCTTTGCAGCAATTTTGCTTACAACCTCAGTAATGTTTTCGTTGGGTGTCCGTGGAATGCCACGCACAATTACGTCACACAGTCACTCCTTACGTCAGTCGTATGTCCGCTAGCTCCTCTCTTAGCTGAGAGATATCTATGTAAATCTGATAAAAGATTCACTCTCTTTTCTCTTAGAATAAGCTATTGTTCATTGAAGTATTATATAATAAAGTAATTTAGTCTTAACTAAAATTTCTAAGCGTTTTGATCAGCCATCTCAATTACATTTCAGTATTACCGCGTGGTTTAAACATGTAATCGTGTTCTAAGTGCAAATAAATCGAATATTTTTTATTGGATCATTTGCCTTCGTTAAATTACCAGATCCATAAAAGGTGTCATTTTTAGAAAGTCTGGGGGTCCAGATTCGTACAAAATTCTAATATCATCAATTGCGCCAAAATTTGAAACCGATTTTACGTACGATAAATAAATTGAAACGCTAAAGTTACATTTCGCGCAGATAAAATATTCGTAGGAAGCTTTATATTTTTCAAAGACAGCAGCAACAGTGTAAGAGCATAAGCGATTACTTAGTTGAATTAAAACAACTGGCTAATGAGTGTGAGTTCGGGATATTTTGGGAGAGAGCACTCTTGATTCAGTTTGTCTGTGGTCTGATCGACATCAAATCATTGGATAAAGTTGCACAAATTGCTCTATGCATGGAGATGAGCAATAACAACATCTAAATATTGAGAAGCAGTTATATTAATTATAACACCTTGATCAAAAAGTTCCCGTAATAACCGCTTGGCGCTCCCATTGTTCCGATTTGAGTTTTTTTTATTAAGTTGGTACATCTGTTGTTGATATTCCCTCGAAATCTTAGCGTCATAGCCTAACATTTGCAAAAGTAACGTAGCCTAGAGTACATCTATCTTTGTGCGTGTTGGAGATTTTTTACAATTTGAGAAATGAATTTAAATTTGCAACAACGAATTTGTAATAAATTTTGCGTAAAAAACGGATTTAATAGTGCGCGAACGGTGGAAATGTTGGAAAAGTGTTTCGGCAACGGTTCTCTAAAGAAAATGGTCGTTTACCAGTGGCACGAGCGGTTCAAAAGTGGCCGTGATTCAATCGAAGGTGATGAACGCAGTGGCAGACCATCGAAAACCGACGAAAACACTGATGAAGTAAAGGAAATGTTGCTCAATAACCGCAAACTAACCATCAGAGAAATAGCGGAGGACTTGAACATTGCCTCTAGATCCGTCCAAGATATTTTGGTTAATGATTTGGGTTTTCGTCGTGTAGCAGCAAAGTTGGTGTCAAAAGACCTTAATTTCATGCAAAAAAGAGACCGTGTTGACGTCGCAAAAGAGATGATTTGCGAGGCTGAATCTGATCCCACATTCATCAAAAGGATCATTACTGGAAACGAGACGTGGGCTTATGAGTAGAACACGCAATGCAGACATCAGGCAAGTGAATGGCGTTCACCAAATGAGCCGAGACCAAAAAAACCACGTCGTTTTCAGTCAAAAAAGAAGGCAATGGTCACGGTTTTCATGGATTACAACGGTGTAGTGCATCATGAATTTTTGCCAGAAGGCCAGACAGTAAACAAAGAGTATTATTTGGGCGTTATGAGATGTTTGCATGAAGCGATTCGCCAGAGACCAGAACTGTGAGCAGAAAACTCGTGGATTTTGCACCATCAAAACGCACCGTCGCGTCGCACAGCACCATCACTATTCGTAATTTTTTGACGAAAAATGCAACTAATACCATCCAACAGCCCCCGAATTCATCTGATTTAGCTCCCTGTGACTTCTTTCTGTTCAATCGAGTTGAAAAACCACTACGGGGAACGCGTTTCAGCGGCCGAGAGGAATTAATGGAAAAATCGCAGGAATCACTGATGGACATACACAAACCCGAATACAAAAAATGTTTCGAGGATTGGATCAAGCGCTGGCATAAGTGTGGTGCAGTCGATGGGGACTACTTTTAAGGGACAACAGGGATTTAGATGAATAAACTTGTGTTTTTAATTTTCTGAATAAAACTTTTTGATCAAGGTGGTATAACAAATCATCATCGAAGTAACAACAACAATCGAATCAGTTGATCGAATTCTTTGCATCAAGCAGAGCAAAGAAATTCACCAAAGTTCCATAGTTGGAAGCAGAGCAAGCAGCAGCATCAACAGAAGACAGCGTATGATACACGGGATAGAAGCAGCAGAAAGAAGAAGTGTTATGAATGTGGTTGAATAGGACATTATGCTAAAAATTGTTATCAGAGGAATAGGCGAGTATTTACAGTCAGTTTGATAAGATCGAACACGGCAAAACTCGTTTATGAAAACCGGTTTGAAAGTGGCATTTGAATGAGCAGATAAAAAAATACTTCTGCTAAGATGTTTTGAATAAAAAAATTCAAATAGTGTTCAATTTTTGTCAGAGACGGAAGTATTTTAAAATGAGTGTCGCGTTTGCATCAAGTTATGAAGCAGTATTCTTGTGCACGCATCCAAAAGGACCGAAAATGTCATACGGAGCAGCTGCTACATGAAAAAGTCAAAAGCATTTGTTAGCAAATGGGTGCACCACTATTCCCAAGTTAAAAATGTGAATGATTTGCCGGATCGTGGGTCTACGCCAAAAACAACAAAAAAGCAGGGCAAAATGATTCTACGCGTGTTTGAAAAAAATCCTCTTCTATCGTTACGTGGAGGACAAGAGATTTTACGTAAAAGGGGTCTAAATGGGTGTTGTGATACGATACGAGGACGTTTACTAGCCAATAATGTAGAATTTCGAAGCACAATAAATAAAGACTCAGTTGGGCCAAGGAGAATTTGGACAGAGATTGGAACAACGTTATTTTTTCGGATGAAGCTTCTTTTTGGGTATGGTCTCCTATCACTCATACCTGGTGTACATAATCCAATAAATTAATCCAGCGGACCGTCAAACACCCGGCAAAGGTGCACGTTTGGGGATGCTTCTCAAAACAAGGATTTGGCAATTTGTTCATGTTTACAAATAACTTAAACGCACCCAACATTGTCAAAATTTATAAGAAGGCTTTATTACCATCTGCCCAAAGGTGGTTTAAAAGAAGGGATGAGAATTGGTTACTGCAAGAAGATAATGACCCGAAACATCGCAGTCGTTTGTGCAGTGCGTGGAAACAAGAAAATGACGTCGATGTTTTAGATATACCATCACAGTCGCCGGATGCAAATCCCATTGAAAATGTTTGAGCATTCATGAAGCTAAGGCTCTAAGGAAAGAAGATCTCGACGGTCAAACAATTATCACGAAAAATACGAGTTTTATGGAGATCTTTGTCTCAAGATTATGCTATAAGATTTGTAGAAAGCATGCCTCGAAGACTCCAAGTAATTATTGATAATGGAGTATTGTGGACAACATATTAATTGAAAAGCATTCAAGTAAATAAACAAAATAAACCAGTACAATTGATTTTTGGTTTAAGGTATTTGAATTCTGTTGTTGAAATGTTGAAAATGTTATGTTGGAAATGGAAATCGATACGGGGGCTTGTGTTGCAGTGTGTCATGTATCGGATTATTGAAATTATTTTAGACATTGCAAATTGGTGAAAGAGAAATTACCCTTAAAGCTTTTATCAGGTGATAACGTTGCGGTGGCTGGGGAAATTCCGGTGCATGTTCGAAATAATCAAGTGTCGCACTAGCTCAATTCGATCATAATTAAAAGTAAGCATATCTTCAGGCCACTTGGGAAAAAATTGGATAGAAGTTCTATACCCTCAAGTGGAAGATTCATAATATCGACACTGTAAAAATGCTTCGAGCAAGTAAAGTTAGTAAACAATCGTAAATAATAAATCGGTAGTTAATAGTATGAGGCAGAAATAGATCTTGTGGATGACGCTTTTCCAATTTTCTGTAAAGCATATTCTGTTCCATTCGGATTAAGAGACAAGGTTAAGGAAGAGATAGAAAGGTTGTGTAGTGCAGGAGTTTTGATACAAGCAAAAAGGAGTAAGTGGGCAGGTCCATTGGTGATTGTGAATAAAAGAGATGGTTCAGTTAAGTTGTGTGTGAATTGTAAAAGAACGATGAACAAATTTTTAGAAACGAAGCATTCTGTAATGCCCCGTATTGACGATATATCAGCAGGGTCAGCTGGGTGGAAATATTTTGTAAGCTGGATCCTTTAGGGGCTTATTTGTTAGTATCATTGTCAGACCGATCGCAGGAATTGCTAACAGTTAATACACACATTGGATTGTTTAAATTGACGAGGCTAGCGTTCGAGCTAAAAACGGCTCCTCAAATATTTTCGGTAATCATAAATGAAATATTGAATGGTCTCAATATGGTTTATACATACTTTGATGATATACTAGTAGGTGGTAAGTATAGAGAAGATTGCATGCATGTTGGTATTAAATAGCTTGGTGTTAAATAGACGGCTACAATCGCAAGAGATCACCAAGTCCTTTTCCGATCGAGATCGAGTGTCTCTTAAGAGGAGAGATGAACACCTCCTCAAGAGGAAGAAGAAACAGCATGAGAAGCGCGCGATCGAGGAAATTGAGAGATGCTACTCCAGGAATGAGGTTCGGAAGTTTTACTAAAAGGTAAAAATAACATGCCACGGAAAAAAACACCGAACCGAAGCCTATAGAGATGAACAAGGGAACATCGTAGTAGAATCGCAGTCGATACTGAGGATTTGGAAAGACCATTTCTGCAGACTGTATAACGGCGATGACGGAGTAAATACCGCCGTCAGGTAGAATCAACCTTTCAACTTGGACGATGATGACCAACAATTCCGTCCACCCGACCTGGAAGAAGTGAAGATAGCTATATCGAAGCTTAAGTCCAACAAAGCTGCTGGAGTGGATGTCCTGACTGCCGAGATCTTCAAAGCGGTGGGCGATGACTTGCTAAGGAGCATACACCAACTCATCTCTAAAATATGGTCTGACGAAAGTATGCCCGATGAATGGAACCTCAGCATTGTTTGTCCGATTCTTAAGAAAGGAGAGAAAACTCACGAGCAAACACAAGAGGAACTATCTTTCAAAAGTCCGTCCAACTACTCGCATATGCCGCTCGCATATATTGATATAATCGGGAGAACTCGGCGTGATGTCAGTGGCGCTTTCGCGAGTATTGGGTTTAGCGGTCAATGAGGGCAAGACCAAGTATATGCTGTCAAGCAAAAAGGACAAGCAACACCGACGTCTCGGGCAGAACGTCCTCCTCAACAGATATAACTTTGAGGTAGTTAAGGACTTTGTCTACCTAGGCTCTGCTATAAATACAAACAACAACACCAGCGCTGAGATCAAGCGAAGAATAACTCTTGCCAACCGCGGTTTCTTTAGGTTAAGAAGGCAATTGAGTAGCAAAGCCCTTTCTCGGACAACAAAAGTCACCCTTTATAAGACCTTAATAATACCGGTCCTGCTCTATAGCGCAGAGGCATGGACATTATCAAAAATGCATGAGGGTGTTCTTGGTTGCTTCGAGAGAAAAATTCTTCGGGCGATCTTCGGTGCCGTCTGCATTGACGGTGAGTGGAGGAGAAGATACAACGACGAACTTTATGGACTGTACAGCGACATGGACCTAGCCAGAAGAGCGAGGATCCAAAGATTGAGATGGCTGGGTCATGTAGAGGGCATGGACACCAATGCTCCGGTCCGAAAAGTCTTCGAATCCGCTCCCGAGGGACAGCGCAGTAGAGGAAGGCGAAGACTCAGGTGGCGCATGCAAGTGGAAGAGGACCTCAGCCAACTTAGCGTGCGAAACTGGAGGCAGGTAGCCAGGGATCGAGCTGGCTGGAGAAGCTTGTTGACTAAAGCCCAGGTCCACCCCGGACTGTAGCGCCACCTAAAGTTAGTAAGTAAGTTAAATTGAGTTCAATGTTAAGATGAACTTGGATAAATGCGAGTTCCTTAAGGAGGAAAATGAGTGTTTGGGATACTGCATTAGTCCGTTGGGCATAAAACCAAATACAACGAGTAAGAGGCAGTTTTAAAAGCACCTGAACCCGTAAACAAAACGCAATTAATTCATAATCTATCAGGAGAACTTTAAATTTTGTTTGAATTGACATCGGTCAGAAAGCCATGGGTTTGGAATGAGGGCCACAAAAATGCGTTTAAGAGTAGTAAAGATTTAGTGTTAGGGATTAATTAACGCTCTACGATCCTAAAAAAACGATTATGATTTCTGCAGATGCCAATCCGTATGGTGTAGAAGCGGTCCTAGAACGTCCCGTAATGTTTGAATCTAGTATACTTAACTCTGCAGAAAAAACTATTCTCAGTTGGATCGGGATGTGTTGGCTATTGTGTTTGCGGTTCGAAAATTCCATAAATACAACTATGGACTAAGTTTAACAATTTATAATGACCATCAACCCCTCCAAGCTATCATCGTTGAGAAACAGGATGTTTCCTTAATAGCGGCGAATAGGCTCCAACAGTGGGCCATCATGCTATCGATGTACAAGTATTCAATTAAATATAGAAAAGCATCACAAACGGGAAATGTGGATGCATTATCAAGGCTGCCTCTTTCGTATAGCATACAAGTTGAGGACGACAGTATTAATTCGTTGAACATATCTGATTTTCCTGAGTAGAGGATGTTCGCCAAGAAACAAATCGAGATAAGGTATTGCAGGATGTTTATAAATTTGCTAAAGACGGATGGCCAATGGTTGTGTCTATCGAAGTTAGACCATATTTTTTGAAAAGATTTTCCTTAGCAATAAAATCAGAATGTTTATTTTATGGTAATCGAATAGTTATACCAAACAGCTTTGTAAATAAAGTGTTGGAATAAGCGCACGTTGTTCAAAATCAATTCAAAACATTGCTGGATTTAATTGCATCTCAGCAGCGAGAGAATAGTACGGCAAAAATTGTGTGCACAGCAACACAAACCGATGACTCAAGACTATAAAGTAGGAGAGACCGTATTGTATCGAAATATTTTTTCAAATGATGTTAAATGAGTACCAGCCAAAGTAATGAAAAAACTGAGTAATTTTAGATATTCGATAATTGTTAGTGGGATTAATAAGCAAGCGCATATCGATTAGATCAAAAGGAAGAAAATTAATGAAAATTTCAGGCCCAATTATATGCGACGCCAATCAAGAGAAACAATGGCATCGCACACATTTTTATTAATATAAGATTCAAGTTCAGAAAGCAGCAATTTGAATTTTTTCATTAGACTGAATTCAAGATCGCGGAGCTGGTCTTACATAGATGTGTATTTATTAGAAGCATTGGATTGTTTTTACTGCACGGGATTTATCTGAAGTTGATGCGGGGGTATTTGTAGGTTTCTCTTTGAGCGCTTGTTGTGGTAGACATAGTGATGAACAAAGCAAGTAATACCAGGGACAAAGGAAATAATCTATTAAGTAGAAAAAAAATATATAGATAGAAATTAGAAAATAGAAGAAGCAAATTAACTTTTAAGGGGTAAAAAAGAACGCCAATGATGTTTCTTAATAGAATGGTTTATTGTGTATCCACATAATCAGTGTGTACAGATTTGGGATCATATGATGACGTCTTTGAAGATTGTTTTTGTTCTTTGTTAATCAACACATAATTATAATATAATTGCATTTTTCAGATTGCTTTGATGTTGACATAAACAATTATTCAGACGATGAAAAGCGGAGCAACTTCCAGAAAACACCATAGAAGGGGATGTAATGTTATGTGTTGTATGTCAGGCTGTACAACCTGATATTGTGATGTTGCCATGCAAACACATGAAAGTATGCTCTAAGTGCAACATAAAATTGCGAGTGCAAGCAATAACAGATAGACAAGAAAATTATAAATGCCCATGCTGCCGGGAAATCGTAGCAGACACACTTCAGGCTTACATTTAGTAACATAATTATATGTTACATATTGATACATTTTTGTAATATATTTTTAAATTGTTGTTATGGTTAAAATTAAAAGTTATTGAAACCTTTTTAGTTTAACATATAAACAGTTTCAGAGAAGTACGAAAGAGGAAATGTCACAAAACTTTATTTTTATTTTTAAACATTATAAGTAATTAAACAAATGAAAACCGCGCGCTTTACGCGAAGACACGGCCAGCCATTCGCATCGCATTTTACAGTTGCGATGTTTCTACATGCTGCTTTGACTTACAATTTCTTTCTTTAATATATATTGAACAATGCATAACTTAGTACAGCAGTGGCGAGGCGTCCATATTCCTACCGAGTTACCTTTTAAAATTCTACTTCTCAACAATGTATAAAAATCACAAGCAACATGAATCTTAATATGTGCATATAAACATAATATTTGTGTGTTTCCTACGCCTACAAACGCAACTGACAAATTCTACCACACACGCCCACAACCTGCTAGTCATCCGCTCTCATATCGTTCTACTGCTCTACGTCATTGCATGCCTATTCTGCAACATCACATACTCCCTAGCCCATAACAAAACCAACCGCAAAGCAATTGCAAAACAAAGCATAGTAACCCGAAAAATGTCGGGTTATAAAATAACTGGCTGGTAAGCACAAATTCGTTTTCTTACCTTGTTTTCCCTTTATAATTCACTGCGTTTGACGACCCACTGTTTAATACACGCGTTCTTATGCAAAAAAAATAACCCGCTTTTCTTCGACTTATTTGGTGAATTTTGCGTGTACGTCTTATGGCGTTTTCCATTGGACAAAAAACACTCTTTTTGCACTCTAGAGTGTTCTATTGGCACTTATTTGACATTTTCAGAGTGAATTTTTTCACTCCCAATTTCATTTCAGAGTGCACTAATCCATATAAAAACGAAACGTCGAATTAACGGTCGTAATTTCAAAAAAACAAAAACATGTGTTCATTTGCTCCATTTTCGTATGCACAAACATTTTGAATTTTCAAAAATAGAATTCAATTCAATTCGAGGTAGTGCTAATTTTGGATTGAAACCAATGGAAAACCCCATTAGATTAATTCTTTTTGAAAAATTCAGTTATGAAGCAGATCGTAATTGTTGTTGTGAAAAGTGTGAGAAGTTTAAATTGTGATTATTCAGTTAGATTCAGCCAATTTCAAATAATCATTAGGAGAAAATGGCATTATTTACTGCAAATTTTTTGGTAGATTCGTTTTTGGAGGAAGAATATAATTTTTGTAAGTTGAATTTTCTTAAAAAAAAAAAAAAAACCCATAGATATAGGGCGCTCTCTCCTTCTATGAAAATAGATTATAAGCTCAAGGATGGTTTTGTTTCGCATTTCAATGCATCCATATACCAAAACTATAATTGGTTGACTGGTAGTTCGAAACTTAACAAAATGTTTTGTTTTCCTTGTCTTCTTTTTTCAAATTCCCCTAGTGTGTGGAGCCCTACGGGCTACGCTGACATAAACAATTTAGTTAATTCGGCAAAAAAAAAAAAACATGTCAACATGGGAAAACGTTTATCTTTGCACAAATTCGGCAATAATCGCATTGAATAGGCAATTCCTTTTTAGCTCACAACAAAAAAAGTTGATAAAAACTTTAAATTAATGGAAATTATAGATACAGTAGTTATACTTTAGAATCATTATAAATTTAACCTTTAACACAATATAATTTCAGAAAGCGTTTGCAGGTGAATATTTTTCCGACTTACCATTTAAAATTTTTCACGCCACGCCAGTGTAGTACAGTAACTTCTTCATCGCGATGGGTTGTGTTTAACACATGATATACTTTTAGAAGTATTTTTGTATTTTTGGCGCTATGACCTTAGATAAAAACTAGATTCACTGTTGACGACAGGCGAGGACGACGCTACTAAAGAATGATTCTAATAGGTTCTCGATTGGACATATGATCAATGTCCGAAGTATTACGTTAAAACCGCCTTTTCATTGGAAAGAAAGCTGTCTTTGATAGTACTGTTGGTAAACATAAAGCACAACCCATACCCTATGAAATAGTATATGAAGAATATTTTAACGTAAAAAAAACGATAGATTTAAGTTTTTTGATGCCGTAGTGTTAAGAAATGTAAAGTCATGTGAAAAAAATAGTCTTTTTTTTTTTTAAAAAAATTACATATCTTTTGTACTAATTGGGATAGATCTTTTTTTGCTTTTTATTTTGAGCGCCCGATAGCCCACCGATGAGGTGTTTCAGGCTTATCCATTCTTTCCTGGACACCCTGTATAAGGCCCTTTCACTAAGTTTTTGCTAAAACAATTTATATTTTCTTAGTTCTAAGTATAATGTACATAAAATAAAAAATACATATAAAAAAAAACAGTTAGGTAACGTCGAAAGACATAGTTAAGTTTTATGTTTAGCTCAGAATGCTCTTATAGGGCCAGTAAGTAATAATAAGAAGAATTGAAGTAAATTAAGCTAGTTTTTAAGCGTTTTTTTTTAGCACTTAAGTATTAACAAATGATTTTAAATAAAAATGCATGAAAAAAAAAAACCCTGTATAAGGCGGCACTGCGGCGAAGGATCAGAGGCGTTCGTGAGCCCTATGGACGGGAAAAACATCGAATTTTCCAGAAGAATAAAAAAAAAACACGAGAATCGCGAGACCTAAGATATTGTACTCCAAAAAGAACAACATACCGAAGTTTTATCACCTGGTGATAGAAACGTGTCAAAGCAAGAAAACCCGTACAGAGTTCGTAGGGACAAAGAAGGAAGCATTGTTGTAGAATCGCAGTCGTAATAGAAAATATGGGAAAACTATTTCAACAGACTCCATTATGTGTTGAAGACGTCCACTATTTTGGACTATTATCTAACTTAGGCGATAATAGCCAAAACTTACATTGACTTAACCGCAATGAAGTAAGTATAGCAATATCTAAGCTAATTATATACAGCAATACCTTGCAAAATTAAGCGACGAAGAGGGACGTGAACAGATGAGGGAAATATAGCGCAGGTGTGTCGCGAGGTGTAGCTCAACTACGAACGATGGAATTGGCTATGGTAGTGTTGGCGGGATCTGTGATACAAGTGGTGGTGGAAGCGGTATTGTATTGTTTTTATTTTTTGTCAGAAATGAAGAATAAAACGATATTTGATATTAGCATTTTGAGTTAGCATGGAAACACAACGCGTATTTTTGTTCCTAGACCAGTGCGTTTAAAAATGCTGAACTTAGGAGGACCATTAATAAAGCGGCTTTCAGTTATCCCCTATTTTTGGCAGGAAATGAAGAGAGAGAGGTACAGTTTTCCAGAGAATTATCTTGACCGAAACAGCAAAATTCAAAGGCGTACTTCAACGATGAGTAAGACAACAATAAAAAAAACACTTCAGGAAAAACTGACTAACGTGACAATACTTTGAGGAAATGGGCCTCATTTATGAGAAGAAAGTGCATGTTAGTGTTATTTTTTAACTTCGACACGTTTTCTGCCGAATCACACATGCATCCACTTTCAGCATTAAGTGTGTCCATTTTTACCATTAACTTTACCATTACACCATCATCTCAACCACCAAACTGCCCAGCTCAACCATCAATCTCCAGAACTAAGAAAAACAAAATACAAAAAGCCCGAAGAGAACTATATCAACTATAAAGGAAAACAGGAAAGTTAAGGCGGCAGAGGAGGAGATTCGTGAACTAAAGAAAATAATAAAAGAGAAGTAGAAATAAAAGAAAAAAACTGGCCTTAGAGCGACAAATGTAAATTTTAAATGTTTTTCTTCTTTATATTTTGTCCTTTAACATCCATAAACATGTGTAACGTGAGTTCAGTTTTTTTGTTCCTTTTTATTAAGAGCGAATTGAATTGTGAGTTTGTGACATTATTTTTGTTTTTTTCTGTTTATTTATTTGTTTTTGTGAATTAAAAACTCGTAGGTAAAGTTATTTGAATTTGTTGGAAAAATAAATACAAAATAATGAAATTAAAATAATATTTCTGCTCAAATTAAAATAAGAAAATCAAAAGTTTTATATTCTGATACGACGTTGTCCATTTCGGCTTGTACATCCATTTGCAGAGTTACTAGTATGGTCTGGATTGGATTTCTCTTGAGTAAACTTTTCGCTGTTTTCATCTTCAAATATGTGAACGTGGCAAGCCACAAGGTTTTCTGCGTCGGCATATTTTCGCTCTCCCCAAACATTATCTATACATCGCTGAAGCATGTGTCAAATTAACTTTGCTGTTTACTCGGGTATACCTATGCATACATTGTCTCTTAAAGGAGTCACTTAGTTGTCTAAAAGAGAATATTCCGCATCAATCTCAAAATAGTAATCATATAATATATCCTCATTAATCTTGCCTTGAAGAATACTGTTTTTAAGAACCACACGTCATACCATACTTAAAAAAAAAATATCTATATATGAATGTTGTCCTGTGATTACACATGGCTCAACCAAATTGTAACGTCTTAGTTTATAATATTTACTATATATTTATATAACAATAAAACAGAGTGTACGATATGTTATTTCTGTTTGAAATGTCGGCGTTCCTGGCATCATCAATTGAACCGATGATTTCGGGAATTATAACCCCCAATTTTCTGTTTAAAATCTGAATAAAATTACTACTGTTAACTTAAAATTTATGTACATACATATAATACAAACTTTTATTCGTACAATTTCCGGATATCGTGGCCTTGCCAGCGATTTTACATATTAAAGCATTTCGTATTTCGCACTTTCGAATTCTGTCATATTATTAGACGAAGGAATTGTTTCCAAAAAAAATCAATTTTAAAGGTGTTCACATAATTTTTCGAACACAATATTGCATCATCTTCGTCGTCCATTTTATCCTATTTCATCTATTAAAATAATTTGAATTACTTGTTGACAATTAATTAAGAAGCTTTAAACCAAAATAGAAATAATTAGAAATATTTACTGCATTTGCAAACAAATTTGCCATTCAATTCAAACCTAATATTATAAATAAAATTACAGTGTCTAGAATTTTGAAAACCAGAACCAGAAATTCAGCTGGCGAAGACATCCTTGTAGCATGTAGGGCTTACGGCTTAACCATCTTAAATACAATGTTTATTAAACATCAACGACATCTTATCACCTATAGCAGCGGAGGCCACGAAACGCAAATAGATTATCACCTCTGCAAAATGTCGATGAGAAACCGTGTTAAGGATTGTAAAGTAATACTTGGAGAATCGCTAGTAAGCCAACACCGTCTGCTCATTACAGAATTTTTCACGGCGGAACCACCGAAAACACGGGCATCGTTTGGGAAGCCAAAAATCCGGTGGTATAATCTATCGAAGGAACGAAGCGCAAGATTTATCGCACTGGCTAAAGAAGTACTTCAAAATATAAATGGTATAGCAGACTCACTTAGCACGCAAGAAATGTGGAACAGCATGCACGAGGAATGCATAACTCTCGCAAAGTCCCATCTGGGGACTATATCGAAATACCATCACGTCGGCAAAGAAACATGGTGGTGGAATGACGAAACCAAACGAGCTGTGGCCGACAAGAAGAGTGCATTCCAAGCGTGGACAAAATGCGATCGGAGCGACGATATCGAAAAAGCTCGACTGGCTCTTGAATACGAGCGTCTTAAAAAGATCGCAAAGAAAGTCCTGGCTCGAACTCGAGCGGCAGAAGCGGAAAACCTGTACCAGGAGTTGGAACAAATATCCTCACGATCGGCGGATAGAAGACAAGCTATCCAAGAAGTTCAAACGTCGTACAGTACTAAAATGCCAAATATTTTTAAGCTCGCTGCACAGAGGAGAAAAAATTCAATGGAAATAACCTCGCCGAAATACATCAAAAACGCAGACGGTCGCCTATTAACAAATGAAAAGGAAATTTGTGACCGGTGGCTTGAATACTGCAAGGAGTTGCTTAACAAACAGTTTCCACGTGATATCGTGCCGACAGCTGGTCTATTCGAGGAGGAAGTTTCGGACTTTTCAATCGAAGAAATAACTATAGCAATTGGAAAAATGAAGCGGGGGAAAGCGGCGGGACCAGACAGCATTCCATCAGAGTTTTGGTCGAAGATGGAGGGGATCGGCAGCGTTTGGCTATCGAAACTTTTAAATAAATTAAAATGTGGACAACCTATGCCGAATCAATGGAGAAGTAGCTTCTTGGTTCCATTATACAAAGGAAAAGGCGACACTCGAGAATGCAACAACTACCGTTCAATCAAGCTTATGTCACACACAATGAAAATCGTCGAAAGAGTCTTAAACGAACGTCTTCGGCAAATAATAAAGCTCGATAATAGCCAGTGTGGATTTGTTGAAGGCAGATCGACAGTGGACGCTATCCAAAGCTTACGAATAATAATGGAAAAGCACCGAGATTCGTCTAAGGATTTACACATGGTATTTATCGACCTCGAGAAAGCATTCGATCGAGTGCCTAGGGATCTCATATGGGCCGCGCTGAGGTCTCAAAACGTACCGGAAACGTATGTTAGAATAATACAAGACATGTACGGAAACGTGAAAACTGCGGTTAAAAGCTCTGCTGGACTAACGAGAGAATTTCCAGTTAATGTCGGAGTGCATCAAGGAAGCGTACTTAGCCCTTTCCTCTTTAACGTAGTATTCGACTATCTTTTAAAAGACTGCATGCGCGAAGCAAATGTAACGCCAATTCTCTTCGCTGACGACGCAGTTATACTTAGCGATAACGTCGAAGATTTACAGAACGCCTTAGATTCATGGAGAAATGCGCTAGAGAGGAACGGGTTTAAAATAAGTCGTTCAAAGACGGAGCATTTGACATGCCCATTTGCGCATCCGTTGCGACCTGTTCCGGATATAATGTTAGACGGAATAGTTCTTCCGAAAAGCACTATCTTTAAGTACTTAGGATCAATCGTTAACATGGAAGCGAAATGTGACGACGACGTAAACCACAGAGTGAGTGTGGGATGGATGAAATGGCGGGAAAATTCGGGAATCTTTTGCGACCGAAAATTTCCACTTAAATTAAAGGGGAAACTCTACACCACGGTTGTTAGACCAGCTCTTATATACGGTTCACAGTGCTGGACAATGTACGAAGCGTTTAAAAACAAAATGACGGCAGCGGAAATGAAAATGTTAAGGATGTCTACTGGAGTCACTAAACGCGATTGCATTAGATCTACGCGTATAAGAGGAAGTCTACATATAAAGAATTCGGTAACCGAACAGCTTGAGGCGAATAGAATAAGTTGGTATTGCCACGTTCAAAGAAGATCTGCGGAAAATCCGGTTAAAAAGGCACTATCAACTACGGTCACTCCAACTGTAAGAAAACGAGGTCGGAAAAAGAATTCCTGGATTTCTCAGATGGCAAATGCGCAACAACGTCTGGGGTTAACCACTGAAGCGATCCAGGACCGAGCATTATGTAGACGCGTTCTGCGGTCTGCGACATTAGCCAACCCCATAAGCGGAGCAGCAGCGATGCAGTAAAAATGGGAAACTCGTTACGCATAAGTTCGTATAACGAGGAAAGGGTTAATAAAAGGATAAGAAGAAGAAGAAGAGAATTTTGAAAACGGTTATTGTTGCAATTTTAGCACCTGCTGGGATTTCGATCAGTGTGTCGTTTACCTTTTGGTGAGACTACTCATTACAGTGGTACATTTCGTTTATATGTTTTGAACATTGTAAGCAGATTTAATTTCAAACTACTTTTGCTAACACAATAAAGGGGTTTTCGTTACAGACAAAACAATTTTGAATTTAAATACAAAAGCCCCTAATACGATATTTACACGGTATCAAAAACTGAGATTTTGATAAAAAGTTTAAGAAAGTTCATTAAGGCGTTCACCCGTTTTGTTTGCTGTTTGTACAGTGATAGACATTCGTATATAGGCATTCCAAATTTTGCGATTATTTTTTTCGATACAAGAATTTGGGTAGGTATTGTCATAACCCAAATATAGAGTAGTACGATCGAAACGATGGGGGCGGAAATATAATTTCTTATTGTAAATCCTAAATCAATAGTTGATAAAACCATTTAAACCAACCATATTTTCTTACATAAAAAATAATCGCAAATCGCTATGAACACGAAACTACATTTTTGGACCTTTTTAACTATACCAAACATGCAATATTTTTTGGAAAATATTAGTTAATACAAACAGTTCATTTCCTTAGAAGTAATATTCATTCATTTGCTATATACTATAGATTCAAATAGATGATAATTATAAATCTTGTTTCATTGGTTAAACCAGATAGTCAAAGATAAACGATTCTAAGCTAGTGAAGTTGGTTTTGATGAGTTTGAGAAACAATCCAGGTAAAGTAATCGATCTGAACGATAGAGGAAGTCTATTAAATAAACGATGAGACAAAATATAATAAAAATTACGGTAAGCAGTGGTATGAAAGGGTGGAACAGATACGGAGTATGAAAAGTTTCCACGCAGGTTAAAGTTAGAAATCAGTCGGAAATTCCGATTACCAGACTTCATAAAAAAGGTCTTCAGCACCTTAAAGCAGTATAAATGTCTGACGGAAAGAATTTTTAAGTCGCAGAACAAAGGGTAAGTAGAATATCTCCTAGGTTTGCGGTATAATTTGCGTAGGATATATTTCTGGATTATCAAAAGAGGTTGTATTTTATTCCTATAAGCACCTCCCCAGCAAGTAATACCATATTGTAATTTTGAGTGAAAAATACCATAATAAATAATTTTTAAAAATTTAGTAGAACAGATATTTCGCAAATAGAAGAAGTGCCTAGGCGTGCAACGAAAATAGTTCCTCAGAGATTCTACATGATTAGAAAAGCTCATTCTAGAGTCTATAGTAAGTCCCAGGTATTTGAATTCACTAACAATATCGATAGGGAAACACTTATCACTGCAATTCATGCTGTCATCAAAAGAAGGAGAATATAAGCCAGACCCACAGTTACAGTTTGCAAACAGGAATCTTAGGCACTCTGCAGCGTGAAAATAAACATTCAGATCCAGATCAAGATTAATCGACAAATTAAAAATCATAATCTTAGTTTTAGGACTTAAAAGCAAGTTGTGTTTATAAAACCATGTTCTTATAAGACTAAGGTCCCAATTTAGGTCGGAAACCAGATCTAGGCGACTATTTGAACCATAGGAGAAACCTATATCATCCGCAAAAGCCGTTGGAGCACCTTTAAAATTAACTGTAAGAAGTGAGTTTATGTAGATTAGAAAGAGAATCGGACCTAGGACAGAACCTTGGGGTACTCCTAAGTTGAGAGTCATAAGATCACTCCTGATTTCTTGAATTTTTACTCTTTGTGATCTATTTTTTAGGTAAGATCTAAACCACTCTAACATAAAGCCACGAAAACCTGTTTTTTCAAGTTTATCCAGTAGAATAAGATGATCAACCATATCAAACGCTTTGCTAATATCAATAAATAAACCAGCAGTACACCTTTTACTATCTAAGTTTGACATTATTTTTCCACAAAACTGCAGGAGTGCATCCTCAGTTGATTTTCCCTTTTGAAAGCCAAATTGTGTAGCATTAAAAAACTTAGCTTTTGTGAGATAACTCATTATCCTATTTTTCACAAGCTTTTCAAAGATTTTGCTTATAACTGGGAGGAGTGAGATGGGCCTATAATTACACATTTCAACACAAGAACCCTTTTTGTACAATGGGATAACATCAGCACACTAGAGGTCTTCAGGAAAAACTCCCTCAAATATGCAGCGATTAAAAATGTAAGCAAGGACATCCATTATATGACAAGCAACTTGTTTAAGTAGGATATCGGAGATACCGTCAGCACCACATGAATAAGTATTTCTTTAAGTGCCGATAACTTTTAAAACTTCAAGAGGAGTAATGGGTTCAAATGCAAAACTGTTAGAACAATCAGTAGCAAAGCAATCAGTAGTCGATCAGAAATGACAAGTAGGTTGAACAGGACATGGCTGCATGCTGGTGGCTATGTTCGTAAAATAGCAGTTAAATGCATCTGTAATGCCTAGTTTATCAGATACAACACAGTCATCAATACGAATAACAGTCGGTTTTATTGCAGCAGAGGATTTGTTTAAGATACTGTTAACAATTTGCCATTCACTTATTAAGTTACCTCTAGCAGGTAATAGTTATCACGGCAAATTGGAATTTCCCTTTTAAGTTCGGTACATAGATTTTTGCATTTTTTTTTCAAACACAGATTACCAGGGTGCTTATAGCATTTAGTTCTAAGTTTGTTTTTAGCCTTAACTTTGTTTAACAAGTAACTGGAAATCCAAGGTTTAAGCCTTTTAGAAGATCTTTTAGGATTAAAAGTATAAGAGCAACTCAGAATATGCTTCTTTAGACAATCAATAAGCATTGAAAAGGAAGCAGATGCATCAGAACACAGATAGACATCTTCCCAAAACTCACAAGAATGATTGTATTTGAGATTGTTGTAGGTTATCTTCGTTACCTTGTCAGGAGGTACAGAATTCAAATTGGACATTCTATCAGTAATATTAAACAAGAACCCAGTCACAGAGTGATCAGTAATCATTAAATCAATAACACATTTCTCACAGTTACTGAAGGAGCCACTCCTGAACCGTCCATAAATATGGTCTAAGCATCTACCTGAGACAGGTCTAGTAGGTTCAGTGAAGAAACTAGCTAGGCCATGCGATGCTAACAATTCCATATAGCTCGAGACAATTTCACTTTTTTCCAAGATGCTAATATTGAAGTCACCCATTACAATGACATTAATTGATTTTTCATTTTCTAGTATACAAGAAAATTCTTCTACAAATGACGAAACATTTAACATATGTAATCTATAAACACACAAAAACCCATAGATCTCATGGTTAATTGCGATGGAAACCTTAAGAATATCAGCACTCAAACAATCAATACAAAGGACATCGTAAATTACATATTCCTCTTTCTCTATTATAAAACAACCGACACCAGCCGCAGCGTAATTTTCATTAGTGTTAACAAAAAAATTATAGCCAGATAAAAAATAATCGTTTTTTTCAAACTCATAAATCCAGATCTCTGACACAAAAATAATATCTGGTAAGCATAGAAAGGAATCAATATGAGTGACAAGAGCTTCGAAATTTTCTCTTAGACTTCTGATATTTTGATGGACAATGAAGAACTTGTTATAGCAGAAGGAACTATCTGTTAAGACATTATCAAAATTAAAGCTGTGAAGATCAACGGAGGAAAAGTCAACGAATACATTATTTTTCATTTTTTCAGATGGAAAAAAATGCACTAAATAAGTGCGAGATCACTAATTGATCTAATTGACATGACCTTTTCTCCCTCAACCTTTTTAACAAGAATTTTCATAAAAAGAGCTTGCATATATTTAGTAAGAGAATCACCGGTTCCCCTGCTGCTGCTCTTAGTACTGCTGCTGTTATGTTTGTTTTTGTTCGTCTTCTTTGCGGTCATTATTCCTTTCTTCGTGTGCTGATCGGAAAATCTAACACAGATGATCGGCTTAGCGACAGAGGAGTTCGCAACGCTGTTGGTTTTAGCTTTAACTTTCTTGATAAAACATCTTTCAAATTTGTTGTCAGGAACATCGATGGATAGAGCATTCTTAAAGAGTTGTTTAGCCTTGGACATTGCGTTATTGTCATTCGCGTCCGACACTCCAACAATCTCAATACAATTTCTGAGAAGATGTTGTTGCTGCCAATTTAGTTTACTCTCCAAGTAGTCCACTCTCTTCTTAAGCACTGTATTCTCTGATTGTATCAAGGATAGTTGTTGCAGAAAGCGGTGGTTAGCTTATTCTAAGTTCGACAGCTTCTTGTAGATCATTTGAAGAGAGCATTCTCCCTCAATGTCATCGAACTGTGTAGACCGAGCCGCTTGACTATGTGCTGTGCTACTTTCCGCTTGTATTTTGTTGTTTTTAGTAGCAGCCAATGCGTGGTTTATTGGCGAAGCCGGCAGTGGCAAATGCAAAGAGGGGCGTCTCTGTACTGCACATTTATCACAACAAAATGCACTACCACTTGTTTTAAAAAAGTCTGCATCTTGTTCAGTGATGTTCACGCACGAAAAATGAAAGAAATGCGAGCAATCATTACATTTGATTTTTGTTAGGCAATTACGATCGATTCTATGCCAACAAACGGAGCAATTCGTATTGAGGAAAAGAAAAAAAATTATATTTAAGTTCTGAGATTCCAAGATGCGCACCCCACGATAATCCAGAGAGAACTGACTAGACTGACTATACGTACAAAAAATTTGAAGAAAATTGGAGATGAGTGCTATTCGAAATTATATCTAAATTTTTTTAACATTTGCTTTTTGATAACTACTCTGTCGAATGTTTTGCTGACATGCTGAATGTTTGAAAGTTGCGTCTGCTTTAACAAACTATATTGTGTAAGTTTTTGAAAAGATTTCATCGAGGAATCTGTACCACAGTAAGGCAATGAGGCCTGTCTAGTGGAGTAGATCGCCAGACAGGACATCACAGCCATACTCGTACAAGAGCGTTGGAACAATAAGAACAATCAGATCCAGGGACTTAGATTAAACAATTTTTTTGCAAGGTAAGATTATAATTTCAGCCCAGGTTATCTGACGGCGGAAATTTGTGAAAGGACGTGTGGCAAACCACTGTGTTTGACCTCAGCCTATCTACCCTATGATTGTGTGGTAGTCATCTCTGAAGGACTTGGCAAGGCAGAAAGATCGGATGCTGGTGCTGGGCTGTGATGCGAATGCCCATCGTACACAACGGGGAAGTGGTGAAACCAACACAAGAGTTGAGTGTTTGCACGATATCATTTTACTGTTCAACCTGATTATTTGTAACAGGTGGAATTCACCCACTTTTGTGGTGAAAAATAAGCATCACCCTTGCTTCAAATACAGATGGGCTAGTAATCAGGAAATGGCCTCAAGGTGAACTTTCAGAGCAGGGTGTGTAGTTTTTAAAGAAAACCCAGAGAGGCTGATTTTGCCGGAAAGTACAAGATACCGCAATTTACACTCCCAAAAATAAACGTGGATCTGTGGATCTGTCTCTTTCGAGCAGATCGAAGTATCCGGGTGTAATTCTGGAAAAAAAACTGGATTGGAATCTTAACGAAGCGGGAAGAATCAAAAAGACATATAATGCTCTTTTTATATGCAAAGAACTGCAGAAAAAAATTTGGGGCCTTAATCCTGCAATGATGTTTTGGCTATATATGGTGGTGGTGAGACCCATACTTGCATATGGCGCACTAGCATGGTGGAAGCAACAAATGAGAAAACGATTTGCGGAAAACTAGCGGTGGTTCAAAGAACGGCTCCCACTAGTGGTGCGGTCCGTACCGCCCTACGACAGCATTGGGCACCTTTCTGCACCTAACACCGCTTGACTTACAGATCAAAAAAAACTTGCAGGAATCAGTGCGATTCGACTCCCTTATCTGGGTCACTTCAAGAGCAATAGCTTCGCACACGGCACGATCCTAGCCGAGCTACTGCCAATAGCAATCGTATTTTAATAGATGAAATCCCTTCCTTAATCGTATTCGACACTCCGTATGAAATAATATATCCGGAGAAAAAAGGCTGGCAAGAATATACAGTAATAAGGCCAAATGAAATTGCAATTTTTACAGAAGGCTCGAAAGCAGAGGAAGGGAACAGGTTCTCGGAAGACCGAGAACTCAGAGTACCCATAGCCTACCGGACACAATCAGTGTCTTCCACTCAGGGGTTCTGCCTTTCCAAAGGGATTCAGATGAGATCGGTATTCGGTAGAGAAATCGCTATCTACTTCGACAGCTAGGCCGCTCTTAAGGCAATGGAATCAACTTACGTCAGCTCTGATATAGTCAGGGACTGTCGCACAAAACATTATGCATTCAGACCCAGGTGAGACTGTGTCGGGTGCCAGGTCACTGCGATATAGAGAGAAATTAACAAGCGGACGAGCTTGCAAGAAGAGGAGGGCTCCTCGACAATTAGGTTGCTAACATCAAACCACCCCTCTGCACAGTAAGGGGCACTATCGAAGAAAAGAACATAAAAACTGCCAACATAAGGTGGTCGAATCTTGAAGGACGTAGGGTATCTAAGGCTCTATGGCCACTTTTTGACTGTAAAAGATCTAGGAATTTAAGTAAACAAGCTTAGGACATTAATAGGAATCCTGGCAGGACATTGTCTCATGCTGAAACACGCAAAGAGACTCAAAATGACAGATACGAATATTTGAAGATTCTGCGGCTTGAGGACATAACACACATATTGTGTGAATGTGAGGCAATATCGCGTAGCCGAAGGAAATTCTTAGGAAAATAATTTTTTGAAAACTAGCCCGACTGGGCTCTGGAAAAGTTTGAAGAAAATCCTGAATTTGATCGCTTGTTTATTGGTTTTGTCAATTTTATGTCCAACGTGTGATTTGACCGTATTTTTTTGTCTATGAAAATGATCGCCACGTTACGGCCAATTGAGTTTGCTATATCGTGCCATATAGGAAGACTATTTGTCGCCAAAATTGGATGCACTTGTGGTTCCCACAAGATGGTGTCACATGCTTCACAGATGATCAAACAATCGATATATTGGAAGGAAAGTTAGGTTATCGTGTCAGTTCTGTTCGGAGCTTTGACCGAGTGAGTTTATTAACCATTCGTTCGTAATTAGACTCACTAAAATTCCCAAACGCGACCGCTCACCAAATGTTGAAGACGACAAGTCTTCCAACATAAAATTACGCAAAATGAGTTCTAGAAACATGAATTCTAGAACAAATTATTTTGCGCCCTTGCAATGCCTTCCTGATTCGGATAACGAAGACATTGATTGTGATGAAGTCGTAATTCCTTCCAGGTCAGACAAAAAAACTTAAATTCCCTCGGTGTGTGTTTTACAAAAAAACATCAGTGAAATCCATGCTTTACTTCGAGAAAATAAAATAGTGAATTATTCTGTCAAGAAAATGAGCATTGGTATCAAAATAAATTGTGAAAGTGTTGACTCCCATCAAAAATTGTGCTCAATACTCAAATCGAGGAATTTGCAATTTTTCACCCATGACCTCACAACGTCAAGGTCATTTAAAGTAATTTTGTATAGGCTTGAAGAATTAACCACCGAAGAACTTAAAAATGAACTTGTAACACTCGGCTTAAAGTGTCAAAATATCAAAATAATTAAAAAACAATATGAACGGTTTGTTGACGTGTTCTATTTAGTTTTTCTTAAAATCGGATCAATACGACTAGGAGAGCTAAAAAAAAACTTTAGATCTGTGTTCAAAACCATAGTAAAATGGGATTTCGCAAGAAGACAGCAAAACCGAATTACGCAGTGTTATAACTGCCAAATGTATGGACATGGTGAGAAAAACTGTCACATCAAGACCTATTGTGCTATTTGCTCCAACTGCCAGAAAACTAGTGAATGCACTTCCAAAACTATTAAGTGTGCAAACTGCAACGGAACACATAAATCGACTGATCTTACGTGTGTAAGCCGCCAAAGCTTTCTTGAAATGAGGAAAAAGCTTTCGTCAAAAAACAAAACTGTACGTGTGAAACGAGCACACCCAATTTACGAAACCAACATCATGGATTTTCCCTCACTCCCACACCATCGTAATGCCGCAGTTAATGCTGAAGCTACATACAGCCACAACACCTCAAATGTATGGACCAAGCCTACCAACAACAATGGTGTTAACACCAACAAAGAGCTTTTTTCTTTGGAAGAGATAAACGCACTCACTGCAGAAATGATCACCTTGCTGGAAAATTGTACAACAAAGGCAGAGCAATTTAATACCATCACTCAACTTGATATTAAGTATTTATATACATCTATATTCGAGTTAAACAAATTGAATTTTAGTATCAGAAACGTGGTTGAATTCAACCGACCGCTTATCTAATTCTGTATACAAATGCTATCGTTTGGACAGGGAATATAGAAGTGGTGGCGGTGTTGCCGTGGTAATAAAACGTTCGATACGACATAATTTACTACCTATCCCAAGTACGAAATTAGTTGAAACAATTGGTGTCGAAGTTCCCTTTGTTAACGGGCTTTCATTGAAAATTTTTAGTTCTTATTTTCCGTGCGGGTCAACATCTCCGCAAAAGCGTGCGGATCTTCACAATGATTTACTAAGGCTTATTAATACTAATGATTTATTTCTAATCGGTGGCGATTTTAACTGCAGACATAGGCGCTGGGGTTGTCTTAGGGCTAATTCGTGGGGTAACATCCTTGCGAATTTAAACTCAAGACATCCATTTGAAATACTCTACCCACCTAATCCTTCTTACATTCCATCGAGTAGGAACAGGAATCCCTCAACTTTAGATTTATTTTTAACAAACATTCCTGATCTTTTTACCGAGCCTAAAACTCTTAATGAACTTAGTTCCGACCATCTACCCGTGCAATGTAGTGTAATTCTTTCTCCAGTTGCTTGCACAAGCCAATTTTTTGATATCAAAAATGCTAACTGGAAGTTATTCAGAAGGCTAATGCGCGCAAAACTGGAAAACACATCTGACCAAAATACTCGTACTAGTCAATCTTTAGTTGATCAAAATGTAGACACTTTTACGACTGCCATTATTGAAAGCATTGATCAGTCAGTTCCAAAACAAATGGTTTCTAGACATAAATCATTTATCCTTCCGCATTTCATCCTTGACATAATAAAGTTAAGAAATACTTGTAGATCCAGATGGAAACGTACGAGGAACGACTTATATCTCACCGAATATAAAAAAATGAATTCTTTACTAAAATATGCAATCGCAAATTTTAGAAACCAATCATGGAGCGATAGACTCCAAGGGTTAGAGAAAGGTAGCAAACCATTCTGGAACATTGTTAAAGTAATTAAAAAGAAACACACATACATACCTTCACTTAAGGTTGGGAACTCTGTGTTACATTCTTGCATGGAAAAAGCTAATGCCTTTGCAGATAATTTTGCAAATAATCATCTAAATTCTAGTCATGTTGTCCCAGACACGCACATAACTTCCTCCGTTGAGCAATCAGTCAACTTCATTAGGTCACACCCACTGATAAGAAATGTCAATCTAATATCCTTAAGTGAACTAAGGGATACTATACAAAATTTAAAAACCAGAAAGTCATCCGGCTTCGATGCGATCAAAAACGTGTTTCTTAAAAATCTTCCAGATTCTTCTCTTAAATATCTGGTAAATACTTTCAATGGCTGCCTTAAGCTGGGATACTTCCCGAAAAACTGGAAAACTGCCAAGATAATTCCGATTTTGAAACCTGGCAAAAGTGCAAACTTGCCCTCTAGTTACAGGCCAATAAGTCTGCTGAGCTGAGGAGAAGATTATCAAAAAAAGAATTATATCCTTCGTTGACGATAACGAAATATTACTTAAAGAGCAATTTGGATTTAGAGCTTTGCATAGCACTACACACCAAGTGGATCGTATAACAAAATATATCAAAAGTAATCTTGCTAGAGGCTTAAGTACTGGCACGATAATTTTGGACGTAGAAAAAGCGTTCGATACGGTTTGGCATGATGGTTTGGTACACAAGCTTCTGAATTTCAATTTTCCGTTATACCTTATAAAAATTATTGAATCTTTTCTACCTTTCCGAAGTTTTATCGTGTCCTTAAATCAAACCCTCGCAGACAATAAACTGATTAATGCAGGTATCCCACAAGGATCAGTGCTTGGGCCAGTCTTATTTAATCTATATACCTCTGATTTCCCCACTTTGATTAACTGCAATATTGCTTTATTTGCTGATGATATTTGTATCTATTCGTCGGATGCAATTGGTACCAATATTGAAACTAATCTTCAATCTGCTTTAAATACTGTTCTAACATATTACCAAAATTGGAACATTAATATTAATGCTTCTAAGACCCAAGCTATCTTTTTTACACGAAAAAGAAAAGCTTGCTTACCTCCAAGCAACCGCCTTCATCTCAACGGTGTTCCAATTGAGTGGAAATCTAGTTGAAAGTATCTTGGAATTTACTTAGATAAACAATTAACTTTCAAGCTACACATACAAGAAGTTATAAAAAAGATTAATGTTACGATCAAGATTCTCTATCCATTCATCTGTAGGAATTCAAAGCTGGACAATGATAATAAGATATTGATTTTTAAGGCTATTTTCCAAGCGATCATGCTCTATGGGTCTCCTGTCTGGGGCACATGCGCAAAAAGTCATCTTCGTAGACTCCAGACAACTCAAAATAAATTATTAAAAATGATCCTAAATTTGCCCTGGTTTTTCTCGACAGAAGAATTACATAACATAGCTGGCATTAATTTACTTATTTATTTGTTTATCTATCTATTTATTTATTTATTTACTTATTTATTTATTTATTTATTTTTTTATTTATTTCTTTATTTATTTCTTTATTTATTTATTTATTTATTTATTTATTACATGTCATTTATTTATTTATTTATTTATTTAATAATAATTATTTTCTTTTTGCACTAGTACATTGCACTTTGAAATCAAGTGTTAACACCACTTCTCTCTTCCCTCCAACGAAATAAGGCATTTTATCTGTCAAGAAGGTTTTTAGTGGCTTTCCTTCGAACTGGTAGTATTTCTGTGATATATTATTTATAAATTATATAAATATTCTAGATGTAAGGTAATGCAAACCAAATCTCTGTAAAACGAAGATTGTATTTTGTTAATTGTAAATATTTCTGCCACAATAAATATAAAAAAAAAAAAAGGTTATCGTGTAATCTCTAAAAATAGTCCGGTTAAATGCCTACCTCGCTCATTTGATTTAACGCCGTATGATCTTTTTTTATGGGATTACGTTAAGTCGTTGCCTTATACCAAGAATGCAACAACGTTAAAGGAGATCATGAGTAGTATTGAACGCGAAATTGACAAAGTTTCTACTGATAAGTGTGGAAGAGTGATGAAAATTTGCTGCGGTAGTAATAAGGTTATGAGATTGAATCCGATGCTTATACTGAACATGTCTACTACACCTGTAATGTATCTAAGTCCGAAAACTTAATTATTCTGTATTTTATTTCAATACAAAAGTGTTATGTCCTTTTTGAAAACAGTTTGTCCTTTACAGCTAAATGGCTTCTTTTCAGATATAATTCAAATATTAAGAGAATACGAATGATATATGTACATATATTTATCGATTGATATCAGTATAATTAATATAAAATTCTCCTCGCATCTAGATTATTGGTACAAACTTTTAATACTCGTAACAATGAGAGAAAAGCAGTAAAATAACACTTCTCTTGTTAAATGTAAAACAGAATACCATAGAGGCAGATCATGGTGACTTCAATGGGGTAACTTCAATTAAAAAGGCAACTTACCAAATATTATTAGCTAATCTATTTAATTTCTCTTGCCCTGAAAGTCAAGCCAATCTTCATCAGTCAGCTGCCTTATCAAAAGTGTCTCCTCACTCTGAATCATTTAGATTAAAAAGCTCGTCTGTACTCTTTACTGAGGTGGAAATAAATGGGGTGCTCTTCACGTGACAATTCAACCAACTGATAAAAGGCAATTAAACTGCTGTGGTTGGCTTCTAAATCGTCGTCACTGTTGCCCTTTAGCTCTAAAAGCCAGGCAACATTCAGTTTAGTTCTTGTTATCAGGGTTGATGTCGACCTGTATACCTAATTTATTGTTTGCCCCAATTGTACGGACTCGCTCTTATACTTTTGTTTCACCCAAGTGATTATATTTTCCAAAAAGCGTTAACTTACTACCAGCATATAATATTATAGCTTTCCTCGTTCAATTGATGGAACGGAATGTGATACTTATCACCGCAATACCACTTTGACATGAATTGAAGAAAAGGAAAATATCCTTTATGGAGTGATTATCTTCAAGGTGCCGATTTTAATTTGCTGATAGTAAAACATTGCTATGGGTTTGTATAGCATCTATAGCATCGACATTTTTCAACAAACTTCCTTCTTATGCTAAGGGTAGTTTTCTTTCTTAAATCATAAGGAAATTATTCCTACCCCATTGCCCTTTCTTTAGATTTACTACGTATCAGCAGCGTGGAGAAATAAAGGCAGTTAGATGCGGATTTGATGTCACCCGTTGAAGGAAATGAGATTGATTAATTAAGATCTTAGAGAATAATAATTAAATAAGTAGGTTTTTTTGGGGGAAATAACTGTAGAATTGTTTCCTTCTTTACAGAAACGACTTTGAATGGTTTGCATTTAAAATATTCATTAGTACGAGAATATACTTTTGATTAAAATACTATTTTCTTAATGTTTTGACAAATGAAGCGACCGAAGAACTGTAAATTGGATATTTAAGAACAAGCATTCTTAAATGTTTTTTGACTTAATTAAATTAAACGAAAACATAAATATAAAACAAATACTTACTATTAAACAACATACATAATTTATTCATGTTGGTATATATATGTTAATAAAACATTTTTGATAGCGAACTTAATTCTCATTCTCAATTGAATGGTCTGGCAGTTAGCCATATTTGTAGAGTCAGATAAACAGTAGACATGAAAGCCGAAAGCGAAATAATTGCAACTTTAAAGTAGCATTGCAAAAGTCCTTTTTAGCTGCGGTGACTCCGACGGACCAATTTCTTCGTACTGACGCATCTTAAATAAAGGCCTAAGAACTTCCGCCTCTGAAAGCAATTGCTTTCACCAATAATCTGCTCCACACCTCTTTGCTATCACTCTTAAGGTCGCCATCCCTTCAAAATGCTCGTCTTGTTCAATTATTATGGATTTCAAGGCGTTGGGAGTGATAAACTTTATTATAATTTTTCAAGAACGAGTAGATTCTAGTCTAGTTAACAAAAATCGTGTGGATTTATTCATGAATAAGTATTGGGATATGCACTTTTTTGCGTTAATATGTATATAAAAAGTGCCACTCATTTGAATCTTCAAGCCTCCCTATATTGATCCTTGCTTTAGAAAATATGGTTTGAACCTGTCTTAAAGAAAATTATATCTATTTCATAGTATTACCTTATTTTTGTGATGTCCGGGAAAACCGCAACCAGACCCGAGTCAAAACAAAGTAGTGGTCCGAGTCAATATTAGCTTCTCGGAACGTTAAGGCATTCTTCATACTAGGGGAGTGTCTTGCGTTCATCATAATGTGGTCGATTTGGTCCTTGTAAATATCGAGATGTGAAAAGCCGCGTTCTAGCCACGACACTATGTACCCGTTGCTCATAGTAGTGTGAGATTCTTACTCACTAAAAACACGACTCCCCTGTTAATGACTACAACTAAGTTACCTTATCAAGTAGTTTCTGTTTCGAATAACGTTCACGTGGGGCAGGTAGCTTTCCAGCAAAAGCACCTGCTAGTACCGCTATTAATTTTTTCTCGTTCAGAATTTGGAGTATATTATTATTACAATAATTATGAAGACGAATACGGAGTTTGCGAGCAAAGTTCATTATTTTGTCCTCGACGGTAACTATTCCTAAGTCTCTGTGGATATCACTGTTTCTGATATACCATGGGGCGTTCACGATTTGTCTTAGAACTTTGTTTTGAAAGGTTTGGAGAATATTTCGGTTGCTTGGTTTAGTACTACCCCAGAGTTGTATACCGTAAGTCCAAACAAGTTTAAGCACATGCTTATATATGAGCAGTGTGCTATGTATGCTTAACTCGGAATGTCTTCCCAGTAGCCAGTACATTTGTTTGAATTTATTTTCAAGTTCATCACGTTTCTTTCCGCGGGCAATTGCAAACTCCCGAAAGTAAAATTGCCTAAGAAAAAGCTTCTAAGGAGTACCGTTTGGACTCTGCGATAAACCGTAGGCCCCGCTCAGATGTGACAAAAATGACAACATGAGCAACACAAATGAGTGTCAAGAAGCTAGGCCATGGCCCATACCGGGCTGCCAGCGCCACAGTGTTTTTTTGTTTTTTTTTTTTCATCACGTTTCTTCTTAACATGCGACTTCCATTTTAGATTTACATCTAATGGTATTCCTAGATACTTTGCTTTATGTGCATATGGTATTTGTACCGAGTTAATGAAAATGGGAAGGTTGTTTATTTTCTGGTAAGTAAAATAACATGAGTAGACTTGGTCTCGTTGATCGCCATATCTTTGTCCACTCGTAGATTTTATCCAAAGCCGTTTGTAGCTTACCAGTAGCTAACTCGACTGAAGTATCTGTAGCTAGTATCGCAGTGTCGTTCGCGATCGGGGCTACTTCCGCTATGTCTCGATTATAGAGTAAAAACAATACCGGGCCAAGTACACTTCCTTGCGGAAACAGCAGCACGAACAGTAACACGAACAATTCTGTTTTCCAGAAACGATTTCAGAATCGTATGCAGCTCTCTCGGAAGAACCTGATTTGGCTTAGAATTCAAGCCTTCGTGCCATACCTTATCGAAGGCTCGAGACACGTCAAGAGACACGCTAGAACATATCTTTGTCCCCTCTAAGGCTTTCTCAATTTCATTCATAATTCTATAAACCTGAGCAATTGTGGAGTGCTTAGTTCTTAAACCGAATTGATGTTCAGGAATTAGATGTCTCTCTACAGTGATCGGTTGCAAGCGCTTCAATAGGAGTTTTTCAAATATTTCAGATATTATCGGCAGAAGCGATATCGGTCTGTATGACCTTTTTCATTTAGGGATTTGCCTGGTTTTGGGACCATTATAACTTTGGCATCTTTCCATTGGCTTGGACCGTTGAATAATCTTAGCGCGGCATTAATAAGTTGGAGCAGTTTAATCAGGGCTTTCTTTGGCAACTCCTTGAGAATTTGACCAGTTATTAAACCACAACCAGGGCCTTTGTTATTTTTCAATTTTTTAATTGCTTGGTTAAGTTCTCATAGCGAAACCGTTTTTATTCTAAAATTGTCCGGTGCCGTAATTATGAAACTAGAACCTCCTGTTAACGCCTGTCCATCAGAAGATTTAAACGTTGCTTCTATGTGCTCGGCAAATAGATCCGCCTTCTCTATTTCTCCTTTTGCCCATTCGCCATTATTTTTTTCTTCTGGGAGGAAATTGCATTTGAGGCTTTTGATTCATTTCATGGTAATTTGAACTTCTTTCTTCATATTTATAGAGTGCTCAATACAATATTTAATGAACAATGAGAATCCGCCTCTGGCATTTTTTGATGGATGGTGTACATGATAAGCACAGTATGCCTTTAGTTCCACACGAGGTCCTTTCATCAAGTGAGTTTCAGAAATCAAGCAGATGTCAATGTTGGCCTTTTGCGTTCCACCTCAATATTTTAAACACATTAAATTGGAATCACTTCGAAAATGTCTTTCTAAAAATGCAGTTACAATTTCATCCCCATTAGTTTGCAATTGCACTGATTTATTCACCGACGTTTCTTGCTTAAAAATCATGGATACTAATCGAAAGATTAAACTTGCATCGGCGATCATTCCAAACAACTCCACAACATGCAATAATCCAAACCTTATTCAAGAAACTGGCGAAACTGAAAATGTTGCAATGGGGTCACCTATCAGTCCTGTTAAAAGGTAGTAACCCTTTTATATGTAAGAGATTTCTCTTTACCTCCTCTTAACAATAGCTCCGAAATTTCTCCCTCACAGTTTCCGTCTCCCAGTTCACGTTTCGTTCAGAAATCTGAAGTTGGAATAAAACATTCTGTACCGCGTTACATTTTCGATGTTCACCGAAAAGATTAAAATATAATGAGGAGTATAACTTGGAGAGAAACGTTGACTTGCAATTGCAGAAAAACAAGTTGATGTTAAAACATTTGTTTGCATGCAACTTTTTCATAAGTTAAATGCACGTTGGACAAATGAAGAAAAAGATTTGTGCCTAAAGTTTTTCTATAAGTCTCTTTCATTATATTCCCATATGCTGCGCACAGGATTTAGCTTACCATCTGTAAGCACAATATATAGATGGCATCATTGTATGTGAAACTAATAGTACTATCACTTTGGCAAATTGATGATGCTGTCTCATCAACTCACTCAACATGCTATTTTTACTCCATTCAAAAGGAGTGAACTAATGTTCTCCTCTCGCGAGAAACGATCGATCGCCACCTAGGCGGCTGGAGACAGAAATAAAAAAATTGCCTGGATGATACTACGAGTACTATAAGTTTCATATACTCGTACAATGGTTTTACGTACTTCTTTCTCGAGATTGCTAAATTTTTCAACTAAAATTTTTTTTGTTCTGCTTTGCTCCTCAAGAGTCGTGAGAATTCGGAAGAAAACGTGTGCCACTGGATCTGGAAAAACACCGCTTTTTTTATTTCCTTGCGACGCTGCTTTTGCATACGTTAGAGCGTCAATTGGTGGCGGCTTTTCCTTTGCGATCTTTTTTGTATATCCTTCGACTTTACCACGACGGATTTTCTTTCTTTCACTGCGTGTTTTTTTTAGCAATATTTGGTTTATTTGTGGTTGCTTTTGGGTTTGGGCGTAAGGTTTTTTAAGCGTATCTCGCCTTTTTTGGAGTTCTTTCGCCATTTCACATCCGCGATAGTTTGCTGGGTGCTTTCCTTGGCAATTTATGCAAGACAGTGGAAGTTCTTTATTTAAATTGCACTCTTCTGAGAGATGTTTACCGGCACATTCGCCGCAACGTCGTTCTTTCTGGCAGTAAGCCTGCGTATGATTGAAACCTTGGTAGCGCTTACATTGCGGGATCGATCTTGTGTTCTTACGCGCAGGCTCGATTTTGACTACGATATTTAGACTAGTTTTAATACTATAGATATCTTCTTTATTTTCGGACTTATCGAAACTAAGCATAAACAGTGGAAGTCCCCGTTTAACCAAGATTTCCTCGTCTTGCTCTGTTTTTCTCTTTTCTTTTTTAATAATGCTTACGAAGTCTAGAACTTTAAAGCCCTTTGCATGGAGGTCACTTATAATATCGTTTTTAGAGCACGAAGGGTGAAATCCTCTCGCTACTACAAGTAATGGTCTCTCTGACTTGTTTTTGAAAGTGTACCATTGGATCTTCTCGGTGTTTAATTTGTAGGACAATGCTGGTTGGTCATCGGAGTCATCGACGTTAACTTTCCAAAATTGTTGCGCAGTGATGTTATAGTTAGATTCTAGCGTTTCTTTGAGAAAGCAATGGAACTTGTTATAGTCTGAGACCCCAACAACGTTGATTGGAGGTGGAAGCGTGTAGGCGCTTTGGGCGGACTTCTTTTCCCGGGGACATTCGATCTTGGTGGTGGAGGCCGCGATACCCTTGAACTTTTAGAGAAGGGATCAAACGACTGCTGCAAATCCGTTGAGTTTACTGCGTTATTTGCGTTGTTTGTATTATTTGTTTTATTTGTTTTGTTTTTGTAAAGGTCCATTTTGAGATCCCACGAGTATGGGGGATGCGGTAAGTTTACGTTACAACCAGAGGATGCCAGGTATCCGAAGGGCTCCGGTCGCGGTGCTCTATGAATTTCACATCCCGAGCACCATTCAGGCCTTAGCACGGGTCGCATAACACCTTGCCTTGAGGATGGGATTCTTATTTAAGTGGTGGCGTTTACTCTTGAAAAATACTTGAATACTTGAGCATTAAAAGGTATACTACTTGATTGAGAGTACTTACGATACTTGATAAAAATGTTGTTAAGGAACAGGTTATGTTAGATATAAACACCTTTTGCGTCAACCATTTTCTACATCAACGCCTTAAGCCAAGTACTTAACCGTTATATGCCACTTAATCCAGACTTGAAGATAAACAACAGAGCCCTTGTGCACATGCGATTACATAAAGGTATAAACATGTATCATATAAATACCCAAAAACTCATAGCCGCATCACATAAATATCTTTTGGCGTTCACTTTTTTCAAGGGATGTTACGAGTATTTTCATTCTCACAATTTATAGCAACAACAACATGTATGGGGTACATGAAATAAAAGAAACCGAAAGATAAATCTGTGTAAGAATATACGAGTACGATGATGTACATAAATTTGCTAAAAAAATTGTATAGTTAAAAATGTCATACCATAAAAACATATGTTTTATTTCAAAAATAACAAGTAAATTATTTTTCATTGAAGACAAGTACACTATTAAATTAAAACAATTCTGTTATAAAAGGTGGGTAAAAAATAAAAGACAAGCAGTAATCAAAAGAAATATGATGTGCTTTGGCGTGTATTTTTTTCAAATATTCTTTAGTTATACTATATACTTATAGCTACTTTTTATACAAAGAAATTGTCTTATAAGTATTATTAAACAGCTTGTATAGGGGTGGTGACTCGCTCAATTTAAATGCATTATTAAAATGATCGCCCTTTTAATTTTTTTTAATTAAATAAAATCAGACTTAATTATTCTCTAGGCATTGACGTGGTCTTCCATTTTGTGTTTCCGAAAGTACACTTAAACACATTTATGATGTAAATTTTGATTTCAATGTATTGTATATATGTGCAACTTCTGGATCTTATAGTTATGAATGGAAAAAAAATATCATTCAAATGTCCTCTATGGAAGTTTTTGCAGCACATGATTCCGACAAGGTCATTTTCAACGACGTTTCGACTCAACACGGTAGCAACAATAACTTAGCCATAACTTGAGGAGTGTTCGTTTTCAAAGCTTCAATGATTTGGAGGATTGTGTGCAAAAGCACGATCTTTTGCATAGCCCTACAAAGAGGGCCCATCACCAAACCGGTCAGCTGGCTTTATTGCTTAATTGAGCTCAACTTTATAAGGGTGTACATACGAGTAGATTCAAATTCAAATGCAAAGAACCCAATAATTTACCATATGCCAACAAGCAAAAAAACCTTGCCCACCGTGAAATCGATTGTTTTGAGTCCTCTTAAACCCTTTCACGAACGGCAACCATATTGTTGCATTTCGATGATGTATAGGCCTTAAGACATCTATAACAGGCTTAGCCTTAGCAATTTTTAGCTCAAATAAAATACGAAAACAATACGTCCAATATTGATCGAGTTAACGCTCGAGTCCTAAACCAAACAGGGGAACTGTGAAATAAAAGTAAATGAAACATTGTTTTAATGTGTTAGATTTAGACATATTGAAAGGGACTTTTTTTTATTTTGTAGCTTATCGGAGTGTATAGGTATATTGTAATATAATGTTTTACTCTCACATATATCTCAGGTTTAACAAGGTGGTAAAAAATTACTCGTACATTCGTTTTCAAAAACAAAAATCTCGTACATTCGTTTTCAAAAAAAACTTTTCCATCGTTGACTTGAACATCTAAAAGACTTAAGGCTAAACAATATGTTTAGCTATGTGCAAGATCTAACGTCCATCAGAGACATAAGGATTGGGTCTGATGATACATGTATGTAGAAAACATACAAGTCTTCATTTTGTCATTTTCATAAAACTTGCACGTAATATACTCAGAGCCATTTCCTGAATTCCTTAAAGAATTCACGACAAATTATGACACATTTTTGTATGATTTGAAGACGCTAAACGAAAAGTCGCATTTTAAAGGAAAAGTTCAGTTTCGTATTTAAACAAATTACTTTTTCTACAAAGGTAACACAAAGTGGGAGCTGCAATTTTGCGATTCATTTACAGGTTAATGTCTTTCATTCTACACACGAGATTTTTGAAGATCTACGCAAATCCTGTTTTATTTGTTAAAAAAATTTATTGACATTTCCTGAAGGGAAATTCTCGCATTCACCTCGAAGATTTTGTAATATCTTTACGTTTAAAGGTGTCCATAGCTTTTTTTAGACAGGTTTTAGGGAAATATATGTATGCGGATGTGATTATGTGTGTGTATGGCAATTTTTTTGCTCACTATACTCGCTAATAAATGGTTCTATCGACTTGAATTTTTGTCAGATGATGGGTCTTCATGCGGAATCGCGATCATTAGATATTGAATATATACTAGTCCGTTCATGGCTTTTTAAGATATTAAAAAAATAAATTTTTTCTTAAGGATGAGTGAGTCTTTCGAAATTTTTGAAGAACTCATCGAAATCTATTAACATAGCACACACTTAAGGAAAATTTGAATAAAATCAGGCTAAAATTATTTGAGTTCAAGGGATACCAAAATTTTAAGAACTGTGGAATTTTTTTCCAAATCACTTCAAGTTAGTATTCAACTCTTTCCCTCTCTGCAGAAAGGGAAATAAAACCACTATCCACACGTTTTTAATTTTAATCAGATTTACCAGTCGGGTTAAACTGTTTTCTGACTAATTTCGGACTTATCCTAAGCTCTAGTAGAATATTAAGTATCAGAAGTCATTGGAAGATAGCATTTCAAATTCTTTTCTTAACAGGTTTGTTTGGAAATTTTCGAGTCAAAAGGGCTAAGGACCAGCACTTGCAAAACAAAGAGATAGCCGACGAAAATATCAATTGCAAAATCAGAAATGAAAAAAATTGTTTAGTACCGGGATTTTGTGAATACTTATCTCCTTGCTGGTCGATATGCAAGTGGCCGAGATATTTTTATTAGTGTCTGATTAGAGTTAAGTGCTATACAAAAGGCAAGAGCAAAGAACAAGTAATGAAAGTTAAGTATAAGAGAGATTACTCATTGATTAACATATAACATAGTGTATGATAGCAATAGTTTTAAGAAAATGAATGTAAATATTTTGACAAGCTATTGAAATTATTTTTTAGTTGTGAAATGAAATAGGTTTGATAACAATGTTACATATTCAAAATAGTCTCAAACATTCCCCCTCCCCTGGAACACAGTTTCAGCATCTTGAAAGTAAGGCTAGCTTCGGTATTCAATTCAATTTCAATTTATTTCAATTTCAATTTCAATTTGATTGGAACAGTATAAATAAGACATATATCGTCTTGGGTCCAGCGTGGCCTTTGTTGAAGTGACGTCACATACTCGATATTCCATATCTTTCAGAACCCTTGAATTTTTGCTTGGAGTGTTTGCCAACAGGACAGCCGGTTTGTTGGTGATTCTAGTTATGGTTCAGGAACAGCTGAGCAGGATTCACCTAAAATAAAATGAGCTGGCGTTAGTGGATTGAGTTCATTATTAGATATTATTAGATATTTGACATAATGCTCGAGAATTTAGTATGGCCTCGATTTGGGTCAAGAGGGTATAGAATTGTTCAAAGGTAAGCACATTAGAACCTATCACCCGTCAAAGATGTAGCTTGATGGACTTTACACCTGCTTCCCACAATCTGCCGAAGTATGGTGCAGATCCTCGAAAGTTAGTCCCATTATCTGAGTACATATGTGAAAGCCTGCCACGGCGGGCGATAAAGCGACGGAGAGCTGCAAGAAATGCTTCAGTTGAGCTTTCGGACGAATAGAGAAATATAGCCCTTTGTTGTTTGTGTCTTGCAACCGAGCTTTACCTTGATCGGAGGGGGACCAGCGTAATCACATCTGCAATGTGTGAAAGGTCTACTTGCTTGAACTATTGGTGAGGATAAATTACCCATTAGTTGAGTTGTTGTTGATTTCCGCTGCCGAAAACATTTTATGCAATTGTGTGTGATCTTCCGCAACAAATTTCTACTTCCAATAATCCAGAACTCCTGCCTAATAAGAGAAAAGCGTGCCGAAACTCTGGGATAAAGAAAGCCGTCGTGTGCGTCCTTAGCGATAAGATGTGTAACCGTATGGCCCTTGGGCCAGGACGTTTTGCATTGAGTGATACATCGTCTTCTTGAATCCTACCTCCTACGAAGAACTTGATCGTCATCAAAGAATGGATTAAGTGCTATTACTGGACAATTCTTGCTGAAGTGGCCATGTTTGTGGTACTACGAAAAATAGTCTCCGAAGTAAAGATTTTGCAGCCATTCTATGAGAGAGCGTTGCGCTCCATAGATTTCCGAAAGAAGAAGTTGTTTGCCCGAATTTCGTGATATTTTACAGCACCTCGAGAGAAACCGAAGTAAATACATGACGCTGCGAACGAGACGATTCCACGATGAGATGCGTGATGATAGAAAGTCGAATGGGTGTTCCGATTTAACGATTGTGCAGGATTGTTCAAATGATTTTCTTTCCTCTAGTCTGCAATTTGGATGCTCTTTAAACAATTCAGCTATACCATAGGCCAATAATCTTCTGTCTCTTTTAACCAGTGAGGACCTGTCCACCAAATCAGGTGGGCTACCAAAACCGATGGTGCTATTCCGGGCGAAGCACAGTCTGCAGGATTTTGTTCCGACCTAATGTGAAACCACCTGTTTCTTGGAATAGTATTAACAGTTTTAGAGGTACGATTTCCAACAAATATATCCCATCGACGTGAAGGAGACGAGAGCCAAGAAAGTACAACTTGGGAATCTTCCAATGCATAGACATCTACGGAATTCGTATTTAACGATTTTTGAACTGCAACAAGTAAGCGCGCGAGTAATAGCACCACATAATTCCAAATGTGGAATGTATTATTAAGTAGAACGACTGATGGAGCGAGAAATCCGAGGGGATCGAAGTTTCGAGATATGTTTTTTCAAAAACGCCGTTTTTTCAAGGGCTCGTCTGGTGTAAGGTTAATTGGAAAGGAAAAACAATCGATTTTAGGGTTGCAGTATATACCGAGTACCTTTGTCCACGATTTCGATTCCATTGATTCACTTTGTTCAGGGTTTCCTTCCGGAAGGAGCTGCGGGTAATTGCTTTGCCACTCGCTATGTTATAAGCTTGCTTGTAAGTCAATAAGTTCTTGCTGCTTAAAAATTGCCTCAGCGATGCGACGTGAGTATCATTAAGAAGTATCGCTGCAGCGACAGCATACTCTTCGCGGTAATCGGAAGCAATTTGTTCCAAAACACGCACCGATTGGTAAGGAGCACATGACGTCCCGTGTGTTACAGTAGTGAGGCAATAATGTTCGATAGGGTCGGACGGCGATTTTCTCCACACTATTCTCTGAAAGTGACAGTCTTCATCCGTCACGCGAATTTGGCGAAACATTTTAACAACATCCGCGGTGAAAACTACCTGGTGCCGGCGAAATTTTAAATGAGCGGAAATGATATTTCTTTGAATTGGAGGGTTTACCATAAGATATTGGTTAAGGGAGTTTCCGTTGGTATCCGCAAACGATCCGTTAAAAAAGACGTTTGGTGGAAATGGTGTCGGGTTTAAATACCGCGTGATAGGGCAAGTAGAAAACGTTGGGTGGAGATACCTCCCATGACGAAAGTTTTCGCATACGCCCTTAATCCAAACATTCCTCTAAAAATTTCGATTACAATCGATGCAATAACTCATTTTTTAAAAATTTCCTTTCCATAGCTTTTAAACACGCAATTGCGCCAGTAAGGGTGTCACCAAAAATAGGTTTTGTTTTAGAGGGAAGCCTTACGACGTACCTTCCGCTTTCGTTTCTACGGTGGGTATCAATAAAATGTTTTTCGATCGCTTGATCTTCTTGGGATATCATAATTTTCGGGTCAACTTTCTCGATTGTCCAAAAGGATTGCAATGTTGAATCAATATCAACAATTGCATGATTTGCATGAATGATGTTGTGGTTTGTTGAAGGTAACTGACTAGCCAATACCCAACCAAATATGGTTTTTTGAGCAACTGGAAGACCGTTGTTGTTTCGAACGATTTCTCCTTGAAGAATATACCAATATACATCGGCACCAAGCAACATATCGACTGGGCTGGATTTATTGAATGATGGATCGACTAGACTGAGTTTTAGCTTTGAACGTGATCACAATCTTGAAACTCAAAGGAAATAGATGGTAGATTTGAGGTGACACACGATAGGATATAAGCGTTAACCGCAATATTTGATTTACCGAAACGAGAAGTTATGAGCATGGAAACTAGACCCCTAGATTTTCCAGCGCACGTTGCGCCTATTTCACTAAACGGAATGCGAGCATTGGTTCTTTTTAATCAAAGTCTTTGGACAAACGACTCGGTTACAAACGAAACCTGCGGGCTTGAGTCAATGAGCATCCGAACGAGGTGAGATTTTCCATTAAAATTGGACACTTTTCCAACGGCAGTAGGTAACAAAGTTTGTGGCAAGAAATGAGTAGGATCGATTGAGTTGGGAAGAAATCGACGATGTTGTAGCAGGATTCGAGTAAATGTTTTGCGAAGTTGACTTTGAACTGGGATCTGCAGTATTATTGACAGATGGATTTGCAGAACTTAGGTGTACGAGTGTATGATGGCGTGAATTACAGGTCTTGCACCGAAATTTTGACTGACAACGAATCGGATTATGTCCACTGCGCAAACAGTGGAAGCAAAGCTTCTTAGATTTAACTAAATGCCTTTGAGATTCCACACTCATGACGAGAAATTCCGAGCATTGCGAAAGTATGTGATGAGAATTACATAGAGGGCAATGACTCGCTGACGACACGTGCATACTTTTAAAGGTCGTAGGCTTCGACCTTGTATTTTCCCGAGTAAATCCTTTACATGTTTCGAGGGCTTCACAACGGCGTTCTAAGAAACGTAGAAATACGGCTATCGAAGGTTTCTCAGAATCTACGCTTTCATCTGACCAAGCTTGTCGCGTTTCTGGGTCGACTTTATTTAAAAGAGTGTAGGTCATCCACGGATCACATTCGAGAGATCCCAAAGAAGTAAGACCCCTAAGACTTCGTCAGCACCATCCGAAATCTCGCGTAACGATTTAACTTTCGAACTTTGAACTAATGGCAACTGCATAAATGTCTCAGGAAGGCTATTAACGATGAAGCGTGGCCTGTCATACCTTTTACATAACCTATCCCATGCCTGCTTAAAGGTAGCATCGGATACGGGAATGTGATTGAGCAAACTTAAAGCATCATCTCGAAGGCAAGAACGAACGAAATGGAACTTTTGTCCATCTGATAGATTTGTTTTTTGGTGAACCATGCTCTTGAACATGTCTCTAAAAGGGGGTCAATCTCGATAACTGCCTGAAAACGGCTCAATATGTAATATTCGTTAAAGAATTGGCCTCAGCTGGTGGATTCTTTGTGTGCCGAAGATGAAATGTTAGCCGAGTGATTCAATTGCGACGCACTAGATTTAGATTCTCTTTCCCGAATTGCAGCAATTAAAACAGCTTTGATCATGAGGTACTTTGACTCGAAGTCATCAAATTCTTGCTCAGGATCAGTGTTGTTTTCTTCTTCAGAAAATCCGTAAATCTATACCTGAGATGCGCTAAATTTACTCCAGACCTCTTCTAATTTATCAAGCCGCACTTGAATTGTCTCAGTAATACACGTTTCTACCATTTTATCTGCAAACGCAGGTAACCTAGTTAACGAGCCTTTAAGATTACTGCGAGTGGCACGAACAATAGCTAGATTACTCTAAGCAATCATTTTCGCAACCGATGATGAATGAGGGACCTCATGCGCAAACGAATAATAATGTACTTCAGTATTTCTGAATAAAAATACCACGTGTCTTAAAGCCACCGAATATTAAAGTCTAACTTTCAATTTTCTAGTTGCACGAATGTTCTCACAGGTATTGGGAAATGATTTAATGATTTTCACTTAAGTTCATACATAAATACATTCATACATGAGATGGGGTTTTCCACGTGCAAAATTCTTGCATTCACTTATGTTTCTGAATGATCACAAATTAATCCAAAGATGAAATTCAATAATATATTTCATGGAATCCAAAACGAAATGTTACGGCGGATTTTCCACGAGTTTGCATCACGTTTTCCGTTTATTCCAATAATACGAGTAACATAAGAATACTAGAAGCAATGTAAAGTCCAAAGGCTATTTGACGAAATTAAAATTCGATACGGACCAGAAATTATGTTTGGAAATTTTCGAGTCAAAAGGGTTAAGGATCAGAAATAAATTTGTAAGTACCTACAATAATTTTGTGAATACTTATCTCCTTGCTAGTCGATATCTAATTGGCCGAGATATTTTTATTAGCGTCTGATTATAGCTAAGTGTTATACAAAAGGCAAGAGCAAAGAACAAGTAATGAAAGTTAAGTACTCGTATAAGAGAGATTACTGATAGATTTACATAAAACATAGTGTATGATAGCAATAGTTTTAAGAAAATGAATGTAAATATTTTGACAAGTTATTGAAATTATTTTTTAGTTGTATGCTAAATGAGATAGGTTTGATAACAATGTTACATATTCAGAAATATTGACATTTCCGTCAAATTACGAAAAGATTCGTTTTAATGTCGCTCCTGTAAAAAGTATCAAGTTACCATTTTTCTAACATCAAAAAGCCATAAAAGTGTGTTAGAAGTGTTGTTCACAGATAAAAGAAACAATCTTAATAAACTCATGTGAGTTTTAGACCTATATGACTATTTTATTATATGCCTTTAAACTGAGAGCTAACAACACCAAACATAACCACACTCTACACTATACACACACCCACCTTCATATACTATATGCCACAAAAAAAACAAGCGGAATCTTTCTGAAACTTCTCCTGAAACCTTTAATTCAGAAAAAGACCACAACACTGCGAAAATATGCCTGGTGAACTTGTTGGAACTATGAGTAAATCAGAACTTACTAATTTGCTTTGTGGTCTTCTCGACTCAAAAATACAGCCACGAAGAGTGACAGTGAAGCAATTACAGTTGCACACCAAAAAATAATAGAGCTTAACCATCAATTGGCAAACAAAATTCTAGTTTTGAAAACAAAATACGAGATCCTAGAGAACCAAATGGATGAAATTCAAAAGAAAATGAAGAAAAAAAACTGATGCTACTAATCGCGACATAAGATGGTATGGACGAAAAAGATCTCATCAAAAATAAACTGTCGAAGCTCCTTTAGCCAAATCCGATCATTGAAAGCCGACATATTCGTGAGATAAGAACAAATAACGCAGATATGAAACAGTTTATTGTAAAGCTTGATTCAAGACAACAGGTGATTGCAGCGCTGAAGGAATTCAAATCACTACGAGGTACAGGTATCGATGTATCCAAAGATCTTTCTTTATCAATTCGAAAGAAGCGAAATAAACTCCTTGCCGTCTGCCAAAATAAAACTAAATAAGTAGAAATAAGTAAATTAAAAATACTCGTATTAAGCTATAATATCAAAGGCCTTATTGATAAGTCAATTCAAGTAGGATTTTATGAATTTATAAATAAATTTGATATTATTTTTCTGTATGAAACATTTATAGTAGAAGAAGATTATAAATTATACGAGGGCGGGTCAATAAGTCCGTGACTTTTTGAATTTCTGACCTCTTTACTGAAACAGCAACACTGCTCCTGTCAACAGGCATCTGTCAGTTGACTCCTGTCAAAATTTAAACTTGCTGCGTCAGTTAGTTTGTGTTTGACAGCTATTTTTATCAGACTACTCACTAATTTGAGGAGAAAATGGAAAAAAGTGAATTTCGTGTGCTTATTAAGCATTATTTCTTGCGAAAAAAAACCATTACCGAGACCAAGGCTAAGCTTGATAAATACTATGGGGACTCTGCACCATCGATTTCAATGCTAAAAAAGTGGTTTACTGAATTTCGTTATGGCCGTACAAGCACTGAAGATGCCGAACGTCCTGGACGTCCAGTTGAGGTCTCTACACCCGAAGCAATCGAAAAAATTCACGATATGGTGTTGGCCGACCGAAGATTGAAAGTGCGAGAGATTGTGGAAGCCGTAGGGATCTCGCATGGCTCAGTGGTTTCAATTTTGAATGATCACTTGGGCATGAGAAAACTTTCCGCAAGATGGGTGCCGCGTTTGCTCACAGTCGACCACAAACGCAATCGTGTAACAACTTCACAGGAAGGTTTGGCGTTGTTTAATCGCAATATGGAGGAGTTTTTGCGCCGTTTTGTAACCGTGGACGAAACATGGATCCATCACAACACACCAGAGAACAAAGAACAGTCAAAACAGTGGGTTTCTAAGGGTGAATCGGCGCCAAAGAAGGCCAAGGTGGGTTTGTCAGCCAATAAAGTTATGGCGACTGTTTTTTGGGATGCACGCGGGATAATCCACATTGACTACCTTCAAAAGGGAAGAACAATCAATGGGGAATACTCGAATTATGCCAACTTATTGGACCGATTCAATGACGATTTGAAAAAAAAACGACCTCATTTGGCCAAGAAAAAAGTTCTTATCCACGAAGACAATGCAAGGGTGCACACATGTGCAGTTGCCATGGCAAAAATCCATGAATTGGGCTATGAATTGCTCCCTCATCCACCCTATTCTCCAGATTTGGCTCCGAGCGACTACTTCTTGTTCCCAAACCTGAAGAAATGGCTTGGTGGAAAAAGATTTGACTCCAATGATGAAGTCATCTCGCAAAAAAAGGCCTATTTTGAGGACCTCGACAAATCATTTTTTTTGGAAGGGATAAAAAAATTGGAGAAGCGTTGGACAAAGTGTATAGAGATCAAGGGAGACTACGTTGAAAAATAAAATTAATTTTTTTATAAAAAAATCTGTGTTTTAATCCAAAAGTCACGGACTTATTGACCCGCCCTCGTATTTAAACCGTTTTAAAAACTTCGAATTTGTTTGGATTTCCGCTTTAAAACAAAATACACGAGGAAGACAAGAAGGAGATGCTTCTTTGGATACAAAAAATATAGTTCTAAACACAATATATCCTTTGAATTAGAATCGGTATATGAAATTAAACTTTTAAAAATATCAATTGAATATCAATTGAATACTACCAATTCATATCAACTGTAATAACTGGGAAAGAGATTTTGGTGCGTTGGTTGAAGCAATTGAACACTGTAAATACGACGATATGATGATCATTGGTGATCTAAATGCCAGAATAGGAAAAGAAGAGGGAAGATAAAATACATTCGAAGGTAAAGTGAGAAAATTAGAAGGGATTAAAACTGTCAGAATTATGTGATTCTCATGAATTTCATATACTAAATAGTACAAGCAGTTCAGACTCCAGTGGAAAGTATACGATCTTAGTACAACAAGGATGTTCAGTCATAGATTACTGCTTGGTACGAGGATTATGGATATCCTTAGTAAGTGATCTTGTAGTTTTGAAGCAGCAGTTGTCAGGGCATATGCCTATTGTTGCCGAGTTTGGTACTTCACCGACAGAAAGAAAAGATACAAGAACGATACAACTACCCCATAAGCTGATGTGGAAAAAATCAAATGTATCTGAGTATAGACGGAAACTCGACCTCAACTTGCAGACGACTGCTCAACTTTATATAATGGATGTGGAATGGATGACAATTTAATAAAAATTTATTACCCGCCAAAAAGCTTATAAAAAAAAATACATTTTTAAAGAAAAATGATTTGACACTGAGTGTGAAGCAGCGAGAAGAATATCTTTTGGATTGCTAAAAGTTTTTCGAAAGTTTGGAGATCAGTTCTTTAAAAGAACGTGTAGTACAAAAGCAAATACAGCTTTTAAGCAAATATGTATGAAGAAAAAGAAAAAATTTTTTGAAAACGAACTCTAAAATTGGTGAAGTGTAAAGGTACAAAGGAGTTCGACTAAAAAATTCAACTGTAGAGCACCACAAATTGGCACTCAGCTAGACGCAAGGACACTGATGAACCACTTTCAAACACTGTTGAACCCACAAAGTAGCGTACGTAGCGCCGTTTCACTTCGCAAAGACATTAATTAAAAATGAAATATTAGATGCACCTATTACACAGGGAGAAATATGTAACTTTTTGAAAAAACTTCAAGATGGGAAGGCACCTGGAGTTGATCATTTAAATTTTTTAAGTATGCGACAAGCAATTTTATCGACAAAATAGCGGTGATTTTCAATGGGATGCTGGAAACAGGTAACCTACCGCCACAGTTCAAACAAGCCATAATATATCCGATTCACAAAAAAGATAATATAGCTGATCCCGCAAATTATCGTGGAATATCTTTCCTTTACTCATCTTACAAGGTTTTCACAAAACTTTTACATGAGCGTATGTCAATTTGCATCGAAAACAACAATTTGATCAGACAGACAACATTTTCGTACTGCAAAACATTGCTTAGACACTCCTCGGACAGTTCAGTTTCAGTTTAAATGCATTTTATTTTACTGATCATTACGACTTACATTCTAACAGAAAATGCTTAAATGCTAGCTTAAAATTACTAAACAATCTTATATTAACTTACTGGCCCTACACAGGCACTCTAAGCTACTCTAAATTCTTATATCTATGTCTTTCGACTTCAATTACATTTTTTTATGATATTTATTTTCTATACTTAAGGCTAAGAAAAACATTGTTAACAAAAACTTAGCATATGGACAACATTTTGTATTTTTTATAAAAACTTTATATCTAACTTAAAATAAACCTTAGTCTTGCTAACCTACATACATAATACACACATATAAACACATAGACATTTTACACAATAATAAACATATATTAGTATATACAAAGATATGTACTAATATATATATATATTTCTTAAATGCTAACCTAAAACTATGTAAGCTGGCCATCGCTATTTACAGAGCAAATAGATTGGTCAGCTCTGCCTCATTAGTGAGGGTCTGTATTTGACGGAAACGACGACGTAACATCTTCTCCATCATTCAACCACCAGAAATGCTGGTGCTGCCGAACGACATCCCTCTTATCGCGATTCCCCACCGCCCTACTGAACCTGAGACGATCCACCCTGCCGTGTGCGACGTCTCTGTTGTAGTTGAGTCGCCTGTCCCCAGCTGTCCGAGCGACATGGAAGATTAACGGGATCGCTGATCTATCCTGGATCAACCCTATCTGATCAAAGTAGAGGAATGCTTCCGGTGGAGCGAAGCCGTTGGAGCGCACACTCTCGGGATAAAGGTAATTGGGGTAGCAAGCCCCGGATATCAGGTTATTCGTCGAGGCTATTGCTCTTGCAATGTGCCTTCGAGTCAGCTTAATTACGAAGTTGTCCAGTCGTATTTGGTTCGCCCTGTTGTAAAGGACCTCGTTAGGATAAAATTTTTTGTACTCCGACTCTGGTGTTCTGTACAAGCGAAGACAAGCCCTAAAGCAAGCCCTCTCAAACACCCGAATCTTTTCCATTAAGCTTGCTCGTACATTGAACCACACGGGACACCCAAATACCGGCATGGGCCTGATAAGATATTAATGATCTCAATTTTTGGACCTGTTCTGTACGCTATCAAGTCATCTGCGTACGCAATAGTATGGGGAAGTGAACCTATCAAGTCGCTTGTATAAATGTTGAATAGGATTGGCGAATTGACCGCGCCTTGCTGAAGACCATTTTTAATTTGAAATATTCCAACAGAAGTCACATCACCATTTTTCACGATGAACTGTCTGTTGGTTAGCATATTATAAAGAATGTACAAGAGTGGTTTACTAATCCCCAGACCAGCCAGCTTGTAGAAAAGCCCTTCTAACCATACAGTGTCGAAAGCCTTCTCCAAGTCAACTAGGCAGGCACCAGTACACTGTTTTTTGCATTTATTCCATTGGATATCGGACACCAGTTTAGACGCGGCATGTGAGATAGCATGTCCTGCCTTAAAACCGAATTGATTATCCGGAACTATATGTTTGTCCTCAACCCACTTAGTCAGAGCTCTATTGATTACTTTTTCGAAAACCTTACTGATATTCGGAAGGAGACTTATCGACCGGAGATTCGCCAGATTGGATATATCCTTTCCCTTTTTGGGGATAGGTTGAACCACCGCCGTATTCCAAAGCGCTGGATAATGCGCATTATTCATTGCATTATTAAACAGGGTGGTATAAATGTCCACCGCTTCTAGAGGAAGATGTCGAAGCACGATGTTCGGAATACCATCGGTCCCCACTGATTTTTTACTTCTGATTGTGTCGAAGATATCATGGAGTTCTTCCTTCAAAATGAATGGGGGTAGGTCACCTTCTCTGGCAATGACATTATTTGCCATATTTTCATCGCTGAACCGGGTGAAACCAGAGCCCTCGGATCGCCAGTTCTCTACTTCATTTCGAATATAGAAGTTGTGCACAAAGACGCGATTGCCCAGGTCATAATTAGGGCCAATAATATCATTGGCCTTGTATACTTCCTGGAAAGTCGCCCCTATGGCCTCAACCTTCTCCTGTGGATCCTCGATCACAAAGAAGTCGTCATCATCAGCGGCCTCAGTTGTATCAATGCCTGCTATTGTTAGTAACCGTTCGTTGTCCGTTGTCCGGGCTATTTTAAGACACTGAAGGTCGTTTTGATTTTTTCTCCGAAATAGTTTATTTATTTGCGGGAACATATTCGGGTTGCTGGTGTTTACAGCCCGAACCTTGTTGTTCCAATACAAACTTACAGCAATTCTGTAATTCTCTTTGATTAATGTTTGAATATTTTTAATCGACGACTTCAGTGTCCTAATCTCTGGGTCTTGTCTGTCTGTAAACTGTCTGTATAAGTTTTTAAGTCTTGTCAGAAGTCTACTTTTCTGTCAGTGCAGTGCGTCAATAGTAGGATTGCGGAACAGATCTTCGTTAGTCGTTTGTTGAAACCGCGGTATTGTAGTGTCCATAGTTTGTTTTATTGTCTGGTCCATTCGTTTAAGGTACTTATCGATCTCCTCGTTTGATAAATTCCTATTGGACGGTGGGTGGAGCGTGTTCGAGGAGAGTGCTCTTGTCAAGGTTGCGGAGAAGCGTGTCCATCGAGTCATACTGTAGTTGTAAGAGTATCTTTGGACAAACTCCCCCAATTCCGCAATTTCGTTGGGAACTGTGATTTCGGTGCTAAAACCGCAATGGTCTCTGTCATACACGAATGCGTGCAGACAGTTAAGCGTTTGTAAATTCGTACCTGTCAGTCGTATATGTTCGTCGTACAGTAATAGATCCAAATAAGACCCGCCTCTAGGAAACGACGGGTTATCCGTCGCTTTAAGACCGAGTCTATACATGGCATCGTGCTGACCCCACCAATCGAGTAGTAGGTTCCCTCTAGTATTTGGCAAATTATTTCCCCAATTTCTGTGTCTAGCGTTGAAGTCCCCGCCGATTATAAAATAATTCTCCCCGATTCCAGCCTCAGAAGTTGAAAAAGTGTGTCGAGCTCTGTAATGAATAAGGTGGATTGTGAAGCCCCAGATGCATAAACAGAGGCCAAGTACAGCTGCTTTCCACTGCGGAGCGGGATGTAAATGACGACGGCCTCTAACACCCGGAACCTGCGTGGAATTCTATGCCTTCTTTAATGAAGATCGCGACACCGCCTCCACGTTGGGAGCTAGGCCGGTTTCTTCTTTTAACAATATAATTATTGTACTCCAGTTCGTGCTCATCGGTTAGCTTGGTTTCGCTAGCGAAAAGCACATCAGGAGTTTGGTCTTGTAGCAATTTAAACATCGCGGCTCTTCGTTCGATCCTAATCAGGGAATTAACATTCACCGCAAGGACCTTCAAAGTTTGCTCCACCATGTGCGTACCCATTACGACATGTGTTGCGTTAAGCCCGGCAGCATTGCGTAGATCTGGTCCACCCGCTTGGCCTGTTCTTGCACCTGCTGTTGCAGCTGAGCCATATGCCCTTGGATTGCGAGCAAGATGGCCAGCATGTTAGGTGCCGCTTCTGTTGTTCTCGGCATTGGCGCCGGAGAAGCAACAGTCGCTTGCTGTGCCGTGGCCCCCCTACCTGACACCATTTGGGCGTAGGAGATTTGGGACGTAACGGTTGGTGTTTGAAACCTAACAGGTGAACGTTTGACCTCCACCTTCTGCTGCCGAGCGAGTTTTGCTTTTTTAATGTCGGCGAACTTAGGACAACCCCGATAGTTTGCGGTGTGTCCCACGTTCCCACATAACACGCACGAGAGCTGCGTCCGATCGGATGCTCCGTCCCTACCCAGAGCACACTCTTCGGAACTGTGGTTCTTTGCGCACTTCACGCATCGAGGCTGCATTTGGCAGTTCGATGCGGCGTGCCCGAACCTCTGGCCACGAACGCATTGTATAACGCCTTCGCTCCTTTTTAATTTTTCCCAGTGAACCACCTGGTAGTCTAGGACCTTGATACTCCTAAGACTATCCAGACGGCTTTCGGGACTAAGCTACACCAGGAAGAACGGCAGACCCCGTTTCTCCCGCCTGGCTCTAGCTGTGGTAAATGGCTTTACCCCCACAAATTTGAGTCCTTCGCACTCCTTCTCTTTGAGCAGTGCCAGGATCTCCTCAGGATCAGAAGACGGTTCCAACCCCTTCAGTAGCATCGAATGCCGCTTTTCACACTTCGGTGTGTATGAATAGTGCTCCGTCGTCGTTTCTTTGAGGAGCTCTTTAAGTCTCGCATAGCCCTCCACTGTATTACAGTGGATGGCATGGCGATCGTTTCCCAATCCCTCAATACTAAAATTATTACCAATGACCGACTTACATAGGTCCTTGGTAGCATTTACCTCACTCTACTTAAAATCAGTAAAAGGAACCAGCTGATTGCTCGCCCATAATAAATGTAGCACATATCTTAATCAAAATTAAAAAAACAAAACTTGAAGATGAAAGAGCTGAAATAAAATACCAGTAAAGCTGAGTCTTACTGCAGGATAATTATTGCTTGAAAGGTTTTGTGAGAAGATTTAAGTACCTACGTCGTTTTCAACGGCTTGAACAACATTATTTACAAATATCTCCTGCGTAGGTATTTTCGCTCAACTAAAAGTTCGAGGATACTTGTATGTGCTGATTTTTGCATTCACGTACCAGAATGTGGAAACATGATTTTTTCTCTTTAGCTCTTTTCTTAACGGCTTAATACATTAGAAACAGAAACATGGTATGCGGTTTGATTTGCCTGTTATATCCATAGCTACGAATGTATGTATAAATATTTGTATATAAATAAACCTGTCACCTCACGTATCATCCAAACTGGGTTGAGTGCCAGCACTTCTGGGATACACCTAATTTGAATTTATACGTGACAAGGATTAAGCTCTTACTCTTTACATGAAAGTAACGTATTTATGTATATTCTATTGAGAATGTAAGTTATATAAAACTTTAAAGAGGAATATCTGTAAATTAACCTTATGAGATACCTAAAATACACTGATTTTACCTACATTCGTATGCGGTTTTTTTTTTCTCTTAAAAAGCAAATATTAAAATTGCTGTTTTAGATTTAAACTAATTTTGTACAACACTTAACACCCGATTTTCGCTCCAGTACAAAGAAAGGTGCTCTTAAGTAAAAGTCAGTGGTGCAATTTTCTATTTCTTTAGCATTAAGTGACGCTCTAGAGGGGAATTGTTTAACATGCTGTCGGTAGTCTGAATTCGGACTTTTTTCCTTTATAAATTGAAAATGGAATATAATGCGTTTCTTGCAGTACCACCGCACCATTCGACGTTGGAAATTACTTTTCCAGAGATTTCAACTCCAAAAAATGAAAGTAAACAATTATTCTCGACGATGTCTTTAGAGCAAAGAAATTGTTGCGTGGCAATATATTGTATAAAAAATTACAGTATCCCCCATGATACCCAGTTGATATAAGGTATCCCGAATTGGTTATTCTTGTTATTTATACGAAATGCTAATGTGAGCAGGAGTATACTATAAAGCGCGGTCATAATAAACATATGTAAGCCCAGTGTGCAAGCTTTAATGATTTACAAAAAAAAACTCCTCTTGGCATAACAGCATTACTTATTTCGAGTTTGTCCACTACTGATTTCTTGGTTTGGTTAATGTGTGGAAAGCACCTACCGGAAATCTTTCTCTAGCGTCTTAAACGCGGATTACGATGTCGACTGAAAAAATTTAAGTTCGCATGGACGGAGAGGGAATATTTGTGTAATTTGATTGATGAGACTGGCATTCGCTCGGCAAGGTCTCGGGTTAAAGACATACGTGGTTGCCGCAGCTGATAACCTTGAAGATGAAAAGACGTTTAATGAATAAATCAATTATTATAACCGATTTTTATTAATTAATTAACTGGCTGATGATGCACCATTAGATTTGCATGGGAACAGCTATATCGCCCTAAATGTGAATCCGAGTAAGCTGAACAACCAAACGTCGAAAACTCTTGACGAAAAACAAAAGAAGTATAGCAACAACGAGAAATTTGGTGGCTAGACGTTCCGATTTCTACAATTTTCTTCAACAGCGAAGATTGGTGCCATTAGATGAATGAGGGTATTCGGTTAACTATTGATGATTTTCCTATCAACGCAGATGTCATCGCCAAAGGGTCATAGATTATATTCAAAACAGTTGACATACTTGCCTACCCCTGGAAGATAGCATATTTATAGATTTTAATATTTTCGGAGAAGGTTTGTTTTAAGTGTTGTTATTTTGTTATAGAGTGGCTACACCGGGCTTACTACAAAAAAAATTTAGCCAGATAACATCACGGCCACTCCGATGTAATGGCCCGGTGATTCTGCTGATGGTCCAACAGTGATGACTTTATCAAAAGAATGGCGGCGTAATTAACCCCCTACTAGTTAAATGTTATCCATCCCTCTTAAGAATTTACTAGTTAGCTGCAGCCCGAGCAAGTTTGGGAACGCATAGTAGATGCAAAACAAATGTTTCCATCTGTTATAAGGCTGATATTCATTACCTCCAATGATACAATACAAGTCTATACGTTGTAGGGGGTGCCTAGGATAATAGACAACGGCACCCTGAACTCCAGAATGGTGAGTACCTTTAAGATGGCTTTTTTTTAAATAAGGAAGGATAGAAAGCAAAGCGATGATGTGTTGGCTAACTTTCAGTAAACATCTCATTTTTTTTAGGAATAAAAGAGGAATTCCGCCAACCGAAATGTGGCACAATCTGGGTACAATAGCAGCAAAGCAAACCAGAGCAGCACAAAATTTAAAGCCAGTAATGGTTCACAAATCCCTGAAAGACGGATGTATTCTGTGCAAGCAAGCATTGGCGCTTGGTGTCGTCATCAAGACCAGACCCGTCTCTGTACAGCGACTAACGAAGGAGGAAAGCTATTTATCACAAAAGAAGCAATTGATTTACATTAGGGTAGAAGTAAATATCACGTTTTAATTCGCAGTGATATATAGCCCTGGGTAAATCTAAACTCATCAAGAGAGTGGTCTTTATCAATAGAGTGGTCTTCCTGAAGCCTCTTAGAATATCTTTTCATCACCGGACTCACCAATTTTATCCAAAAACAACTGGAGCATTTATCATTACCCAAGTCAGCAAAGTCATCTACAGGCATATTAACTATGATGTATTCTGTAAAAGGGTATGAACTTTATCGGAAGTGGATGAAGATATCCTCAGACGTTTGATTGCATTGAAAAATCAATGACGAATTCTATGAGCTGTACAGTGATATAGACTGACTTGGGGTGCGCAGCTGCAGGCAGGTAGCTAAAGACCGGTCTATCTAGAGAGGCTCAAACTCACTATGAACTGTAGCTATACTTTAGTAAGTAAGTAATGAAGAAGTGCTGATAACGACTGAAAGAAGTGCCAATTCTGCCAGAATGTAATAAAATAATACGTACAATGATGTATGTCATATATATTGTTCAAATAAATATGTAGTTCAATTGTTTACATTAGAAGTGTTTTCTGACACTTACGCGCTAGCTTTATGCAAGATATCTATCGGAGTTTACGTGAATAGAAATAATGATTTAAAAACTTTTCTCTTCCATGATAGCTATAACGTATATGGGAACGTTAAAACATGTGTCACTTTTTGAAGAGCCAGTATTATCAAATTGTTTCAATGTCAACTAAAGACAGCCTCTTTTTTGAGCTTTGAAAATTAAGCGCTGATAACAATGTCAACAAAATACAACTATTTTATCTTAACAATGCCACTCCAACCTGCCTCAACTTTATGTTTGAATTAAAATAGTCTTTTTAAAATGATAATCTCTCTTAATTAAAAACGCCTGCTGAATAACGTCTATATCTGATATTTATTCTTAAATGACTTATTTCTTATTGCCAAAAAGCCTATTCCATTTACGACGAAAAAAAAACTGATGGAGCAGTTATGTCCAAAGGATTAAATACTAAAGATTTTCAAATAAATTACCCTAATAAAATAAATATTAAAAACCAACTGGCCGTAATGTTAAGGAATAAACTCGTTGGAAGAAACCGCAACCAATTAGAATAACCAAAACAAAAGCCACATAAATTACAAATCAGTATTGAAGTCTGACAAGGGGGGGATTTAAACCTAATTCATGTAAGATAATATGCTGAAAAGTTTCTTTATCATTCCTTATGACGAAAAGAAGGAAAATGAATGAAATTTTCGGCATCTGTTCAAACAATAACCCGTCATCTGTAGGGGTTTATATTTTATTTAGGTGTTGAATATGAGTGGTATCTTTTGCGATTAAAACAGCTTACCACAGAGTTTGAGATTGGCTTCTTTGATAGACTTAATAAATAGTAGTCAAAACGTATTGTGTCCCACAGGTTTTAGTTAAAATAGGTATATATATAGGTATATAAAAATTACTGCTAAAATAAGTGATATTTTTTAACCTATCGGAAAACAACAGTTGAGTTCGAGTTTTATATTTATATAAAATTCCAATTGTACAAAACGTATACAAATATGTAATTTTTATTATAAAATAAAGCATAGCAGTTTAATTTAAACGATATGTAGATGTGTTTCAACTTGAATCTGCTCAAAAATTATGCCCACTTAAAGGCCATTCGTATTATTATAGTCTGATATTTTCACAAGGAATTGAACTGACATATGTGAGCTTTGCTTAATATACGAGTACATATAGTATATAGCTTAATACAGAAGTAAGATTTGCATACAATATAGAGTAAATATTATATATTTATCAAATTTCTATTTTTTAAAAATCGGAATCAAAAAGCTCTAATTTGAATAAACGCTTAAGAGGTATTCCAGTAAAATTCTACAACGAACAAAAGACCAAAACTTTTTGTACACAATATAGGGCTATTGTTCTTTCTTGTTTGTGTTATTTCGGCTACTGCGAATTCGGCTATTCATAATGCATAATTACGAAAAAAAAATTAAAATGAAAAATTGTACAAAACACACATTGCCTGACTATAATTTTGATTAAATATTACATTTTATAGAAATACAAAAGAATAAATTGCAACAGAAAATAAAGGACTTCATGAATTGCTCTCAAGACTACCAGGTCAGGCCTGAGACCGTATATGTGTTTGTTGAGAATAAAAATAATATAAATTTTAAGTTATATATACTGTGAGAATCATAAAATAAACACTAGAATTCAATATATTTAACCTAAAATCCTTAATCGGTTTTTTAAACTGCAATACATTATATGAAATTATGATGCCTAAATTTGCCTTAAGAGACAAACATGTAAGAAAATTGCCATATCAACCTAACAAGTAATAGGACTATGTAAAATAACTTTATATAGAAATTGAATGACAGTACATACAAATTTAAATGGAACAACCTTGTTCACTGCCTCAAAAGCATTAATTCAAAAAATTTTGTTTGCTAGGAATTTTCTTAGTTTAGGCAATACGGCCTGCCAGTACATCAAAGGGAAAGAGAACTATGTACGGACTCTTTGATTCGTTTGAAAGTCAACAAAAACGATTCGGAAGAAGTTAAATCTGACTTTACTACAAGACATATTGAAATGGAAAACCTTGATGATTATATTTATATCAGTGAAATGCCCCCCAAACCTATGTGAACATCGGATAGTTTTTATTTAAAATTTTATTAAAATTAAAAAAGATGAACAATTTATATACATATATATGTGGCGAAAAATTTGAATTAAGTATTTTGCGGGGTCTCATAACAATCAAGGGAACAGTTGAAGTATATTACATAGATGATAGCATTTTCGTCAAATTTCAAAAGACAATACTTAAGTTTTTTTCGATTTTATCAGATATGAGACTATTAAGACCTATGCAACATAGATATTACTTTTTAAGGAAAAACTGTTGTAAATAATTGAAAAAGCATATCTCAATTGTAATTATAGAGGTATCGATGAGACGTACTCAAAGCTCAAAAATGAGTACTACACTCCAAATTTCTCGAAATACATACATTCAACTGTATTTTTTGATATGTGTACAAGTATATTATTAAGTTACAAAACACCAATAAGTCTAATGAACTAGCGCACATAGATATCTGGTTTATAGACAAAAATAGTATGTTTCTGACTTATATCAACAAAATTACAAAACATGTTTTTATTCACCCTCATAAAGACAGAAACTGAATAACAATAGAGGATTATTTAAGGTAAAGGCTCTCAAATTAAAAAAAAAAAACATTGTAAAATAAATGCAAATAATGACATTTTCAATTAAAAAAATATTTTACATCATGGCACTTCTTTCGATACTCACACCAATAATTCTGTAATAGAGCGCTTTCATTCAACATTTAATGAACACATAAGATTGGTAGAGCTTAATAAAGGTAATAAATATATCAATAATACAGCACTTGTTTTCATGGTTGAGGAAATTAACAATGTCAATGTGCATTCTAGCACTATGACTTGCTTCATTTTACTTTAAGAATTTCTGAATACGAAAGTTTGAAATAGCGATTGCAACAAAGTAAAAGATAATAAGTAAGTTAAATGCAATACGAGTAGAATATTCGGGTTTTGCAAATAGGGAATTAGTGACGAAATAAGTGCGTCATATTATTCAAAATATGTTCGAAATTTGTTCGATTCAGCTGTAATTGCATGCAGTACATACAATATGTAAGCGGTAATTTTGCATACATAACTTTCATTGGAATGTATTGTATGATCTTCCCGAAAGTCTCCACTCTCATTACAGTTTCTCATCTTTCATTTACTATACGGTGAGTTTTTTTTTTTTAAACTTGAGACATCCAAATTACTCGAAAAATACGAAATATCGCGAAAAATGTTTCAGACAAAAGTCACAAGGTTCTGAAGGAGACATAAGATGGTGACCACGAGTTTGACCTTGAGCCCCATTTTCAAGGTCAAACGAAGGTCACTTTTGATTTTTTAATGGGAACCCTTATTTTTTTTGACTGATTCATAATATGCGTGAAATATTACAATTCTTTTACAAACTCGTGGTCACAATCTTATGTTCCCTTTAGAACCTGTTGTTTTTTGTCTGAAACATTTTTCGCGATATCGCATATTTTTGGAGTAATTTGGATGTCTCAAGTTAAAAAACTCACCCTGTATACTCGTATATAAGTGTGCGATAGTTTCAAGAAAGGAGGAAGTTAATAAAGAGCATTCTTTTCCGACGTGTTATTTTTCTTACTTTGTCACTCCATTACATAGGGGTTTCACAATATGAAGCACCTCTCACGTTGCATAACTCAAGACTCCAAAGAGAAGGGAAATACTAGTTTTAAAGACAGAAACAGATTCAAGCGTGAAAACAAATAATTAAAAGGAATTTCAAATATCAAAAACCAATCGAAAAAGTACACTTTGACAGAAAGATAACTGAAAGAAATTATTCATATTAAAACAAAAAAATATAAAAAAAAAGTTACTAAAACTGTAAAATTGATTATATGAAATAAGCAGAACTTGTACTTCCGCAACATAAAATATATTATGTATGTGTATCTGTTACTAGTTAGAATATACATAAGTGGATAACATACTCAATTGTCTATACAGTAAAATGTTATTAGTATCGGAGATACAAGTGATTTTGATGTCTTATTGTTCTTAATGTAAAGTACGGGTGAAATGGGCTAAGGTGATAGTATTTAATGTTGGCAATCAAAATCGAATGTTTTGCTCTACGTGCCGTGTCCCAATGCTGATCGTTTTTAAGTAAACCGAGTCGATGACATGATTCTCTGTACATTTCACATATTTCTTCATTAACCCTTTCTTAATGCTTGAAACGATGTTTGCCCTTTGACTGTGTGAAGCAACATTCGCAAATAGTACCATTCAGTGCTATTTGGATGTACACAAATACGCGACCCAATGCATCAGCATAGTGTGGAACAAAAGCACCTCGCTTTCTCCTGTAAAACATTTTGTTTGTTGTGTTCCAAGTGTAATGATTTGGAACTTCATGACACAGCAATATTTTTGCAAGATTACCACTTTGATATAATTGAATAAAAGCTGTTCAAATGCACATCATGTTGTTCGGACGTTTCGGCTGCTTTTTCGTTAGCATTTTTGATACGAGGGCGGGTCAATAAGTCCGTGACTTTTTGAATTTCTGACCTCTTTACTGAAACAGCAACACTGCTCCTGTCAACAGGCATCTGTCAGTTGACTCCTGTCAAAATTTAAACTTGCTGCGTCAGTTAGTTTGTGTTTGACAGCTATTTTTATCAGACTACTCACTAATTTGAGGAGAAAATGGAAAAAAGTGAATTTCGTGTGCCTTGCTAACCATTATTTCTTGCGAAAAAAAACCATTACCGAGACCAAACCTAAGCTTGATAAATACTATGGGGACTCTGCACCATCGATTTCAATGGTAAAAAAGTGGTTTACTGAATTTCGTTGTGGCCGTACAAGCACTGAAGATGCCGAACGTCCTGGACGCCCAGTTGAGGTCTCTACACCCGAAACAATCGAAAAAATTCACGATATGGTGTTGGCCGACCGCAGATTGAAAGTGCGAGAGATTGTGGAAGCCGTAGGGATCTCGCATGGCTCAGTGGTTTCAATTTTGAATGATCACTTGGGCATGAGAAAGCTTTCCGCAAGATGGGTGCCGCGTTTGCTCACAGTCGACCACAAACACATGTGCAGTTGCCATGGCAAAAATCCATGAATTGGGCTATGAATTGCTCCCTCATCCACCCTATTCTCCAGATTTGGTTCCGAGCGACTACTTCTTGTTCCCAAACCTGAAGAAATGGCTTGGTGGAAAAAGATTTGAATCCAATGATGAAGTCATCTCGCAAACAAAGGCCTATTTTGAGGACCTCGACAAATCATTTTTTTTGGAAGGGATAAAAAAATTGGAGAAGCGTTGGACAAAGTGTATAGAGCTCAAGGGACACTACGTTGAAAAATAAAATTATTTTTTTATCAAAAAATCTGTGTTTTAATCCAAAAGTCACGGACTTATTGACCCGCCCTCGTAACTAATATTTTCTATATGTGGATAGATAATTTTTTTAATTGTTAGTGCATTTTTCCTTTAAAAAACGTGATAAACTTGAATGAAAACTTACAATCGCAAACAATACTTAAAATCACCACCAAATTTCACGAAAACAAATATTTTTACTATATATTATATTTTTAATACTTTTTAATTTTATTATTTGACAGTCTTTATTATTCGCCAATTTCACACTAATGTTTTTAATTTATTTGCGAGTAACCTTTTTAATAAGATTGACAATTTTTGAATTGGAAAAGTCGAAAATGGACTTGTGAATGGACCGAATGAAACTAATGCATTGTTTTGGTTGTCTAAAACCATCTTAGCATTATTGTCTTTCAAATGAAACCAGTTTGGGGCACATCGTTTGGATGGTTTCAAAGTAATACATACAGTCTTAATCTTTTATTAAAATCATTTTGACATTGAACTCCATACGCTTCAGGTCAATAGCTTTTACTAGTTTTAGTTCCGAATTTGTAATTTTGAGTTCCTCACTCTTCATTTCCAAAATCGCTTTACTTTGCTCTTGCTTTTCCTGAATGTAGACTTTATTTCCCGTCCCTTTTATCAAGTAGTTTCATTTAATTTTTTAGTGGGCCATTCGCATTTAAAATGTTGGTTAATTTGTCCCACTGTTGTTTTTGGGTGATTCTTCCAACGCTGGACATGGTGTTGAACGACTTCGCCAATTCTAAGTTTTGCAAATCGCATTATCACCTTTTCGTGGTGCCCCCTGGATAGCTTCTTATATTATGAGTGTCCCTAGTTTGATTGTACATGTGTAATTGGACACTCGAAACTGGGAGAGCACAGTCTTGTGAACTCTAGTGAGCATGGACTGTACCAAACGAGGCTGATTCTGCTCTACTTATGACTTAAATAAGCATCTTAGATGTGGAGAAGGATCCCTTTGAAGGAGGAACTATGACGAAGGAACCCCCAGGATAGAGTCGTCGGCGTTAAAAACCGAACGGCGAATTGCGAGCCACTTCAGCACATTTTAAACCCAGGTCCATAAGGATTTCTAGGACTAGTCGCGGTTCTGGAAAAATGGTGGCGGAAGAGCCAATTATGAGCCAATGGCAGCTTACTTACCCTCGAAGAAGGATACTGGCACCCCCCACCCCCCCACCCAATGTCCGTGGAGCACAACTGGTTCTATCGGGGGTAGCGCGTAGTATAAATTTCCCAACCGCGAAAGTAATACTGCTTCAAACCCAAGACACGGACCGATATAATGTTGGGCATCAAATTTCGGTTCTGGACTTGGAAAAGAGATGCAGAAGCCCTTGGACGTTTCGAGAGGAAAATAATACGTGTTATTAACCACGAACTGTACGGGCTGTAATGCAACATCAGCATAGTCAGACGTCTACGGACTCAACACCTAAGTTGGCACCACAGCTGCGGCCCGAATAATCTTTGGAGCAGAGGACCAGAGGAACAATCTACAGTTGTCCCGAAAGATGAAGGATTAATTCAAATCGTAGTTAGCAAACAATTTTATTTTGCTCATTTTTTTATATATCTTCTTTTTAATAATACACCAAAAACACCTCACGAACGTGAAAATTGACTCAAAAACGTAATACAGAGTTTCAAAACGGACTTTTTATGTCAGTTCATCAGCCTTGACAACGAAATAACAACAACAATTGTATTGCGTTTCCAAGACTAAAGAAAAATTTGATTATCGTCTTACATAGAGCAACTTCCGCGCGGCAGGTACCTTGTAGTGAGCGTCATCTTCAATGACGCCGGTGCGGAGGCTTAAGCCGCAATGACTCAACTGACCACGGTCGGCTGAGGGGTGGTGAACTGAGAACTGCCAGGCCTAATTCCAGTGGTGGTGTGAGCAGATAGCAAACCGTGCCGAAGGATGCAAGATTTGGGGTAAAACCAACCGCATACGAGCTCTCTCAGGCGCCTTGGCGCGGGCCTGTTATACTGAGCCTTACCCAGGTATGGCGGCGCTGCCTGGGCTGACCTTTATTTCCGGCCATACTCGAGGGAACAAAACTAATTAATAAAAATTGGAAAACAAAAAAACAAAAACATTGACAAAACAAGCAATCCCTGTCCAGGAAGAGCTAGGTGAGTAAAGGCGATATATCGACTTCATCCACCTCCCTCTTGGCAAGGGCATTGGAAGAAGCTGAGCTTCTGGCTAGCGATGGTGAGGAGTTCGAAAGAACACTCACTAACACCAGCAATATCACCAGTGAGCAGGCTGGCACTCATACTGGCGATGAGCAGGGTAAAACCCCGATGGAGGAAGCCAAAGTAACTGGGACATCCGCTGCCGAGGCTAACTCCGTAAATCGGAATAAACAGGGCAATGTGGCGGGGATGGAAAAGGTAGGACCAGCTGGCTCAGCTGCTGCGCCTGCCACTTCCATCGCCGCTACTAAGGGTGCGAAAAACGTACACCAAAGGGCAAGGGCGAAACGTAAGGTAGCAAAGTACGAAGGCTGTGATCCCAACAGCGACGACACCGCGGAGCTGAACAACGCGAAAAAGGTGAAGGCCGGTACTTTGCCCGCTTTGCTTCATAAGCGAATAAATGAAATGACGAGCTTCTCGTGCCTGTTATAAACGAGCTGGAACCATGCGGCCCCCTGACAATCGACCAGTGGAAAAACGTTGAGGAGAAGTTCCAAGACGCCCTATGTTATTCACCACAGGAAACGGGGAACTTCAATTCGATGGCGCTGGTTGGGAAGGCGGACGCAAGGTTGTAGCTTGTGGAGATAAGCCTTCCGTCGACTTCATAAGGCGATATATCAAGGGAGTGTGCGATGCCTGGGAAGACATCAAGCTAAAATGCACAACGGTGGCAGAGTTTATTTCATTTCATTTATTTATTTAATTCGTGTGTACAAGTAAGACGTTGTCTTTTATAGTACATAAATAACAAGATAAATAACATTAACAATTCTTCAATGTAATATATAAAAAGAAGAAAAAAGAAAGAAAGAAGTAGAAAAAGAAATAGTAAGAGAGTAAAAGAAAGAAGAGCATAAAAAGGGGTTTGAAAGGAGGTTAGATCGATGAAAAAAGGAAAGTATAATTGTTGTAGTCAGAAAAAGTATTTAAATGCGGCAGTTTTGAACTTGTTAGCTTCCATTATTTACTTTGTCGCTGTTGGAAGAGAGTTCCAAAGTCTGGGGACGTGAATGAAGAAAAGGCAAGGGGAGTTTGAGTAGTTAGAACTAGGCGTTATAAGATTCATCGTTCTGGTCGATTGCGCAAATTGAAGCTTATCAAATAGATATTTAAGCGATCTTTTATATATAAGTTTATGCATAAATTGGCAGCGCCTTATCTTATGAAATTGTTGAAACGTAAACCCAGAACCAATTAATGATATTGAGATACATGGGCATAAAGGTTCAACCCATATACATATCTAATTATAGCATTGAACGCAACCAGCAATTTGTGTTCTGAGTGGGAGTCAAGCTTACAGTAATCAGTTATGGAGTAATCAATAATGGGCACAAACAGGGATTTTTACAAGTTCAAGTTTCGTGCATGTTGGGGTAAAACTGGAGGATAACCCGAGCTTACGCAGGCCAGCATAGATTCGACCAATTGCATAATTTACGTGGTCATGAGAAGAGAGTAATCGATTCAACTTGAAACCAAGATTTTTTACAACGTTAACGAACTTGAGTTGCCTGTTATTTAAGAACACTGGTGATAGTTCATTCGTATTGCATTGTTTTTTGGAAATCAGCATCATCTGAGATTTGTCTTCATTTATTCTTACTATTAGGTCCTCAATCAGACCAATAGGCCGTAATAAATGAATCTGGGCATCATCAGTACTTAGTTCAGATAAAAAATATCGTTTCTTAGCTCTTCGCGTTACAGAGGTTATATATATAGAGTATAGCTTTTCACGGCTTGGCATTTCGAACCTCAGACGTGAACCAAGGGCAAATACCGTTTTGAACGGCAACTGTCTTTAATGGAACATGCCTATTAAAAAGGTCAAGTAGTAGACTTTGCAGATGATTGACTTTATCGTTGATATTTGATGCATAATAGGAATTACGCTATGGTAGTTGGCTGGCATCCAGTTGCAAGTTATAGTTGTCTACAGAAGAAAAATCTCTACCAAAACGTGTAGCATAGGAGTTAACTATCGACAAGCCACAAGCAGCAGCAGAATCTAAGTGTAGGTGACTTTTGTAATCACATTTTGGAAGATCATAATTGAGATCACCACAGATTACAATGTGCTCATATTAAGCAGTAAACTCCTGAATTGCAGAAAACAATGTCTCCAAAGAATAACAGCGTTTTGGGTTATAAGCAACGCCAAGAAAACATTTTGTATTGCCATCATTAACGTCCAGCAAAAGATATTCTATTGCGTCTCCTTTAGACCTCTTAAGTTCTCTACAGTTGAGAGCAGTACTGTAGTATACAGCAACTCCTCCACCAGATGTAGTAGTAACTCTATCATTACGAAGAAGTTAATACCCCGGTATTTCATATAAAAGATCCACGGCATCGTCATCTTCAAGGTCAGACCATAACCGGGTTTCAGTAATACATATAATATCGACCGCAGAATAAACAAAAATATTTTTTATGTAGTCTAATTTGGTAAGCTAAGAGCGTTTAGGTAGCAGATTTTAAACCCTTCACATACTCAAGACAAAATGTTAGTCATTGACCGCACTGCGACCCCATACTCATTAACACCAACAGACGTTGATAGATTATTTAAGTGCATCATTGCAGCATAAGACAAGGACAAATAATAAAAGCAGAATGTAAACAATCAACAAGCATTCTTCGAATACATAATAGTAACAACAACAACTATAGGAAGTGAGTAGAGTACGAATAATAGTATTGATCGGAAAGTAGACATGATAGAAGGCAAAAGAAAAAAGATATAATAAGAAAAAAGGAAAAAACAACACAATGCAAAATATTGTGTTGTAAAAAAGAGTCCTCAAGAGAGTTTCGTTGTTGACAGAATCTTCGTTTCGGTGTCATCTTCACTTTTCTTAACATAAACCAGTCCATTGCGCGTTCTTGCAGAAGAAAGTAAACCCTCTCTACGTTAACGCAGAGCATGTCGCAATAATGAGCTATTATCTAGCGTTAAACTCTCATGGATGTAAATGCGTCTGTTAGGGGTGGTGTTGTTGACATCAGCCGTCATCGTAGAGCTGATTATAAGTTCTGCAAGTGTTAAACCTCTCTTTGCTCGAAATGCACCAAGAAATGCACTTTGCTCGGTGTGCGAAGAGGGTCTGATAAGCAGCGGATCATCGGTGGATTTGGTTTTTAGGTGAAAAGCATGGAAATGTGGTGAAATTTGGTGATTTAGACTTGCAGCAATATTTTTTACCAAATCAATGGGATTTTCGTTTGGGTTACGTGGTATGCCGCGGACAGTCACGTCACGAAGCCGTTCTTTACGTTGGAGGTCCGCTAATTCCTCTTTTAATCTCCGATTGTCATCCCGTAGCTCTGATATGTCGCTCTCAAATTGTTGCACTTTTTCGTTAAGAGAGGCGATGGCGTCGCTGATTTTCTTATTAAACCCTGAAAGCAACAATTTAAATTTCAGCATTAAACTATCCTCCAGTTCCCGAAGTTGTTCTGACAAGGATGATTTTTTGTCGAGAAGCTTAGGTTGTGAGTGGGACTTCGGTTGATGCAAATCTGCTGGCGTTTGATCTGGCGTAGATGCAGAGGCCACAGCAGATTTTGCTTTGAGAGCTTGTCCGCGTGTGGTTGACATAGTGCGTTAAATTGATGGTCAGTAGCAGAGATAAAAAAAATAGATTTGTTTAACTTTCTTTGGCGTGAAAGTAAAAGTAAAACACTGAGTAACAAAATAACAAATGTATTCAATTGAGTACTATGATTTTTAACTTTAGTATAATAAAAAGGCGGTTAATTTTCCCTTTGGATCAGGAGCATATTAAAAACATGTCTATTCACTTGACATTTCACAATACAACCCTAAGTACACTCTGCCGATGGCTTGGCTATGGGTCCCTACATGTACCCCGAGAAGCTCCTAGGACTGCTCCATATGCAAAATCAGGAGTTAAGAGCCGATACATGGAAAATCCTTAAAACGGGGCCAAGGCGGCAGCAAGATACAGTATGGCCAGGTTGATGGTCAAGCCATCGACCAAGGGCAACGATGAGGAGGAACCCCCCAAAGATGATGGAAGTGCTACAGATAAACCTGCGCCACAGTAAGGCAACGAAGGCCTGTCTGGTGGAGTATATCGCCATACTCATACAAGAGCCATACAGCCATACTCATACAAGAGCCCTGGATCAACGAGAACAATGCAATCCAGGCACTCAGGTTAAACAATTATGACTTGTTCTTTTTGCCAGAAGGTAAGATTAGGACTTGCATCCTTATCAAAAAGCAAATAAAGGCATTTCTTTTGAATAATTTCAGCTCAGGTGATCTGACGATGGTAATTTGTGAGAGGGAGTGTGGCAAACCACTTTGTCTGACCTCGTCCTATCTACCCTACGACTCTGGGGTAGTCATCTCGGAGAAGTTAAGGGACTTTAGCGAGGCAGAAAGACCGGATGCTGGTGGTGGGCTGTGACGCGAAAGCCCATCACACACAATTGGGAAGAGGAGACACCAACACGAAAGGTGAGTGTTTGTTTGATTTTATTTTATTATCCAACCTCACTTTTTGTAATAGGGGGAATTCACCCACATTTGTGGCGAAAAACAGGCAGTAGGTGATAGATATTACTCTTGCCTCAGATACAGAAGGGTTAGGTATTATTGATTGGAGAGTAGTCGACGAAGCGTCAATGTCTGATCACAGATGGATACGCTTCAAGGTGAACTTCCAGAATAGGGCACGTAGTTTTCAAAGGAATCCCAGGAAAACTGATTAGGTCAAGTATAAAGAAGTGGTAAACACACATCTGGAGACCCAATCAACCACCTGCGATAACATTGATAACTTAGACAGGCCGGTAGGAAATCTAAATAGGGTACTAAAAATGGCGTTCAAGAAAGCTTGTTAAGCTAACCGAGCACCTAAAAGGGCCCAGCAGAGACGGTGGAATAGGAAAATAGGTCTTAACAGGAAAGAGGCAAGGCAATTCTATAATAGAGCGAAGCTTTTCAGATGTCACACTACGTGGAATGAGTACTACGATTGCAAGAGGCAATTCAAGTACCGCGTTAGGAAATCGAAAAGGGCGTTATGGCAGAGGTACTGCGAATCCATTATGGCAACAGACGAAGTTTTGAGGTTACGCAAAATGCTTTTTAAAGAAGCGAGCGTCCCAAGCTTCCTCAGGAAAAATTACGGAACATGGGCTGAAAGCAGCTAGGAAGTCCTAGTAACGTTCGTGGAAATCCATTTCCCTGGATTCACATTATCAGCTGACTCCGGGTTGCCACAGCACACTGATGACATCAATCTTTCCCTCTCCGAAGGGGAGATTGGCGTTCTTATTAACAAGAAAAAAATACGGTGGGCGATTTAATCCTGTAAACCGGCCCGGATGGCATTCTACCCATTATGCTGCAGAAAGCGCCGGAGGTAGTCATCCAAAATATTATGGAAATTCTGAGACACAGTTTAAGAACAGGCTTTATTCCAAAAGCATGGAGAGAAGTAAAGGTAGTTTTTATACTTAAGGCCGGCAAGCAAGGGCACCCAACAGCAAAAGACTTCAGACCAATAAGTCTGTCATCTTTTATGCTTAAAACCTGGAGCGTTTGCTGGAAATTCACATCAGGAACAGATGCAGTAACGGTTTTTTGACCGGGTCACAGCAAGCCTACATGAAATGCAAATCAGTGGAAACCATGAGGTGGTGGGGAAAATCGAAAGAAGTCTACACTTCGGTGAGTTTGCGATGGCGGCCTTCCTAGATATAGAAGGGGCCTTCAATAACGTAAAGCTGAGCACCATCAAAGGTGCTTTAGTAGACGCAAACATAGAACAAGGGATAACAAATTGGAACTGCAACATGCTTGCAGGTAGTGTAATAAACTGCTCCATTGGACAAAGCTCGACTAGAATGTCAGTGACCAGGAGAACCCCTCAAAGGGGAGTTATATCTCCACTCCTTTGGGTACTGGTTATAAATTACATTCTCAAAAAGCTTAGTTCAATGGGCATTAGCACCACAGCATACGCGGATAACGTGGTCATAATAGTGCAGGGAAAATACATTTTAAGTGAGATCATGGAGCTTGCCTTGAAGATGATCAGCACTTGGGCAGGCAGCTGTGGTCTCAATGTCAATCCTTCCAAAACGGAACTGGTTCTTTTTACCAGAAAGTACAAGATACCGCAATTCACACTGGCAAAACTCGGCGGAATGGAGCTGTCCCTTTCAGATAGTGCGAAGTATCTTGGCCTGATTCTGGATAAGAAACTTAATTGGAATCTAAACGTAGCGGAAAGAATTAAAAAGGAATATAATGCTCTTTTCATATGTAAAAGCACTGTGGGAAAAATTTGGGGCCTTAAGCCTCCTATGGTGTACTATCTATATACGGTAGTAGTGAGACCCATACTGACATATGGCGCACTAGCATAGTGGACAGTGACAACTAAGAAAACGACCTACGGAAAATTAGTGGCGGTTCAGAGAACGGCTACCATAGCCATTACAGGAGCGCTCCGTACCACCCCTACGGCAGCATTGGACACCTTCCTACACCTGACACCGCTTGATTTACAGATAAAAAAAAAATTACTGGCAACAGTGCGATTCGACTCACTAATCCGGGTCTTTTCAAAAGCAGTAGCTTCGGACACGACACAATCCTGGAAGAGCTACTACCAGGCAATATTATTAAAACGGATGAAATCCCTTCCTTAATCGATTTCGACATTCCGTATGATATATTATATCCGGAGAGGAAGGACTGGCAACAAAACGCAGTGATAAGATCAAACAAAATTTCAGTTTTCACAGAGGAAGGAACAGGTTCCGATATCTTCTCGGCTACCGGACACTAGCAGTGTGTTCCAATCAGAGGTTCAAGCTCTCCGCAGGGCGGCTGAGCTGATGCAGATTAGATCGGTATCTGGCAGAGATATCGCTATCTACATCGACAGCCAGGCCGCTCTTAAGGCAATGGAGTCAATCAACATTAACTCCGACACAGTCAGGGGCTGTCGCACAATGCTCAAAGCATTATGCGTTCAGAACAGGGTGAGACTATGCTGAGTGCAGGGACACTGCGATATAGAAGAAAATGAACAAGCAGACGACCTTGCAAGAGGAGGGCAACTCGACAATAGTGAGGTTGCTGATGTAAAACCACCCCTCTGCACAGTAAGGGGCACTATTGAGGAAAAACTCATAAAGGCCGCCAGGATAAGGTGGTTGAACCTGGAAGGACATGGGGTATCAAAGGCTCTATGGCCACTTCTCGACAGTAACAGATCTAAGAAGCTTATTAAGATAAATGGGGATAAGCTTAGGACACTAATAGGAATACTAACAGGATACTGTCTACTGCTGAAACACGCAAAGGGACTAACACTGACAAATACGGACACTTGTAGATTCTGCGAGGATTTACAAGCGGTTGAGGACATAACACACATATTGTGTGAATGTGAGGCAATATCGCGTAGCCAAAGGAAATTCTTAAGAAAATACTTCTTGGAAAACTTAGACGAAATAGACGGTACTGACTTCAAAGGCCTTCTTGGCTTTTGTAGAGAAATTAGGTGCTTTAATAGGGAAACAGTTTAGGTTTTCTGCAATTTGGAGTTGGTCCTAACTGAACCCACATGGCACACCCTATTTTTTCCTAACCTTCCTTCCTGCATAGAGCAAAGTGTAGTTGATAATCAAAAACTGAGTCATGCCTGTCAGGGAAATCTAGTACAAAAATACTTTTAATTTAAAATCTATTATGTTATTATTATCTTTAATAAACCTTCTTCTCCATCTTATTCATATGGTGCCGAAGCCCTTCCACCAAAGCCGTTAGTCATCGAATATAACAAAGACATGGCACGAGAATAGAAACTCTGGAAGCAACAATACCCGTATTTCGAAGTAGCTGCTGGATTGCTGTTAAACCTTAAAAAAATTCAACTTGCGACAAACATATCCTCAATAAGTCATGCAGGCATACTCATATACAGCTCTCTCCCTGCGTTCGCAACGGGGACTAAAGCAACATTAGCTCAGGTAAAAAATAAATTCGAACTACACTTCTCTCCAAGGCTAAATGTCACATTCGAACGTTACAAATTTAACAAGATAAAGCTATTCAACAATTCTGACATTTTCGTAAAGAGCTGTCCGTCGATTCGGGAGGATCAATATTCAAATCGTCCAAGGTCTGAATCCCAACCAAATTTAGGCCCGAGGTGCTTAAAAATATTCATTGCGGTCATTGCAGTTGCGCCAAATGCATTAACATGGCTAGACAATCAATTTGTTGGCCCCGGATGAGTCAAGATATTTTTAACTATGTAAAGAAGTGTGCCGTATGTCAAGTTCATCAACGTAGAAATGCAAAGCTAGCAATTGGCGAAACAAAAAAGCAATTCACGGCTTTAATATCGGACCTTCAGATCTCTTTAAGTTTCAAGGAAACGACTACTCTGTTTTTACTGACAGTTTTTCTGGATTTATTAAATTTAAATTTCAAGAGCTTAATACAACTATAGCAAAAATTGTCATCCAGTTTTTAAAAGAAATACTTTCCGTCTTCGGAACGCCTCGTACGCTAGATACAGATAACGGACCACAATTTCTGTGCATGGCGTTCAAAAATTTTGCAAGAGATTCGAAAATAAATCAGATCAGCAGTGCAGATCGCGAAAAAATATCCTAAAAAAATCACACAAAGACAATATGGATATCCATCTCGGACTTTTAAACTACTTGAATACACCACACGGCGATGGCGGTTGCGCGATAGTTAGCTCATTGGACTATCACGCAGAGAGTCACCCTTTCGGCGGGCAATGCCAAACTCCCGAAAGTAAAATTGCCTATGAAAAAGATTCTAAGGAGTGCCGTTCGGATTCGGCGATAAACCGTAGGCCCCTCAGATGTGACACAAAAATGACAACATGAGCAACACAAATGAGTGTCAAGAAGCTAGCCCATACCGGGCTGCCACAGTGTTTTTTTGTTTTTTTTAATACACCACATGGAAGCCTCGGTTCACCACCAGAGCATTTATTTAGACATAACATACGTAGTCTCTTTCTAGTAACAGAAGAATCTCTTCAATCTTAAAATACATACAATTTTTTTTTTAAATTTTCTTCGCAACGAAAGGGAAAAGCAGGCTGCATACCATAAATCAGTAACAAGGAACAGTGGACACGCAATCGTCCAAGGCCAAGTTCATCCCAGATCATATATAATCATTAGGGACAATGGAAATTTGTATCGACGAAACGTATCAAACATGCGTCCATCGAAAGCAAACATCTATGTAAGTTCAGCAGTGTGCCCGAATAGCTCTTCTTATTTATCTCCATCATCGTCATCAACATCACTGCCACCACGAGATCGATCGACCAACACAACACGCCTGTCTCGCAAATCAGGGGGATGAGAACATGCCTGTCAACGAAATCTAGTAAAAAAATACTTTTAATGTAAAATCTTTTATGTTATTGTGTTGCAACTTACCTATGAAGGTAAAAAAGTGTAGAAATGTAAAGTTCGGTTGGATGTGACGATTAATTAAACCTTAAGCTACAACCTAACGATTTTTTAAAAATATTATTACATGTATGTTATTTTTCAAAATTAGCATATAATCGCTTGGCGCCATCACGACAATATAAGTGAGCTTAGTAAATCTACTGTAATAGATTACTATAACTATTGTCGTGAAATAGCCGAATAATAGCATCTCACATCGATGTTAACATTGGGGGCGAAGGAAAAACTGTACAAATCGACGAGACCTTTCTTACAAAAAGGAAATACCACAGAGGCCGTGTAACCGAACAAATGAAAATCGTAGTGTTGGGGTTATTTTGTAAAGAAGATAAGGTCGGAGGACTTGTGGCCTTATATACACAAATACGTTAACCCCAACAGCAGTCGTATTTGTACCGACAGCGCACGCCAATACATAAATATTGAGAAAATGTTCCCCACTTCTACGACTCATGAAATTACAAACCACAGCAAAGGCGAATATGTTGACAAGACCGATGCAACCAATACTATAAATGATATTGAGAATCAGAACAAGCTTCTGAAAAAATCTATTTTATGCCGCAATACAACGCAGCACCTTCACCAATGTATGACACTTTTATTTTACCGGAAATACTGCCTTGAAAAAAATTATAAGGACGACATGGGCTCCCAAATCACGGAATTTTTAATTGGCTACTCTTAACTAACACCTAACTTACTCACAAACTGACTGACTGGGATGCGGAGTGCAATGCAAATCTACCTCCTCGTGGTGCATTCTGGCTCACACTAAATGATTTGCTGTACTTTACTTACAAAGACGACCCTATCATCAATATTAATCCTCAAAGTGAAATCACCATAAATACCAAAAAAAAAACGTCTTATAAAAAATAGTTTTAGTAATTTTAAATTTTCTCAAAAACTAGAATATATAAAGCCAAGCGGTTTTTGTGTACGATTCAGCATTGATATGCGCATTAATACAAAAAACCAATTGGCCACATCATCTTACAATTTTGAATAATATTGATTTAAAGAAAACAATTTAATTTTTTACCAAAAAATTAAGTTTGAATGCCAATTATTCAAAAACTATTCACACGAATAATTTGATCTAAATTTTATATTAAAGAGCGAATTTTAGGCTTTCAAATCCTGTATAGTACTATATTGTAAGTGTTGTGTTCTTTCCCATTTTAAGTCATAGTAAGTCCCATAGTAAAAAATGCTAGTTTTTAACCCCTCTACAAAATACCGTTATTAAATCTTGGCGCCAAAGTTATCGTACTCTCCCCTAAAAAGGAACTGCGCAAGTCAAAACGACTATCCGATTTCAAGTAATGAATCACTCAACCTGGTACTGAATACCAGTATCAATGTACTTTGCTCTCTATTCACGTCCAGTAACAATTTTATTAGTACCTACTATTACAGCCACGACTAAGACTGATGGTCTGATTACAACAGACAAGCTTCTAATGGCGCCAAATAGCTTTAAACTATACAAGTCTGCTGGGACGGACTGTGCAAAGGTTCTTTGCAATATGTTAATATACGAGTATGTATATATTTATAAATATATGTACGCACATACTTATAAATATATAAATATATATTAATATATATATATTCCACATAGTGGACAAGTAAATTATTTGGCCGCGGTTATATTCTGAGTAAACTAGGTGTCCTTTCCATCGACAACACAACGTCACAACATTGATTTGGCAAAGACTCTCAAGCCAGCATCAGTTCCACATCCTTTTTTGGCTGGAAGATGCCTTCATGGACACAAGTCAATTCATTTCTATACGGATGAATTTTAGACTGAGAGCAGGATTTGGGGCGGCCTCTTCTTTCGCCGCTTATCCGAAAGGAAAACAAAATTCCAATTTCGTTTCGTCTAAGATATTGGGGCTCAAAATTTGTTCACGATCGAAGAAATGCGGGAATACTTTTAAAATTTCATATTGGACTCCCTGCTAGTGGTCCCCTAATTATCAAGACTTCATCCATCAATGACGTAATGACATAAACGGGGGCAGGGCAAAAACTGATCTTATTGCAAACGTCTTTAAATTTATGGGCTACTGAAGATTGTAACGATCTCACCAGTTAAAATCGTACCTGAAAATACTTTACCTACTTTACTTACTTATTCCAGGTCATTGGAATATGTTTATGGGTAACCTCGTTTAAAATATAGTTATTACCCACTTCGTTTTGTTATTTTACTTTTTGGAATTATGGGTAATATATTTTTATCAGCCGTCCTGACAGTTTGATCGACCTCGATCATTTCACATTGATTGGACTTAACACATAACTTATATATGTGGCGGACGACTCGACTAGACTTCTAATTTAACGAATATTCTCAGCCTCTTAAACGCCTTCATAGGGCAGTTGGGTAAGGGGACAATTCTAGATGTATCGAACAACATACCTATCATGTGGCAAAACTTTGTGAATGACGTAAGGTCCTCCGAATTTTGGAATGAGCTTCTTATTAGAACTGGCAATAGTATTAACATTTTCAATTACCACGTAATCGCCCACCAGGTAGGCACGGGCTGGTTGGTTCCGTTCCTCAAAGTAACGAGGGTTATATTCCAGTACCTAATGTGTTGCCCTTGACGCTTCCCCCTTTAGCCCCTCAAGGTCCATTGTAGACGAATTCAGACCTTTTCCGTTGAGGAATTCGGGAAGTTCAAGCACTAAAATGCCACGCTAATCAACCCCCAACAAAAGTCTACTGGGCGTGGTTCGCGTTGACCTGTGAACAGTATTGTTTAGTGAATACTCAACTTGGGGTAAGATATTTACCCAATCAGAATGCTGCACGGAGTTCACTTAATTTTCCTAGCCTCTTTCCTAAAACTTGATTCACCCGCTCTACCTGACCGTTGGCCTGAGGGCGATTGAACAGCAACCTTGACATGTGTAATGTTCCGATCGAGAAGAAAAGCACTGAACTCCAAGGACGTAAAGCACGTACCTCGATCCTTAATTACCCTTAGAGGCCTACCATAATACTCAAAATACCTGTTAAGAGATGCACACACTTCCCTAGTACTCATGTCGAGATGACGGGGTACAACTTAACGTACTGAAGGCATCAACAACTAGAAGTATGTGTTTTCTTTTCGACGTTACAGAGGGAAGAGGTCCGAAGTAGTCCAAATGAATGGTATAAAACGGTACGGGTTCTTTCGGAATATTAAAGATGTTACGTTCGCGTGAATCCACTGACGACGAGTACATGATACACTTAATACAATTTTTCGTAGACTTATCTATTTTTTCCTTCATCTTCGGAAACCAGTAGTGCATGCACATCTGGTCATGACACTTCAATACCCCCAAATGACCAATCTTCTCGTGCACATGGCGGATTAGGTTAACCTCTAAGTCCGAAGGGACGTACATGCGCAGTCTACCACTGCGATCTTTCCGGAAACTATCGCTTCCTGAAGGGTATAATGCTCCAACTCCTCTGAACATAATCTTTCTCGGAGACATAGAATAACAGGGTCTCCACTTTGCGATGCCCTCAACTGCAAATGAATATCCTCGGAGTTTATTGCCGGCACTTTGCAACACCGGCTAAGGGCGTCGGTGTGAGCCATCTTGACACCGCTTCGGTGTTTGATCTTGTAGTTATAGTTTTTCAATTCTAGCGCCCATCGTGTTATCCGCGGCCTTACACTCTTTTTGTTCAAGGTTAGCGTAAGGGAACTGCAGTCAGTTACCACAGTGAAAGGGATTCCTTCCAGGTACACCCGAAAGCGCCGAAGGGCCGATATTATAGCTAGCGTTTCTAGCTCAAAACTATGATATTTGGCTTCTTGAGCAGAAGTACTTTTGGAAAAATTGGCTACCGGGTGGTATATACTGTCATCCTGCCGTTGCAAGAGGAACTCGCGCCGCAATGCAATTCCGTTTCGCGGGTCGGGTCATATATTGCCAGAACGAGTGAGGACGTTAACCTATTTTTTAATTCCCGGAAGGCGTGCTCGCAATCGGAGGCGAAAACGTAAGGCTTGTCCTTTTTAAGGAGGTCATAAAATGGTGGGGTTATTCTAGAAAATGAACTAACAAATCAGCGGAAGTAAAAACTAAATAGCAGAAAAGAATTACAATTCTTAAGGATAGGATACTACCTAATGGCCTTTAGACGGGAATCACTTGGTTTTATTCCCTGTTGCGTCACGCTATACCCCAGATAGTCTATCTTTGAAAAAATAAACCGACACTTGGAAAGTTTCAATTCATGTTCGTTTTCTGCATGGCACTCCAAAACACTTCCCAATAAGCGTTGATGATCGGATACATTGTCACTCGCAATAACGATATCGTCCATATAAACGACGATTTGCTTAGAGTCAGTCAAATTACGGAAGATACGAGAGATAGAACGTTGGAAGATACTTGGGGCATTCTTAAGACCAAATGGCATCTTGAGGTATTCGTATTGCCCTGTCGGAGTAACAAAAGATGTCAAGTGAATTGAGTCTGATGCAACCTTTACTTTGTGGAAACCACTCTTGAGGTCGAGTAACGTGAATACTTTCTTTCCTGCGAAATACTCGAGTCAGTCTTTGATCAGAGGAAGGGGATAGTTTTCTTTAATAGTGTACTTATTTAGGGCGCGGTAGTCTACACAAAACCACGTCTCACCTGACTTTTTCTTCGTCAGGACATTTCATAATTCAGATGGGTTACTTTCGATTTATCAAAATTCGTATGACTATCGGAGATCACTTTTCCCACCATTTTAAAGTTATTGCAATAAGTTCAGGCTTTACTACCAGCTCATCATACTGCTCTATTTCTATACCAAAGATCTCGTATTCTTTCGCGCTATCAACCGTACATAAAGCAACTGAACCACCCCCCGCTTGAATCATTATCTTCTTTCGTTTTCTTAGGAGAAATCAATAAGTCGTCATCACAAAATTTACTGCCACTTACAATATATTTCTTATTTACTTCAGCTGTCTTAGTATCTATAGGGTTCGGAAAATAAGTGCACAAATATGAGTGATTCAATAACTAACGTTTATTGGTGTTTGAAGAACGCTTTCGTTTGAAAGAGGGAATACATTTGTTAATCGGAATTCTAAATTCTATACTGAAGACCTGAAGCGCATTTGGACCGACAATCAAAGGCATAAACGTAATTTCATCTCGAATAACAAAAAGCGAAATTTTATTAATTCTCTCACCGTCGAGATCGTCTTCTGAAGTTGACTGACGTATTCTATTATTAATGGCGCCTACTCGTCTTCCTGCTGAAGCTTGGACATTGCTTTTAGCGGCGATGCACAGTGGTTGCTTCCATAGGCCAAAAATAAAAAATTGAAAGTCAAAATTGTCACGAAATAAGTAACTGGATCTAAAATATGAATCACGTTTCCCCCACTAGTTTTTTTTGTTTTTAATTCTAACCTCAATTTCCAAAAATTGCATCAGAACTGAGAGCATCTGTTCACTCGAGTTTTTATTTTGAGCGGCTTGCCAGTGAAGCTCCACTTTAATAATCAAAAAAATATAATAAATCGTATTAAAATAAATTGAAGAAGCGATGCATCAGATCACCGAAATATGTCCACATTTAAGGATCGTAAAAGTGTTCGCATTAGCTCCAAAAAAGTGCCAATGCAATTAATTAATTAATTAAAAATTAATTAATGTATTAATTAAAAAAAAACAAAGGAGTACCGGTTGTTTGGAAGGCTGCAGTCGTGACATTCTCTTTAACGTTTTTGTTCTGTGAAATGTTTTTGTTGTTTCGTTGTTTTTTGTTATATTGTGTTGTTTTTGTTATTATTAGTATATATTTTTTATCTTATTATTATAATATATTTATCTTGCATCAGGCACTCCGACTGACTGCGTATTTTCTCGAATGTTTATTTTTGAAATCTGGTGCCGGGAAAGTGGAATAACTGGGCAAAAAGCAGAGAAGGTCTTAGAATTAGTAAAGCAAAAGATTTAAGATGAAGGTTATGATGCTGACCATACAAGGTTATCAAATTGTATAGCCTATGTAAGTAAGAAACTATTAATGTTTTGGGCAAAGCACAAGCGTAACAAATCTGGAGTTTTACGGCATAATTCATATTGGCTGGGAAAAACGCAGAGAATTTCATTGAAAGGCAATCTTCAAGGTGTGACTAAGAGTCGTGGACGTCCTAAAATTAGCTTTTCGGAGTCTTCAAAGCGAACAAAGCGGCGAAGAATAGCCAAACTGGCTAAAAGTGATGACACCGCAGCTTCAGCTTTGCGTGATTTAAAATCAAAGCCAACTTTTCTGCAAGCTAATGTTAATGAAGTTATTTAATAAATAAGTAAGTAGGGGAGGAAAAAGTAAAAAGCAAAGGGGCGCAGTTATTACAAAGTAAGTATAACAGTTAAGGTGGTGAACTTAGATATAGGTATTCGGCAGACATTAGGTATGTAAGATAGGATAAAAGTAGATATATATACAAAAACAAATAGGTATGTATAAGGTAGAAGATAGTTCTTAAGTTTAAGATATCAATAATTACATTTAAATATACTCGTATAAGTTCATTTTCTTTTTAAATTTCAAAATAATAGGCTTAAATTAGATATTGTATGGTCATATGTGTGTGTGTGGATAACTATAGAGAGATTTTATTTTATTTTTTATTTTTTTTATTTTTATTTTTTTATTTACATATATGTTCGTGTGGATACTGAAGGGATCTCACAAAAAAAAAATGGATTGCAAAATTGTTTATTGGAGCTTTTGGCTTCTTCGAAAATCTTATTTATTTTATTTTTCAAGAACTATACATTATAGTAGATTAAAACAGATTTACCGAATTTTACAAAATCGTGATTCTCAGTGAATAAGTGCACTCCTTCGCTGGCTTAAATTAAGGGTAGCTTTCGTTTTCTGTTTGTAAGGGGTGGCTTTCCCGTTTTGTAATATTTGGTTTTTTGGTTAGAGCTATCATCAAAAAACAGAATAAATAAAATTTTAAGAGAAGCAAGGCCTGATCTTAAAACTGAAATTTTTGAACTACCACCTGTTTCGGTCTTTGCTGGAACAAAAGGGATGGGGATAGAAATAGGTAACAGGGTGTTTTCCGTACTGCTTTCTTGTCCGGGTAGCTGCTCGCTTTGTAGCGATGGGAGCTGGAGTGTGTCCTCTTCGCAATTAAGATTTGGGTCGAGCATTGATGTATCCTTTTGAATCCGTTTATCTCGTTTTGTTCAGATTCCTTCGATAGATCTACCAGAAGTTTTTTCAATGGGAGATCTTCATCCCCTCTTTCAATCTTACGAAGAAGATAGGCTTATGCGAAAAAAGTCTTGAGCAGTAGGGATATGCTGTTTCCCATGGATTTGGATATCAGCAAACGAAAATTTTTTTCTTTTTGCTATTCTTAGTAACATGCGCACTTTATAAGACTTGTTTTCGACGAATATTCGGGATTTGCAGAAATTACGTGGAGCATGATATTTGCCGGTTTCTATTTATTTTATTAGTGTTTTTTTTTTTTTTTTTTTTTTTTTTTTTATTGCAATGAAAGGAACAGTTTCGATTTAATCTTCGAAACACTATTATTATATTGTTCATATTGACTTAGTTTTTTTTATATTTCCGATTGAATGTTCGTAGTCTTTTTTTCTTTTGCAATTATTCACAAGAAGTTTAATCAGTTTTTTTTCTTTTTTTTTTTTTTGCTACAGTCACTATCACTAAGCTTCAAGGTTAACATTTTTTTCTTAACGTTCACTTGCAATTACCTAATCTCAACTCTTTTCCTTAGAACCTTCTTCCTTCTGCCAATTTGATCGACTGTCTCGTGTCTTCTATCATGGCTCAGATAACGTCTCTTCTCTTCCAATAAAAATTCCGTTTTTTTTCAAGTACGGAATTTTCATATCACCTTATCATCAGGCCATGGTTCCGAGTTCCCTCACTCTCTTTAAAATGCATGAAACCATGCATTAGATCGTTCACCCCATCGAGCTTTAGAAGCATATGTTTCACTGTTTTAAGGCACAAGTATAGAGCTCAATGCACGAACCAAATAGACTGGGGGGTGGGCTAATGAGTTATAAAAAAAAACATAGAAAGGGACTGGTTGTTGTACTTGAAATTATCCTTATGGATCATACCGGTAGGTGGCGCTGCCGTCAGCAGGCGGATGGATGCCAGTTTATTATTTCTTTCAGCTAATTTTTGAAAATTGGTAAACAAATTCTTACATTACACACACACATATACATTAACAAAACAATAATCTTTATTAGCGTTTCCCACAAGTTTTTTCCGAGCTACGGAAAGGTTTATAATGCCAAGAAGAACTGTTATCCTCACAATATTGTTGTGAACGAAGTCGAATTGCAAGGCTTACTCGACCACACGGCATCACGCATATTACTACTGCAAACTGATGCAATTGGCGAAATTACAGATAACTCAGTGAATAAACTGACTCTTGTAGGAAAATGGGCATTCGATGGCAGCACGGGGCTTTCAGAATATAAACAAAATTTTTCTAAAACCAGTTTTGATGAAAACAGCTTATTTGTAACGTCTTATGTACCCCTCCAACTGATAGCCAAATCTAATGAGCTCCGAGATGTTCTAATAATTTTGAAAAATCCTCGGCCATCATCGACTCGGTACTGTAGGCCAGTAAAACTTCAATTTAAAAAAGAATCCATCCAATTGTCCATAAACGAGGAAAAATATTGTATATTAAAAAAAAATCAGTTTACTTCAGCCCACGGAAATTATAACGCCTACGCAAAAAATAAGCATTGAACACAGTTTGCAGCTTACTGTGGTAGATGGAAAGATATGCAATGCTCTAGGCCAAGTTCCTTCTGCCAAGTGTTATATCTGTGAAGCAAAACCAGACGAAATTAATAATTTGGAAAAATGTCTCAAAAGGAAAGTTCATAAAAGCCGTTTTGAATTTGGTTTATCAACACTTCATTCACATATTCGACTTTTCGAATATCTACCTCATATGTCACATAGACTGGACCTAAAGAAGTGGCCAATCAGGTCACAAGATGGAAAAGTTTTGCTTATGACATGAAAACAGAAACTTCGAATGGAATTTCGTAAAAAATTGGGATTGTTTATAGACAAACCGAGAGCTGGAGGTAGTGGGACGTCCAATGTTGGAAACACGGCAAGAAGATTTTTTGATGAAAAAAACCTGGATATAGTTGCTGAAATTACTGGCATAAAGAGAGACTTAATTGGAAAATGTGCAACATTATTACAGGCTATGTTTTCAGAATACAAAATCAATGCTGAGCACTTCAGACGGTTTGCTTTGCTTACTGCTAAAGAGCTCATTGAGATGTATCCTTGGTATTACCTTCCCCCTTCTGTTCAAAAAATTTTAGTTCATGTTGTAGACGTCATTGATCACGGGCTATTATCGATTGGGGAACTATCTGAGGAAGCCTCAGCAGTAGTCGCAGACGTCGTCGGAAGTACTGAAGATGGGGCGTTATCAATATTCACCGGATCACTTTGAACGTCTGGGCCACCACTTGTGCTCAGCTCCTGGTCGTATAACGTGTGCAGTTGACTTAACGTTGCTGAGGATGGCACAGCAACGCGTGCCTTTTGAAGTGGGTCCTGAAGTTGCGCCTTCGACAGTTTCTTACTGAACATATTTTTTTTGTTGAATTTTCTTTTTTCAGGGTTAACCACACGTTTTTTTTTTTTTTTTTTTTTTTTTTTTTTTTTAAATGATTTAGTGTGTAACCCCACACCTGATGCCTTAAAACGATTAAAATAAAGATGAACCAACAATCGTGGGTTACTTTTTTTTTTTCCTTTTTTTGCTAGCAACTTACTAATTTATAATGGCCTACCCCAATCCGAAGTTGGCTGCACTTCTTATGTTGTCGGTAATGCCGTACAGCCAACATCGGGTATAGACCAAGCCGAAATCATTTTTTGTGACTTAATAATAATTTGCAACTAAGTTTACTACACTTGTGTTCTTCTGCACGATGAGGTGTTTATATGTAAGCATATTAAATTAAATATAGAGCAGTGATTTATTAGTGTTCACCTTGTAAAAGAGTCCCATACGGTACCCAAGACCTTTACAAAGTCAACCAATTGGGCACTCTTAGTTTTGTCCCACTGAGTATCAAGAACCAGCACACGATGATGTCTTCCGTACTTGATGTAGATATCGAGGCCATACATCACGGCATCTATATCTCCGGCAAACATAAAATTGCTGAGCTCATAAAGTTATGCAGAATGGCAATTGAGGCTCTTTTAAAGGTAAGATTAATTTTAATTGTTTTTTTTCCTGTCAGGTTAAGACATCAAGTAAATTTTTTATCTTAAATATTTGGAATGACTTAGTGATTTGCATCAATGTCCTATATTATATATACATTACAACACATACTACATAGATAATAATATTATGTTTGAAGCGCTACGCCCATAGGTCCTGGGAATGAGATTGTTGATGTCAAAAAAGGACTCTGTTGTTTACTACAATACTTAAACATCGGACTTGGGAGACACACTTGTGTGTAATATTAACGTATATATAACATACAATTATTTTAAATTCAATCTCGTAGACCTTCTTGCAAATTTCAATTGAATTCACGTTTTCTTTTGTACAATATTAAATTAGTTGATTGATTTTTGTTTATTTATTAACACAAATCTTATAAACAATGAATACTAATACAATTATATTGAAAGCATTGACACAAACTCGACCTTCTATTCATGTATGTAGGAATAATATACTCTCACACGAGGAATAATAATTATTGATTGTATGTATTTTCTTGGTGAACATTGGTTTACAAAGATAATACAAAGTATCGATTATTCAGTTTTTTGTAATCAAAATTCACCGGCACGAACAAACAATCTCCTACGAGTGCAATAAAAGCTTAATATGAACGCTTTGCCAAGCATAGGGCACTGAAAAATATTTCTTGTTACGACAAGCATAGTAATTTTCTTGGAACGACATCAAGTCACGTCCTTATGCGATTGCCTCTGCAGTAAAGCTTTGTCTTACCTTAATAACTGTTCAGGCGAAAATGAGTTAAAAACCCTTTTGGCAAATGGATTGTCTTACGAATTTTCTGAAAAATAATGCAAATAGTATAAATATAGAAGATATACCTCTATTTGAGTTGTATGTAAAGTGTTTGAAATTATGAAAAAAATTAATCATACATAAAAATGGCTGCCTAGATCGATCTCTCCCAGGTAACTCGAACAGTTTATTCAAAATGGGTTGTCTGAAAATGGCAATTAGATTTGTAACTATAACCCGTGTAATGAGTTTTTCATCCTTGTTATTATAGGTACTAAAGTGTTGGTTGTCATCCTTCTCGTACTCTTATCTTGATGTGTGTTTATACAATAAATGCTTTAACCTAGCCACATGTGGTACAGCATTCTTTTTCCTGTTTTTTGTTACAATATCCTCGTACATTTTACTCTTTTTACTTGTGCAGACACAGGAGGAGTATAATCGCATATGTACCCTTTTACAATATAGGCTATCGCCTGTGCGTACATCTATACTTATATACACTTAACTGATAGAATGAAACGAACTGTGAACGAACTCGTTACGAGATTTCTTTTGGCTATGCTTTTATGGCTAATAAAAGTTGTTCTGTTGAAAAGGGACAAAATAGTTTCTCTCCGTAAATGATTTGATAGGAGCCAACTTTATACACAAACATACACATAATGAACAAGGTGATTATTTGGGCGATTGATGTTAAACATTAGAATTGATTTTTAATAGACTTCAATAATGGCATACCTAATAAGCCTTTGGGGTTAGTATCTCATTGATTCTCTAGAATATTCCCTTCATTCTTATAATATATGACCATACTATGTACTATACGTTAATATGAACCTTAGTGAAGAAAGAGTGTTTTATGCAAACATGTGTATGTATGTGTATGTACGGTATATGATTTCAAACAGTTATATCACCAGTAAAAGGTAAATAAATATGAATGAGTACAAATTGCATAAATCAATACAGATTGTATATTTCATATTACTCGTATATTGAAATGCGCGCACATTTCAATTTAATTACTGGTTTTAAATCCAGTTAATTTTGGAATATTGATCACAAGAGTTGTTCAAAATCTGAATAAGGGAGGAGTAGCGAAATCTGGCAGCAATATTGACAATTGACAGTTACACATTTTACAACTCTTTTATTAGCCCACTTTCTTTGCCCGGCACAGATCTTGCAATTCAAATTTTGACAAGCTCTAATCGGCTTACAACTTTTTTGCACATACTTATAGGCCTAATGATAATGCCGTGTACTTATAAATCAACTATAGCGGACGTCGCAAAATGCCAGATCAAATTTTCCTTCAAAACTCCCTTGATTTCCCTTTAAAGTAAAGCATTGGAACAAATGTATATATTTTAACTAAAATCTCACTTGACTAAAAAAAACATTTTTTCATTAAATACACTTACTCACTTACTTTAGGTAAGGATTTCTGAGACTATGTCAGGGTCTTGGAAAAGAGATGGTGGCGGACGAGCCACTTATGGACCAACAGCAGCACTCACATTTCAGAATATGTAACTGGATTTCGGTCCAACCGACCCCTCGTCCTAAAGGTATCAAAAAGGTAACTGGCCTTCCAGGTTGTGGGTTGAGCCGCCGAGGTAACTGAACGGCCATCTAAAAACTTAAAAAGTTACGAAGCAACAACAAGCCTCGGATACGGACGGATCCACTGTTGACAACAGTGAGATGCTACTCCGGAATGAGATTCGGAAGCATTATCAAAAAGTAAACAGCTCATGCCATACAAACCCCGAACCGAAGCCCGTAGCGGCGAAGAAGGGAAAATCGTAGTAGAGTCGCAGTCGCTGCTCAGAATCTGGAAATATTACTTCTGTAGACTTTATAACGGCAGAATGAACCTTTCAACCTGAACGATGATGACCAATAATTCCGTCCCCCTGACCTGAAGATAGCAATATATGAGCCGAAGTCCAACAAAGCTGCTGGGCTCTTCAAAGGGGCAGGCGATGACTTGGTAAGGAGCATACACCAACTCATCTCTAAAATTTGGTCGGATATACCCAATGAATAGCAAAAGGAGATGACAGGAGACCCTCTGAACTGCACCAACTACAGAGGCGTCAGTCTTCTTAACATCGCGTACAAGATCTTATCTGCCGTATTGTGTGAACACCTGAAGTCGTTCGTCGACAACCTGATAAGTCAATATCAGTGTGGCCTCACGCCAGGAAAGGGCATCATCGACCAAATATTCACATAATGGCAGATCTTGGAGAATATTTATGAGCTTCATAACGATACAGACTATCTATTTATCGATTCCAAGCCCGCGTATGAGAGCATCTATAGAGACGAGCTATACAGAGAAATGTCTAGGTTTGACATCCCTGCCAAACTCGTAAACTAGTCCGCCTGTGCAGGATGACGATGGAGAATGCACGCTACTCCATCAAGGTCGGTAAAGATCTCACCGAGACCTTTGATGTCCAGAAAGAATTAAGACAAGGCGATGAGCTGTCATGTGATCTTTTCAACATCGTACTTGAAAGAATAGTGCAAAACTAACGAGCAAACACAAGAGGCACTATCTTTCAAAAGTCCGTCCAACTACTCGCATACGCCGACGATGTTGACATAATTGGAAGAAAGCAGCGTGATGTCAGTGGCGCCTTTGCAAGTATTGAGACGGAAGTGGCGAAAATGGGTTTAGCGGTCAATGAGGGCAAGACTAAGTACATGCTGTCAAGCAAAAATGACACTGAACACCTTTGTCTCGTGCGGAACGTCACCGTAGATAGGTATAACTTTGAGGTAGCTAAGGACTTTGTCTACCTTGGCTCCGCTATGAATACAGACAACGACACCAGCTCTGAGATCAAACAAAAAATAACTCTTGCCAATCGCTGCTTCTTTGAGCTAAGAAGGCAATTGACTCGTAAAGCCCTCTCTCGAACAACTAAAGTAACCCTATATAAGACCTTAATAATTCCAGTCCTGCTCTATGGCGCAGAGGCATGGACATTATATTCGGACCCGTCAGCATTGATGATGTGTGGGGGAGGAGATACTACCACGAACTGTATGGACTGTACAGCGACATCGACCTAGCCAGAAGAGTGAATATTCTCCATTGTTATCTTGCACAGACGGACCAGTTTTATCACGAATTCTAAAACTAGACATTGCTCTGTATAGCTCATCTCTATAGATACTGTCATACACGGCCAAGAAATCGATAAATAGGTGCTGTGTATCTATCAAAACTCATGGGTTTTCTCTAAGATCTGCCGCAGTGTAGATGTTTGGTCGATGGTAAAATTTCCTGGGCTGAAGCCACACTGATATGGGGTTGTTGACAAACGGCTTCAGGCGTCCACACAATACGGCAGTTAAGGTCTTGTGTGCGATGTTAAGAAGACTGATTCCTCTGCACCTGGTGCAGCTCAGAGGGTCTCCTTTCTTGAGGATCAGACAAACAATACTGAGGTTCCTTTCATCGGCTGACCATATTTTAGAGATGAGTTGGTGTATGCTTCTCACAAAGTCATCGCCTGCCGATTTGAGGAGATCTACTACGATGTTCCGTTGTTCGTCTCTACAGGCTCCGGTTCGAGGTTTGTGTACGTGGCATGTGTTTTTTACCTTTTAGTAAAACTTCCGAATCTCATTCTTGGAGTAGTATCTCTCAATTTAATCGACCACGCATTTCTCGTGCTCATAGATGTGGTGAGCAGCTCTAGGTTTTCTTGCAGCGCCGCTTTTTGTGCGTCTTGTTTTGAAGCACGTGCTTGCTGGCATTCGTCGTCAAACCAGGGGTTTCATTGTGGTGGTCGAGTAAAACTCAGCACACTAGAAGACTTTTTGGCAGTGTTGCCACTGGTCTTCTATCCTTGATGCTGGCGGCAATGGTTTTCTTAAGAGACTAAGAGAGACTCGATCGAAAAAGGATTTGTTGATCCCTTGCGATTGTAGTCGTCTGACGTCGAAATTCCTTACAGCATTAGTTTGCCTGCTGCTCGAGATATCCGCAACCGTACCTTGTCTACAACAAGGTAATGGGCCGATTCGTTGTTGGTTCCTCGGAACGTTCGGACATCCAAAATACTGGAGGATTTTCTTACGTCGATCGCATTGTGGACAATCTGTTTGGCAGTTGCTTGATCAGAAGATCTCCAAGTAGCCTTGTGAATATCGAGATGGTGGAACAGCGTGTTAGCTACGACTATGTTTCGTCCTAACGTAAAGGCAGCAATCTAGGGCCTCCACTAGTTCTTCGGTTGCCCGTGGCCTGTTAAGGGACCTAACATTCTACATGCATATCCGAAGCTCGTTGTCCTTTATTCATTTGCATGGGTTGTCACCAGTACATTCGTCGATATCCAAGGCTTGTTTTTGTTTCGGAACTTTCATATTTTTCCATGGCCGGGCAGTTACCCCGGCGGCACAAGCCCTAACCTGGAGGTCTATATTCACTAAATATGGACTGACAAAGACATATTTAATGTATGTATATTTGTATGTCAAGCATAGTATTTATCTACTTAAACCTACTCTGCATACATAAAAGTTCACCGCTTTCATTAGTTCTTAAGCTCTGAGTTATTACCAGTTAAGTAGTGAATATAAGGTTGCAATGACTCAATTGTACTTTAGAGTCTAATTCTTCATTCCTATAAAAGTGAATCCAATCGATTTGTGAATTTAGTAACGCATCTTGGTCTATTTGGTTAACATAACTACTAAATACTTAGAGTCTCACCACGCAAACGTAAGAACAAACAACAAACAAAAAACATGTTGACCGGAAATTGGTCACACAAAGGATTAGCTTGAAATGTTTTAATAAAGCTAAGAAAGAATAAGTGAGGCAGGTAGGTTTATCACCCCTTTCCGTAAAGCAAGAAAGGGTTGGACAAATACTTGAAGTGTTCCGAAAAAAGTCCATATTCATGTTCACATAAAATTGTGCTGTTCCTTAAAAAATTCAAATAATTCTTTATTTTTTCTAATTTTTTTTAAAATGTGTGCTATTTTAAAAGAATTCGTCTAGTACTGGAGACATTTCAATAGGGTTCCCTATTTGTGAGATAAACTTAATTTTATTAACTTCCTGTAATGAAAGTTCTTATGTTAACCTCGAAAAAGAAAAGTTAGTGATATCTTGTTATATTTTAAGAAAATGTCGATGTGTGTGTATTTGTTGTTGTTTTTTTTTTTTTGTTGCGTCAAGGAAGTTTAATCTTCACAGATAATATCAGCCCGAGTTCTACTTGCATGCATGATTCGCAAACCTGAATAATCAATGTCAAGAATACGGTTTGATACTAATCCACACCCTAATCATTTCAACCACTCTCCCCATGGGATCAGTGGTATCATTGTGTAAAGTTGTTATGAAAATGCACATTTCCGCCCAAGTCTCCTGTGACTGCAACATGTAATCGAGCATTAGCCATGAGTACTTCTCCATGCCATGAAGCGTGCGCAATAAAATACTGCATGCTTCATATTCTCATCCATATCGGCGCCGCCTTCTCTTCAATTTTGATCCTCCTGATTTGATTGGTGCCGTTGCCATTGGTATCCTGTTGGCTTGAAGCTCTTCTGTTATATTTCCGCAACATTTCCTCTGCAAGAACGTAGACGGGAATCATTTCACATTGTAATAGGTTTTAATTAGGAGAAGATGTGAGGAATACGAAGAATAAGAGAAAAGTAGTGTTGTGTGGAAAGGATATCAAAACAAACAAAACTTATAAAGAAATGAATAGATTTACGATACGGATATTTGAAGGAAAACGAAAATGGAAAGAAAAGAAATAGCCAACTATGAGGAGTGCGGGATGCTCATTTCGTCGGATGGGATAGTTCTTGTCCCCACAATCAACTTTACAACTACAAAAATTACTTTAATCATGCCATATGTAACATACCTTTTCGCTCTGATGTTTTTACCATACGTATGATCGCCGGTTGTGGTCGACTTAGGGATACCAATGTGACGTCGCACTGCGATTTCCAAGACTTCACTAATCAGGTTGTCAGACACATCTGTCAGTTTGAGTCTTTATGCGTGTATCAGCAGCAGACAGTGTCCTGTCAGTCCTAAGCGTATCCTGTTCAGTTTAATATGCTTACTAGAACTTTTGCTATCGAGAAATGGCCAGAGAGCCTCAGACACCCTATATATGTCAAGATTCGACCACCTACTGTTGGTCTTTATGGTCTTTACCTCTATAGTACCCCTAACTGTGCAGAGGGGTGGTTTGATGTTAGCAACCTAACTATTGTCGAGTAGCCCTCCTCCACTTGCAAGCTCGTCCGCTTGTTTATTTCCCTCTATACCGCAGTGTCCTGACACCCAGCACAGTCTCACCCTATTCTGAATTCATAATGCTTTGAGCATTGTGCGACAGCCAATCAGAGCCGATGTTGGTTGATTCCATTGCCTTAAGAGTGGCTTAGCTGTCGATATAGATAGCGATGTTTCTACCGGATACCGATCTCATCTGCATCAGCTGAGCCGCCCTGAGGACAGCCAGAACCTCTGATTGGAAGACACTGATTGTGTCCGGTAGCCGTATGGATACTCTTAGCTCTGGGTCTTCCGAGAAGATACGAGAACCTGTTCCTTCTCTGCTTTCGAGCCATCTGTGAAAACTGCAACTTCATTTTCCCTTATTACTGCATTTTCTTGCCAGTCCTTCATCTACGGATATATTATTTCATACAGGGTGTCGAAATCGATTGAGGAAGGGATTTCATCCGCTACTGCTTTTGGAATGACCCAGACTAGTTAGTCGAATCGCACTGTTCCAGCAAGTTTTTTTTATTTGTACGTCAAGCGGTGTTAGGTGCAGAAAGGTGTTCAATGCAGCCGTACGAGTGGTACGGGCGAACCTTCTTATTTCTTGCTTTCCATCATACTAGTGCGCCATATGCAAGTATGGGTCTCACCACCACCGTATATAGCCAATACACCACAGCAGGTTTTAGGTTCCAATTTTTTCCCACAGTTCTTTTACATATAAAAAGAGCATTATATGACCCTTTGATTCTTTTCGCTAAGTTGAGATTCCAATCCAGTTTTTTGTCCAGAATTACACCCAGATACTTCGCGCTGTTCGAAAGAGACAGATCCACTCCGTTTAGTTTTGGGAATCTGAATTGCGGTATCTTGTACTTTCTGGTAAAAGGAACCGGTTCCTTCTTGGATGGGTTGACATTGAGACCACAGCTGTTTTCCCAAGTGCGAATCATCTTCAAGGCCAGCCGCATAATCTCACTTAAAATATTGAAGTATTTTCCCTGCACTATTATAACGACGTCATCTGCGTATGCCGTGGCGCTAATACCAATTGAATTAAGCTTTTGAGGTATGTCATTTATTACCATCACCCACAGAACTAGAGATATGGCTTCGCCTGGTAACTGACATTCTGTTCAATATTTGGGTCTACTAGATCGCTTTTAATGGCACTGAACTTCACGTTATTGAAGGCTTTTTCTATATCGAGGAAGGCCGCCACCGCAAACTTACCGAAGTGTAGACTTCTTTCTGTTTTCCCCATCACCTTATGTAGGGCGGTTTTAAAAGATTTTCCTTTTGTGTAAGCATGCTGTGATTCAGTCAAGAAGTCATAACTGCATCTGTTCCTGATATGAATTTCCAATATATGTTCTAGGGTAATAAGCATAAATGGTGACAGACTTATTGGTCTGAAATCTTAAGCTGTTTTATGCCCCTGTTTGCCAGCTTTAGGTATAAAAACCACCTTAACTTCCCTCCAAGCTATCGGAATGTATCATATTTTTAAGCTCTGTCTAAGAATTTCCATAAATTTTAGGATTGCTACCTCCGGTGCTTTCTGAAACATAATCGGTAGAATACCATCCGGACCGGGAGATTTATACCATTTAAAGGACTGAATTTCCCACCGTATTTTTTTCCTGTTAATAAGAACACCTATTTCTTCCTCGGAGAGAGAGAGGTTAATGTTCTCAGTGTGCCGTAGCATGTCGGAGTCAACCAATAATGTGGATCTAGGGAAATAGGTTTCCACCAACGTTACCAGGAATTCTTAGCCGAGCCGCCTTCAGCCCACTTTCCGTCGTTTTTCTGCAGAAGCTAGGGACGCTCGGTTCTTTTGAAAGCATTTTGTGCAGCCTCGAATTTTCATCTGTTGCCACGATAAATTCGCAGTACTTCTACTCGTACCATGAAGCCCTTTTAGACTTCCTAACTAGGTACTTGAATTATTTCTTACAATCATAGCACTCGTCCCATGTACTGCCATTTCTGGAAAGCTTCGCGCTACTGTATAGTTTCCTAACGTCTTTCCTATTAAGACCTATTTCCATATTCCACCACTTTGGTTGAGTCCTTTTAGGTGTTCGAGTCATAGGGTATATAGGCCGCCGCGCTGTCAGATCACCTGAGCTGCATTTATTCAAAAGAAAAGTCTGCCCTGAGAAACAAGTCATAATTTCTTAGCCTGAGTCCCTGGATCTCACTGTTATTCGATATTTTAATTCATGTAATATTAATAAAACAATATGGAATGTTCGTGAAAATAAAAGCCTCTGCTACATCCCCACCTCCGTGAATCTAACCCTCAGATTCACCGATACCGACATCCAACTTGGCCAGCAAACAAGCGGGCCGCTTAAGGGTACCGAATTTCACCCGCACTTCGGCGGGAAAGACCTTTTGTAATTCGTCCCATAGGCCACTTGGAGCGATGAATAGTGCTGTCGCATAGGAGTACTAGGTCCCCAACTGTAGGCGGTGTAACTCGACAGTATCATTTCGTCCTCCGATAGAGATCGGGGAGATACTCCGCCAGCTACTTTTTCCAAAACCGGTATTGGATCTGTTGAACCTTTCGCCATTATTTTCTGGTGGCGAATAACTCCTCTTCGTGCGGATTCGGGGTTTAGGGTTCATCAGTGGGTGTATCTCACGGAATATGAGTAAGCGGTCGCGAGCTCACAACGTTTTCAGCCTCGCACATCAAGCTGTAGAGACCATGTTTATGCAGGCTCTCTCTAAGCAAGGCGTATCCCATAGCCCCTCAGTTGTTCCACCTACATTCTAAGTAACGTAAGCTCCATGTTTTCCTCTAGTTTCCTCCTTTCTTCGCCCTCTTGGTGATCGTTTGATTTATCACACTCCATTCTACCACGACTGTAATCGCTCCTTCCTGCAATCTTACTCATTCGACTGGTACCTGCTTGCGCCCCTTGAGGTTCGTTACGTGGCAGTTCCACCTCTTCCCGGTGTACCTCTTGTCGCTCCAATGAAGCCTCCCTTCTCGTTAATTCTGCCTCCCTGCGCGTTAAATCCGATTCCCTGCTCATAAACTCCCGCATGAGATCGGAGAAATTCTGCACGTTGCCCAACAATTCAGTGCTGTTCATCGCCTTTGCTCTCCTTCCTTTACCCATAGTGAAATAAGACATTTATCCAGAAAAAAAAACTCTCTAGACTTTTCTTCAGTGTACTAAACAAATTTACTTGATTGTTGTCTTTGCATTGCTTTACGTAAGACGCCAACCCCCCAAAAAATTCAAATTTTCCCTGTCGGCAATGTAGGCAAGTTGTGTTTGAGCCTTGCTACCCGTTTTAAAAATCAAACAAAATATGTGTTTTTTTCATTCCCCATTCAATGGCGTCAGAACAAAAACGATCTTACCGCTTCTCCAAATTGGTTTAACATTTTTTTTTCACTATCACAACCAGAGGTTGTATTAGGCGGTGCAGGGTTGTTCTATTACGATTCTTGACTCCCTCTAAGTCGAACTCCCTCTCAGTCGAAAATCCCTCTAACTCGAATACATTCTTTCGACTCTTGGTCTATTTTCAATACCTCTAAGTCGAATTTTTTTCTTTTGCAGAAAAATAAACAAAAAATGTTCTCTCGCAACTTGTATCAAGCACGCACACTGCACCCTCTGACTCTCTCAATCGCATCGCGCACATAACCGTGTGACTGTGCAAATCAACTGCGTATGAACAACTGCGCTGCTTATTAATTATGTTGTTGGTTGGACTCCAAACAATCTACTTTTAATCTGAAAACAGTTAGGTATCGGAGATGTTTTCTTGCCTCATTAAGTGCGTGTATTGGAAGTCTACTTTAAAAAGAGTAACATGCAGACGTCTACTAGTGAGATTCCAATTGTAAATATTTGCTAACGTGCGTGTTATTCTTTGCAGGTTGGTTGTCATCATATGGTATATCTATTAGAAACTCTGTTTAAGTTACATGAAAATAATAAGGTGTGGTCAGGAGTTATTTAAGCCGTATTGCTTTCAGGCTATGCTATAGATACGTTAAGTTGAACAGGAACATTTTTTTAACAAAAAACTTAACTTTTAAAGGACTTCATTGCTTAGGTAGGTAATGCGTTCTACATGTAAAGGAATTTATAATTTTTACAAATGAATACTAACTTTTCAGATAAATTATGGCCAAAAGAAAATTAAAAACCTTAGATCTTGAAACGAAAATTCGTCTGATTGAAGAAGTTGATAAGGGACTTCAAAAAAAAGGAATTTGCTGAAGATTTTGGTATTCCTAGCAGTACTCTTTCAACCATATGGGCTGAAAAGAGCAATTAGGACTCCGACATAGTTGTGCTCAGATTAGTGGTCAGGTAAAGTGGAACAATGTTTGCGAGTATGAAAGTGTTGACAAAGCCGTTTTCAATTGGTTCGAAAGTATGCGTGGGAATAATTTACCAGTTAGTGGTCTTATTTTAAAAAAACAAGCGCTGGAATTTGCAAGGAGTTTAGATTTTTCTAATTTCAAGGCAAGTGATGGTTGGTTGACCAGATTTAAAAGCAGACACAAATATACTAGCAAAGTTTTATCTGGTGAAAGCGCTTCTGTTGAGAACACAAAGACCGATGAATGGAAACAACAGATCTCAGAGGTTGTCAAAGGATTCAAACCGGACGATATTTTTAATGTTGATGAGACGGATTTTTTTTTAAATGTTTGCCGACTCGTTCCTTGGCTTTAAAAGGTGAAAAATGTTTTGTAGGCAAGCACAGTAAAGAAAGAGTGACATGCCTGGTGGGATCCAACATAACTGGCTCAAAAAAGTTGGAGCTCTTAATTATCGGGAAGAGCAAATATCCTCGCTGCTTTAAAAAAAATAAATCTTTGCCGGTAGGTTATATAGCTAACCAACGTTCTTGGATGACGGCAGATTTTTTTACGAGGTGGCTTTTGAAGCTTGATGCAAAATTTGGAATATCAAAGCGCAAGGTATTGTTCATCATCTACAACTGTCCAGCTCACCCAAAGCAAGTAAAGGCTTAATTAAAGTTCATAAAGCTTGAGTATTTCCCTCCTAACAAGACCTCAATAGTTCAGCCGATGGACATCGACATTATATAAAATTGGAAAATACACTATAAGCTCCGTGTACTTAGTAAGATCTTGAAGTCTTGGGAAACCAAAAAAAGGGAATATAAGATATCACTGCTCGACTGTACGAGAAATGGGACAATGAAGATGATATTCCACTTGACTTACTCAGATGTTTAAACGAGGATATTAATGAAATCGATCTAATCTGGAACAGGCTTGCAGAATCTGATTACAATGTTGATGACGTAAGTTTGAAGGATTATGTTGAAGTCTATGACGGTGTCGTAGCCACAGAAGTACCTGATCGCAGTTCAATTTTGGAAGCAACAGCACATGCTGCTGATGCTAACGATGACGGGAGTGGAGATGATGAAGAAGAAGATGAAGCCGAAACAATTGATGTTGAACTCCCGGGAAAGAATAACATTGGAAACGCAATTGAAATATGGTCCTATACTGCCTTTTTAAGATAGAATCGTTTTTTTTAAAAAGGTACACACTCCAACTGTAATGACTCAATCTATAATTACAAGTTTCTTTAAGTAATTGTATATATTTATAACTTACTCGTACATGCATGTATATATTTTAGAACAAAATAAAGGCTTTTAAACAAAAACAATATTAATTCTTCTTACTCGAATTTTTCCAAAACTCTCTCTAAAGTGGTTTAATAATTTACACTAGGGCAGCGGTTACGGGAAGGCCCACGATTCCGGACGATCGTGAAACTATAACTCAATCGGAGTCAACGGGGTCGCGAAAACGTTCAACAGTAACCGCTAAAGGGTTGCAGACCGTAGCAAAGTAAATTATCAATAAATTCCAACACGGGGAATGTGACGCAATAATAAAAATACATATGTGAATAGAAAAGGGGTACTTAGCTGGTTTTTTCCTCCCTAATTCGGGTCGCTCCTGTCTATCGTCGGGGTTGGCGCGGGGGTTATACTTCCCGTCACAGTCACAGGGTAGTTGTTCGTTGTTTCGTTCTCGTCTCTCGGTGTTGTTCTCGTTTAGTTTTTTCTCGTCTCTTGGTGTTGTTCTCGTTTTTTTTGTTGCCTCTTGGGGCTTGGTTCCTCCGTTTCTCTGTGTCGTGCTGGTCCTGATCGTTCGTTGGGTGTTGTTTTGTTTGTTCTTCTGTTTGCTCGTCTTTTTCTTCTTTTGGTTTATTTTTGTTTGTTTTCGTCGATTGTAATTTCCTTTTTTGCTCCACTATTTGGTTTTTTTTGAGTTTTTTAACTTTTTGCTACTGTCTTGTTCAGTTTTCGATTTCTTTTCCTCACTTTCCGCAATGACGGCTAGTTATTGATTGAACTAGCCGCGCATTACGGCCAGTTCTCACTCATACATATATCTCACACACACACACATTCATACGTGGTTCCACTATTTCAGCTGCCAGAGCAAAGGGACTCACTTCCAGAGCTCCGACAGCTTATCCTTGCGAAACCATCCAATCACACCAGTCGATGTTTTGTAAAGTTTGTCATGTTTATTTTGTCTATCGAGTGCCTGCTTGGGTCCATAAAACACCCTCGGACCCTGGACACTTTTGGGGGACAATTAAGGGGGAGGGGGAGGTCTCTAACCACCTGGTAGGGAGGACAATTTTCTCTAGAATCTATTTAATGGCGGGGGGGGGGGGCAAATCTCCTTGCAGACAAGAAAATAGGGGTGACGATCGTAGGGAATTGTGGGCTTTCTTCACAATTTTCTTTTTTTTTGCCACTTTGGGGGTTTTGGGGGTCTTACAATTTTAAGTCATTTCGAGCAGAGCGAGGGAACTGGACTCAAAGGATCCAGTGGATCCCATCTGTACCGAGGCATCCAGAGAATGACGGGAAAAAAAGAACGTGGACAACACAAGGAAAGGCAGGAGTGCAAAGAAGTGAACAGACGACAAAAGGACCAAAGGGAGTTGAGTATTTTTGGGGCGTGGTTTGCACGAACAGCAGAAAAACCAGTCTGTTTCCACTTTCTCCATATACACAGCGTTTTGCACTCTGGGGAGGGAGAAAAATTACCCATAAAAGATTTCTGCGGGCGAGTAAATTAACATAAGGAAAAAATGACGGGCAGACTATTGTATAGAATGCATTCTAGCTCAGGAAAAATTAAATGGGATTTGGAATTTGAAACAAAGCAACAACAAAGACATCTGCGCTATTTAATTTAATGAGACTTTGTTGTTGGTTTTTTGTACGGCGCACAGGTGAATTTTTTCAGTCAAAGGGGGAGTGATCCTTCTTGTTATTTCTATTCTTTGCTCCGGAAATACACAGATCGCTATGTCTTCTGCAAAACGTTATTAAAACTCGAGAGCCACTTTATAAAGCTTCGTTTTCGCTAGTTCAACCAAGATACTCTTGTCGAACTTCTGAGTGCGAATTCTTTGTCCAAGTTGCTCGGCCTTGAAACTCTCTAGCACTTACTGACCTGAGAAGAATGACAAACACGAATAAATTTAAGTCGTCCTTAATCTTACTGCTAGCTATATACTCGTACAATCTAATATGCACAAACTTATATGAATTTTTATATCTTTCTTTTAAATTTAATTCTTACTTTGCTTTGATTACAGCGGGAGAAATCTTTTTTATTTTTCGAAATTCAAATTTGTTTATGTAAATTGTAATGTTTACAATTCATTGTATAAGATAATTTAATCTTCCTTTGTAAGCAATATATATGTTGAATTCATAAGAAAAGGAAAAATAGCTAATAGGTACAATTCATGTACCACTGCTATATCTATCCTTTTCAACCTTGTATATTCATATTATTTTTAAGATAGGTTAAGTTAGTTTAATTAAGAAAAGATTAAAGTATGGGAAGTAATTGCCCTTTAGAGTTCCATGAGCAAGAGCTATTTCTATTATTTTATAACAAAAAAGTCACGCCAGGTTGACATTTAGTTTGTTACCTATATATTGCTTTAACTTGCAAAAAACAGGCCATACATTACAGCCTCTGGTAATATAATGTATCTCAAAGGTTGTAAGAGATAAATGTTTTCATATTCATGTTATCGTAAAGAACATAAAAGGCTCAATAAATATATGTACATACATCATATTCGTAACCAACCTGGGTTTTAAGATAAACCACTCTTTCTGAGTGGCTGAGTTTACTTGTTCCGTGTATTGGTTACTCATCAGTAGTGTATTGCAAACTTGACTCCCTATCTGAGCATAACCTTACTGTTCCATTCAATTTCTTTTATAATTTACGCGCGCCTCATGGAGGGTTATGATACCATTTTACTGTTGCCTGGGCGCGGGCGGAAAGTTAGAAGGAGGAGAAAGCAAAGCATTGTTGTGATGTAGTGGTTTGAAACTCAGGTATATTTTGGTTTCGATATTGATTCTCCAGGGGTGTCGTCATGCAACTAAATCGCCGAGAGCTCACAAAAATCACTGATGCTTTCGATAGCGTCTTTCATCGCTTGATGGATCGAGCATCTTATGTCATCTTCCAATCTACCAGGCCTCATATTTGTTAAAGTAGTCGTACCTCGCTTGTATTTGTATTGTGGGTGACTCAAGTTGTTCGGTGCTATGCGATCCCAGGATCCTTGATCCTAATTAGTGCCAGTACGCCATAATAAAGACCTTACTGGGCACGGGCTTAATCTTCTACAATAATATTTTATCAGTCTTATCGAAACTACATATTTTACGGTGTAGCGTTTTGTCACAGGGAATTAATAGAGGTTCCTTTGACCTTTTCAGAAACACCATCCTTCCTAGTTGCTCTTGGTCGGGGGCTAGTTGTTTGGTATTCGCATGTAACCTTCATTACTGCAGGCTGTTCGCTAGGAACCTTTGAACCAGCGTGAGACAGCTACTTACTAAACCTTACCTACGCTAGGAAACAACCCTCCTGTCTTTGCCCCGCAGAACAACGGTAAAGTATAACTTCGAGGGGGGCAGTGGAATAGCCTTTGGTTAGAAATTATGGGCATGTTAGTCAAGTTCTCGACGGCTTATTAGGCCGTCTCCTGGATTTCTGCTATGCGTGAGTGATTTGATAATGTTTGAATGTTTGGCTTTCAGGGTGCATAAGTGTAATGGGAAATAGAGAATGGAAAGGAAAAAGGAGAGTTGTTAGTTTCTGTATGGTGCGTATTCGATCACTCCACATCTCGTTTTGCACTTTTGTTATATGTGTGGAAATCTCCGTTAACCTCTGCACGATCGAACTCCTTTGAAAAGGGTTTGCTCCATAGCCTTCATTATCTTATTTATTAGAAATACTAATAATTCAACTAAACCAAACTAATAACTTAATTCATGTTAGTTGGGTCCACGCTCAAAGTCATTTTCGATGCCCGGATGTGTAGTAATCCCAGGACGCCATAGTTATCTATGCGAGTAATGAGGCCATGCGAGGGTTGCAGGCCCATATGGGGAACTGTGCCAGACCCGGATCGGTTCTAAACAGGAGTATTACATCTGTAGCTACGGCACCAACTTAATGGCAACGACACATCTAGCATTCATAAAGCTCTGGCAGGATTTCAACGGGACGGGGGCGTTTGTCGTCCGCCCTCAAGTCTCAAAGTCCACATCGTTATTTGTAGTAAACTATAATTACGAACTTACTGAGCTCGATCGTATTGAATGGACGGCTGTGATTTTCTATTGTTCTTCATTCGTCCTAAGGAGATGAACTCGTGAGTTCTCGTCTCCATTTGTCCGACACCTATCCAGATTTGTGGCGCAGAAAGCTCGCAATATGTCCCCTTCACTTCGTATCTCCGAAGATATTTTCAGATGGTGCCATGAGAAGGTGTGAAGTGTCTTATTAGCGGAGCTGCAAGGTGTTCGGGTACAGAGTTTCTTTCTCGTTATTCAGCGAACCAGCATCTGTCGGAAGATGCTACGAAGCCTAATACTAATCATTGCCATTCGGCTTTTTTTTTTATGTGTGTATGTGTGTAAATGTCCGTACGTTTAAACCCAACACACACAACATAGCAGAAGCGAAGGTAATAGGTATTTATCAACCGAGATCCAAAATTTCGGTTTTTCCGTTCGCAAGTCAAGTAGTTGCTGCCAATAAGAAAGATGGATCAGCAGGAGTCTATATAGGTTGCCGATGTAAAAATGCATATAGGGTAAAAAACGGATTTCCTTTGCCAAATATCAAAAGTGTTTTCGACAATCTCCTAAATGGAAGAAGATAGATGACAGATAGTTTATTTCGTATAAAAAATTACATCGATTTTATCCTCTCACACAGTTAACATACATAGATTTGATAACATTTTATCTTTCTACTGAAATATTAATTATTCTAATATTCTTATAAGTTTGAGTAAAAGGAAAACAGTTTTATTTAAGAAGAAAATACCAAAAATACCTCCTGTTTGAGAGAAAAGAAAAAGAAAATGCTTTGAACTTGGAATGAGAATTAATATTGAAATCCATCTTAATAAATGAATTAAATATTAAATTACTTAATGTGTAAATAAATGAATAAATACGTGAAAATAGTTTTTGTATATAAAATAGAAATAAATAAATAAATAGAAAAATAAATTAAATAATTAACAAATAAACAAACAGTAAATAAACAAATAAATGGAGTACATATATCAAAAATTAACTAACAACAAGAAAGTACAATAAGCATTTAAACAATTAAGGTAGCGAAAGAAAAAAAAGTGCACAATTTAAGTTCAGAATTCTTCGAGCTTCTTAAACTTATACCGGAGTACTTAATTCGTCCATGAGGTGATTATCAGCAAAACAGCAAAGCTTAATCAATTTGGCTCTAAGTTTTACTATTTTATTAGAAATCAATTCAACATTGTTTCAACATTATGCACAGGCCATACGAAACAGCCTGTAAAGGTTCTCTCAATGGCAAAATGTACCACATGTTGGTTTCATTATTGCCAAGCTTTAAGGAGAAAAGAAGAAAAAGTATTTACTTTTGTTAGATTTCTCAACGGAAACAAGGAAGCAAGTAGGCTTTACCGAAAGTGTTTGGTATTTCCGCTCTTGAGGCCTGATGACATGTACTCACTCAGCCCTTCAAATTCTTGATACATATTCGAATAGTACACATTTCCAAAAAAAATGGCGAAAGTGTGTTTAAGGAGTTTCTGAAGTACTTTACAAGACAATGGATGGAGAAAGTAATAAATCACCTATTGGTTTTAAATGAAATAGAGAAAGAAATTAATACGTATAAATTTATAGGAAACCCCTTTAGTTTATTCCGCATTTGATGCCCAAATGAAGACTACAAGTGCTCTTGAAGGCTACAACAGCCGCCTTGGTCGAAAGCTCGAATGCACGAAGCATGGCAATTTTTACAAAATTCCTTGATTGCTTGCTGGATGAGGATCGAGTAAAATCAAGGGAGCTTAACATGTCCTTGGACGGTACGTTTGAAATTTTTGAGCCTTGTTTAACAAATGAAAATTTAAAATTTGAATTTAAATTGATTTATCATTAACATCAACTTATTTTGTCAGTACTTTTAAATAATATTAAAATCTCAGAATGGTTGATGAAACGCATTATACGTATTAGATAAGCAAAATCTAATATGCATTCGAAGTGACATAAGGCCAAATTAGCCTTATGTCGCCTTGTAAAAATGGTAGAATTAGGCCGCCCGACTTTATGTCATGGCACCTATATATTTATATCCGCATCTATGTTGCGCCACCACACATAAGTTCTTGCAAGCATTTTCATTTTTGTTATACCCACATGCGTATCATCTAATAATTGTAACACACTATGCTTTAAACTTTCAGGAATGACTACTCATAACATATGCAACCGTTATTGCATGAAAATTGTTGCACACGATTCAAATAATATTTCGAATTAAAATCATTTTCTATAATTCGATTACCCATAAGCCTATCGTACGCTTTATATCGTTTTGTGTTTCAAACTTAATATCTTCTTATCGCAAAATCTAAATATTTTCAGGCCCAAGCGATAAAACGTTTATAAACTCATCCGATATATTTGTCGACCCCTGACTCAGGAGTCTAGAAGATGCATCTGCATGCCCTACTTGAGACCCTCTTTTCTATCAGTCGTTCACTGAGTTTGATAGTGTGCAGAAGTGTTTTGATTTTTCTGAAGAATATTCCAAAGTGTGTTTTGTTTCAATAAACATTTTGACGTTTCTCTATTGGGAACCAAATCAGCCGAGTGGTAGTGGGATTCACCAGCCGTTACTCCCCAGGTTATCTACGCCCAAATGGCGGCAGGTTGGGGAAATACGAAGGTTGCTTCTCAGGCCCGAGCGCCAGGAGCACCGGAACCGGCAAATGACATGCTAGCTATCTTGCTCTCTATCCAGGGGCAGATGGCTCAGTTTCAACGTCAAATTACCGAGCAGGCTACGCGGGTAGATCAAATATACGCGCTGCTGCCGAGCCTAACGCACCTTCAGTCGTAATGGGTTCGCATGTGGCGGAGCAAACCCTGAAGATCCTTGCAGTGAATGTTAATTCACTGATTAGGATTGAGCGAAGAGCCACACTGTTTAAGTTGCTTAAAGACCAAACCCCTTATGTGCTTTTGGTAAGCGAAACTAAGCTAACCAAAAGACACAAAATGAGGCACAGAAGGTATAAAATCATGCGAAGAAATTGACCCAACTCCATACAAGGAGGAGTCGTTGCAATCTTCGTAAGAAAAGGTATATGTTTTAAAAGAATATACAGTCGTGTAGTACGTAGGTTTCAGGTGCTAGAAGCATGCATCATGTATATCCCTCTCAGCAGTGGAAAGCGGTTATACATGGTGTCGGTTCATGCACCTAAGGCTACTCAATCCACCCTATTCATCTCAGAGCTCGAGACACTTTTTCGATTTCTGAGACTGGAATTGGAGGAACACTATTTCATTATCGGCGGAGATTTCAACGCCAAACACAGCGATTGAGGAAATAATACACCAAATACTAGAGGGAACCTATTATTCAATTGGTGGGGTCAACACAGTGTTATGTATAGACTCGGCCTAAAGGCGACGGATAGTCCGTCGTTTCCTAGACACGGCTCCTATTTGGATCTCCTGTTGTTTGACACATGAATACAACTGACAGGTACGAACCAACAAACCGTAAACTGTCTTCGCACTTTTGTGTATGACAGTGACCATTGCGGTCTTAGTACCGAAGTAACCGTTCCGAACGAAAATGCGGAATTGGATGAGTGTGTTCAAAGGCATTCCCACAACTATAGTAGAGTGCGTTGGACAAACTTCTCCAGGACACTGACTAGAGCACTCTCCTCGAATTCGCTCTACCCACCGTACAACAGAAATCTGTCAAACGGAAGATTGACAGATATCTAAAACTAATGGACGAGACAATTAAACGAACAATGGACACAGCGATACCACGGTATCAACATACTGACAACGAAGACTTGTTCCACAGCGCAACTATTGACGCACTTCACCAACATAAAAGTAGACTACTCTCAAGACTGAAGACCTTGTACAGACAGTTTACTGACAGACATAACCCGGAGATTATGACATTAAAGCCGTCGATTAAAAACCTCCAAACATTAATAAAAGAAAATTACATGTCTTCTGTAAGTTTGTATTGGAACAATAAAATTCGGGCTGTAAACACCAGCAATCCGAATATGTTCCCGCAAATAAATAAAATTTTTCGGAGGAAAGATCACGACGACCTTTCATGTTTTAAAATCGCCCGAACGACTGACAATGAACGCATACTTTCAACAGCAGGCATAGATCCAAATGAGGCTTCTTTGTGATCGAAGATCCGCAGGAGAAGGTCAAGGCTATAGGAGCGACTTTCCAGGAAGTGTACAAGGACAATGACATCATTAGCCCAAACCACGACTTGAAAAATCGAGTCCTTTTGCACAATTTCTATCTTCGAAATGAAATAGTGAATTGGCGAATCGAGAACTCGGGTTTCACCCAGTTCAGTGACGAGAACATGGCAAATAATGTCATCGCCAATGAAAGGAAACAACCCCCGTTCATTCCGAAGGAAGAGCTTCAAACGATCTTCGACAGAATTAGAAGTAAGAAATCAGTGGGAACCGATGGAATACCGAACATTGTGCTTCGACATCTTCCACTAGAAGCGGTGGACATTTATACCACCCTGTTTAACAATGCAATGAATAATGCACATTATCCAGCGCATTGGAAAACTGCGGTGGTACATCCCATCCCCAAAAGGGATAAAGACACCTCCAATCCGGCGAATCTCCGGTCGATCAGTCTCCTTCCAAATATCAGTAAGGTTTTCGAAAAAGTTATCAATAGAGTCCTGACAAAGTGGGTTGAGGACAGAAATATAGTTCCGGATAATCCATTCGGTTTCAAGGCGGGGCATGATGTTATTCATGCCGCGTCTAAACTGGTTTCTGATATCCAATGGAACAAAGCCAAGAAACAGTGCACGGGTGCCTACCTGATTGACTTGAAAACGGCCTTCGATACCGTATGGTTAGAGGGACTCTTCTATAAGTTGAACAGACTGGGCATTAGTAAACCACTGCTGTATATTCTTTTCAATATGCTTTCAGATAGACAGTTCATCGTGAAAAATGGCGATGTGACTTCTACTGGTACATTCAACATTAAAAACGGTCTACAACAAGGTGCGGTTAATTCGCCAATCCTTTTCAACATTTACACAAGTGATCTGATAGGTTCACTTCACCATGCCATAGCGTACGCAGACGAATTAATCGCGTACAGATCAGGTCCAAAGATTGAGGTTATAAACATTCTTTTGCAACGAGACTTCGATAAAATGAAACAATATTGCGACGACTGGAAGTTGAAGACGTCTTTGTCTGGGGCCTTTGCAGATAGCAGAGAGAATTGGCGAAAGTTTCAGATCGTGGAACAACACGGGCAGCCACGTGTTTGTCGAAATGTAGTCAAATACCTCGGGATCTGGCTAGATCAATATCTATATTTAAACAAACATATAGATGTTGCTCTGGCCAGAGCCAAAGGTGCTTTTGCTCTTACAAAGAGACTGTTTTATAGCAGACAACTCGATGCGAGGGTAAAGGTGATCTGCCTATGCTTACATTTGGTTGTCCCGTGTGGTTCAACGTGAGAGCAAGTCTTTTGGAAAAGATTTGGGTGTTTGAGAGGGCTTGCCTTAGGGTTTGTCTTCGCTTATACAGAACACCAGAGTTTGAGTACATAAAATTCTATCCTAATAAGGTCTTGTACAATAGGGCGAACCTAATAAGAGTGGACAATTTTGTTATTAAGTTGACTCGAAGGCACATTGCAAGAGCAACGACCTCGTCGAACAACCAGATCTCCAGGGCCTGCTACCCTAATTATTAGTATCATGAGAAAGTTCGCTTTGATGGCTTTATTCCTCCAGAAGCGTTCCTTTACCTCGACATGAAAAGTCTGATCCAGCTGCGGACAGGCGACTCAACTAAGACAGAGACGTCGTACACGGCAGTGCGTAGCGTCTCCGGTTTAGTAGGGCGGTAGGGAGTCGGGACATGAGGGATGTTGCTCGGCAGCACCAACAATTTTGGTGGCTTGCAGAAGAAGGAGAAGCTCCATCGTCGAATTGCTCTAGTGCAGGGTAGCTCCATTAGGGAGCAGAGTTGGTCAACCTAATATTTTTAGGCGTGGCCGGCTTACATAGGTGTAGGTAGGGTTAAGGTAGATTTAAGAGTAAAAGTTATAAAAACTGAAAAAAAAAAAAAAAAAAAAAAAAAATATAAAAAAAAGCGATTTGTAACCTTATCTTAAAAAAAAAAGTGGAAATCGAAGCCACACCAAAACAAAAAAGATATAATGCTTGTACAATAAGTTAGCTTAAGTAGGTTAAGTAGGCTTAAGATTTATTTTTTAAGTAGTCTATAAGTTTTATAATAAGAGAAAGACAAAAAAAAATGTCCATTCACTAAGTTTTTTACTAAATAAAATTTCTTTTCTTAGTTTTAGTTTAAATTAATGCTATAAAAGAAAGTACTGTAAAGAATGTCGAAAGACATGTAGATTAAGAATTATGTTTAACTTAAAGTGTCCGCATGGGGTTAGAATAAAATAATTTTAAGTTAATTAACCTAATTGTTAAGCTTTTTTTTTGTATACCTTGTAAGAATTTCTGAATTTAATTAAATAAAAATGCATTTAAAATGAAAAAAAAAAATGAAATGACAGACCCGGCAAGAAATTTTCGGTTCCAAAAATCAAGTCCCCGTGTAGAAAAAAGTTTTTTTTTAGTTTTTTTTAGTCTCGATAGTTTCACATCGCGTGGCCCAATGTCTTACTATCGTATGACATTCCTTTGGTAAGGATTGGCGGGTGTGGAAATCAGGAGATTTAGTCTGATCAAAGGAAAACCAGTTGAACAAGAAAAAAAAAAGTATCATGGTAGGTGGTGCAAGTTAACGAGAACCGGCGATTGGGAAGAGGTTGAAGAGATTTTTGGGTAGGGAGCGATAGAATAAGAGGCAGTCGAAAGGTGTCAGCAAGCCGTTCGGGTCCATTTAAGAGAGTTAGGAAAAAAGAAAAGAAAACGGAAGTATAGTGTGGTGCAGATCCTCTTTAAAAACAAAAAAAGAAACATTCATTTACTGAAAAGAAAAGGCAAGGTTGACGCGAAAGAATAGTTTAGGTTAGATCCCTTTTGGAAAAAAAAAAACAAAAAAAAAGGAACATTCATTTACCAAAAAAAGGCGAAAAATCCATCAAGGTCGACGCGAAACGATAGTGTAGTGCAGATACACTTAAAAAAATAACGAAGACAGAAATATTCATTCGGAAAAAAAATAGAAAGATACGAGTATCTGAGATTGTGGTTCGAGATTGGTTTTTTTGTGGTATAGTATACATCAGACAAGTGTGTCGCAGCAGTGATTGAAGGGAAAGCGAAGTCAACATCTTAGGAGTGGCGTAAGATCCTGCCCTCGGCGACAAAAGATAAATGCCATTTATTAACACTTTAATTATAATTGACTGTACGGAGCATACAATTTCAAACCCAGTATCTTTGGCGTGACGTCAACAAATCGGCGCCGAATAGACAAATACACTTTCAATTGCGATATATTCGTGGTCTCGTTGGCCTTGATCCTCGACGCGTCACAGAAGCGAAGGAGACGAGTTCGAATTTATTTTCCTTTTTTTATTTTTATTATTTTTTTTTATTTATAACTACTGAGGACTATTAATGTCATTATTTCTCTTTTATTGAATCGTAAGCTTAAGATTTTGGAGAAAAGGTAGTTTAAGTAAGACGTAAGTTAGTTTTAAGAACATTTGTGAAATAGACCGTAAGGAGAAAATAAAGTTTGTAACGTCTGTAGATACCGGTTGTTGTTATCTTAATCCTCCGTTTGGTTTTTTTTCTTCTGTTTTCCCTTCCCATTGAAAGAATTATTTTTTGGTTGGTTATTTCGGAACGCAAATCCCCCATTCAATCGCGGTTTTGGATGTGGGTGGTAAGACGGAAGTGCAATCGCGTGGCGCCCATTTAACACTAACACTCACGGCCATTCTCCAAGTGGGCGGCAACATACATACTTACAAGGCATAACCAGCTTTTATTGTACACCTTTGTCAATGATGAAGGGATCTGTGCAACGATTAATCTGGAAACCACTGACTATCCAACAGCGCAAAACTTAATTTCGTAGGCCTTCTCAAAAACAAAGAAGGAAAAAGAGCATGAGAAATGGTCACATTTGAGATATTGAGTAAGTACTTTACCCTCAAGTAGGTATGAATACACTTATGATGCTAAAGCATGTGTTAAGTTTTTCGGAAATGGCATAAAAATAAAACGGGCTTAGTGGCTATTTCGTTTCATGGGTATTATTCCATGGGTATCATCCATGGGATTGGTTTAATTGGATTTGTTATTGTATTCCAGGCAACCACTCATATTATATGATTCAGGTTTCCAAAAGAAACTTATGTCTTTAGGGGGCGGCTAGGATTAAATGCTGAACTGTCTGATTTGAAAGCTAAATAACGCAGCACAGGAAGATCTCTATTCTCGTTGCGCGCATAAGTAAAACGGGACCTGATCCGACTTATTATGCGCAACTGGAGACAGTAAGCTAAGGATCGGACTAACTGGAGTGGCTAGTTAGTCAAAGCGCAGTTTGAAATAATAATAATAATAATTTACAATTTTTAAATGCTTAATACTTAAAAGATATAAATCAAAAGTTTTACAAGAGGATTTTCCATTTCAATTATATCGTAGAGACCAATCTGTTAGCATCTTTAAACATACGAAGTCCAGATTAACATAATGTAACGAATATAAATTGATTAAACTTCTCAGCTTTGGTAAGATGAAATTGGCTTACCTAATCGATTTTGATAAGAAACTAGACAACGTCAATTCTTCGTCAGGCAGTGGATAACAACTTACGTAATTAAGTCCAATTTGAAGGCTAAATACTTTGTTTTGTTCTAAACACTAAATGAGATAATTGTTGGCCAGTTGTGTAACTTAAATGAGTTCGAACATTATAGACATAACAAACAGGACTCGAATCGACATCATCACCATCATCATTAAATGGTCATGTGACAAATCCTCACTTGTTCGTAATTAAAGTGAATACAATTTTATCTGGTATTCCATAGCCCCTGGAAGACCATTAGTAGATAATTGGGTATCTTCCAAAAAAGTCCGCATTCTCCGGATTTAGCGATTTGGTTAATTGGTGACTGAGGAAAATAAAGAAACTGGTTAGGTTAAAAATAAGAACGAGAGAAGAGAACGATTTCAATTTTAATTGGATTGGAATTGAAGAAGGTTATTACCACGTCTATCTCAAAGAATATTCCTTTTATCTTTCTTACTTCAATTATCTTTTGAATTCGATTTTAATTGATTTGTTACTGGATATATTAATGGAAAAATGAATTGAATTGAAGGAAAATATTAAACTGGAAGGATCTAAGCTGTTTCAATTAAAAAGTTAGTAAGTTAGTAGTTAGTTAGTAAATGGTTTAACACATGTATATCAAAATCAAAGACGAACATTTGGGGTATAAAGTACAGTTTTCTGTCAATTGCACCCATTTACAAAAGTTCAGTTATCGTATCATGGCGCTGTACCTTAGAAAAAAAAACAGATGGTACACGTATTGTAGGAATGTTTAATGAATCTTAATCAAAGAAACAATTCATAAATTGATCAAAATTTGGATATCTTTTGATTTTTATTTTCTTCATTCACAATTCAGAAATGACAGTTGTGTAAAACAGATTTAAGGAGATTAAGGAATATAAGAACTTGGCGCAGGCTTATAGAATAAAAAATAAAACCTGACAAATACTAGTGCCGAAAAACTCTGACATACCAAACAGCAAACAAACTGAAGTACATATTCCTAAAATTGCTGAAATTTATTCTTGAAATCGAGGGCCTGTTCGTGAAACCTGTAGAATACTTCGTGGAATTTAGGGAAGACATTATCATCTATTAGAACGTGTTATTTATTGAATCATGGCAAAATTGCGCTCCCAATTTACACAATTATATACTCACACACCAACAAGAACAAAAACAATATGTTTGGAAGAGAAAATACGATATAAGGCACGTGGAAGCTTGTGTTGAGCAGGACTCCGCCTTATCATTCATAGTCTCAAGATCCAAATTGTACAAGAGTTGAAGTCGCGTAACCATTAATTGCATCAGATGTTCAACTATTGGGCTTAAAGTCAATTAAAATTTGACTAAATTTTTACAGTAAAATGTTGTTCACTGTTGAAGCTCATTTCTAGTTTAATGGCTACGTATGTAACTTACTTACTTTACGTGGCGCTACAGTCCGGGGTGAACCTGGGCCTCATTTAACAGGCATCTCCAGCCAGCTCGATCTTTTGGTAGCTAACTCCAGTTTCGCAAGCTAAATTAGCGGAGGCCCCCGTCCACTTGCCTGCGCCAGCTGAGTCTCGGTCTTCTTCTACTGCGCTCTCCGTCGGGGGCGGGTTTAAGGACTTTTCGGACCGGAGCTCTACATGACCCAGCCATCTCAGTCGTGGGATCTTTACTGTTCTGACAAGGTCGATGTCGCTGTACTGCCCATACAGTTCGTCGTTGAATCTCATCCTCCACTCACCGTCAATGCAGACGTGACCGAAGATTACTCCAAGAACTTTTCTCTCAAAATAACAAAGAATACCTTCATTTGTTACTTTGTTGTTCGGGAGAGCGCTTTGTAAATTGGCTTCTTAGCTTAAGGAAGCAGCAATTGGCAAGAGTTATTATTGCTCTGACCTCAGTGCTGGTGTCGTTGTCTGCGTTTATCACGGAGCTTAGATAAATAAAATCTTTAACTACCCCAAAGTTATAGTGATAGACAGTGACGTTCTGGCCGAAACGATAACAATCGTCGTGGTAGGACGAGGGGTTGGTTTGCCCGAAGCCAGAAATTCGTTCGCGGATGTGAGCGCTGCCGTTGGTACATTAAGAGCTCTTCCGCTATCATCCCTTTTGCAAGATCTTGACTTAGTATTGGAAATCCTTACCGCCCTGAGCTCCGAATATGTCAGAGTAATCCGGACTAGGTCTCATTTGTACAGAGATTTTTTTCTACCGTTGTTTCCATCTGGGGAATTCATCCACTATCCCGTTTGTAGTGCTGCGTTTCTTGTGTCTGCTGGTCAGCACTCGCGCGTATATTTTTGCAAGTCCAGTCCGGATAGACATTGACCAGTACCCGATGGTTACTACGTCGGGGTATTATAAGCACAATTGATGTGAAGAAAAAAGTTGTAACACTGGATATCACCAGGTTGATACCCTATTTGTACAGTACCCAACCATCGGCTTCATAAGTTAGGCAAGCAAAATGAAGTGAGGACTATTCTCGAGAAATTCATCAGATGCCATCGCATGCAGTAAAATATACTGTATGGTATGGCTTGAACGCCACACACTGGTAAAACTCTAAACTCTTAAGGTTGTTACATCTGTTGCATCAAGGCAAAAACCGCTAAAGTCGAGTTTAGACGAAACTGAGTTTTTAAACCATTAGATTCAGCATGGCCAAATTTTCAAGACAATTTTTTTCTAGCTCTTTATCTTCAAAAGTGGAGCTACAATGTCTCGAAAACAAAATAACTATAGTCAAATTTTTACATCCTCATTTTACCAAAACGACTTACTCATAAAAATTGTTAACTTGATTATTTAAAGTCGACTTAAGAGAATCCATATTTATTTTGTCACAAGACATAAAAAGTTGAGTTTGGTTGTTTTTCCGTCTGATATTCAATACCTTTTTTCACTTAATGGTGCTAAAGTCCAATTTGGTTGTTTTTCCGCGGTGATATTATTTATCTTTCGCTTATTTTTAGTGAGGGAATAATGACCAAACTCGATTAAAGTCGTTATTCCATGAGCAAAAAATATATTTTCCTTATCCTAAATTGAGTTAAGTTTTTTTCCAAATGTAATATGTGTTCAGAAGAAGACTTAACTCAAATTTAGTCATTACTTCGTGTCAGTGAATGAGATTGTAGAAATCTTTTCTCGAGATAAGTCGTTATTCCCAAACTATTTTAGAAATTAATTTCGACTAAGTGAACTTAAGTTGTTTTTCCATGATGTACATGCTACAATAAGGTGTAGTCATAACTCGACTTTAGTGTACATTATTTTAGGAAACTTTATTATCAAGTACGAGTATTTTAGTGCTGTGAAAAGTGTGTTAATATCATGTCATGGGCACAAAGGCTTTTGGCATTAGCAAGCAGCTTGAAGGAACAATATTATACCTAATATCATATGCCTGCTTTTTAAGGCCCATTCACATGAGAGCGACCAACACGAAACGGCTATTGGTCTTTTTTCGCGTAAATGGTTTCTATGTGGTTTGTTGAACAATATTTGAATATTTTTTTTGAAAATCTGTTAGAATACTATTTTATCCTTTGATCGCTTTCTTGTAAATAAATTTTACAGATATGTATATATACGAGTATATTTTAGATGTTTTTCTAATTTCTTCTTTATTTCTAGGAGTATTAATACTAAACATTATTTTGAAGCTTAGAGTTAAATAATATACGAGTACATAATAAACATAACATAACATAATAATAACAAATACTTTTACACTATAATATAATATGAAAGAAACACTGATGCTATCGTTAATTTTCTACAAACGATTTCTATTGAAACCAAATATTCAGCGAATGGAACAGAACATTTGGCTCATGCTATAAAAGTATTTTCTTAGTATTGCCTTCTTTTCCAAACTATGAGAAGCTTTTCTTTACCAAAGATAACGAAATCATCTCATCAAACGAAGGTGAATGCAATGATTTCCCAGAATGCGAAAATTCTGATGATTTGGTAAGAGACCCCGATTTTCATATTACTCCTATTGATTCAGAATCACAATCATGTTCAGAAGAAGAAATGGCAACTTTGGTGCTCAATTGAAAGAGCCTTTATTGACACCATAAAACAAAAACAAGAAAAGAGATCGTCAAATGTCTAGAAATAGAGAAGTAGTTTATGAAATCTATTCTAGAAATGCGAGGTCTGTTGAACAGTTTGTTACATTCCGAATAAAATGTCATACAAAGGTTTTCTTCAAAAAAATTCAACTTTTTTGAGCACTATTGGTATCTGGGATCTTATGATCAAAAATTTCTGTATATTGGCAATCTTTGAGTAAACGAAACCCTAAAAATACTGTGAAATATTTTTTGGAATATGATGGCAAACAAATTAATGTCTGCCGAAAATATTTGGCGCAATATTTTTCAGAAACTGAGAGTTTCATAAAAAGTGTCATACCAAAGAAGAATAAATGTCCACTTTTGCCATTTAAAAACTGCCGCGGGAAAAGATCTTCTGTGCATAAAATAAGTTTGCACATAGAGGAAGAAGTAAAGCAACATATTATCAGGTTCCCTGCATATGAAAGGCACTACAGTCGACGGGACACATGTAAAAAAATATCTACACTGGAGCTGAAATCTTGCAACTATGCACTGAATGTTTAAAGGTGAAGTGGTGAAGAATGTAGGTTAAAAAAAATATTCAGAAGTAATCCATACCATGACTCTTAAGTTCACGGCTAAGGCTAGATACCTGCTTAGCTTGTGACATTTTCTTATTAAAAATTAATATAGCTCAAAACAATGACGAAAGAAAAATGTAGATCGATAAAAAAAATAGAAGAGAAACGAAAAAAAAACGCGAAGGAAAATTAAAACATGAAAGCGTTTGCGTTTGATTTACAGCAGTGCCTACCTACTCCGTTCCCACGAAACTCTGTTAGTTTTTATAATCGACCTTTAATCTTACGATACATGATTAAAAATAAATATATCTGCTTGCTTCATGTGGCACGAATGTATTTTGCAGCCTGGTGGCAACGAAATTGCATCATGTCTTTATAAGTCAAAATAAAAATTCTCATGTAGCTGCAATGCTTCTGATTTTCTTAAAAGACAATTCGACAATCGATACATTGAGTTATTAAAGCCTGGACATATCCATATAGCGTGCGACACGGACCATGCACTTATTGAAAGAAAGAAGAGAAAGTCAAATGTTGAAATAAGTGTGCCTAGAGATTGGTATCAATTCATCGATGAAATTAATTCTAAATTAAAAGTTTTTTAAATGGATGAAGTGAAGATAGCTACATCGAATCTTAAGTCCAACAAAGCTGCTGAAGCGGATAGCCTGACTCTTCAAAAGCTCTTCAAAGCGGCAGGCGATGACTTGGTGAGGAGCATACACCAACTCATCTGTAAAATATGGTCGGACGAAAGTATGCCCGATGAATGGAACCTCAGCATTGTTTGTCCGATTCTCAAGAAAGGAGACCCTCTGAACTGCGCCAACTACAGAGGCATCAGTCTCCTTAACATCGCATATAAGATCTTATCTGTCGTATTGTGTGAACGCCTGAAGCCGTTCGTCAACAACCTGATAGGTCCATATCAGTGTGGCTTCAGGCCAGGAAAGTCCACCATCGACCAGATGTTCACACTACGGCAGATCTTGGAGAAGACCCATGAGCTTCAGATCGATACACACCACATATTCATCAATTTTAAGGCCGCGTATGACAGCATCTAAAGAGATGAGCAATATAGAGCAATGTCTAGTTTTGGCATCCCTGCCAAACTCATTCGTCTGTGCAAGATGACGATGGAGAATGTACGCTGCTCCATCAAGGTCGGTAAAGATCTCCCCGAGACCTTTGATGTCCAGAAAGGATTTAGACGAGGCGATGCGCTGTCGTGCGATTTTTTCAACATCGTACTTGAAAGAATAGTGCAAAACTCACGAGCAAACACAAGAGGCACTATCTTTCAAAAGTCCGTCCAACTACTCGCATACGCCAACGATATTGACATAATCAGAAGAAAGCAGCGTGATGTCAGTGGCGCTTTCGCGAGTATTGAGACGGAAGCGGCGAAAATAGGTTTAGTGGTCAATGAGGGCAAAACCAAGTATATGCTGTCAAGCAAAAAGGACAACCAAAACTTGTATCGGGCAAAACGTCACCCTCGACAGATATAACTTTGAGGTAGTAAAGGACTTTGTCTACCTATAAATACAGGCAACGACACCAGCGCTGACATCAAGCGAAGAATAACTCTTGCCAACTGCTGTTTCTTTGGGTTAAGAAGGCAATTGAGTAGCAAAGCCCTCTCTCGGACAACAAAAGTCACCCTTTATACCACCTTAATAATCCCGGTCCGGCTCTATGGCGCAGAGGCATTATCAAAAATGGATGAGGGTGTTCTGGTTGCTTCGAGAAAAAAATTCTTCGGGCAATTTTCGGTCCCATCTGCATTGACGCTGAGTGGAGGAGGAGATACAACGACGAACTGTATGGACTGTACAGCGACATGGACCTAGCCAGAAGAGTGAAGATCCAAAGACTGAGATGGCTGGGTCATGTAGAGCGCATGGACACCAATGTTCCGGTGCGAAAAGTCTTCGAATCCGCTCCCGAGGGACAGCGCGGTAGAGGAAGGCCAAGACTCAAGTGACGCACGCAAGTGGAAGAGGATCTCAGCCATTTTAGCGTGCGAAACTGGGGGCAGCTAGCTAGGGATCGAGCTGGCTGGAGAAGCTTGTTGGCTGAGGCCTAGGTCCCCCCCCGGACTGTAGCGCCACTTAAAGAAGAAGAAGAAGATTCGTTTTATCATATTGTGAAAAATTTCATATTTATATCTTGCATACTCTCCCCGTTAGAAGAGAATATGACGTATTTTATTTCATATCAACCAATAATCAAATGAAAACTTTAAATGCGTTTCCTGCAAAATCGAACTGACAGTCTTCAAGTAAATGAGCGAATGATGCATGAATGTTTTTTTAAAAGCGATAATAAATAAAAACCTTAATATGATTGTGCAAGGCTTACATTTTATTGTTTTTTTTTTTCAAGAAATTAAGATACTTTTGGAAAACGTCCAGAAATCTGAAGAATTCACAAATCTAAAGTAGCTGAAATACGTGTACATTTCATTTCATTGTAATTTGCAGTCGGCACTCTCGTTTTCTTTGAGGAGCAAATTAATACATTTATTATCAACCTCTATTAAATAAAAATGATAATTTTTAGCTCCTCTTTCTCGATATATAAAAAATATATTTTCTAATAATATTCCATATACTAGTTCATATTCTAATGTGGCAGCATGGGCGCTTGACAATCGTCGACAGTTATACCAACTTTTGCCAATGAAAATGTAACCTAGTCAGAAATAGCACGAACTAATTTTTGGATCACGAAAATTGATCCTGTTCAAAAGTAGGATCCTGTGTTGTTGTTGTAATGCACACAAATCAGTGATCTATATGGATCATCAGCGATAATAAAATACGGCTATTGATCGCCATCCTGTTTTAGAGAGCGAAAATGATGAAATTTAAAATGAGTTTTGTTTTTTTTTCATATTTCTATACACTGTCTTAAAAGTTCTGAAATACTAAAATTATTTTTTTAAAACGCTTGTAAGAGTTATAGTAGACTTTTTAATATATTTTTTTATATTGTATTATACATTACCATAACTTGAACATTTTTTTATTCAAAATGAATATCAATAGTGTTATGTTAAGTGTCTTTAATCAATTGTCTTAATAAAAATATATTTTAATATGTTCAGCATGTATATATATAAATACATTTTGTATTCACTCATACAGAGTTTTTTTTAAGAATGAGGAAATAAGTATTGAAAAAATCTCAAACTTACTTTATGGTTGAGTTTTTACTGCTATCCGAAGCTTTTATATTTTTTTTTTCACCAGAAATATCTATATAAAGTGGTTAATTGTCTAGTTATGGCTTCAATAGGTTCTTGACGTAACAGCTTAAGTCAAGATAAGTATTAAAAATGTTCTCTTAAATTCAAGGAATATCAGCTTAAGTCAACTTTGTTCAAATACAAAGTTGTCCTTCAACGAGGAATAACAGCTACACTCGACATAGGATTTATTTGCTTTCAGATACCTGTTAGGCCATAACAGCTAAAGTATTTATTTGACTTGCCACGCCCAAAATAAAATCAATAACTTTGTTTTGAATCGCTAAAACAAAAGAGATAAAAATTTTCTATGATTTCGTTTTATTTTCAGAGAGATTCAACTTTTAATGGATAGTCTAGAACCAATTGTAATTTTAAACTTTTAACCACAAATTTATTGTGTTGCACACTTTCGATGTTTAACGATGCATCGATATGTTTCATGAATGATGAAAAATTAAAGATATGATGAAAAAGGACCTTCTTAACGAAAGCGAACGGACCCTGATTCAGATAGTTTGGACAAAGTATGAAAACATTTCAAAAATTGGAGTGACCATCACAAACTAGTTCACAAAAACTGTAAGTCAAACAAAAATGAAGAAGGTGTTTGTGATTTCCATCAGAAAGACTTCTCAAAGCATCATGAGTGTTAAATATAGGAAAGCGGGTTACTTACATAGTTAAGGTGGTGCTACAGTCCGGAGTGGTCCTGAGCTTAATGCAACAATCGGCTAAAGCTAGCTCGACCTTTCGCTAGCTGTCTTCAGTGTCGCACGTTGAGTTGGCTGAGGTCCCCTTCCACTTACGTGTGCGTCTGAGTCTCCATCTTCCTCTACTCTGCTGTCCCTCGGGGTAGTATTAGAAGACTTTTCAGACCGGAGCATTGATGTTCATCCGCTCTACACGATCGAGCCATCTCAGTCGCTGGATCTTCACTCTTCTGGCACTCTTCCGGTAGTCAATCCGGTTGACGGTTGATTGATCGGGAGTTTTCCAAGTCCCCTTGGGAATATCGATATGGAGGAACCGCAGGCTATACTCTGTCGAACATTAATTGGCAGTACAGAGAAGTAACGGATGTTTGTCTCTCATTCGCACTCTTTTGTTTTCCAAAAGAAGCTGCTCAAACAAAGCTCTTACAGAGTGTCCGTAGTAAACATTTCAAATTAGCAAAAATGTAAAAGAATAGTGTGTTGGGTTACCGTCTCTTTTTTGATTGAAATTTTCATTTAATTAATTTGTTTTATTTATAAAATTTATAAAATTTATACAATAAAACAAAATTACCTCTTTCCACACCACCAAGAGGTAAGATAAAAGGCGCGGTTTAAAAAAAACAAATTGCACAAAACTCAAAAGAAAAATAAATACACCTTTCAGAAATACAATTTACATAACAACACTTAACTACACATCAATATCACAATCCAAATTTTGAAAAATACACGTAACATAAAAAAAACTGACCGCGCTTCGAAAACCAATGCAAATAAACTTTTTCCTTAAAGAAAACAGCTTACAATTTTTGTTAACGTATTTTACACACATTAAAAGAAATGCAAAAGATCAAAACAAGATCTCGACGATAACGCTCATCAACAAAAACTTTTTTCAATGCTATAAAACGAAAAACTCCTCAACAGAAACCCAAAGAAAAGAGTTACCAAAAGGGAACTGGTAACTCTGATGTCTCTGAATGCACAACAATATAATAGGGGTTAAATAGCAGCAGCCACAGGCCACAGGCAATCAGTGCACACTCAGATATGCGTTGAATAAGACGTGCTGGGCTTACGTTAGATGCAGTTGGAAATTCATTGATGGGCAAACACTTTTGTATGGTGCAAAAATATGGCATGCTACTGACTTTGAAAAAGCTTCCCCATAAGACGTGTACTGTCAATTTATGGTGGACAGAGTATAACTACGTCGATGTTTCTTCCCGCCGGAAAGTCGATTAGCCTGAATCTGTTATCGGTCGTGGTGTCGTGCAGGATATATCTGTGGCAACATCTATGATGGTGAATTCCGACACAGAAGAAAAAGCAGCAAGCAGAGCTACCGAACAGACACCAGCAAATGTAGGCAGCGGTGATGGCAGCCAAACGGAGACATTGCCAAAGTGGCAATCAGCGTACCACTTTTCTGGGAGAAAAATCCAGAAATATGGTTCGCTCAGATCGAGTCCCAGTTCATCAAATGCAGCATATTTTCGGACAAAACCAAATTTCACACAATACTCGGCTGTATGGAAGGAAAGATTTTATCGCAGGTGTCCGATGCAGTGTTGGATCCGCCAAAAACAGGCAAGAACGATAATCTTAAGAACAAAATTTTCGAAACATTTTCTGATTCAGAGCAAGCTTAAATAAAGAAGCTTTTATCCGAGGTAGATTTTGGTGCAAAAAAGCCTTCGCAATTGTATACCCAATCAAACGTTTAGCAGGTAATAAAATTAATGACGAGGTTTTCCTGAAATCCCTTTGGATGCAGCGATTGCCACTAAAAGTGCAGGTAATTTTACAAGCGAGTAGTGAAGGTCTAGCTGCATTGGCACTGCTTGCCGACGCCGAGTTACATTCATCAGTTAGAGCAGAAAATCAATTCGCTTGGAAGAAGGTTCGATGGAATGCAACCCCAAAATAATATCCAATCTCATTCTAGATCCCCACGTAGGCAGATGCCGGGGCGTATCTCAAAGTTTTGTTGGTTTCACGAAAGATTTGGGCAACAGGCCAGAAAGTGTAGGCAGCCATACAAATTTCGTAATTTACACTCGGGAAACGAAATAGCCCATCGCTAAAAGAGACAGGTAGCGATGGCTTGTTGGTACTAAGCCACCCCACATTACCGATTCCAACACTTTTACCGACTTTTTGATAGATACAGGCGCCGATGTCTCCGTCATTCCTTTCCGTGTAAGCAATCACAAAGTAAACCTAGTGCCATCATCTTGTACGCAGCGAATGGGAAACCAATAAAAACGTATGGTGAGAAAAGACTGGTGGTAAATATCGGGCTACGCAGGAAATTTGGACGGCCGTTCATAGTGGCTGACGTCAAAAATGCTATAATAGGTTTCGATTGTCTAAGCCACTTTGACCTGTTAGTGGATAGTAAGCGAGGCATATGATGTAACAACAAATCATCTTTAAGCATTAATGTAGTGACGCAGCAGTGTGACGGATCGGGAACGAGTATAGCCACATTCAACCCAAGTGGTCCATACGCCGCACTGTTTTTAGAGTTCAAGGACATTACCAACCTTCCGAAACGAACAACTCCCATAACGACAACGGTTACCTACTTTGACCAAAGCGCAACCAGTGTTTTGCCGCCCTCGCCGATTACTACCAGATAAATTTGAGGCAACGCGTACAGAAATTCGGTTTTTGATAGAGAATGGCATCTGCAGACCATCAAAGAGCGACTGGGCCAGCCCAATACATCTTGTGAAAAAGGCCAATGGTAAGTGAAGGCCATGTGGTGATAACCGGGGCTTGAACGCAATTATCGTTTCCGGCGGCTACCCAATACCATTCATCCAGGACTTCACACACATGCTGCATGGAAAAACCATATTTTCCACGACTGATTTGCAGAAAGCTTACCACCGAATCACGATTGACGAACCAGATATTCCGAAGACAGCGATCACTGAATGAATTTCCGTTCATGACATTCGGTCTCCGCAATGCGGCTCGGACGTTTCAGCGCCATATGGACCAGGTACTCAGTGATTATCATCACTTTGCATTTGTTTATATCGACGACATATGCGTTGCATCCGCTGATCCAGTCGATCACGAGAATCGCATGAGGATCATTTTCAAGAGGCTGCGTCAGAACAATTTAAGCATCAATGTGTCTAAATGCGACTTAGGTAAGGACAGTATTAAATTCTTAGGGCAGCTCGTGGACAAGTATGAAATTCTAAACTTGCCGGAGAAAATAGAGTGTATACGTCAGTTTAAGAAACCCGAATTGGCAAAGGACCTGAAGTGATTCTTAGCAGTGATAAACTTTTATCGTCGATTCATCCCACAATTGAAATTGCTGAATCTCATTAGGGGCAATACAAAAAACGATCGAACGAAAATTGCATGGGATCAACATTCTACAGTGGCTTTCGACAAATGCAGACAAGACTTGATCGGCGATACGCTTTTGGCGCACCCGTCAAAATATGGCATTTTCACTGTGCGAAGATGCCTCTGATAGTGCCATCGGAGCAGCACTTGACCAAACTATCAACGGAATAACATCACCCCTAGGATTCTTCTCGAGGAAATTGTCACTAACGCAGGCGAGGTACAGCACCTATAAACGAGAACTGTTGGCCATGCATGAAGGCGTGAAGCATTTTAAGTGTTTGTTAGAAGGCCACGAGTTCTGCGCCTTTATGGACCATAAACCGCTCGTCTACGCATTCAGACAAAAGTCAGACAAAGCGTCACCTCGTTAAATGCGTTATCTCGATTACGTAGGTCAGTATACCACCGATATACGACATATACAAGGGAATGGCAACAGCGTGGTTGACTTTTTGTCAAAAATTGAAGCTAAAAGCAAGGAAAACTCAACATTAGGACTTACTTACTGGCACGGGAACAGGAAAACGACAGAGAACTGCAGCAAATGCTACGCAGCACCGATGGTCAATCATCAGTGCGACTTCAACAACCCACTCTGCTGGAAACATCTATTGTGACGTAAGTCACGGCCGCTGTCGACAGTTTATCCCAAAAGCTCTGCGCCAACGAGTTATCCAGAGACTTCATAGATAATCACATCCTGGGATAAAATCCACAACAAAAATTGTCACCGAAAGTTTCATTTGGGCCGGAATTCGAAAGGACTGCGCTAAATTCGTAAGAGAATGCATGGAATGTTAAAGACTGAAGGTTCATCGGTACAATAAATCACCATTTGCAACAATTTCGACACAAAACCAACGTCTCTCGCATATACATGTACAAAAGCTATGTATTCTTTTGTATTCATTTTTTAATTACTCATTTGTAATGGATCGTCGACCGCCAGCTGCGCTCGATTTAAAATTATTTACAGTAATCTGAGATGTCTTTCGCTCGTTTGTCGACCCAGGCGATCGCAGTTTTGTTTACCCTCATCGTGCATCATCGTTTAAGTCACCGAGAGTGTGTTTACATTCGTTGCCGATGAAATCCGAGTTGGCCTACATTTAGCAGCATTAAACCCGATGCGATTTTCTCAGTGCTGTTTTAGGATACAATGACTCCACTGAAGGCGACATTAATCGTTGTTGGGGTAGGCGGCAGATGGTTGATATCGACTGCGGCGATCAAGTTGTGGACGTGGGGCAAACTATTAAGGTCGACGGAACTTTGGAATTTTCTGGACTGAGGAGGAGAGTCGACGAGCGAGCGAATGATGAATGCGGAAGGGTGTCTTGTTTTGGCAGCAGTGCAGTTCGGCGGCATCGGCGGTTCAGTTTAATTTAATTAAATTTTGTCTTTAGTTTAATTTTGTTAATTTTTGTCTTCAGTTTAATTTTGTCAGTTTTTGTTGCCTATATTTTGTAAAATCAACATTTTTCACTTTTGTCAATAAAATAATATTTCCTACATGGGGGCTCAACCAGGATTCACCGGATAAAATTTGGAAAATATTTTTATTAATCTCAAGTGAAAAACGGAGACGCGCCGCGGCAGTTTAAGAAAGTGAAGTGAAGTTAAGAAAAACTAAGTCGAAAAAAAAAATTTTAGAAGACAGAAGGTGAAGTTGTGCTAAGAGGAAAAGAAGGGTAAAGTGGAGGAAGTGTACAAATTTAGAAGGGGTAATTTCGCAAAGTGGATGGATGATCTGCAGGCCTTGACGGTTCGTCAGTTACAAGCATTCCTGAAAGTAAAGGACCGTCATATAGGTACAACGTCAAGACCGATCTGATAGATCGTTTTCGTACTAACCTGGAAGGTGAAAGTGTGAAGGTGGAGGACGTGCTGAACACTCTAAGAACGGAAGGAGACGAAGGTGCTAAAGTTGTAGAGGTGTTGAGCACAATAAAGAAGAAGAAGGCGATACATCAGACGAAAACAACGATCAACCAATTCAAGAAACCACGATGTCCACGCAAACCCATTTCGTATTCCGAGACGTCGAAGAATCTCTGGAACAATTTTCAGGAGAGGGGGGAAAGGATTACGCCAGAAGGGTTCAGGAGTTTGAGGCAATTTCCACATCTTGCGAGTGGAATAACATTCAAAAATACCTCTACTCACGACGACTGCTGAAGGGTGCTGCCAAATTGGTCGTCGAAGCAACGGAGGGAGTCACAGACTGGACAAAGTTGAAGGCACTTCTAGAGAAGGAGTTCGGGAAGAAGACTTCAAGCATCGAGGTGCACAAACGACTGGAGTCCAGGAAGAAGGGTGCATCAGAGACTCTGCTGGAATATCTGTACGTGATGTGGCAGATTGGTAAAGGTTTTGTGGACTAAATATCTCTGATCGAGCACATCATTAACGTGATTCCAGATACTGTTGCGAACAAAACAGTTCTGTATGAAGCTGCGACGTTTGAGGAGCTAAAACTCAAACTTGAAACCTGTAAGAGGATGCAGCGACATATGCCTAAGCAACGAGTTGAAGCCAATTGACCCATCATGTCCAACAGATCAAATCCAACACACGGAGGACCTTCCAGTTCGCCTAGACGATGTCACAATTGTGGATCTACGTCACATTTGGCAGCAAACTGTCCAGACAGATCAAAAGGGACGCGGTGTTTCCGATGCAATCAATTCAGATACATATCCCCGAATTGCCCGGTCAAGGAAGATGTAGAGTCCAGAGGTGTGCACAAGGTCAAACGCATTGGATTGGATGGTAATAACGTATTAATAAGCATCGCAGGGAAACCCTATCAAGCTTTCGTTGACAACGGCAGTGACGTATCAATAGTACATTAATCGCTTGTGAACGAAATAAAAGAAGCAAAGGTGAGTTCTCCAGGAATGATACTCAAGGGATTTGGAAATGCTCCCCAAAAGACGATGGGTTCATGTCTTTTATATATACAAGTTGGAGCAGACAATCATTGGGTTCGTTTCCAAGTAGTTCCTGACAAATGGATTTCGGATAGGATACTACTGGGAAGAGATTTTTTCCAGAATGTAGAGCTGCTGATAAGTCACGGGAAAATAAAGCATATGAAGAAGGTAAATTCAGAAAAGATTTAATAGTATAAGACACACGACCTGGACGAGAATGATGTTTTCAACATTGGACTGGTGAACGATGAAGAAGAAGACGCAGATGAGAGCAACCTGCAAGTTGGCAACGACAGCTATAGAAAGGAAATCACTGATATCTTTTCACCTTATTTCCCCAAGAGAGTTCCAAAGTCGTGCATTGAGATGAACATCGTGTTATTGGACGAAAGCCCTATTTATCAGAAGGCCAGACGGTTAACACTGCCAGAAAAAGAAGCAGTTTGTAAGCAAGTGGAAGAATGGTTGGACGACGGAATCATCCAGCATAGTCGGTCGGACTTTGCTAGTCCTATCGTTCTCGTGAAGAAGAAGGACGGTAGTATGCGACTGTGTGTTGATTACAGAAAACTCAACACTAAGATTGTCAAGGACCGGTATCCTCTGCCAGTAGTGGAAGAGATATTAGAGACTCTCCACAAAGCAAAGGTATTCACAACACTGGATCTCCTCAACGGGTTTTTTCACGTTGATGTGCGAGTAGCAGAAAGTAGCAGGAAAAATACCACATTCGTGACTCCAGATGGCCAGTACGAGTTCCTGAAAATTCCTTTCGGGCTGCGAGACAAGGACTCTTGCTGTTATATTTGGACGAAATTACCATCGCCGCGGAGAACGAGGAAGAAAATCTAACAAAGCTCAATGTGGTATTGAGAGTAGCAGAGGAGAATGGTTTGGTGGTTAAGTGGGAAAAGTGCAATTTTCTCAGCAGATCCACTAAATTCCTTGGCCACGTGGTGGAGAACAGAAGTATAAAGCCGTCTGCCGAAAAGATTGCCGCTGTAAGAGGTTTTTCCAAGACCCACTAATGTGAAGCAGGTGCATAGTTTCCTTGGACTGACTGGGTTCTTTCGCAAGTTTGTGCCTACCTATTCAATTTACGCAAAACCACTTTCAGACTTAACCAAGAAACACAGCGTGTTCATCTTCGGACCGGATCAAGTTGTCGCGTTTGAATCCCTGAATGATTTGCTGTGTCTTTTACATGAGTTTCAAGGCAACTCCAGCGGAAAAGAATTATACCAGCTATGAGCACGAAGTTTTGGCCATAGTAAAGTGTATGAAGAGGCTACGGTCGTATCTGCTGGGAAAGGAGTTCAAAATCTATACAGACTGCAAGGCGTTCCAAGCAACAATGAATAAAAGAGACCTGTGTCCACGGGTGGCCAGATGGGCAATCATGCTACAAGAATACACTTGTGAGGTTCTGCACCGATCGGGATCATCCATGCGCCACGAAGATGCACTCAGCCGAAATCCAACTGTACTGCGAGTAGAGAATGGGATCATTGAAAGAATAAAGAGATCTCAAGGTAAAGATGAATTTTGTCAACTAATAATGGATATCCTTTCGGCAACAGGAACTTATAAGGACTATGAACTGAGGAACGACCTATTGCACAAGTTTATGGAAGGCACTGATTTGCTCGTGGTGCCAAAGTCTATGCAAAAGGAGATCCTGAGAGACATTCACAGGGTGGGTCACCTCAGTACGAAGAGAATGGAGGCGATCTGCAAGCGAGATTACTTCATCCCCAAGATTGGAAATAGTATTGATGCTGTTTTGTCCAACTGTGTGCCGTGCACTCCGGCTGCGAGAAAAGACGGAAAAGCCGAGGGATTTCTACACCCGATCGAAAAGATTACACTTATCACATGGACCATTTGGGTCCGCTTCCTTTGACTAATAAATCTTACGATTATCTCTTTGTAGTGGTCATGCCTTTACTTAATTCGTTTGGATTTACCCAGTAAAAACAACGAAGAGCGACGAAGTGGTCAAGAAGTTACAATAGCAAGGCGAAATTTTCGGAAGTCCAGCACGTATCATATCGGACCGAGGGAAAGCTTTCACCGCTAACGTATTCAAGGAATACTGTGAACAAAACGGTATTCACCACATCCTAACAACAACTGGGGTGCCGCGCGGAAATGGACAGGTGGAAAGAATGAACCGCATCATAGTGGAAGTGCTTTCCAAGGTGTCAGTGGAGGATCCTACGAAGTCGTTTAGACACGTTCCTCACATTCAACGGGTGATAAATTCAACGGTATCAGGGAGTACCAAGCGAAGCCCATTTCAACTTATGTTCGGAACCATTATGAGGCGCAAAGATGACAGGCAGCTGAGAGAATGGTTAGAGGAGACCATACTGGACGACTTCGAGAGTAGCCGCAATGAGAAGAGGAAGGCAGCTAAACAAGAAATACAGAAAGTGCAGGAGGAGAACAAGAAGACATTCAATCGGAAGAGGGAGGCATCCAGATGTTACCAGCTACATGACCTGGTAGTCATCAAGAGGACGCAGTTCGGCACTGGATTTAAACTATCCATTTAGTTTATGGGGCCCTACGAAGTAACCAAGGTCAAGGGGAACGACCGATACGATGCCCGAAAAGTGTGTGAGCGTGAGGGACCTAATCCGATCACATGAAGCCCTGGGCGAACGACTGTGATGACGACGAAGGAGGTGACGATGAATCTGATGGTGTCAATTTCGACTGAGGACAGTCGAGTAAGTTAAGAATGGCCGAGTGTAGAAAGCTATGTGCTCCTTTGTATTCATTTTTTAATTTCTCATTTGTAATGGATCGTCGACCGCCAGCTGCGCTTGATTTAAAATTATTTACAGTAACCTGAGATGTATTCTGCTCGTTTGTCGACCCAGGCGATCGCAGTTTTGTTTACCCTCATCCTGCATCATCGTTTGAGTCACCGAGAGTGTGTTTACATTCGTTGCCGATGGAATTCGAGTTGGCCTACATTTAGCAGCATAAAACTCGATGCGATTTGCTTGTCGCTCCACTAAGGGCGACATTAATCTTTGTTGGGGTAGGCGGCGACGGATGAGGAGAGTCGACGAGCGAGCGAATGATAAATGCGGAAGGAAGTCTTGTTTTGGCAGCAGTGCAGTTCGGCGGCATCGACGGTTCAATTTTATTTAGTTTAATTTTGTCAATTTTTGTCTTCAGTTTAATTTTGTCAGTTTTTGTTGCCTTTATTTTGTAAAATCATCATTTTTCACTTTTGTCAATAAAATAATATTTCCTACATACATACAGACATCGTTGGTGCATTGCCATCATCTAAAGAAAATCGGTATTGCCTAACAATGGTAGACAGCTTTACGTGATGGCCCGAGGTAATCCCAATGGAAGACATGTTAGCGGAAACGGTTGCAAGGAATTTGATAAGCGGATGGATAGCCAGATTCGGCGTCCCTAACAAGATTACAACGGATCTCGGTAGACAGTTTGATTCTACAATATTCTACGAACTCTCTAAGTCTTTAGGTATAACGCATCTCAAAACGACACCTTACAACTCCCTAGCGAATAGGATGGTGGAGCGCCTTCATCGGACACTAAAAACAGTGATATTGTGCCACAAAAAAATGGATTGGTAAGATGTGTTACCACTAGTTTTACTTGATACTCGATGTTCTCTAAAACCGGATATGAAGACATCAGTTGCGGAGCTCGTTCTGGGGGCAACTCTATGGCTCCCAGGAGAATTCTTCGTTGATAAGCAGGGCACTCAAAGCCACACTGAATTCATCAAGGAATTTCGAAGAAAGATGTCAGAACTTAAACCGACCAACGCTTCTTGCCACGAAAAAGGTATAAAGTATACAACCTGAATTATCTAACTCCTCTCATGTCTAAGAAACGATGCTGTTCGACCCGCCCTGACTCCACCATACAATGAGCCATACGAGATCCTAAGCAGAAGCCCAAAGTATTATTGTGTCCGCATTAATGGAAAGTCCGTCAAGATATCAATTGACCGGCTTAAAGCTGTATTTATTCTAAAAGCTGAGCAAGCCGAGGAAGCAGTAACACCGTCGCTAAATGACAACCACCATTTTGCGACAAAAGAAAACTAACCTTCCTGTTGGCCTTCCACCGAAAAACATTCTCTTTTTATTCTGGCCTTTTGCTTATCCACATCTTGCTTGAATCAGACGGTTAACTTTTTCAATCAGTAAACCCCATATATCCTTCGACAGTAGTACCGAAGATGCCCTCTTTTCCTAGCCTTGCATTAAAGTCAGTGCCGTGTCTACCACCTACGAGTGCATACGCTCCCCAGAGTATTCGTTAATCTTTCCTCGGCAGTTACGAAAAAAAGAAAAAAAAACCACCGCCGCGTTGAACATAAAAAATTACCGCTTGTGTGTGTAGTATGATGCAGAAAAAAAAAAGTTAAACAGTGCGGGTTCCCCATCTCCCCCGCTCCATGTGGTATTGTACTGCTGCCTGCACTCAGTCACTGCTGTTGTTGTTGTGTCATGCGGCACGGTAATTGACTGAGTGTATGTTACACCTGATGTATAGCGGGTTGTGTGTGGGAATTTTGTTGGTGCACTGTCTCGTATTGCTGTAAGGGCATCACACCTACAGCAATTCGATTCGGTAAACCAATGACAAGAAATGTACACTTCACGGCCCTGCTTAGTATTGTCAGTATTTGTGTTTTTTGTATTTGTTTTTTTATTATGACTCGGGAATTTAGATTGTCGTAATTCTAAGTGACTCGGTAGCCCATCCTATACAATAAGTTAGCCTTAGTAGGTTTAGATTAAGATTTAGTTTACGTAGTTTTTAGAGTTTAGTATTAAGTTTTATGTTATAACAAAAAAAAAATGTAAATTCACTAAGTTTTTTTGAATTAACAAATATGTTTTCTTAGTTTTAATTATATCCAATGTAAAAAAAAAAAAAAAAATCTGAACGGTCGAAAGACAAAATTTAATTGTTAGGTTTAACTTAGAGTGTCCGCATGGGGCCAGTAAGTTAGAATAAGATAATTTTAAGTTAAGTAAGCTAATTTTTAAGCGTTTTTTGTCTAGCATGTAAGAATCAATGAATTAATAAAATAAAAATGCATTTAAAATGAAATAAAATGCGGCGTCGTTCATCAAAACACAGAGCGCGGGTTCGAACCCCGGCCAAAAGTTGGAATTCTTTTTTTTTTTTCTTTTTTCTTGTGCCATACATAAATATAATTTCAAACACAACGAACACAAGGAAATCACGTGATGGATGGTGGAGAGCATTTCGCTCTTCCCATAACGGGAGTTTTAAAAGGCAGCAACACTGTTGCCAGTGCCGTGGCAAAAGCCATTAAAAGGAGGAGGACGTTAAGAACGACTCCTAATTTAACCAAAACAAAAATAAGTGCTGCTTTAACAGCTGAAGCAGCAACAGCAACACAACAAAACCAAAAACAACCTGATGATGCGTTAATGCACATCCAGTATAAGGGGGCCAACAACAACTTTGCCTCTTTAACGGCATCCGAGTCGGAAGATGAGGACGAGGCAATAGAAGAGATAACCAGCAGCATTCAAAAGCTGAAAGAAAAAGTGCTTGCAATTAAGCAAAAGCAAACTGCACGCTGGCAAAGGGAGCAATACGAAGCAGAAAGCTCTCAACAACAAAAGCAGCAAGAGCAGAAACAACAACTGCAGCAATAACAAAACCAGCAGCAGCAGAAACAACAGCTGCAGCAAACAAAACAGCAGCAGCGGAAACAACAGCAGCAGCAACAACAACAACGGCAGCAACAGCAGAAGAAGGAGAAGGTTCCTCCCATCAACACATTCAAATTAGAGGTAAATGCTACCAAAGACCTTTTTAAGTTGGCAATTGGTAATAATTTTAATATAAAGAGATTGGGGAACGATCGCCATGCCATCCACTTTAATACAGTGGAGGGCTATGCGAAAGTGAAAGAGCTCCTCAAAGAAACGACGACGGAGCACTATTCATACACACCGAAGTGTGAAAAGCGGCATTCGATGCTGCTCAAGGGGTTGGAACCGTCTTCTGATCCTGAGGAGATCCTGGCACTGCTCAAAGAGAAGGAGTGCGAAGGACTCAAATTTGTGGGGGTAAAGCCATTTACCACAGCTAGAGCCAGACGGGAGAAACGGGGTCTGCCGTTCTTCCTGGTGCAGCCCAGTCGCGAAAGCCATCTGGATAGTCTAAGGAGCATCAATGCCCTAGACTACCAGGTGGTTCACTGGGAGAAATTAAAAAGGAGCGAAGGCGTTATACAATGCGTTCGCTGCCAGAGGTTCGGGCACGCCGCATCGAACTGCCAAATGCAGCCCCGATGCGTGAAGTGCGCAAAGAACCACAGTTCCGAGGAGTGTGCTCTGGGTAGGGACGGAGCATCCGATATGACGCAGCTCTCGTGTGTGTTATGTGGGAACGTGGGACACACCGCAAACTATCGGGGTTGTCCTAAGTTCGCCGACATTAAAAAAGCAAAACTGGCTCGGCAGCAGAAGGTGGAGATCAAACGTTCACCTGTTAGGCTTCAAACACCAACCGTCACGTCCCAAATCTCCTACGCCCAAATGGTGTCAGGTAGGGGGGCTACGGCACAGCAAGCGGCTGTTGCTTCTCCGGCGCTAATGCCGAGAACAACAGAAGCTGCACCTAGCATGCTGGCCATCTTGTTCGCAATCCAAGGGCAGATGGCTCAGCTGCAATAGCAGGTGCAAGAACAGGCCAAGCGGGTGGACCAGATCTACGCACTGATGCCGGGCCTAACGCAACACATGTCGTAATGGGTACGCACATGGTGGAGCAAACCTTGAAGGTCCTTGCGGTCCTTGATTAGGATCAAACGAAGAGCCGCGATGTTTAAATTGCTACAAGACCAATCTCCTGATGTGCTTTTCGCTAGCGAAACCAAGCTAACCGATGAGCACAAACTGAAGTACAATAATTATATTGTTAGAGGAAGAAACCGGCCCAGATCCAAACGTGGAGGCGGTGTCGCGATCTTCATTAAAGAAGGTATAAAATTTCACAGAGTGTACAAGAGAGTGTTGCGCAGATTCCGGGTGTTGGAGGCAGTCGTCATTTACATCCCGCTCCGCAGTGGAAAGCGGCTGTACTTGGCCTCTGTTTATGCACCTGAGGCCTCACAATCCACTTTATTTATAACAGAGCTCGACACACTTTTTCGACTTCTGAGGCTGGAATCGGGGGAGAATTATTTTATAATCGGCGGGGACTTTAACGCTAGACACAGAGATTGGGGAAATAATTTGCCAAATACTAGAGGGAACCTACTACTCGATTGGTGGGGTCAGCACATTGCCATGTATAGACTCGGTCTTAAAGCGACGGATAACCCGTCGTTTCCCAGAGGCGGGTCTTATTTGGATATATTACTGTACGACGAACGTATACGACTGACAGGTACAAATTTACAAACGCTTAACTGTCTGCGCACATTCGTGTATGACAGCGACCATTGCGGTTTTAGCACCGAAATTACAGTTCCCAACGAGATTGCGGAATCGGAGGAGTTTGTTCAAAGATACTCTTACAACTACAGTAAGACTCGATGGACACGCTTCTCCGCAACATTGACAAGAGCACTCTCCTCGAACACGCTCCACCCACCGTCCAATAGGAATTTATCAAACGAGGAGATCGATAAGTACCTTAAACGAATGGACGAGACAATAAAACAAACTATGGACACTACAATACCGCGGTATAAACAAACGACTAACGAAAATCTGTTCCGCAATCCTACTATTGACGCACTGCACCGACAGAAAAGTATACTTCTGACAAAACTTAAAAACTTGTACATACAGTTTACAGATACACAACACCCAGAGATTAGGACACTGAAGTCGTCGATTAAAAATATTCAAATGTTAATCAAAGAGAATTACAGAATAGCTGTAAGTTTGTATTGGAACAATAAGGTACGGGCTGTAAACACCAGCAACCCGAATATGTTCCCGCAAATAAATAAACTATTTCGGAGAAAAAATCAAAACGACCTTCAGTGTCTTAAAATAGCCCGGACTACAGACAACGAACGGTTACTAACTATTGCAGGCATTGATACAAATGAGGCCGCTGATGATGACGACTTCTTTGTGATCGAGGATCCACAGGAGAAGGTTGAGGCCATAGGGGCGACTTTCCAGGAAGTATACAAGGCCAATGATATTATTGGCCCTAATTATGACCTGGGCAATCGCGTCTTGGTGCACAACTTCTATATTCGAAATGAAGTAGAGAACTGGCGATCCGAGGGCTCTGGTTTCACCCGGTTCAGCGATGAAAATATGGCAAATAATGTCATTGCCAGAGAAGGTGACCTACCCCCATTCATTTCGAAGGAAGAACTCCATGATATCTTCGACACAATCAGAAGTAAGAAATCAGTGGGGACCGATGGTATTCCGAACATCGTGCTTCGACATCTTCCTCTAGAAGCGGTGGACATTTATACCACCCTGTTTAATAATGCAATGAATAATGCACATTATCCAGCGCATTGGAAAACGGCGGTGGTTCAACCTATCCCCAAAAAGGGAAAGGATATATCCAATCTGGCGAATCTCCGGTCGATAAGTCTCCTTCCGAATATCAGTAAGGTTTTCGAAAAAGTAATCAATAGAGCTCTGACTAAGTGGGTTGGGGACAAACATATAGTTCCGGATAATCAATTCGGTTTTAAGGCAGGACATGCTATCTCACATGCCGCGTCTAAACTGGTGTCCGATATCCAATGGAATAAATGCAAAAAACAGTGTACTGGTGCCTGCCTAGTTGACTTGGAGAAGGCTTTCGACACGGTATGGTTAGAAGGTCTTTTCTACAAGCTGGCTGGTCTGGGGATTAGTAAACCACTCTTGTACATTCTTTATAATATGCTAACCAACAGACAGTTCATCGTGAAAAATGGTGATGTGACTTCTGTTGGAATATTTCAAATTAAAAATGGTCTTCAGCAAGGCGCGGTCAATTCGCCGATCCTATTCAACATTTATACAAGCGACTTGATAGGTTCACTTCCCCATACTATTGCGTACGCAGATGACTTGATAGCGTACAGAACAGGTTCAAAAATTGAGATCATTAATATCTGATCAGGCCCATGCTGGTATTTGGGTGTCCCGTGTGGTTCAATGTACGAGCAAGCTTAATGGAAAAGATTCGGGTGTTTGAGAGGGCTTCCCTTAGGGCTTGTCTTCGCTTGTACAGAACACCAGAGTCGGAGTACAAAAAAATTTATCCTAACGAGGTCCTTTACAACAGGGCGAACCTAATACGAGTGGACAACTTCGTAATTAAGCTGACTCGAAGGCACATTGCAAGAGCAATAGCCTCGACGAATAACCTGATATCCGGGGCTTACTACCCCAATTACTTTTATCACGAGAGTGTGCGCTCCAACGGCTTCGTTCCACCGGAAGCATTCGTCTACTTTGATCAGATAGGGTTGATCCAGGACAGATCAGCAGTCCCGTTAATCTTCCATGTCGCTCGGACAGCTGGCGACAGGCGACTCAACTACAACAGAGACGTCGCACACGGCAGTGTGGATCGTCTTAGGTTCAGTAAGGCGGTGGGGAATCGCGATAAGAGGGATGTCATTCGACAGCACCAGCATTTCTGGTGGTTGAATGATGGAGAAGATGTTACGTCGTCGTTTCCGTCAAATACAGACCCTCACTAATGAGGCAGAGCTGACCAATCTATTTGCTCTGTAAATAGCGATGGCCAGCTTACATAGTTTTAGGTTAGCATTTAAGAAATATATATATATATTAGTACATATCTTTGTATATACTAATATATGTATATTATTGTGTATAATGTCTATGTGTTTATATGTGTGTATTGTGTATGTAGGTTAGCTAGACTAAGGTTTATTTTAAGTTAGATATTAAGTTTTTATAAAAATTAAAAAATAATGTCCATATGTTATGTTTTTTCATAACAATAACAATAACAAAGTAATTTTACAAAACGCATCACATAAGCTGATACACGTAGTAGTCTTTTACAGCAACTTAAATCCTCAGGTTGTAATAGAAGATCTTCGATAGAGCAGGATCTGTCTCATGAACAGCAACCTGCAAAGAGATAAATGGATATATTAAGTCCGTTTGATTAAAATCTACTTTATTTCCACAGTTTGGCCAGTGTTCGCTACTATTTCTTAGCCAACTTGGACCAGATTTCCAACTTTCCGGTAAAACCAAAACCTTAGCAGGAACGCCGCTGGTCAGTAATTCTGCAGGGTTTTGCTTGCCTGGACAATGATTCCACTGGAAACCGTGGGACAACCTTTGAATTTCATGAACCCTGTTTGCGCCGTACGACTTCCACTTCTTTTTCGTTTTATTCTTGATCTAAAATAATGAAATTTGAGAGTCTGTCCATAGATACACGCGGTCAAAAAAAGTCCTTAAATGTGCCACCAAATATGAGTATAGTCGCGTAGCGATCAGAGCTGCTGTAAGCTCGAGTCTAGGAAGAGTAAGAATTTGCTGCAGCAACCATTTTAAGTGGAGCGACTATATTTTTCGCACAAACAAAGTGCATCGTGACTTTATCGTTACAATATGTGGATCTTGCATATGCTACTGCACCATAACCACTTTGGGTGGCATTCGAAAATATATGAAGCTCCTTTGACTTTACGTCACTTCTACTAAACACATATCTTGGCATGGGTATCTGCTTTAAATCGTCAATACCATTGTAGGAGGTTGTCCAGAACTTCACCAATTCGTCCGGTAACTCCTCATCCTACTCCAGCTTCCTTTTCCAAATCGTTTGAAATAATATTTTTAAATTAATGAGATATGGTCCAAAAAACCCAAGTGGATCAAAAAATCGCGATATAGATTGCAAAACACTACGTTTTGTTGGTTTCGGTTTTAAAAAACTGTATTTGTTCAAAATTGGTTCTAAATCGACAGCAATCTCATCGGTCTGAACGTGCTAAATGATACCCAAGACCTTTTGGCTATAAGGAGGAATTTTCGAAAACAAATTTCTCACGAAATGGTGATCGGTTTTCCATTTCCGTAAGCACTATTTGGGATTTGAACTGAATTTTCATGGAATTGTACTGCTGATTCCTCAGTATCCACACTGCATATAACATCATCAACATAAAAACTGTCATTTAAAAGATCACACGTTTCTGGAAACTGTTGGCGTTCGGAAAGCAAATGGTGTTTTAATGTTGCGGCCAATAGAAATGGACTTGAAGTAAACCGAAAAGTAACGCGTGTCATCCTGTAGAGCTGGATATCTGAAAGCGAGTGACTGGAATTGATCCCTGGTGCAAACCAAAAAAAATCGATTGACGTCTCGATCTTCTTCATTTTGAGCAATTTGCCTTTTCGATGTCTGCAACTAAACTGATTAAACCCAATCGAAAATTTAACAAAATCTTAAACATATCGGGCAATGAATTGGAACCAGAAAGCAGGTGGTCATTTAACGATAAACAAAATTCTTTATGTGTAGTCGCATCGAATACGATACGAAATTGTCAACTTATAAACACCTCGATGCGGTATATAACACTTCAGAAAGCAATCTGTTTTATCCACCGCCTTGATTTTTAAATCAATATTATTCAAAATTGTGAGATGATGTGCCCAATTGGTTTTATGTATTAATGCGCATATCAATTCTGAATCGAACACAAAAAACCGCATGACTTTAGCGTGACCCAGAATGCACCACGAGAAGGTAGATTTGCATTGCATTCCGCGTCCCAGTGAGTCAGTTTGTGAGTAAGTTAGGTGTTAGTTAAGAGTAGTCAATTAAATGTTCAATGTACGAGTACATATTAAAAAGGTATGTAAGTTTCTTCAATGAAGTCATCGTCCGTACTGGTGTCAATGTCGAGTTCGTTGAGTTCGTCGATGATGGTGAAGAGTCTTGGTGGTAAAATACCTTCTAAGTGCTCATTGTGAACGGTCGGAGGGTCGAAGTCCTTCAGTTGCAAACCCACACTTTCTTTACCTTTGACAAAACCTGGGTACACTTTTTTTACGTCAATTAAAAATTCCGTGATTTGGGAGCCCATGTCATCCTTATAATTTTTTTCAAGGCAGTGTTTCCGGTAAAAGAAAAGTGTCATACATTGGTGAAGGTGCTGCGTTGTATTGCGGCATAAAATAGATTTTTTCAGAAGCTTGTTCTGATTCTCAAATCGTTTATAGTATTGGTTGCATCGGTCTTGTCAACATATTCGCCTTTGCTGTGGTTTGTAATTTCATGAGTCGTAGAAGTGGGCAACATTTTCTCAATATTTATGTATTGGCGTGCGCTGTCGGTACAAATACGACTGCTGTTGGGGTTAACGTATTTGTGTATATAAGGTCACAAGTATTCCGACCTTATCTTCTTTACAAAATAACCCCAACACTACGATTTTCATTTGTTCGGTTGCACGGCCTCTGTGGTATTTCCTTTTTGTAAGAAAGGTCTCGTCGATTTGTACAGTTTTTCCTTCGCCGCCAATGTTAACATCGACGTGAGATGCTATTATTTCGGCTATTTCACGACAATAGTTATAGTAATCTATTATAGTAAATCTACTACTATACTATAACTAAGCTCACTATTATTGTCGTGATGGCGCCAAGCGATTATAAGCTAATTTTAAAATAATAACATACATGTAATAATATTTTTAAAAAAATCCTTAGGTTGTAGCTTAAGGTTTAATTAATTTATCTGAAAACCGTGTTCACAGGCATTTTGATTACAAAAGCGATAATTATAATTATTTAGTTTAGGATGGATTAGAGCATGCTTAGCCGTCATTGCTTATTCACAAAAAATATCACTTGATTCGCACTACGGTTGAACACAGAGTGATCTTTGTGAATATCAATAACTACACGCCTTATCACAAAAAGAAATAACGGTACAAAAGCCACCATTACTTATATTATAAATATTATTACATTTATTATATATATATATTTACATTTTTCCATCATTATCAAGTGCATTACATATTACATACGTACAAAAATAGATATTTCGCAAAGTTAATAATTTACTGCAACATTGGAACATGTAAATGTTCTATAATGCGAATTAGTGAAACTATGTTATTAATAGGAACTTTGTAATTTTGTGATGAGTACTGTAGGTGACATAGGCGCCTGCCTGACGAAAAGCACATACCCCGAGCGGAGCAACGAAGTTGCGTGAGCGGGACCTGCCGCCTGCGGAAAGAGAGTTGAAATCCCTTAATCCCGTGAAGCGGGTCCCCCGTGTACTCTTAATTAAGAAAACTATTGATATAGGCGTCTGCGAGATGTTTAAATAATACTCATTAACTTATTCAAAGAAAGATTACGTACATAAATGCCAAACAACAAAACTAAAGTAGTTACGAGTATTTCAATTTCAATTTGCTCAAAACCTAGAGGACATAAAGCATTGCGGTTTTTTGTGTTCGATTCATAATTAATACGCGCATTGAACGCAAAATACCAATTTGGCACATTATTTCACAATTTTGAGTAATATTGTTAAAAAAATTTTTTTTTTTTAATTTTTTGTCAAGAATTTGAGTTTGAATGTGAATTATTCAAAAACTATTTACACAAATAATTTGATGTAAATTTTATATTAAAGAAAAAGTTTCGGGCTTTCATATTCTGTATAGTACTTTGTTGTAAGTGTTACCGTTGTTTTTTAATAATTCTTTCCCCATTTGGCCACCAAGCGTTCATCGATCCCCTTTGTGTTTCCTGTGACAGCTCGCCAATAATCATCAGCTCCGATCAATACAGATATACCTTCTTCTGGCTGATAATTAATGGGACGTGCGTCGGCTAAAGCGAGTCTGTAATTCCTTGTACAGCGTTCTGTCGGAACTGTCAACACGTTAGCACAAATTGTTGGTACCAATACGGCGTCTAAATCAATTTCATTTTTTCATATTGACTTTGTAGCCTTAAACGAACTATTTTATAAATTCTATCCGAATGTTCTTTTTATTCGCTTCCAAACGGAATAACACTTATATTTCGTGAGCCGACTACACGTTACGATAACTTTTCTGCTATGGATTGATTTATAAGAGTCATTTGGCTGCCACCGTCTAAAATTACCCGAACGTACGCACTAATTTGTTTTTCCGTATTAAATGCGAAAACCGAAACTGTTTGCAACAAAACAGATGTAGAGTTTGTTTTCATATTCTCCGTGTACAAATTAATAGACTCTGTATTCTTTCGCACTGATTGATTTAATTGCCCACGGTAATCCGAGTTACACATAGCCGTTGCATGCCATCCCTTGCATGAAATGCACCGCAGATATTTGAGTGCGCATTTTTTGTATAAGTGGCCGCGAGAGGAACATCCAAAACATCTTCCATCTTCTTTTAGCAAGTTCATTTTCTGTGCTAAAGTTAACGGGGCATAACAATCTCTGGTGAGATGGGACGATGTTTTGCAAAAGAAACATGATATTGGTGTGCGTATCGTTGATAATAATCCTGTTGCCGTCGAAAATGATTTAAGTTGCCGTCTGCTATCCTTTTCTTCTATCGTTTTTTCAAGTGCGATGATTTCTCCTTTAATGAACTTGAGAAGATGCTTGATTTGTTTAAACAAGTTGTGCTCTGGTTAATGTCTGTGTGTTTTATTTAAACAAAAAAGTGTAAAACCCTTAAAAAAAACCGTTATACTTATGCTTAGGGTTTGAAGTTCAAACCATTGTTTTGAACTCAAGCGTGAGCTTATCTTTAAAGGCTCTCAAAACATCTTCCTATCTTATTTCGCAGGTGCCTCTGATTACTAGTATTAAGCCACCCAAAGCTTACACATATCGTCCTTCATCCAACCCCGAAATCAAAAAAGTCCGTTCAGGAGGACACATTGACCGCATTGACCATATTATGCACTTACATATGTACTTAAGGTCAATGCTCTTCAAAATTCACAAAAGATTTTTATTGATTAAGGGTCAGGTCTTACAATGAGATCGATGACTTTTGACACATGGCATTTGTCTTTTTTTATGTAATTGAGGAAGTCTTCATGGTTGTGCGAAGTTAAGTATATCGCTCACTCTTTTCAACAACGTCATATCCCAAAAAACTTGATTTTTCTGGAGAGTGATTTTTAAGTTTAAAAGAAGAATAAAATGTATTAAAAATAAATACCAAGCCTCCGATTAAACTTTTTACATGCAGCAGATCAATATATATCGCCATAAATCAGGGTTAATGTCGGAAAACCAAAACAAGACCTTATCCGGGCTACTCCGACATATTTGGAGGCCGGTAAGGATTTCCAAGACTTAGTCAGGGTCTTGGAAAAGAGATGGTGGCGGACGAGCCCTATATGGGCCAACGGCAGCGCACGCATCCCGGAATGGGTTACTGGCTTCGGTGTAAGATCGGTGTTAGATCCCTTAATAGACCACGTGCAGCCGAGCAACTAGCGGAGGCCCTAGACTGCTGCAAAGCAGACATAACCGCCATCCAAGAAATGCGATGGGATGGGCCGGACAAAAAGAAGATGAAAAACTGAGACATCTACTACGGCAATTGCTATCGACGGCAAAAGCAGCGCTTATTTGGATGCGGATTTGTTGTCGGAGGCAGACTAAGACAAGAAGTCCTCAGCTTCCGGCATGTAAGCGAGCGCCTCGTAGCAATCCGCATCAAGGCTAAATTCGCCACCATTAGCCTTATATGCGCACATGCCCCCACAGAGGAGAAAGATGAAGACAGCAAGGATGCCATCTACGAGCTCTTCAACAAGACCTACGAGCAATGCCCTAGCTATGAAATTAAAATTGTCCTCGGTGATTTTAATGCAAAGCTAGGAAGAGAGGGTATCTTTGGTGGAACAATCGGAAAATATAGCCTGCACAGCACAACCTCCGATAACGGATTCAGGCTAATCGACTTTGCGGCGGGGCGAAACATTGTCGTGGGTAGCACGCGGTTCCCACATCTCGACATACACAAGGGGGCTTGGAGAACTCCTGATCAATCAACAGTCAACCAGATTGATCACATTGCGATCGACGAAAGACACTCCTCCAGTATTATGGATGTCCGTACGTTCCGAGGAGCCAACGTCGACTCGGACCATTACCTTATTGTAGCCAAGGTACGGTTGCGGATATCCCAAACTACGCCAAGAGAAACTAATGCTGTGAGAAGATTCGACGTCAGACGGCTACAATCGCAAGAGATCACCAAGTCCTTTCCTGATCGAGTGTCTCTTAATCCCTTAAGAGGTCCAATGCCGCCAGCATCAAGCATCGAAGACCACTGGAAACACTGCCAAAACGCCATCAGCGATGCCGCTTCTGAAGTGCTGGGTTTCACTCGTCCACCACAACGAAACCCCTGGTTCGTTGATGAATGCAAGCACATGCAGCTAAGCAAAAAGCACTTAATGCGGCACTGCAAAAAAAGACCAGAGCTGCTCATGAGCTCTATGAGCAGAAGAGGAGAGACGAACACCGGCTTCTCAAGAGGAAGAAGAAAGAGCATGAGAAGCGCGCGATTTGAGAGATGCGGAAATTGAGAGATGCTACTCCAGGAATGAGATTCGGAAGTTTTACCAAAAGGCAAAAATAACATACCACGGACACAAACTCCGAACCGAAGCCTGTAGAGATGAACAAGGGAACATCTTAGTAGAATCGCAGTCAATGCTGAGGATTTGGAAAGACCATTTCTGAGGACTATATAACGGCGATGACGGACAAAATACCGCTATCAGGCAGAATAAACCTTTCAATTTGGACGATGATGGCCAACAATTCCGTCCACCCGACATGGATGAAGTGAAGATAGCTATATCGAAGCTTAAGTCCAACAAAGCTGCTGGAGCGGATGGCCTGACTGCCGAGCTCTTCAAAGCGGCAGGCGATGACTTGGTAAGGAGCATACACCAACTCATCTGTAAAATATGGTCGGACGAAAGTATGCCCTATGAATGGAACCTCAGCATTGTTTGTCCGATCCGAATTACAGAGGCATCAGTCTCCTTAACATCGCATATAAGATCTTATCCGCCGTATTGTGTGAACGCCTGAAGCCGTTCGTCAACAACCTTATAAGTTCATATCAGTGTGGCTTCAGGCCCGGAAAGTCCACCATAGACCAGATATTCACTCTACGGCAGAACTTGGAGAAGACCCGTGAGCTTCAGATCGGTACCCACCACCTAGTCAGCACAATGGGATGATGCAATTGCATTATTAACAATGTATATATGCAAAAGCTAAAGCAAGAAAAAAATAATAAACAAAAAAGGCGAGGGTGGATGAAAGAATGGCTGAAGGGTAGAAACGATCGCACTCATACTAAATTGTTGAGAAAATTAAAAATGTCTGCACCAGAAGATTTTTTTAAATTTTTTAGAATGGCTTCAAAAACTTATATTGAATTGCTGAGTTTGGTTAGTCCAGTTATTGGAAAACAAAACACAGGAATGCGAGAAGCAATTACAGCAAACGAGACACTGTCAGCAACTGGACAAAGTTTCGAGTAACTAAAGTTTTAGTTCCAAAAGAAACGTTTTGCTTAAACTTTACATTTTTTATCTTCCCCTGATGTGCACGCAACAAAATTTATTTAAAAAAGAAAATGTTTTCGAACAACACCACAAACGTCGAACAAGACCATGAACACGAACAGATCGCAAGAACATGTTCGTCGCATATGGCCAGCTTTAGTGAGAGAAAAAAAAACATTTTCAAGTCTGCTTGCCTTTGAAAGTCAAAAGTAAAGAAAAGGAAAGATGATAGGGATAAGCGTGTAGTCGAATCGTTTTTGTGCATGTGGTTCTACATAAGGAATTTGTTTGACTGCTTTAACTTATGAAATGTATTGTTTTGTTATTTTATGTAAATTTGTGACTGTCAGTCACTACTACGATTGCAGTATCCCTACTCTAAGTGCGATAGAAACTAAACAAAATGAAAAAAAGAGAAACATAGTGACGAGTGACGACACTTTTGTTGTATACACAAAAACTGTTGCTTTTGTGAATCGTCAAATTTCGGCGACGGGTGAGCCTGGTATGGTCTTTAATTTAATATACTTCCGTCATCGCTCCCTTAATTAATCCCGATGCAGTGGACGATAAACGCTAAAATGTTTCAACTGTACCAAGTCTACCCTAGTCATGGTTTACATCTTCGACGCTTCATTCAATTAATTGCGTACAAACAAGGAGGAGAGTTTTACAATTAGGAGCTTTAGTAACTATTTTGCTGTTTTTACGGTCACTATCTCACTATGTGCATAATACCATCGGGATGAAATACTTGCAATTGAGTGAGTTATCACGATGATAGTGGAATATTTTCTTTTTGCATTAGAACAGTACCTCCTACCTTTATATTAGGCAGTTAGTGAAGAAGGTGCAGGTATGTCGTACTCCACTATTTCCAAAATTGTTGACGTAAGCGTTGTAAAGTCTTTGTCAGTTAATGTGCAAACTCCTATAGAAAAATATCCCGGGATCAAAACACGTCGAGATCAGACGATACCTAACACAAAGGCCTAGAATTAAGGCATGCTTTAATTAAGGGGAGCTGGGTTCCATATGCTTCGAATATGCTTCGGAAGGTACCAATTGTTCTTTTAAGGTAGTTTCCATGGATTTTACGCTAACCTCCATAGACCGCTAAAATGTGATGAGAAATGATTGAAATACCATGTTTTATTTTAAGAAACTACATTTTAGAATCTGTGTCAGAACATTCCCGCGTGATGAAAAATATTTTGCATGTGCCTCGTCTCAACACTAAGAAAGCTGGTAAGGTCGGTAACAGTTTTAATGTGCAGAGCATTTGTGTCAAGTCAGACAAAAAAAGCAATGTAACTTTGTGTAGATTTACTGCACAGTCCTTTCCATAATTTCATCTGGATCAGCGTATTCAACTCCTGGTTATCATGAATCTCTCAACTTGCAGACGGCCTATGAGTTTCGCTGTATTTTTCAATGTTTTTAGATTTCGTTTCCAATATGTTTTTCTTTTTTCCGCCATCATTCATTGCTGTCCACCATAAACGGTGTGTTGGTGCACATCGCTGTCAGTCAGTTTGGAGAAATTTGCGCGATTCCTTTGATATCAGAGGAAGTCGTTGAGTATAGGGAAGTGCATTTATTTGTCGACCACCTACACGTGAAAGCCCATCGGAATTGATAAAGGGGCTCTAGGTCAGTAAAGAAATAAAGTGTTAGAATACTTGCACCTACGTGCTATCAGTTTCGGAAATCTTGCTTACTTACTTTAAGTGGCGCTACGTTCCGGGGTGGACCTAGGCCTCAGTCAACAAGCATAAGCCAGTTCAATCCCTGGCTAGCTGTCTCCAGTTTCGCACGCCAAGTTGGCTGAGGTCCACTTTCACTTCCGTGCGCCACCTGAGTCTTGGCCTTCCTCGACTGCGCTGTCCCTTGGGAGCGGATTCCGGTCTTTTCGGACCGGAGCATTGGTGTCCATACACTCTACACAAAATTGAAACCACTGAGCCATGCGAGATCCCTACGGCTTCCACAATCTCTCGCACTTTCAATCTTCGGTCGGCCAACACCATATCGTGAATTTTTTCGATTGTTTCGGGTGTAGAGACCTCAACTGGGCGTCCAGGACGTTCGGCATCTTCAGTGCTTGTACGGCCACAACGAAATTCAGTAAACCACTTTTTTAGCATTGAAATCGATGGTGCAGAGTCCCCATAGTATTTATCAAGCTTAGCCTTGGTCTCGGTAATGGTTTTTTTTCCCAAGAAATAATGCTTAATAAGCACACGAAATTCACTTTTTTCCATTTTCTCCTCAAATTAGTGAGTAGTCTGATAAAAATAGCTGTCAAGTTTAAGTTTAAATTTTGACAGGAGTCAACTGACAGATGCCTGTTGACAGAAGCAGTGTTGCTGTTTCAGTAAAGAGGTCAGAAATTCAAAAAGTCACGGACTTATTGACCCGCCCTCGTACGTACATTCATATATATATATATATATATATAGAAAGAGACAGCTATAGGTCAGATATGTTCCCCAGCTGTAGTGGACGAATTCAATAAGGAGAGCAGTTGGTTCTGATAATGCACGCGAGAAGGATTGTCTTCATTTAATTTAAACAGTGCCACAATCAATAATTTTTTGAAATACAAAATAAAGAATAATAACTTAGTTTGAATATTATTTTACCTTACTCTTAGTAGAGTGTATTAATTTGAGATAAAGATTGTTTCACATTTACATTCATATATTCACATACAACTTCTTTTGTGCAATTTTCTTTTAATTTTTTGAACCCTCTCATAACGGCTACTAAGCTATAACTTATTTCGTCCGGTTTGTTAAGAGATGACGTAACTTGTATTATTCCATTGTTATTATTCCATTGGAACATGCGTTGGAAAGCTACTGTCATTGTACGTCATTTCAGTATATGTTATTAATTTGAAGCGTAAACAACAATAATTTTTTTCACTCAAATATGTCAAACTTTGTGCCTGAAAAAATTTTTTTTGCGGGGAGTTCTTCTTCATTACTTTAATATGAAGAAAACTGCTGCCGAAAGTCATCATATTTTGGTGGAAGTTTATGGTGGACATGCGCTAGCTGAGCGAACATGCCAAAAGCGGTTTGCATTATTTAAAAGTGGTGATTTTGGCTTGGAAGACGATGAACGTCCTGGGCAGCCAAAAAAAGTTAGAAGGTGAAGAACTGCAAGCATTTCTCTATGAAGATTGTTGCCAAACACAAGAAGAGCTCGCAGAATCTTTGGGTGTCACTCAAGAAGCCATTTCAAAACGTTTAAAAGCAGCTGGATATATTCAAAAGCAAGGAAATTGGGTTCCACATGAACTCAAGCCGAGAGACGTCGAAAGGCGGTTTTGCATGTCCGAAATGCTGCTGGAACGCCACAAAAGGAAGTCATTTTTGCATCGGATAATGCTCTGTATTTGATGGGATCAGATGGGTGTGCTGTATTATGAGCTGCTAAAACTGGGTGAAACCATCAATGGACAACGCTATCGAACACAATTAATCCGTTTGAAGAGAGCAGTAGCCGAAAAACGCCCGGAATATGCGACCAGACACGAGGCAATAAATTTCCATCATGACAACGCTCGGCCCCACGTTGCTATTCCGGTTAAGAACTATTTGGAAAACAGTGGATGGGAACTCTTACCACACCCGCCTTGTAGCCCAGACCTTGCCCCTTCTGGCTACCATTTGTTCCGGTCGATGCTGCCAAGCCGGCTGCCAAGCCGGCTGCCAAGCCGGCGCAGTTCTTTTGGGATGGGATCCACAAAATTGCCAGAGAGATGGGAAAAAGTCATAGCTTCAGATGGGCAATACTTGGAATAATACTATTGTACATGTTTTTCTTAAATAAACGTTCAAATTTTGAAAAAAAAACCGCACGAATTAAGTTATATAACCAATAAGAAAATATAACTTTTTGTATTAAAATATGTTAAAGTGATATAAAATAAAAACTATAGGTATATTTTTTAGATTTTTATTAGACCTCAAAGTACACTTTCTAAAACGTACAGTTTTTGGTTTCCCCAGGAACTTTGTGTACCAAGGAGTATAGATTTTACAAACTAAGGAAGTTTTTGGACTTATCTACTAACTAATAGACGTGGTATTCTGAAAAACAGTTGTTTTTGTCATTTTAACTTTTAAGGATCGACAATAATAATTGTCCCTTACGTGGTCGAGTATTTGAAATATTTGGCGGAAATGTAGGCGGTAGGAGTTAGTACCGTCAGTTAGGAAAGAGTTAAGGTGTTTTGGCTATTGTGAATTTCATTTCCCCTTTTTCGTTGTTTTCTTGAACTTAGAGTTACCAAGCACTTTTTATGGTTGCACGTTTCGTTTTTTTCACCAATTGTGAGGTGAGGTGAAAAAACCTGGCCAAGTGGGATCTAAAGTTCATGGGGAAACACTTCCGTGAATTAATTTTTTGAGCAGGTGGAGGAGCTCAGTCAAGCAAGAGGGGTGACTTAAGCTCAACTTTTTAGATCAGCTGTCGAACTGTTTTCAGGGAAGGCACTTATTTGGTATTGGGCGATTAAGCTGAAGGTCTGTTCTTGGCAGGAGTTGGTAGCGGAGTTGAAACTGGAGTTTCTTCCCCCCAATTATGATGATCTCTTACTGGAGGAAATCAGATATCGTTCCCAGGAAAGTAATGAATCCATTGGAGTATTCGTGGCGGTAATAAAAGACATTTTTGGCAGGCTTTCGAAACCGCTAACGGAACGGCGACGGCGTTTTTGAGTCGATGCCCGAGGGATTGTGGTCTACTCATTTGGTAGAACATAAGATAAGGACGTCGAACCTATTAAACAACGGTATTACACTTTGTCGCCTGCGATGCAAAAACGTATTGATAAGGAGCTTAACGAGATGCTGGAGGCGGGAGTTGTCGAGAAATCGAACATTGCGTGGGCATCTCCAATAGTCCTTATCAAGAAGAGAGATGGGTTATTTAGGTTCTGCGTCGACTTTAGGAAGCTTAATAGGGTAACAGATAGGGATGCTTATCCATTACCATTTATATCAACAACATTGGATAAGCGTAAGGACGCCAAATATTTGACGCCATTAGACATAAAGTAGGCCTACTGGCAGATCCTTATGAAGGAGAGATCGCGCCCACTCACAGCCTTCAAGGTACCAAATATAGGCCTGTTCCAGTTTAAGAGATATCATGGTTAGTATTCCCGCACCTAAAAGTGCGATGGAAATTAGCAATTTTATAGGGAGAGTCTCTTGGTCTAGATGTTTCGTACCAAGCTTTGCCGCTTTAGTTAGGCCTTTACCAGACTTGTTAAAGAAAAATAGAAAATTTATATGGACGGATGAGTGTGAGGAAAGTTTCAGGAAGGCGAAGGAATGTTTAATCACGGCGCCCATTTTGACGTGTCCAGATTTCGATAGGCCGTTCGTAGTTCTGACGGACGCCTCGAATTATGGAATGGAAGCCATGTTATGTCAGAAGTTCGACGTTTGGAAGAAAGTTATCGGTTATCTTAGTAGGTCTCTGCAGAGAAGCGAGAGGAACTACTCGACCTCAGAGAAGGAATGCTTGGCTGTCCTGTGGGCGATTGAGAAGTTACGGCCGTAAACCGAACCCCTTCGATGTTTCATTATCATTATCATGATCATTATTCGCAAGTGTGGCTTGAGGTTGCTTACCTTCAGGAACCTCAAGGGAGACTAGGTCGATGGGCTGTGAGATTGCAGCGGTTTGATTTTCAGATAGTCTACCGAAAGGGGAACGAGCATGTAGTTCTGGACATGCTTTCAAGAGGAGCCCCGGAGTTGGCTGGGATCTCAGATGCGGATCAGGACCCCTGGATTAGGAAGATGATTGCTACAGTAGAAGCTAACCCGTTAGCCTATTCCTTGTGGGAGTAGACTCTTAAAGTTTGTCAAAGCTAGGGATGTAGTATTATTAGGGATTTTACAAACGTGCCATGATAATCCGTTAGCTAGTCACATGGGCGTACGCGAAACGTTTGCGCGAGTAGGAGCTAGGTACTACTGGCCGAATATGCGGTCAGAAGTAACAAAATATGTTAGCAATTGCAAGGTTTTTCAAGAAGTTAAGCCGGTGAATGAGCGACCCGCTCCACGGTGGGGCAGAACACCGTAAAATGTGATATTAAATCAGCCGTTACAGCTCAGACCCCGAAATTTCTCAAGATAGCTTCTGAGACCAGTCCCAAAATATTTTTAAAACCGCTCACTAAAGCGCCTACTTTTCTGAAATGTGCCTATTTTTCAATCTTAAAAACTTAAAGAAGATTTATTGAAGATATAATTTTTATCAACTACACCTGACTTCCACACCCACTTTTACGCCCCCTTTTATCGTGAAGAAAAATAAATTAGTAAAACCATTTCTTAAATTGTTCATAAGTATTTATTGAGATTTATAAATAAAAAAAAACAATCAAATTAGATGTGTCCATTAAATACAAAACAAAAACGTTTTATTACACCCTTAGATATCATCATTTTCATCACTGTCATCGTTATTACTCGTATCATCAGACTTATCAAGTTTTTAGTAAGTGAGTGCTTCTCTGGGAAAAGACTGCAATTTTTTTATGCATGTTTTGCTTGGATATTATAATGGGATCTGAGTTCAGTAAAAAGAAATTAAAAACATCTTCATTCGTTTTTTCACAGATTGATTTTCTTGAGAAGTTCTCGCAAAAACACTTGTTGCGCTTCTTGCGCTTCCTTCAAAAGTTGGAAGATCGGCAACAGTGAAGGTGATATAATTTCTGGGCCATGAATAAAATATTTATGAAAAGTTGGAGGCATATGATACCAGGGATATTTGTTAACGAAGTATCTCGCTGTGACATGTGCGAATTAAATCCCGGTTTTGGTTTTTCGACAATTAATCCACATCGTTCTCGGAATTCCCTTTGTATTCGGGCCTTATTTGCTGCCACGACTTCTTTGTCAAGTTCGCGAGCTTGCCATTTTTTAATGGGTAATTTGTATGCTAAATGCAGAAGGCATTCAAACATTCGTATCCAACCATGTAAAACAGACACTCCAAAAACAAAGATTTCGAAGTTGTTCGGTCTAAGAAGTAATTAAAATTAAATAAATAGAAAAAAAACCGATATTTTTTGACCAAAAAGAAAGTCAACTGTACGAAATAGCAAATAGTAGCAAACAAAATTAAAGATTCTAAAAAAAGACAAACCACCACACAAAACAAAACAAAAACACGTCTAAATTCGATGAAAAAAATTATTTAATTAACCATTCCCGACGATTTTGCAAGGACCACGTGCTTCTAATTAACTGTCGTATCCTATTAACAATGAAAACAAAATAGTGGTTCAAGTCAAAGCTCATCATTAAAATTTGATTAAATGCCAGCACTAGTGGTGTTTTGCCCCAGTGTGCGCTGGTCTGAGAGGGTAGGCTTTTTTTTTTGCGTGGTAAGGTGGAAACCTTGCATAGACACCAAAGGTCCGAAATCTATTGATAGTGTCAGATTTTTACTGACTAACCACCTAACCACCTCCCGGGGAATCTTTCCGACGGATTTGAGCTTTTTGCTTCGTCACGGGGTGCTAAGCGAATTCGCGTTCCGTTGCTGTTCTAAATTCCTTAGATCGCACATTATTCTTTAGATTTCAACATATATGGAACCATGTTTTTTGGTGTTGGCCGTTCACCAAATGCTTCACACAATATAGCTCTTTCGTTTGCATACGGCGCACATTCGAAAAAAACGAGGTTCACCTTCTCTACCGTGTTTACGCAGCGAGGACAGGATGGACTCGAATCATGGTTTCGCTTAAACAACCGTGACCCGTCGAGAACTGTGTGAGATAGTAATTGAGTTCGCCGTGTTTTCGTTTTACCCATTTTCCAATCCTTGGGATTAGTCAGTACGTCCATCTCCCTTTTTGGGACACATTCCATTGTTGTTGCCACGCTTCTATACTGCGGTTTCCTTCGAATTTCTTCGCATGATTTATGGGTGGCCCGATTCGCACGCGTTTTCATAAAGTCGTCTAGCTTCTAAAGCTAGAATATCTGTTTGTACCATAGATGATAGTACCAATATCTTGTCGTGGGATACATAATCTATACACAAATTTGAGTTAGTTTTAAATGAATTTTATTTTCTTAATCATTAATTCTTACATACTAACAAAAAATGCTTAAATGCTAGCTTAAAATTACTAAATAGACATTATACACATAGACATTATACACAATTATATACATACATTAGTATATACCTTTGTATATACTAATATATATATATATATTACTTAAATGCAAATCTAAAGCTATGTAAGCTGGCCATCGCTATTTACAGAGCAAATGGATTGGTCAGCTCTGCCTCATTAGTGAGGCTGGTCCGTAATTGATGGAAACGACGACGAAACATCTTCCCTATCATTCAACCACCAGAAATGCTGGTGCTGCCGAACGACATCCCTCTTATCGCGATTCCCCACCGCCCTACTGAACCTGAGACGATCCACCCTGCCGTGTGCGACATTGTAATTGAGTCGCCCGTCCCCAGCTCTCCGAGCGACATGGAAGATTAACGGGACCGCTGATCTATTCTAGATCAACCCTATCTGATCAAGGTAGGGGAATGCTTCCGGTGGAACGAAGCCGTTGGAACGCACACTCTCATGATAGAGGTGATTGGGGTAGTAAGCCCAGATATCAGGTTATTCGTCGAGGCCATTGCTCTTGCAATGTGCCTTCGAGTCAGCTTAATTACGAAGTTGTCCACTCGTATTAGGTTCGCCCTGTTGTAAAGGACCTCATTAGGATAAAAAAATTTGTACTTCGACTCTGGTGTTCTGTACAAGCGAAGACAAGCCCTCTCAAACACCCGAATCTTTTCCATTAAGCATTGAACCATACGGGACACCCAAATAACAGCATGGGCCTGATAAGGGCTATGTAGCAGATTATCTTTACCCTCGCATCGAGTTGGCTGCTATAAAACAGTCTCTTTGTGAGGGCAAAAGTGCCTTTAGCTCTGGATAGAGCAACATCTACATTTTTGTTAAAATACAGAAACTGATCTAGCAAAATCCCAAGGTATCTGACTACATTTCGACAGGCCAGAGGCTGTCCGTGTTGTCCAATGATCAAGAACTTTCGCCAATTTTTTCTGGTGTCCCTAGAGGCTCCAGACAACGGCGTCCTAAAAAGAATGGTTTCCGACTTCTGAAAGTTGATTTTCAACTTCCAGTCATCGCAAAATCGTCTTATCTCATCGAAGTCGCGCTGTAAGAGAGTATTAATGACGTCGATTTTTGGACCTGTTCTGTACGCTTGCAAGTCATCTTCGTACGCAATAGTATGGCAGTTCGGCGCGGCGTGCCCGAACCTCTGGCAGCGAACGCATTGTATAACGGCTTCGCTCCTTTTTAATTTCTCCCAGTGAACCACCTGGTAGTCTAGGACATTGATGCTCCAGACGGCTTTCGGGACTGAGCTGCACCAGGAAGAACGGCAGACCCCGTTTCTCCCGTCTGGCTCTAGCTGTGGTAAATGGCTTTACCCCCACAAATTTGAGTCCTTCACACTCCTTCTCTTTGAGCAGTGCCAGGATCTCCTCAGGATCAGAAGACGGTTCCAACTCCTTCAGCAGCATCGATTGCCGCTGTGCTCCGTCGTCGTTTCTTTTAGGAGCTCTTTCACTTTCGCATAGCCCTCCACAGTATTACAGTGGATGGCATGGCGATCGTTCCCCAATCTCTTAATGTTAAAATTATTACCAATGACCAACTTACACAGGTCCTTGGTTGCATTTACCTCAAGTTTGTAGGTGCACCTTCTCCTTCTTCTTCTGCTGATGTTGTTGTTGTTGTTGTTGCTGCTGCTGCTGTTGTTTTTTCAGCTGCTGCGGTTTCAGTTGTTGTGTTTGCAGCTGTTGCTGTTTCTGCTTTGTTTACTTCAGTTGTTGTTTCTGCTGCTGCTACTTTTGCTGCAGCCGTTGTTGTGGGTGCTCGTGTTGTTTTTGCTGGTGGTTCTTAAGTTTTTGTTGGTGTTGTTTAAGAACTTGTGTTATTGCATGTGTTTGGTGTTGTTGTTGGGTCTGCTTTTAAGTTAGCTGCGTGTGCTGTTGCTGTTGGAATTGCTCTTGGCTTTCCCTCTTCCTTCTTACCATTTGCCTTTCTTTTATGGCAAATACTTTTTTTTCCAGCACTGTGATGCTATTGTTTATAGCCTCTATTTCCCTGTCTTCATCTTCAGATTTGGATGACGCCAAAGAAGCGAAGCTGTTATCTCTCAGATGGGGACTTTCACCATCATCTGAGACATATGGGAAGTCTTCTGTAACTTGCCCGGGACATATAATTGCTGCCGTTGATAATTCCCTCACTCCAACAGGCAACGTTTCAGTAGAATTTGGAAGCGAAGGACGTTGTACCAACTTGGAATTTGGCCTCAGCTTTCTCCTTCTCTTCGTCTTTGGTTCTGCCATGACTGCTGTTTGGCTAGAACCACTTGATGCCTCACCTGATTTTTCAGCCAATCCCGCTATAGGCCTAGCGGACCGCTTTCCACAATCCATCACGTGATGTTGTTTAGTCACTTTAAATTATTTTATTTTAAAAATGCACAACAAAAAAAAAAAAAAAAAACACTAGCTGGGGCCCGGATTCGAACCCACAACCTTGGATTGTAAATCACGTACTCACTTGGGCTAATTGGAGCCCTATGAACAATATGTTAGATATTGTTTCTATAGTTTTTTATTTGTATTAACTACTATTCAAACAAAAGCCGAACACGTCTAAACTCCACGGAGGTCTATGAACGACTGGGTACACAAATTTGAATCCCTTCATGTGTGTCTTTTTATTCGTGACGTCAGACCATATTTGTACCCCGTACAGCTACAACTATCGCAGTCGATATTCGACATGAGTCTCGAAAGAACTCCTATCGCTTTCGACGAATTCTTGCAAGCGTATGTGAGATGATGCTTGTAATTAAGCCAAGCATCAACCCTCCCAGGTATTTCATAAATGGGCTGGAAATAATTGTGTGCTCTCTTTTAACTTTTATAGTTCTCGTCTCTATCACTCTTCTACTCTTAATGAGAATGGATTCCGTTTTATATTCCGGGAGGTCTTAGCTCATATCGCGTAGCCAGTTTTTTTCAGTGCTATTGCTTCTTTGCAATACAACTCGATCTCTTCAAGTCATTTCGCCACGACTACAAGAGCAATATCGTCCACGAAACCTATAATGGCGGCTTCCCTGGGGACTGGGAGTTGTAGAATGTCGTCATACATCACGTTCCACAGTAAAGGACCTAACACTGATCCTTGGTGCATTTAATTTTACGAGGAATTGTAAAATACGCGACCAGTTCGCCGAGTTAAGGGCATTTTTCACGTCAAGTGTAACCACAGCGCAGTACTTTTTGCTGCCTCCTTTCCATCGTCTACCTTCTATGGCCGACTGGGCTTTGTCTATTACGACTTTTATCGCGTCGATTGCCAATCGGCCCTTTCTAAAGCCGTACTGATGTTTCGCGAATCCATCATTGGCTTTAATGATAGGCTGTAGTCTGTTGCATATAATTCGCTCTAATATTTTGCCAATAGCGTCGGGCATACAGAGCGGCAGATATTTCTTTTTTGGTATTTCCATTGTTCCAGAAATATCCCCTCGCTTAAGGTAACACTGCTATATAAATCCGGGAAACTTAGATTATTTAACGGAGTTGACTCTTTGCAAAACAGAGACGAAACTAACATTTTGTTCTTCTACAGTCACACTGTTAGATACAGTAAGCAAGATATAATGCTGATGCCGTTACAAAAGGTGATTATATTAAGAGTACAGATTTTTATAGGCACCACACTTCTTGCTCGCCGCACTATAAATTAGCAGCCACGAACCGAATAAAAATAATATTTCATAATTATTTACCTATTTTTATTAAAATTGACCCTGTTTTCGATTAAGCTTTCATGTGGACTAAGTCGATCACTCAGCATCGAATGCACATGTTCTGGCAGTAAACAAACAAGTGAAAAAGGTTATATGAAAGGGCGCTTAGTAACGTACAAGCAAATGGGTGTAACCGAAATTAGAGAAGGATCCTTACGCATGAACAAATAAGAGAAGAGACAAATAAAAAAGATATAGAAAAAGGCATACGACTACGACGGCAAGTGCGTTAATGTTGCTGAGTGATCAAATAGGACTACCAAGATGTACCTAACTCAATTGCAGTGGATGATCCACTGAAAGACTTATAAGACGCATCGAAGGCAGTACGAAGCCTTGTCGTGGTGCTATCTCTCTTGATGAAGAGGAAAATAGTGTTCTTCAGCAAGTGTAATTTTATTTCATTTTACCTCTTCCACATTTCTTATTGTTGTATGAAAAACTTCGTTCAATTTGTGAAAAATAGTGTCATTGCCGCCCCTTTAGAATTCCTAAGTCTGGCATCAGTCGTTCTGGAATAATCAAAACGATTTGCAACATGAAAGATCTTTGGAGTTCCTAACTTCAATCTCTGCGCGTTTGGGGTGAAAGTTTCTGAAAAACAGATGAATAAGGATACTGTACTATGACTTGAATGGTAACTCAAGCATGCGCTTGATTCTTGATTAAGTCTTTTTTTGTTTGATCAAAATCCTTAGAGAAATGTTGATTAAATTCTGTTTATTTTGATATCTCTCAGTTTGATTTTCTCGCGCTGAAAAAATTAATTAAGTTCGAAAGCTGCTGATGGGACTGCAGGTTCTGAATATTGACTAGACATGATGTTTTGATTTATGAGACTTTTAAATATGTTATAAAATTCAGACTAATTTTCGAACTTACCAAAAAATTACCAAACAATAGGTTGAGTTCGAATATCAGAGCCTGTTTATTTTGACTATAAAATTGTGAATTATCTAAATGCGAGTAATTCCCTGTATTGTAGATCAATATAAAAATCTGTGTTAAGTGAATGGTGTGCAGGGCATTAAAAGAAAGTTTCTGAAAAACAGATTCTATGGATTCTAGCAGTTTGGTATTTTTATCAACGATGAATTGCGATTTATTTCTGTATGGCATCTCAAGACAAAAGACGAAATGTTCGGAGCTTTTGAATCATTTAAAAGCATGATTCAAAATACTCTTCGGTGATTATAGTGGCCGATATAAAAACTGTTTTGAAGACCTGCACAATTTGAAATTGAAAAAAATATGCATATCTGGAAAAAATTATAAAAACTTGGAAAATCATTAGTAAGGCCACTGAAACAGAAGTTAGCCTCATGACTGAATAAATCGATTTCCAAATGCTCAAGGGCCCAATCAGGGAATTAATGACACAAAAAATGAACACTTGCCTTCAATTTTTGCAGAAATAAAATTTTGTAAGCATATAATCCAAGGTCCTTAATTTTAACGAGGTCAATGGGCACAGGCCAAGTTCTTGCGCACAATGTAGAATCGATGAACATGGATACTGGCCTTAACTACACTGATGTTGTCATCAGTGCACAGTTTCATAATGCAAAGTTTTTCAAGCGATCGATCATTTTGACCATCTAATTGGCGTAGCACTCTCTTAACATTGTTTACTGAATGCTTATTTTAAAAGATAGTTTAACTATTATTTTTAGTATAGTAAAGTCAGCAAGGAAGAAGCAAAGTAAGTGCTATTCAACTATCGTCAGTAATACAATATACTTGATTAATAAGAGCAAACAAGAAATCAGTAATGAAAATTGAAAATAATATACAAAACATAGTGCAACCATGAGCTTGGCGAAACCAATCATTAGCTTAGGGAAAACCGAACCCGTTTTCGCTTGTTCATTAGAATATTTAACTAAATTTAAAAGAATATCGTCGGGTTAGGTCCTTAACGGGCTTAACTAAAAACAATATATTTCGAAATTTATTAGGAGCAAAGTGTATCCTAAATAATGTATTATAATATAATCATTCTGGGGTCTGATGAAGGATGGCGTTATATATTAACAATATATATCACAAACAAACGAAGAATTAACATTAATTTAAAATGAATTAATAAATAATAAGACTTCATTATCTGATCCTCAATATTCTTTCTATTGTTGAAAAATGTGTCATTAGTTTATTCTAAATACATGTTCAATTTTGTTTTTTTTTTCAATTTAAATAATCGCAAACAAAAAGAGAAAAAATAAATATTTAAAAGTTAAATTTAGCAATTCTTAATGGTAATGTTAACATATTTGTATTCTGTGCGTATCTAATTTTACGTCTCATATAAACCTGTCCCACTACTATTTCACCGCACTTACAGTACCACGCATATTATTTCCATAAAAATGAAATTTTGATGGTATGTTTCTCCTGTCACTTGCTTATTTTTTCTTATATAACATACATGTATACCTTTATACATTTGTGTAAGCAACTAAAGATATACTCTTTTCCATTTACCGGAAAATTTCCATACAAATAGCCACCTGATTCTTGAATGAAATACAGAACATGGCTGTCAGGGAGAAATCCTTTCGCAAACCCCCAGACGAAAAAACATGCAGATTTCCCCTTTGCCATGTGTATAATTTTGATATTTATTTATTTTTCTATGAAAATTCGAAAAGAACTGTAAGAAATCTGCAGTACGAAGAGAGGACGAAGACTTGAAGCACTTATGCTTAAGTGTTCCATAAAAAGTACAAATAAATAAGCTGGATGTTCTACTTGAGGTGCTTAGAAAAGAAAATAAGTTTTGCAGTACTACTTTAAAGGTTTTTCTGGCGTCTCGGTGTCCCGGTGTTCTGATATCTTTGAGTCTAACATGGCAGTTTCGTTTCCTTTAACATGACAATATGTGGCTGTTAGTGTAAGTGTTTAGGTGTATCTTTTTCTAAGTCATTTAAGAAATTGTATTATGATGCATTTACAATGTAGTGTGATATGGAAATGACATAATTTTTGTGAAGCGATATAGGCCCAAAGTCCATCTTTAAACGAATTATGTATACAAGTAAATAATTGTTCTTTTATTTCAAGACCTGGGTTACACTAATTTCGGGAGAGGAAGGCAATACGTTCTTTAAACTCTACAATGAACTGCGGGAAATAAAAAGTTGTTAATGTTTATGATGTAAACACTTGCTCCCCCTAAATGAATTGCTGCCACCAAAGCGCGAATCACTTCCAGTTTAGAGAGGGTGGATCCCTTATATGAAAATGGCACTTTATTGGGCCAAAATAATACAGAAATTATTTTGAGAATAAATTCAAGTGAATTTCGTCTTCCTTAAAGTCTTTTGTTCATCAAAATAATTCTCGCATATTAGTCTTTTAAATTTTACAATAAATTACCAACAGAAAAATTATTCAATAATTGTTGCAAATTAGACAGGACCTTGTTAGAAAACAACGTCATTATTTTCTTTTTTTAATAGAGGTCTGCAGGAATGCATTCATTTTCTTCTCTCAATGGGAACAGTAGTTCAGTGTATTCTAGTCACTGCAGTCATATAAACTAGCGTACTCTAAAAATGGGTACCACTGTTCAAAAGACAAACACTGCAAACATTCCATCACAAAATAACGAACCGAATTAACTACTTGATTTCCCTTTTGCGAGTGGGTGCTTCATTCAAACAAACCGAGTGCATGTTTGACTGTTCATCTACACCGAGTACAACAATTGTTTGAAATAATTCGAAAGCAGTGAGTGGGTAGTGTGTCCCTCACATTATAGGAGCGTGGCTTCAAAACCTTAAAAAAATTTAAAATACTGCAAGAACAGTAGTTTACACACGTAAGATGCATTTTTATACGACAGACAGACCGAAGACCATATGAAAACAAAAATTAAACAAAAGATCCGACATGTTACATGAGCGTGCCTTCGATCGATTGGATGTCACACATTTTTTTTTTTTGTTATTTATATGCTTGTAAATGGGTCCTTGTTTCCGAAATCCGTCGCGTCTTTTATTTATTCAATTGTTTAAAGTTGGATGGCAACGATTAGTATAAGGCCTCGTAGAAGTAGCATCTTCCGACAGGTGCTGGTTCCTCAAATGACGAGAATGGGCTTCTGCAGCCGAACATCTTGCAGCTCTGCTAATAAGTCCTACTTCACGCCTCCCCGTGGCGCCATCTGGGAATCTCATTAGAGATTGCGAAGTGAAGCGGGCAAATGCAGTTTCCTGCGCCATAAACCAGGATTAGTGTCGGAAAAACGAAACAAGACCTTATCCGGGCTACTCCGACATATTTGGAGCTCGGGCCGGAAAGGATTTCCAGGACTTAGTCAGGGTCTTGGAAAAGAGATGGTGGCGGAGGAGCCCTATAAGGGCCAACGGCAGCGCTCACATCCCGGAACGGGTTAGTGGCTTCGGTGTAACCGACCCCTCGTCCTAGGGGCACTCAAAATACAACTGGTCCTCCAGGTTGGGGGTTGTGCCGCCGGGGTAACTGCCCGGCCATTTAAAAAAATACAAGAAGATACGAAGCATCAACAAGCCTCGGATGGACGGATCTACTGTTGACAACCCACGCAAACGATTTAAGGACAATGAGCTTCGGATATGCACGTGAAATGTTAGATCCCTTAATAGACCACGTGCCGAGCAACTAGCGGAGGCCCTAGACTGCTGCAAAGCAGACATAACCGCCATCCAGGAAATGCGATGGGATGGGCCGGACAAAAAGAAGATGAAAAACAGCGACATCTACTACGGTAATTGCTATCGACGGCAAAAGCAGCGCTTAATTGGATGCGGATTTGTTGTCGGAGGCAGACTAAGACAAGAAGTCCTCAGCTTCCGGCATGTGAGCGAGCAACTCGTAGCAATCCGCATCAAGGCTAAATTCGCCAATATTAGCCTCACATGCGCGCACGCCCCCACAGAGGAGAAAGATGACGACACCAAGGATGCCTTTTACGAGATCCTTAACAAGACCTACGAGCAATGCTTTAGCTATGACATTAAAATTGTCCTCGGTGATTTTGATGCAAAGATAGGTAGAGTGGATATCTTTGGTGGAACAATCGGAAAATATAGCCTGCACAACAACACCTCCGATAACGTATTCAGACTCATCGACTTTGCGGCGGGGCGAAACATTGTCGTGGCTAGCACGCGGTTCCCAAATTTCGACATACACAAGGGGACTTGGAGAACTCCTGATATATCAACAGTCAACCAGATTGATCAGATTGCGATCGACGCAAGACACTCCTCCAGTATTATGGATGTCCGTACGTTCCGAGGAGCCAACATCGACTCGGACCATGACCTTGTTGTAGCCAAGGTACGGTTGCGGATATCCCAAACTACGCCAAGACAAACTAATGCTGTGAGAAAATTCGACGTGAGACGGCTACAATCGCAAGAGATCGCCAAGTTCTTTTCCGATCGAGTGTCTCTTAATCTCTTAAGAGGTCCAATGCCGCCAGCATCAAGCATCGAAGACCACTGGAAACACTGCCAAAACACCATCAGCGATGCCGCTTCTGATGTGCTGGGTTTCACTTGTCCACCACAACGAAACCCCTGGTTCGATGATGAATGGCGGCAAGCACATGCAGCTAAGCAAGATGCATATAACGCGGCGCTGCTTAGAAAGACCAGAGCTGCTCATGAGTTCTATGAGCAGAAGAGGAGAGACGAACACCGGCATCTCAGGAGGAAGAAGAAAGAGCATGAGAAGCGCGCGATCGAGGAAATTGAGAGATGCTACTCCAGGAATGAGGTTCGGAAGTTTTACCAAAAGGTAAAAATAACTTGCCGCGGAAACAAACCCCCAACCGAAGCCTGTAGAGATGAACAAGGCAACATCGTAGTAGAATCGCAGTCAATGCTGAGGATTTGGAAAAATCATTTCTGAAGACTGTATAACGGCGATGACGGACAATATACTGCTATCAGGCAGAATCAACCTTTCAACTTGGATGATGATGGCCAACAATTCCGTCCACCCGACCTGGATGAAGTGAAGATAGCTATATCGATGACTTGGCAAGGAGCATACACCAACTCATCTGTAAAATATGGTCGGACGAAAGTATGCCTGATGAATAGAACCTCAGCATTGTTTGTCCGATTCTCAAGAAAGGAGACCCTGTGAACTGCGCCAAGTACAGAGGCATCAGTCTCCTTAACATCGCATATAAGATCTTATCCGCCGTGTGAACGCCTGAAGCCGTTCGTCAACAACCTGATAGGCCCATATCAGTCTGGCTTCAGGCCAAGAAAGTCCACCATAAGCCAGATATTCACACCACGGCAGATCTTGGAGAAGACCCATGAGCTTCAGATCGATACCCACCACCTATTCATCAATTTTAAGGCCGCGTATGACAGCATCTATAGAGACGAGCAATATAGAGCAATGTCTAGTTTTGGCATCTTTGCCAAACTCGTCCGTCTGTGCAGGATGACGATGGAGAATGCACGCTGCCCCATCAAGGTCGGTAAAGATCTCACCGAGACCTTTAATGCGCAGAAAGGATTTAGACGAGGCGATGCGCTGTCCTGCGATTTTTTCAACATCGTACTTGAAAGAATAGTGCAAAACTCACGAGCAAACACAAGAGGCACTATCTTTCAAAAGTCCGTCCAACTACTCGCATACGCCGACGATATTGACATAATCGGGAGAAAGCAGCGTGATGTCAGTGGCGCTTTCGCGAGTATGAAGGAGTATGAAGGCAAAAAGGGAAACCTACACCGACGGCTCGGGCAGAACGTCACCTTAGACAGATATAACTTTGAGGTAGTTAAGGACTTTGTCTACCTAGGCTCTATATAGATACAGACAACGACACCAACGCTGAGATCAAGCGAAGAATAACTCTTGCCAACCGCTGTTTCTTTGGGTTAAGAAGGCAATTGAGTAGCAAAGCCCTCTCTCGGACAACAAAAGTCACCCTTTATAAGACTTTAATAATCCCGGTCCTGCTCTATGGCGCAGAGGCATGGACATTATCAGAAATGGATGAGGGTGTTCTTGGTTGCTTCGAGAGGAAAATTCTTCGGGTGATCTTCGGTCCCATCTGCATTGACGGTGAGTGGAGGAGAAGATACAACGACGAACTGTATGGACTGTACAGCGACATGGACCTAGCCAGAAGAGTGAAGATCCAAAGACTGAGATGGCTGGGTCATGTAGAGCACATGGACACCAATGCTCCGGTCCGAAAAGTCTTCGAATCCGCTCCCGAGGGACAGCGCAGTAGAGGAAGGCCAAGACTCAGGTGGCGCAGGCAAGTGGAAGAGGACCTCAGCCAGCGTAGCGTGCGAAGCTGGAGGCAGCTAGCCAGGGATCGAGGCGGCTGGAGAAGCTTGTTGGCTGGGGCCCAGGTCCACACCGGACTGTAGCGCCACCTAAAGTAAGTAAAGTAAGTTTGAAGTTGTGATCATTGTATGACAGGCAATTGTTTGTTTAAAATAATTTTGTTTGAATTCCTATTAATGCTCAATTACACCCACAATGAAAATAAAAGTGAAAAAGGAAGTGAAGTGCACACCGAGTATTCGGTTTACTCTATGAAGTGTACCCGTTTGATATGAGTGCACTGAACTAAATGTTTTGTTATCAATGGGTGAAGTACTCACTCGCTAATCGAAATGTGTTTTAAGACATTCAATGCAGACCTCTATTATTTAATTTGTCCTTACATGTGACAGTACATTTGAAAACTGTATTTGTTAGGTGATTTCATAAAGGTATACACAGAGTCCAAACTGTATTTCGGAATAAGAATATATATTGTTTATTGAAAATACTTGGATCACGGCGGGCGGAATACTGTGGACACAAAGAAATCCTTCTGATAGCATAAGTGTTAAGAATGATTTTTAAAATATTTTTCACAAAACTTTTTGAAAATCTGTTTGTTACTAATTCGTGTGTTATTTTGTTCCTTCCCCTGCGAGCTGGTATCCAGAATCCGACTTGATCGATCTTTGCACTTGGCTGGGTTCTTTAAGGAGACTTAGGTAGATAATTAGTGCCAAGACTTAATGATCCACATTGATTACATCAGCACACCCCATCAGGCCTTAAGTGTACAACCAAGGATCCTTAAAAACCATTTAAGGTTTATATCCAAAATTGTGTCCCAAAGTAGAGTGTAAATTGATGAGCAAGATATTGTGGTGAACATTGCAAGCTCGGTAAAATTTGGTGAAATTGTCAATTACGATAACATTCTTGTATTACGATAACATACCTGTATTACGATAACATACCTGTATTACGATAACATACCTATATTACCATAACATACCTGTATTGCGATAACATACCTGTATTGCGATAACATACCTGTAAAGGGGTCACTGCCCAGCCATGAAAAAATACAAAAGTTACGAAGTAACAACAAGCCTCGGATACGGACGGATTTACTTTTGACAACACATGCAAACGAATTACGGACAATGAACTTCGGATATGCACGTGGGATGTTAGGTCGTTTATTTGTATGCGGATTTGTTGTCGGGGGCAGGCTTAGACAGTAAGTCCTGAGACTCCGGCATGTGAGCGAGCGCTTCGTAGCAATCCGCATCAAGGCCATATTCGCCAACACTAGCCTTATATGCGCGCATACCCCCACAGAGGAGAAAGATGACGGCACCAAGGATGCCCTCTATGAGCTCCTTAACAAGACCTACGAGCAATGCTCTAAATATGACATTAAAATTGCCTTCGATAAACCTAGGAAGAGAGGGTATCTTTGGTGTAGCAATCGGAAAATATAGCCTGCAAGACACCACCTCCGATAAGAGATTCAGGTCAATCGACTTTGCGGCGGTGCGAAACATTATCGTAGGTAGCACGTGGTTCCCCTATCTCGATATTCACAAGGGGACTTAGAGAACTCCTGATAAATCAACCGTCAACCAGATTGACCACATTGCGATCGACGACAACTAGTATTATGGATGTCCGAACGTTTCGCGGAGCCAACATCGACTCGGAACACTACCTTTTTACAGCCAAGGCACGGTTGCGGATATCCCGAACAACGCCAAGACAAGCTAATATTGTGAGGAATTTCGATGTCAGATGGCTACAATCGCAAGAGACCCCCAAATCCTTTTCCGATCGAGTCTCCCTCAATCTCGTAAGAGATCCCTTGCCGCCAGCATCAAGCATTGAAGTCCAGTGCCAACGCCATTGCCATCAGGGATGCCCCTTCTTATGTGCTGGGTTTCACTTGATCACCACAACGAAACCCCTAGTTTGATGACGAAAGCCGGCAAGCACATGCAATGCAATGAGGTACTGCAAGGAAAGACTGTTCTCTCTGTTTTGTCGTGGGGTGCGCATCTCAAAGAAGATGTCTATTCGTGTAGTGATGCTTCAACTTCCTAGTCTATTTTCCTTGATTCCCTTAATAAACATATTCTTAGCTGCTCCTCACAAATTTGGTAAAGAGATTAAAACCGTGGATCTCTAATGTTTTGTTAAACAAAGTTAAAGGTAAAAACAAACTCAAAACTAAATGCAAAAAGTACCCTATCGTTCTGAGTTTAAGTTACAAATATAAAAAATTGTGCGCTGAACTTAAAAAGGAGATTCCGATTACCGATACCTATTACCGTAACCAATTAAATTCTGCTAAGGGAAACGTAAAAATTGAATGGCAAATAGTAAACAGTGTGCTCAATAAAACTAAACAGGTCGATGACTGTGAGGTTCCTGACAAACTTGACATCGCTAATGATTTTAACTCATAATTCTCGAATATAGCTATGTATCAGTTCATCAGCAAGGTCAGTCCTACCGTTCTGCAATGTTTGTTCGTCCATATGTAGTTGCTCTGAACCATTGCAAAGCTTTATTTATCGATATTACCAAAGTTTTTGATATGGTCAACCACAACATATTGCTGAGAAAACCGGAAAAAGCTGGTTTTCGTGGATTCATGCTTGATTGATCACAATGGGTGAAGTTGGATGATATTAGGAGCGAAATTATGTTCTTTAATTTGGGCTTGCCCTAAGGCTCTGTCTTGGGTCCAAATTTGTTTTTAATTTACATTAACTCACTGTTCTCATTAAATTTTAAAGGTGCACCTACTGCTTTTGCTGATGATATAGGATTTACGTATGGGTTGAATAGTCCTCTGGATCTAGTCTCTAATATCAATTGGGACCTTAACTTGTTGAGGAATTGGTTTGTTGAACATAAGTTGGTGATTAGTCCCAAAACTAAAATAACGTTTCTTAGTCGTTCAACTCTACCCAATTTTGAACCTCCACGCACCAGATTGTCTGAGATACAAACTGTAACTGCTCCTGCACGTCTGATTTTTCGTTTCCTACTTTCAACAGCAGCCTATGCTGCAGTGATAAGTGTTTCTTGATTCAAAGAGTAGATGAATTTAAATACCTAGGACTCACCATCGACTCTAGAATGAGTATCTCGAATCACACAGAATCGCTGAAGAATTATTTCCGTGGTACACTTCGACATTTCTATTATTTGCGAAATATCTGCTCGAAAACGCTTTTAAAATCTATTTATTATGGAATTTTCCACTCCAAACTGCAGAATGGAATTACTTGTTGGGGAGGTGTTTACCTGAACAAAGTACAAACTTTACTTTATGTTTTAAGAAAAATTTGCCGAAAACGACGTCCTAGTTTTCCATTGTTCTCTGACCATAAGGTCAGCATAGTATCTGTCCCCAATTTCCGTACTACTGCATATCGTAATTTTTGTTCTACATCGTCTTATCGATTGTTTAATAAACTTCCGCAATCAGTAAGCGCAATATCAATGCTTGGAATGCTCCGAAAACATGCAAAATCTTGGCTTTTCAATTTTAACTATGCTGGTTCGAAAGTAATTCTTTCTAATATTCTGGTATAATTTTGCTTCAGATTTAGTTTTAATTTTAGATTTTTGCTTTGGTCACTTCATATAGATTTGTTAATGTTCTTCGTTTCTTTTGCTTATCTTACTTACTTACTTACTTTAGGTGGCGCTACAGTCCGGGGTGGACCCGGGCCTCAGTCAACAAGCTTCTCCAGCCAGCTCGATCCCTAGCTAGCTGCCTCCAGTTTCGCACGCTAAGTTGGCTGAGGTCCTCTTCCACTTGCGTGCGCCACCTTCCTCTACTGCGCTGTCCCTCGGAGGCGGATTCGAAGACTTTTCGGACCGGAGCATTGGTGTCCATGCGTTCTACATGACCCAGCCATCTCAGTCTTTGGACATCACTCTTCTGGCTAGGTCCATGTCGCTGTACAGTCCATACAGTTCGTCGTTGTATCTCCTCCTCCACTCACCGTCAATGCAGACGGGACCGAAGATCGCCCGAAGAATTCTTCTCTCGAAGCAACCAAGAACACCCTCATCCGTTTTTGAAATTGTCCATGCCTCTGCGCCACAGAGTAGGACCGGGATTATTCAAGCCTTATAAAGGGTGACTTTTGTTGTCCGAGAGAGGGCTTTGCTACTCAATTGCCTTCTTAACCCAAAGAAACAGCGGTTGGCAAGAGTTATTCTTCGCTTGATCTCAGCGCTGGTGTCGTTGTCTGTATTTATAGCGGAGTCTAGGCAGACAAAGTCCTTAACTACCTCAAAGTTATACCTGTCGAGGGTGACGTTCTGTCCGAGACGACGGCGTTGGTTGTCCTTTTTGCTTGACAGCATATACTTGGTCTTGCCCTCATTAACCGCTAAACCCATTTTCGCCGCTAAATAAATAGAGAGATGCTACTCCAGGAATGAGACTCGGAAATTCTACAAAAAGGTAAAAAAAAACATGCCGCAGACACAAACTCCGACCCGAAGCCTGTAGAGACGAAAAAGGGAACACCGTAGTGGAGTCGCAGTCGATGCTAAAAATCTGGAAAGATTAATTCTGTAGACTGTATAGCGCCAACGACGAAACAAATACCGCTGTCCGGCAGAATGAACCTTTCAACCTGGTGATGGAGACCAACAATTCTGGATGAAATGAATGTAGCAATATCTAAGCTGAAGTAAACCAAAGCTGCTGGGGCAGACAGCCTGACGGCCGAGCTCTTCGAAGCGGCTGCGGAGATTTGGTAAGGATCAGACACCAACTCATCTATAAAATATGGCCGGATGAAAGAATACCCCAAGAATGGAGACACTCTGAACTGCGCCATCTACAGAGGCATCAGTCTTCGTATTTGCCGAATTGTGTAAACGTCTGAAGCCGTTCGTCAACAACCTAATAGGTCCATATCAGTGTGGGTTCAGGCCAAGAAAGTCCACCATCGATCAAATATTCACGCCACGGCAGATCTTGGAGAAGACCCATGAGCTTCAGGTATATACATACCATCTATTTATCGATTTTAAGGCTGCGTATGACAGTATCTATAGAGACGAGCTATACAGAGCAATGTCTAGTTTTGGCATCCCTGCCAAACTCGTCCGCCTGTGCAGGATGACGATGTAGAATGCATGCTGCTCCAACAAGGTCGGTAAGGATCTCACCGAGACCTTTGTTGTCAAAAAATGATTTAGACAAGGCCATGCGCTGTCATGCGATTTCTTTAACATCATACTTGAAAAAATAGTGCAAACAAACGCGTAAACACAAGAGGCACAATCTTTCAAAAGTCCGTCCAATTACTCGCATACGCCGATGATATTGACATAATTAGAAGAGAGCAGCGTGAGGTCAGTGGCGCCTTTGCAAGTATTGAGACGGAAGCGGCGTAAATAGATTTAGCGATCAATAAAGGGAAGACTAAGTATATGCTGTCAAGCAAAGAGGACACTGAGCACCGACGTCTCTGGCAGAACGGCACCGTCGACAAGTATAGCTGTGATGTAGTTAAGGACTTTGTCTACCTAGGCTCCGCTGTGAATTCAGACAACGACGCCCGCGCTGAGATCAAACGAAGAATATCTCTTGCCAATCGCTACTTCTTTGGGCTAAGAAGGCAATTGACTAGTCAAGCCCTCTCTCGAACAACTTAAGTCACCCTATATAATATCTTAATAATCCCAGTCCTGCTTTATGGCGCAGAGTCATGGACATTATCAATATGGATTAGGGCGCTCTTTTCTGCTTCGAGGGGAGAATTCTTCAAGTGATTTTCGGTCCCGTCTGCATTGGCGGTCAGTGACGAATTTTATGGACTGTACAGCGACATTCACCTAGCCAAAAGTGAATATCCAACGAACTAATGCTCCGATCCGGAAAGTCTTCGAATTCGCCCCCAAGCGAGAGCGCAGTTGAGGGAGACCAAGACTGAGGTGGCGCATGCAAGTGGAAAGGAATCTAAGCCAACGTAGCGTGCAAAAATGGAGGCAGCTAACAAAAAAACGTGCTAGCCATAGACGCTTGTTGATTGAGGCCCATTCATATAAACTTCGTAGGAGTTATTAAGCTGCTTTCACCTAGCGAATGGTCCTACAACGTTTTTTAGATTAATTAAAGTATCATCGTTATGGAAGATACATCACACTCTGTCAAAGGATATGTGCAACATGTTTTGTATAATATAAATAATTTTGTGTATAAATAAATAATTTTGTGTACCAGTAAATAAAGTACTTATGTATGTATATTATTTCTAAATCGTAAGCAGAATCTGTAAATTTTTTATCCAGATTAGCCTATGAATTTCTCTACTTCGATGAAGTTTTTTTATTCTTATGAAAACGTATGTTGTAGCTTGCACGAGTATTGTAGGTTTATTTGATTAAGTTTTAGTTGTTGTTAGATTGAGTTCTTTGCACACTCTTATGTCGCATAGGGGATCTATTGGCCGTACCTACTCATATTTTATTACAAAAAACCTTATCGCAACTGATTTTTGTTTATCATAGCGATAATTCTCACATGTGTGTTTGAAATGGCTAGTTATATAATAAAGAATTATTCAAATTGAACAGAAATTTTCGAGATATATTGCATGAACTAGCAAATAAAAATAAAACTTATAAAATTTTGTAGATAAACTACGAGGGCGGGTCAATAAGTCCGTGACTTTTGGATTAAAACACAGATTTTTTGATAAAAAAATAATTTTATTTTTCAACGTAGTCTCCCTTGGTCCTCAAAATAGGCCTTTGTTTGCGAGATGACTTCATCATTGGAGTCAAATCTTTTTCCACCAAGCCAATTCTTCAGGTTTGGGAACAAGAAGTAGTCGCTCGGAGCCAAATCTGGAGAATAGGGTGGATGAGGGAGCAATTCATAGCCCAATTCATGGATTTTTGCCATGGCAACTGCACATGTGTTTGTGGTCGACTGTGAGCAAACGCGGCACCCATCTTGCGGAAAGCTTTCTCATGCCCAAGTGATCATTCAAAATTGAAACCACTGAGCCATGCGAGATCCCTACGGCTTCCACAATCTCTCGCACTTTCAATCTTCGGTCGGCCAACACCATATCGTGAATTTTTTCGATTGTTTCGGGTGTAGAGACCTCAACTGGGCGTCCAGGACGTTCGGCATCTTCAGTGCTTGTACGGCCACAACGAAATTCAGTAAACCACTTTTTTACCATTGAAATCGATGGTGCAGAGTCCCCATAGTATTTATCAAGCTTAGCCTTGGTCTCGGTAATGGTTTTTTTTCGCAAGAAATAATGCTTAATAAGCACACGAAATTCACTTTTTTCCATTTTCTCCTCAAATTAGTGAGTAGCCTGATAAAAATAGCTGTCAAACACAAACTAACTGACGCAGCAAGTTTAAATTTTGACAGGAGTCAACTGACAGATGCCTGTTGACAGGAGCAGTGTTGCTTTATCAGTAAAGAGGTCAGAAATTCAAAAAGTCACGGACTTATTGACCCGCCCTCGTATTTACTACCGGATGGTTTCAGTATTAAAAGATTTATTTTGCCTCTGACAGATTAGGTGGATGAAAGTTACACTAATACCTATATTGTACTGAGCTAATAATTACATTATTTTCACGATTTTTTCCTTATGACAAGGCTGATAGAATAACAGAATAAAAAGATTTCTCAGAGTATCAGAAATTCACGGAAATTTCATCACGAAAAGACTTAGCCTGGCACAACGTCAACAAATTTATCAGCTGTATTTCGTGCGTTTAGAGCAACTTATGGTCCACATAATCGACCTCCCGAACGCACAATTTGCTACACTATCGAAATGTTTGAAACCTAATTTTTATCATTGGATAATATGAGACCAAAAAGACTTTATCTAGCACGTAAATACGAGTATATTGGGGGTAGCGGAGAGTGTACGCAATGACCCAGATTAATTTATTAGGCGCCGTTCCCAACAGATTGGTTTGTCATATGTCATAAACCTTGACTGACGTTTTGACATCAACAAATCATACAAAAAATTTAAAGACGCGTTGGTACTAAAAAATAAGCAAAAATTTTTTTGTTCCAATTGAAAAATACTTTACCTCTAAAGAATCATCCTCTATTTGACTGTAATATACAGTACGCATAATATGAAAACATAGATATAGAACTACTCGTACTATTGACTGTGCATTACTTAGTTTTATTAAAAATACGTATCTACGAGTAATAATTAAAATCAATAAGACAAACAAAGAAAAAACGTTTTATTATGTTTGTATATTTTATTATTATTAATTAATTAACGTTATTAATTTTTCAATGTACATATGAAATTTTTTACTATCTTGTAACCAAGAGACTGTATACAGGATGGTCCAAATATAATTTTTTTTGTTTACAGCTTTTTCCCGCTCGAAATCTTGACTATCGGTTAATATTACATCTTTGGAAATATTGCACAATTTTTTTGTGTTGCCCAAACAGTGCATTTATTGAAAAAAAGTATTGGTTGGAATGAAGCAACCATCCCACCTGCTGCACGCAAGTCTGTGCAATAGGTTTGCGAGACTAGCTTGCTTTGGGACAGAATGTGGTTGCTGTGGGTGAGAGGATTCGACTTGTTCTAGAACACTGATTCACCATCGATCTTAACAAATCAACATTTTAGGCCCAGGACTAATGAAAAATTTGCACGAAGATGTTGAATTATTTGCTTACAAAGTCTAATTGGTTCAGAAATTTAAGGCTAACATGGTTCATTTTATTTCGGTCAAGGGTGAGTGTTAGAAAGGCATGATAACTGAATTTTTATGATTTGCAGGTTATAGTAAATGATGAAAATATACAAAAGCGATTGCATTCGGAGGAGGACATAACATTTGAAACAAATGCTAGAAGCATGAAAGTTGCCTTGGCAGAAATGAAAGCAATGAACATGATGATACCGTTAAACCATTTGAAAAAAAAGATTATTATTTTTCTAATAAAAATTTTGATAAAATTACTTATTGATGTTTATTTATTTTTCTATTCGAAACTCATTAATTCGTTCCGGCTTGCTTTGATTTATATATTCAAACAATTTAATACAATTTGGGAGTCCAGGTTGGGAAAGTTGGGGTACCTACGTGCGGACAAGACGGAGTTGGTACCACATCCTACCCGCTTATTTGTTACTTCTTGGATTTCGATTTAATTGGTTGGGTTGATTTAACTATATTTTATAGATTATGGTTCGAGATTACAAAAGAAAAACGGACAGAGGAGGGTGGAGTGAAGAAGAAATGAAATTAGCCATTCAACAAATTTTGGATGGGAAAAAGGGCTATAAATTAGCCAGGAAGAATTATAATATCCCTCAAAGCACACCCGAGTGTAAAGTTAACCAAGCGAGAAAAAATGAGAATGGTGTCGTAAATGTCAAGGTTCCCTTGGGTCCAATTTTAACATTTTTTTCCGAAGAAGAAGAACAAATAATTGCAACTTATTTGAAGGAAATGGAAGGAAGGTTTTTGGTTTGTCAACTTCCGAATTGCAAAAGTTACTTTATGAATTAGCAGTTCGTAATAACAAACAACATAAATTTAATGATCTTAAGGAAAAAGCTGGTAAGGACTGACTTCTCCTGACTTGAGTCTGCGATAGTCGGAAAATGCGTCAGCGGCTCGTGCTGTTGGGCTTTATTGAGTGTCTGTTGGACAATTTTACGAACTGCTGGGAAAAACACTTGAGGATAACTCTTTTACTCCAGACAGGACTTACAACTGTGACGTGACAGGTGTTTCGGTGGTGCCAAAATCACGGTCCAAAATGATCACAGCAACTGGTTAAAAGCAAGTGGTAACTTTGACATCGGCCGAACGAGACACAGCTATAATTTGAAATATGTTTTAACGCCTCAGGGAGGTACCTTCCTCCTATGTTTATATATCCCAGAAAACGTATAAAGACCGAACTGCTCAATGGAGCTCCACCAAAGTCATGGGCTGAGGTTGCATGTTCAGGTTCTCAGTGGATCACTGCAGAAATTTTCTTAAGATGGTAAAGATAGTAAAGAGTCAAGGGTCATTTTTAATTTTAATCTGAAGAAAATGGTTAGACGCCAACCACGTAACTAAATTTAATAGAGCAGCTATCGGTCTAGGTCGATTAAGTTGTAGAAAATGTACGTGTTCGTTGGTATTTTCAAAAAGAGTATAGTATAATTAAAGGTTTCACAGCGTCAATAACAAATTTTTGGTAAAGAATACCCAGTTCCCTCTTCCCTTCGGAACAAAGTAGAATCTAAGCTTCGTCGTCTTCAGGTAAATGGTATCCTCACTCCTATAAAGTTCACCAAATTGGCCAGTCTCTGGTTGTTGTAGTCAAAAACAACGGGGATATACGCCAGTGTGCAAAGCAGAGGTTTCTTTGAACAAAGTCAATGATATGGAGCATTATCAAATTCCAAATGTGGATGATACGTATGTAAGCATCCCTGGAAAAAGGGGCAGTATTCTATGTTTTTGACCTTACTGAAGTGTTTCAGCAGCTGAAGATACGAGTATCTTCACAGATCCCAAGAAGTTCACCATGAATTTTTCAAAGGAGGATGGATGAAATTTTAAGGGGGACCGGTTCTCTGTGGTATAAAGATGATATTTTTGTTAAGGGAAGAACTTTCGAAGGATGTGTTCGTAATTTGAAGCATATCCTAGCAGCCTTTGAGAAACATAATGTCTAAATTAATTTAAAAAAATAACAGTATTTAAAAACGGAATTTTAATACCTAAGTCATTTCATAACGAAGGCGGGTATAAAGCCTAGATCAAGTAAAATAGAAGCTACATGGAATGTACCCATTCCTGAAAATACGTTTCAATGCCGTCATTTTTGTTAGCACCACTGTATTAGGTCACGCGCAGTGGAACAGCTTTTGAAAAGAAGTACGAGTATCTTCACTTCTTCTAAGCAAAAAACCACCTCCGCAACATTAAAATCCATCTGATCAACTTATTTTATCTCTGATGCTAGTAAGGAAGGTTTAGGGGCTGTTCCTATTTAAATAAGAGAAGGCAAAAGAATAGCCTATTGTTTTTGCGTGTGCAACTTCAAACTCGGGGAGAAAACCAGTTAAAAAGGAACAGTTGCCATAATTTTTGGGATACACAAATTTCATAAATTTTTGATTGGAAAAATAGTTTAGCTGTTGAAAGATATTTTGATGTGAGAAAAAGAATAACAGTCACTCCAGCAAGTCGCCTTGTCCTTGTGTCGGGTTTTTACTATGAAATAATGTCTAAGAAATGTCAGAAAATGTCAGGTCCAAATTCTCTGTTGCGTCTGCCAGTAAACAAAAGTCGGAAAAATGAAACGATTAAGCAAGTTATTAACTCATTTAAGCAGAATGAACATGTTCCATTATCGTATGAAAATATCGCACACGGTACGAAAAGAGATCCGGTCTTGTGCAAGGTGTTACGATTACTAAGGAAGAGGTGGCCAGATTCTATAAAAGATCACATTCAAAGCCATACTTTATTCGAAGATATTTGTTATTCGTCGAACAAGGACTTATTATTAATGGATTTCCACTCCTTGTTCCAAAGTCCCTACGTTTTAACGTTCTTGTACATCAAGAACACCCCGGAATTGTCAAAATGAAACTTCTAGCTAGATCAATTGCTGGTTTGCTGATGGGCCAAAATTGATGAGGATAACTCAGAAGTTTGCACAAAATGTGTCCCTTGCGAAATAATAAGGAACGAAAACAACCAAGAAAAGTATTTTTCAGGTTGGCCAAAACAAGAAAAACCTTGGGTTCGAATACAAATCGGTTTGTATTGAATAGATGTCAATTTAATGACAGTTTAATCCAGTTGTTCTCAATATTTGAACTACCAGAGCAACAAGTTTCTGAGAACGGTCCCCCAATAGACTTTGACGATCCTTAGAGTCAGCCTTATGGCGCGACATGTTATAAAGCCTATCAAATAAACGAACTTTTAGTTATCGTGTTATCAGCCGCCTTGGCCGCCTCAGAGCTGCGAGGTTCGAGCTAGCACTTTTTATGGCCTGGCCTGAAAGATCGATGTTATGCGGATAACGCAGAAATGATTCAGGCCCTTAAGCCTAATATCGTCCGAGCCTTTCGTTGGAAAGTGCTTGTTCTGAATTCCAACATCAAGCTGAAAGTTGTGACTCACATACAATATTTTTAATATACTTTAAACATATTTATTTTACTCATAACATTACATAACGGTGTTTCATTAGTAAGACAAAAATATAAAAAATAAATTTAGGTAGTGTAAATGTGTTAATACAGAATAGTAAATAAATAAATAATAAATAATAAACAATAGAATTTGAATAGATAGTGTTTGTGTACATACCTGTGTATTGGTGCGAATTGTTATGTATGCAAATTAAAGAGATTGATATAGTGATCCCTTTTTCGAATGCAATTTTGCCAAAACCTAATTTCTCCAGCAAATGACTGCGTGTTTTCGCAAGATGTTCTACCACCATCATCTAATAATAAAGCATTTGTTTCTTTCTACTCAAGCTAACACATCATTTCATTCATTTCATTTAATATGCATTTTTATTCAACTCAATTCAATAACTTTTACATGCTATACAAAAAAACACTTAAAAATTAGCTTACTTAACTTAAAATTATCTTATTCTAACTTACTGGCCCCATGCGGACACTCTAAGTTAAACCTAACAATTAAAATTTGTCTTTCGACGTTTAGTACATTTCATTTTTAAATTATGTTGTATTAATTGCAATTAAAACTACGAAAATAATTTTATAACAAAAACTTAGTAAATTAACTTTTTTTTTTTTCATCTTTTAAAACTTAAAACTAAAACTTATTAACTACCTTAACATTATTCTTAATCTACTTAGGCTACTTAAGCTACTTAAAATTATCTTATCATTAAGGTATTATATTTTTTTTGTGGGAAGAAGTTACCCGAAGGTTACCCATCTCTTTGTTTTTGTTGTTTTATATATTTTTTTTTTATATTTTTGTTTTTTTGTAAATATATATATACAATATATACATTTTTTTTATTTTTATTTTTTTTTTTATTTTTCCCTTAAAACTATCCTAATCCTACCTAAATCTATGTAAGTCAGCCACGGCTAGAAAATTAGGCTGCCGACCCTGCTCCTTAACGAGGCTAACTAGTGCTAGAGGAATTCGACGACGTAGATTCCGCTCCCTCAACAAGCCACCAAAATTGTTGGTGGTGCTGAGCAACATCCCTCATGTCGCGATTCCCTACCGCTCTACTGAACCGGAGACGCTCCGCACTGCCGTGTGCGACGTCTCTATCGTAGTTAAGTCGCCTCTCCGCAGCTGTTCGAGCGACGTGGAAGATTAACGGCACCGCTAATCTATCCTGGATCAGACCTTGTTTGTCGAGGTAGAGGAACGCTTCTGGAGGAATAAAGCCGTCAAAGCGAACTCTCTCGTGATACATATAATTGGGGTAGTAAGCCCCAGATATCAGGTTGTTCGACGAGGTCATTGCTCTTGCAATGTGCCTTCGAATCAACTTAATAACAAAATTGTCCACTCGTATTAGGTTCGCCCTATTGTACAAGACCTCATTAGGATAGAATTTGATGTACTCAGACTCTGGTGTTCTGTATAAGCGAAGACAAGCCCTAAGGCAAGCCTTCTCAAACACCCGAATCTTTTCCAAAAGACTTGCTCTCACGTTGAACCACACGGGACAACCAAATGTAAGCATAGGCAGATCACCTTTACCCTCGCATCGAGTTGCCTGCAATAAAACAGTCTCTTTGTAAGGGCAAAAGCACCTTTGGCTCTGGCCAGAGCAACATCTATATGTTTGTTAAAGTACAGATATTGATCTAGCCAGATCCCAAGGTATCTGACTACATTTCGACAAACAAGTGGCCGCCCGTGTTGTCCAACGATCTGAAACTTACGCCAATTCTTTCTGGTATCCGCAGAGGCCCCAGACAAAGGCGTCCTAAACAGAATGGTTTCCGACTTCTGAAAGTTGATCTTCACCTTCCAGTCGTCGCAATATTGTTTAATTTTATCGAAGTCACGCTGCAAAAGGATGTTTATAACCTCAATCTTTGGACCTGATCTGTACGCGATTAAGTCGTCTGCGTACGCTATGGCATGGTGAAGTGAACCTATCAGATCACTTGTGTAAATGTTGAAAAGGATTGGCGAATTGACCGCACCTTGTTGCAGACCGTTTTTAATGTTGAATGTACCAGTAGAAGTCACATCGCCATTTTTCACGATGAACTGTCTATCTGTGAGCATATTGAAAAGAATATACAGCAGTGGTTTACTAATGCCCAGTCTGTTCAACTTGTAGAAGAGTCCCTCTAACCATACGGTATCGAAAGCCTTCTCCAAATCAATCAGGCAGGCACCCGTGCACTGTTTCTTGGCTTTGTTCCATTGGATATCAGAAACCAGTTTAGACGCGGCATGAATAACGTCATGCCCCGCCTTGAAACCGAATTGGTTATCCGGAACTATATTTCTGTCCTCAACCCACTTAGTCAGGACTCTATTGATGACTTTTTCGAAAACCTTACTGATGTTTGGAAGGAGACTGATCGACCGGAGATTCGCCGGATTGGAGGTGTCTTTATCCCTTTTGGGAATGGGATGTACCACCGCAGTTTTCCAATGCGCTGGATAATGTGCATTATTCATTGCATTGTTAAACAGGGTGGCATAAATGTCCACCGCTTCTAGTGGGAGATGTCGAAGCACAATGTTCGGTATTCCATCGGTTCCCACTGATTTCTTACTTCTTATTGTGTCGAAGATCGTTTGAAGCTCTTCCTTCGAAATGAACGGGGGTTGCTCCCTTTCATTGGCGATGACATTATTTGCCATATTCTCGTCACTGAACTGGGTAAAACCCGAGTTCTCGATTCGCCAGTTCACTATTTCATTTCGAAGGTAGAAATTGTGCACAAGGACTCGATTTTCCAGGTCGTGGTTGGGACCAATGATTTCATTTGTCTTGTACACTTCCTGGAAAGTCGCTCCTATAGCCTCGACCTTCTCCTGCGGATCTTCGATCACAAAGAAGTTGTCATCATCAACAGCTTCATTTGGATCTATACCTGCTGTTGAGAGTATGCGTTCGTTGTGAGTCGTTCGGGCGATTTTTAGACATGAAAGGTCGTTTTGATCTTTCCTCCGAAATATTTTATTTATTTGCGGGAACATATTCGAGTTGCTGGTGTTTACAGCCTGAATTTTGTTGTTCCAATACAAACTTACAGAAGCCCTGTAATTTTCTTTTATTAATGTTTGGAGGTTTTTGATCGACGACTTTAATGTTAAAATCTCCGGGTTGTGTCTGTCAGTAAACTGTCTGTACAAGGTCTTCAGTCTTGAGAGAAGTCTACTTTTATGTCGGTGCAGTGCGTCTATAGTTGAATTGCGGAACAAGTCTTTGTTGTCAGTGTATTGATACCGAGGTATCGTTTTGTCCATTGTTCGTTTAATTGTCTCGTCCATTAGTTTTAGATACCTGTCAATCTCCTCGTTTGACAGATTTCTGTTGGACAGTGGGTAGATCGAATTCGAGGAGAGTGCTCTAGTCAGTGTCCTGGAGAAGTGTGTCCAACGCACTCTACTATAGTTGTAGAAATGCCTTTGAACATACTCATCCAATTCCGCATTTTCGTTCGGAAGGGCTATTTCGGTACTAAGACCGCAATGGTCACTGTCATACACAAAGGTGCGAAGACAGTTTACAGTTTGTTGGTTCGTACCTGTCAGTTGTATTCGTGTGTCAAACAGCAGGAGATCCAAATAGGAGCCGTGTCTAGGAAACGACGGACTATCCGTCGCCTTTAGGCCGAGTCGGTACATCACACTGTGCTGACCCCACCAATTGAATAGCAGGTTCCCTCTAGTGTTTGGTGTATTATTTCCCCAATCGTTATGTTTGGCGTTGAAATCTCCGCCGATAATAAAATAGTTTTCCTCCAATTCCAGTCTCAGAAATCGAAAAAGTGTCTCGAGCTCTGAGATGAATAGGGTGGATTGAGTAGCCTTAGATGCATAAACTGACACCATGTATAACCGCTTTCCACTACGGAGAGGGATATACATGATGCATGCTTCTAGCACCTGAAACCTGCGTACTTCACGACTGTATATTCTTTTAAAACGTATACCTTTTCTTACGAAGATTGCAACGCCTCCTCCTTGTATGGAGTTGGGTCGATTTCTTCGCATGATTTTATACCTTCTGTGCCTCATTTTGTGTCTTTTGGTTAGCTTAGTTTCGCTAACCAAAAGCACATCATGGGCCTGGTCTTTAAGCAACTTAAAAAGTGTGGCTCTTCGCTCAATCCTAATCAGTAAATTAACATTCACTGCAAGGAACTTCAGGGTTTGCTCCGCCATGTACGTACCCATTACGACTGAAGGTGCGTTAGGCTCGGCAGCAGCGCGTATATTTGATCTACCCGCGTAGCTTGCTCGGTAATTTGACGTTGCAGCTGAGCCATTTGCCCCTGGATAGAGAGCAAGATGGCTAGCATGTCATTTGCCGGTTCCGGTGCTCTAGGCACTGGGGCCTGAGAAGCAACCTTCGCTTGCTGTGCCGTATTTCCCCTACCTGCCGCCATTTGGGCGTAGGTAACCTGGGGAGTAACGGCTGGTGTTTGTGGTAGAACAGGTGGACGCTTAACTTCAACCTTTTGCTGTCGAGCCAGATTTACTCTTTTTATGTATTGGAACTTAGGACAACCCCGATAGTTTGCGGTGTGTCCCGTGTTCTTACATAAAACACAAGAGAGTTGGCTTTTTTCTGACGCTCCATCCCTACCTAGAGCGCATTCTTCAGACTTGTGGTTCTTACCGCACTTAACGCATCGAGGCTGCATTTCGCAGTTCGACGCGGCGTGCCCGAACCTTTGGCAACGAACACATTGCAAAATGTTTTCGTGCCTTTTTACTTTCTCCCAGTGAACCACCTGGTAGTCTAGGACATTGATACTCCTTAGACTATCCAGACGGCTTTCGGGACTGAGCTGCACCAGGAAGAACGGTAGCTTCCGTTTCTCCCTTTTGGCTCTGGCTGTGGTGAAGGGCTTGACCCCTACGAACTTGAGCTCTTCGCACTCTTTCTCTTTGAGCAGTGCGAGGAGCTCCTCCGGACTAGTAGACGGTTCTAACCCCCTCAGCAGTATGGTTTGCAGCTTTTCCCCCTTTGGGGTGAAGGAGAAGAACTCCGCTGTCGAATCCCTTAACAAGCTTTTTATTTTATTGTAACGTTCCACTGTGTTACAGTGGATCGCGTGCCTATCTACACTTAATCTTTTAATAAAAAAATTACAGCCTATGGCCGACTTACACAGTTCGATTGTGTCCTTAAGTTCCATCTTGAATGTGTTGATAGGTGGAACCCTTTGTTTCTGCTTCTGCTGTTGTTGTTGCTGCTGCTGCTGCTGTTGTTGCTGCTGCTGCTGTTGTTGATGCTGCTGCTGTGGCTGTTTATGTTTCTGCTGTTGTTGTTGCTGTTTCTTTTGCTGTTGCTTTTTTTGGGGCTGTTTTTGCTGCTGCTGTTGTTGCTGTTTGTTTTGGTGTTCTTGGATTTTTTGTTTTGCCTGTGGTTGCTTTTTCTCCAGAGCTTGTACCGGTTTATGTATTTTTTGTTGTTGTGGAGTACTGTTCAACTGTTGCTGAGAGGTCAGAAGTTGTTGTTGCTTCTTCTCCCTCCTTGCCATTTGCTTAGCTTTAATGTTCAGTACTTTGTTTTGCAGCTCTTTGATGCTGTTATTTAGAGCTGCAACCTCCTCGTCTTCGTCCTCTGACTCTGAAGCCGCCAGAGATGCGAAGGTATTGTTACCCATATAGTGGCCTTCTCCACCATCAGACACGTATGGGTAATTGTCATGGTCAGATTCAGCTACCGCCCTTTTTGACGTTGTCGGCGCCTCTTCCCTTGCTCCACCCGGCAGCTTTTCGGTTGAGGTTGAAAGAGAAGGGCGCTTTACCAGGTTCGGAGTTGGCTTAAGCTTCCTCCTCCTTTTTGTTCTTATTTCTAATGTTTCTGCTGTTGTTGCTGTTGTTGGTTTCTGGTGGGCTGGTTTAACGGCCTCATCATCAGATGGCATCGTGCCACCTTCTGATCCCGCTATTGGCATAGCGGACCGCTCACTGCCACTCATCGTTCGATTGAACCTTGTTTACTATAGTAATTTGTCTTTATAAACACTTTTAAAAATAAAAATGAACTTGGGTTTTCCGGGAATCGAACCCACGACCCTTGCTTTGTCAGTTCAGTGTCACTGACACCAGCCTACCGAACAACTCGAAAAATTGTCTGTAATTTTTACGCTAAATGTTTACACTAAGTTCACTCTTCCGCACAAGAAGCCGAAACACGTCTGTTCTCCGTGGAGATCAATGAACGACTGCTCGGCTCACTGCCACTACCACCAGGCTACCGAATGACTTAATTTGTTGTTTCTAATTTGATATTTCACAAATTGTTGTTCGCTATTTCACACAAAATAAAAGCCGAAACACGCCTGTTCTCTGCGGAGATCAATGAACGACTGAAGCTAACACATCATTATGAACAAATTGCAATTCATAAAACTTCTCGAATTAGGTTTGCTATAACTCTTCTCTCATACAAAAAAAACTCATGATCGTATTTAACACTTCAAATCAAATACCACCTTGTTTCTGAGCAGTGAAGACTCTTAACTTAACTTCCTCGCCACTGTTAACTTCAAAATAAATGAGCCTGTAGAGCACCATAAAAGCACACCATCAACCAAAATAAGTAATTAAAAATAGGGGCGTAGAAAAGAGTTTGTGCTATATCACCGTAAATCATTGTCTCTAGACTAACTTTTCTAAAGTATAAACTTTTTTTCTTCGGATCAAGTATATATATTGGAAGTGCGTGACAGAATGGAGTAAACACAATATCGCGTGATATCTAAGCTTGGCCATGCAAACACCCCATATGGTTATGTGTATTCTAGTTCATCAGTATGTGTTTTCCAGGGCAAGGCGCAAACAAACAACCTAATAAATCCAAATGTTCCATGCTTTGCTTCCAAACCGAAGAGAAATCATAAATTTGGAAAACCTGACAAACTTTTAATTTTACATCGAGAACCAAAGCCGCACGTACTACAAGAGTAAGCATACCTAGGAAAAACCAGGGTATGTACGTATACCACACATTGGGCGTTAACGGTGGAACTTTGTTGTTTCCCTCTGTGTTTCTGTCATGGAGTATTATTTACCAGCAATCAACCACAAAGGCAGCTGGAGGTGGTAAAGGCAAATAAAATCCAGTGCAAAAACGGAAGGAAGTTCTTGCTTCAGAAGTCATCAGACCCCCTTAACGTCGTTTAATGTTGCGGCGTAAGCATGCGAATTACTTTACCCGGTCCTGGGTTATATAGGTAGAAACGTATGGATCATAACCAAGCAATGAACGACTTTCAAGTTTGTCGTAATGTATGAAAATTATTTGCCATAAATCTTAACCCTTGTTTGCCATCTAGCAAAGGTCTTTTATAAAACATTTCAGCCAAAATATAAACCTTTGTCCTATCTCCCTTATACGAGTATTTTGAGCCACTGCCACGTGACAGGATCTTGCGTTTCTTTGAATGAACGGTAGTTTGAGAAAGATTCCTTGCTCATTCGCTTGTATATAATATATTAAATTTCTTGCTAAGCATAAAAAAACTTAAATAAATAAAGAAAAATTAAGCAAGACCAAGATGTGTTTTCACGTTTCTTTTTAATTTGTCCTCTTAAGCGCCATCCAAGATATTTAACTGCTGTAAGTAAACAGTTTTACTTGGTTCGGTTTGTGTTTGTGATACATCAGTAGCGATATAGTATATTATATAGGAATGAATATTTTCCAACCTCTTAAGTGGGCATCTAAGTATAAGAAAACAATCTAATCCAATTTTTTTTAAAGATATTTTAGTAGCTATTCACACAAGGCAATGCAACTATTAAATTTATATCTTTTGTACCATTCGCTTCCTCACAAAAGAAAAAAAAAGCTTAGAGGCCTCCGCCTGTCCGCGCTGTTGCCAATAATGGCAACGATTATTTCATGTTGGAAGAAGTACGCTTGATATCAGATCAAAATTCACACCAAACAGTGACTTTCTCGGAATGCCTTTTGCGCTGATATAGCTCGTGTGGATCGGTATCGGTGTTGAATATGGTCGATTTCCTTTAGTTCCTCGTTCAGATTGATTTTATACGGACGCATAAACTATAGTCGATGTATATAGAAGTCGCAAGAAGGCTATGTTTTTTTGCAAGACAAGAAATTCACTATCTCGGGTTTTCACGTGCACTCTCACGCACAGCACAGATGTTTTCGATAGATCTTGCGTAACGGTGAAGTACGGGTGTTGGCTTATAATTTGTGGTGGCTACAACCTTCTATGGTGATTTGCCATATACTACTGAACAATTCATAACAAATTTGACAGATATTGTTAAACAAACTGGGCGCTATAACCTAACAAATTTCGATCAAATTAGAAGACCCTGTAAAAGTTTGTCGTTAGGGTTATTAATTGGCTTTTTTTGTTGTGCTGTTATTGAGATAAAGTTATATTTTTTATATTTGATCCGATTTATAATATAATGCATATAAAATATATAATATACACATAAAATAATATAATATTAACAATAATAATAATTATAACAATAATAATAATAATAATATGACATTAAATGAATTGAGTTTTTTTTTTTTTTTTTTGTGGGTAGGTGTGAAAATCTTCATAGACACTATGAACCCGTTTCTCATAGTAGTGTGAGATTTTTACTCACTATCAAGTATCATTTCTGTAGTAGTTTCAAATTTCAAGTAGTTTCCGTTTCAAATAACGTTCGCGTGGGGCAGGTAGCTTTCCAGCAAAAGCACCTGTTAGTACCGCTATTATATGCGGATAGTCCTTATCGCGCCAGATCGAATGGTCTCATTCTTTGTAATCGACGCACCAAGTTTGTCTCGTCCAGAACTTGGAGTATTTTATTATTACATTGACCATGAAGACGAATACGGAGTTTGCGACCAAAGTTCATTATTTCGTCCTCGACGGTAACTATTCCTAAGTCTCTGTGGATATCACTGTTTCTGATATACCATGGGGCGTTCACGATTTGTCTTAGAACTTTGTTTTGATACCCTTTGAGAATATTTCGGTTGCTTGGTTTAGTACAACCCCAAAGTTGTATACCGTACGTCCAAACGGGTTTAAGCACTTGCTTATAGATGAGCAGTTTGTTCTGTATGCTTAACTTGGAATGTCTTCCTAGTAGCCAGTACATTTGTCTGAATTTATTTTCAAGTTCATCACATTTCTTCTTAACATGCGGCTTCCATTTCAGTCTTACATCTAGTGTCATTCCTAGATACTTTGCTTCATTTGCATATGGTATTTGTACCGAGTTAATGAAAATGGGAAGGTTGTTTATTTTCCGGTAAGTAAAATTAACATGAGTAGATTTGGTCTCGTTGAGAACAATTCGCCATATCTTTGTCCATTCGTATATTTTATCCAAAGCCGTTTGTAGCTTTCCAGTAGCTTACTCGGCTGAAGTATCTGTAGCTAGTATCGCCGTGTCGTCCGCGAACGTGGCTACTATGGTACCTGATTCTTCCGGTATGTCTGGAGTATAGAGTAAAAACAATACCGGACCAAGTACATTTCCTTGCGGAACTCCAACAGCGATCTCTTTAAATTCCGAGTATTCGCAGCCATGTTTAACACGAAAAATTTTGTTTTCCAGGTACGATTTCAGAATCGTATACAGCTATCTCGGAAGAACCTGACTTAGCTTAAAATTTAAGCCTTCATGCCATGCCTTATCGAAGGCTTGAGACACGTCAGGAAACACGCTAGAACATATCTTTTTCCCCTCTAGGGCTTTCTCAATTTCATTCGTAATTCTAAAGACCTGGTCAATTGTGGAGTGCTTAGTTCTTAAACCGAATTGATGATCAGGAATTAGACGCCTTTCTTCAATGATCGGTTGCAAGCGCTTCAATAGGAGTTTTTCAAATATTTTAGATATTATCGGCAGAAGCGATATCGGTCTGTAGGACTTTTTTTCATTTAGAGATTTGCCTGGTTTCGGGACCATTATAACTTCGGCAACTTTCCATTGGCTTGGATCGTTTAATAATCTTAGCGTGGCATTTATAAGTTGGAGCAGTTTGATCAGGGCTTTCTTTGGCAACTCCTTGAGAATTTGACCTGTTATCAAATCACGACCAGGGGCTTTGTTATTTTTAAATTTTTTAATTGCTTGGTTAAGTTCTCGTAGGGATACTGTTTTTATTCTAAAATTGTCCGGTGCCGTAATTATATAATTAGAACCTCCTATTAATGCCTGTCCATCAAAAGGCTTAAACGTTTCTTCTAGGTGCTCGGCAAATAGATCCGCCTTCTCTTTATCTCCTTTTGCCCATTCGCCATTATTTTTTCTTATGGGAGGAAATTGCATTTGAGGCTTTTCAATTCCCTTCATGGCTTTCCAAAGGAAATAATTGAACTTCTTTCGGCAGTCAGACCTTCGAGATATGTAGAGATATACCGATTTTTGTAATCTCGTATTGCTTCCTTCAACTGTTGTTGCATAAGTGGTTTAAGTATGTTTTATGAATGAATTGAGTAGTACGGACGTGTTTTAGAAGTGCTCCGGAAATTTTAATATAAATTTTTTATTTTTTTTTATTTAAATTTAAAATTCAATTTATTCATACAAGAGTATAATGGATGTGGAAACACAGGGACAGACAAAAGGCATGTTTGCCCTCCTAAGGCAACAAAGGAAAGCAATAGATGGTATGATACACCATGCTAGCCACGTACAGAAAAACGTGGCTAAGCCTATTAAAGACGGGCTACAGACAGCCCAAGTCCTTATAGGTAAGATCGAAGAGCTCCGACGATTACAGGCTGACGAGACGGACGAAGCGACTTCATCAAAAAGACGGAGGAGCCCCAAAGACAGTCCAGGAAAACAGGCTAAAAAAAAGAAGAAGGCTCCCACGATCCGGGTATCGCCCTCTCAGAAATCAGAAAATGAAGCTGGCCCGAACACAGCCCAATGCGCGGACCGTCCGACTCTGGAGGAGAAAGCCTGCTGGATAACTGTCGCTACGAAGATCAGATAGCGGAAAGGTGCAACCACGACACCGACGGTGCCAAGACAGACGACCACTCGGCCAACTAAAAGCCGCAAAACTCAGAAGTAGAGATGCGGAGCGGTTCTTATTAAACCGACTGAGGGGCAATCTTTCACGGACATAGTCAGGAAAATACGGACTGTGGAAAACCCTGACGTAGAAATCAGAGGTATTACCAAGACCAAGGACGACGCGGTTCTACTCCGAATGAAGAGAGACGGACGAGACGACACTGTAAAATCCTATAGCCAAAAGCTCAAGGATGTGCTGGGATGCCAGGGGACCATCAAGGATCTGACTCCTAAGGTAACTCTGGAGATCCTGGACATCAAATGTTTCACAGACAAGAATGACGTGACAGACGCACTGAACAGAGAATTGTCGACTTCGGTGGATCGCCAAATTTTCATGTCAGGACCTAACAGCCGCGAACAGAAGATGGCAGTCTGCCAAGTAGACGAAAAAGACGCTCAGATGCTGATACCAAGGGTCGTATCAAAATAGGATACACCTACTGCCGCGTAAGGCCCCAAGTCATGATAGCCAGGTGCTATAGATGCTTGGGATATGGGCACCTTCGCAAGGCTTGCAAAGGAACAGACAGACGGGACTGCTGCTGGAAATGCGGTAAGGGGGGACACGTGGCCAAGTCCTGCAATGAAATATCTATCTGCTTCCTGTGCTCCGAAAAAGGGGCTCAGGGAGCGAAACATGCTCCGGGAACGGCCCAGTGTCCTGTATTTATGGAAGCTTTGACAGAGGCAAAGAAGACAGTGACAGAAAAATGACGAACATACTGCAAGGTAATCTGAGAGGCAGCAGTTTAGCCCACGCTCTGCTGCCGCAGACTGCAGGGGAGTTAGACTCTGACGTACTTCTGATTTGCGAACCGTACAGAGACATCGACAGCCCGACCTGATTCTCAAACCCCACCGGCTCTGCTGCGTTGTGGGTCCGGGGGAGTGCCGCGTCCAAAATAGAGGGAAGCGGGCAGGGTTAAGACCATGTATGGATAAGAGCTGCCGTCGTGACATGCGCCAGCGT